>CM065180.1:1782448-2982448 GCA_033026295.1 Channa striata | reverse complement strand
TGTATGCGGGGTGGCCACACTTCCCCAAAGCCAGGGGTGGTCGTTCTGCTACTCCCATTGTGAAGAGCATAATGAAACATGAAATATTATTGGAATCATGCTGTGAAGTCTGTCCACAGTGTGGTTATAGATTCAGTCCATTTATATCTTGGAATAAAAAATATTTTCATACCAGTGTTCTAACTTGCTGCCAAAGAATCTGCAGTAAAAGGGACCACACAACAAGTCTCCAAGTTCTGAAGTATTGCAGTCTGGGTTACTACCATTATGGTGTGAGTCTCTGTCCCAACACTGTCTTATTCCACAGGGTCAGCTCACAACGTTTTTTAACATCCTTTTATTTTTCATATTGAACAGCACTGGACACTCCAGGTGCGGCATCATTTGACTGCACATGAACAACGTTTTATACACACAAAAACTGTGTTAGAGAACACAACTTCGGGATAAGATTAGCTTAAACTTCCGGTTAAGGTAAAGATATAAGAGACATTAGTATGTGGTTGGGACACACTAGAGTCGAACCCTGGTCTCCTGTGGAAAAGTTCTTGTTCTTGTTGCACCGTTCGCCACCCTGTTCACCTCCCTACAAAACCTTTTCAACTTGACATGTTGTAATATTGCTTCTGGCTTCAAAAAATTGAAGTGTCACGGTTTGGATTGTACTATACTGAAAAGATTTAGGTGACCATCACCGATGAAAACTGGTCCTTAAGCCTCAGCATGTAACGCAGAAAGACTGGACAAATCAACCTCAAGAATGACAACAGGCTGGTCTTTCCATCTTGAACTTAGTTTAGGGCAGTTCCAGCACATATAAATATAACAAATGTCAGATGTTAGTTTTATATAAATGAGTCCATACATGCAGGGTCAGTGCCATCTGACCTTTAACCTTCAGATGATTGTCTGTGAGTGACCCTTCATTCCTCAGGTGAGTCAAACACACATCACTGGTGTTTCAGCCTCTAAAGGCTCCATCGATACCCAGATTCGGTCAATGTGTGAGACAAGGCTGGACAGTTGTCCCTACACATGCAAACACAAACACACTTACAGTATATTGAGTTGTCAGACTGCTGTCTTGAAGGTTACACACTGAACACATACCAGTCAGTGCATGTGTGTGTGTGGATGTACACAAGTCCCTCTTGGAGTCTGTGTCTATTAGATCAATAAAGAGCCATTCCACAGGATTTACTGGTATTTACCAAGGGACCAGCACAGAGAATTGTCTGTCAATGCAAGTGTTCCAATTAACAGTCAGTAAATAGACTGCTGAGTGGTCAGCTCACACTGCTAACCAGCGGCCATGACTTTAAACACCAACTACTGAGTAAGATAAAAGGATCGAGAAGCTTTTACAGAAGTACATTTAAGATCCAGAAGCTTCTATGTGAAGTACTTCTGGGTGAAACTGAGAATGAACTGCAAGTTCTTCTGGCTTGTCCCAGTCAATCAAATAATTAATCAAACAAATGACTGCATGCTCTTGTTCTGCCAGTATATCATACATTTTGACTCAATTTGTGCAAATTTTATAGGTGTTTTAAGATGTATTTGTTATTATTATTTATTGCATTTTACGTCTGATTTTGATTTGTTGTAAATCATTATTTTTATCATATAAATTATATATATTTTTACATCATGTTTAACTAAGCAATTTAAAACAAGAAATATAAACAGTAACTTCATGGGCCCCCTGACCTCTTAGGCCCTTGGCTTTTGCCCCATTCAGTAATTTATCGAAGGCATTATCAGATCACTGAAAGATGCAATCAAGGCAGGGGGGTAAGACACTGGCAGAACAGGAATCTCTCTCTCCTAGATTTTCGAAAACCTGGGCTCAGTTCAAAGTAAATGTTTTAGTATTTGGGATGAAGTTAATTTGCTCAAACTTTTTGGGGGGGCAACAGCATGTTGCACTAAATAATCTGGGCTCAGATGAGTCAATGCAACAGGTTGATTCAAAGTAGCAAAAGTTGGAGCTGACGCTTGTTGTTGGTGGTAAAATTGTGTTTTTAAAGGAGCTATAGTGGCTCGTAGCTGAGAGTGTGGTGGGGGGCGTTGGAGACAATGGCTTTCAAGAAGATTTTTAGCTGCCTTCAGAGTTAAAGTATGAAAAGGTGAGTTAGTAGCTTGCTAGACTGAGCTAGAAAATGTCAAAGAGATGTGCAGCTGATATTTACCGAGTAACAGCAACAGGGGTTTAACAAGTTTGCTTTATTTTAGACAAAATTGTATTTTATGTGGAGAAATTCCAAAGAAAAGGTGGTTCTGTACCCTAAAAGAAACGTCCAGTATTAAATATGTGGTCAATTAAAAAGATGAGGTACAGGATGTTTATATTTATAAATCTCTTAACCATTTATGTATCATGTATCTTTGCAATGTTACCATGGGAGTGAGGATTTACATCTGGGAGGACATGGAGTTGAAACCCAGGTGTGTTGAATTGAATTCCTACTCCGTCTATTATATCAATTTCCTAATAAGAATCAGTGAATATTGAGCGAAGTCTTTGTCTGTGATATTTCTGTAGTAGTATGCTGTAAGACATACTGTCAGTAACTGGAATTATAATGGTGATCAGGGTGGATGAAATT
Source organism: Channa striata (assembly GCA_033026295.1). Lineage (NCBI taxonomy): Eukaryota > Metazoa > Chordata > Actinopteri > Anabantiformes > Channidae > Channa > Channa striata. The sequence continues at coordinate 2,979,839 of CM065180.1, read as the reverse complement.
GCCAGAACTGTCCAATGAATGTAAACAATCAAAAGACTCTGATGACATTGACATGTCATTCCTCAAGATCAGGGATGAACCAATGCCAACACCAGTATTGGCCTCAATCCTGCTTTTGTGTGCTTGTACCCACAGAACTTCTCCCACGTTAGATTTTAAGCAAATGTTTGGAAGACAGCATTAAAGGACATGGACATGCCTTATTCATTACAACCTGGGTATGGACGCGTTAGACTTCTCCACACTACACAACATGATGATGACCTCAGACATCAAGGAAGCTTTTTTGTGGAGTATGGCAAGACATAAAAAAGTGAACTGTCTGTGCAACAGCTTATCAAGACCGATGCAGAGGGTTTTCGACATAAAGAGCCGCGTAGCGAAGAAGTGTCAAGTTAACTTTTGTGGGAATGTTGGTTTGTGAGTTTTGAAGGTCAATTTGTATTTTCTGCTTTTCCTTTGACAAACATGTATGTGCAGAAAATCCAGTTCTGCAAGTGCAAAAGTGACTAGCAAAAGTAAGTAGTTAAAACGATGTGTGCTTCTTACGAACTGTGTCAAAAGAAGGTTAAAAACAAATTGTAGATGTTTGAAGGATGAAACACGTGCCTAGCTTACTTTTCTGGCACTGGGCTACACATGGATGTCCAGAGAGAGTCCATCCCCACCCTCACATGCTAGAGAGGTTGCAAAATCTAGGTCTCACTTCTGATACTCAGAAAGTACAAACTGGCCTTGAGTTTAGAGAGTCTTAGCTGACTCAAATGATCGGCACCTTTATTTTCGAGCACAATTTAAACTTTCTGTTCCTCAAAATGGTGAATGTGCTGCTCTGACACACTGAAACTCTTCACTGTTAATACCAGTAATTTTAATTGTGTTCAAATGCTGCTTAGTGTCACAGAATCATCGTGACCATTAACTAAACAAACAAACAAAGGGTTACTTTCTTCTATTTGAACAACCAATTCACCAGCAGTTGTTAATCAGAGCCTGATCAGCCAACTTCACGTCAGGTGCCATCAGCTGCAGCTCCTCATCCTAACCACCGGATGTCAGCTCCAAGATCTTAGAATGCGAAGGGGACAAATGTCCTAAAAAGGCAAAATATTTCTATAAATGAAACTACTAGATCAAGTTTTAATTTTAATGTGTTTTGTAACAAAGACAGAAGACACATTGATAATTTTTAGGAGCGATGATTGGTTTAAGGTTTGGCGCCAAATTTTGGAAATTACTCATCCATTAAAAATGTCAAATCATAGTCATTCACAGTATATAGTGCAATACTTCAATGAATTCTGCCATACATTTTTGAATAATCTGTTAATTGACGGTTTCTTTAAAGTTGTTATTGTCAAGATCATTACACCACTATTCAATTTGGACGTGTATGAAACAATCGGAGTTTCGCTCAGTGACAACAGGCGCATCACAGAACAACACCAGCATTTTTGTCTGTTGTTTTTGAAAAGGCCAAAGCCAACATGTGTTCCTTTATCTCTCTTCACATGTTGTAACTTCTCTACCCAGTTTTGATGCCCAATTTTATTCCATTAACAGTTTTATTTCATCACTAAAGTGATTTAACTTGTACGCACAGCTCCATGCTATAGTAAGGAGTGGCTCTTGGCTGGAAGCCCATGACGTCCTTTGTGGCCCTTCGCCTCTGCCGTAGCCTGGGTGTAAATGTGTTGCGTAGATAAGAGCGGCCCAGCTGACAGCATCTTATCAGAGATGGCTGATAGTACTGAGCCAGCAGAAAAATCTCCTCCAGCTTTGATTCTGCTCCTCCGTTCTCTGTGATCATTCTGTGGTTACTGTGGTTACACTATGACCTTCACTCTGTTGGAACATTGCAGCTGATGTTTGTTTTTGTTTTGTTTTTTTTTATTCCAATTTGAATAACTATTTATCAGAGTGGTACCTGGAACAAGTGCATCAATGCAATAAATGCCTTGCAGTTCTGCAGCTTAACACTAGATGCTGTCAACACGAAATCTCTCGTGGTGCTGAAATAAATGGGAAAATCTCTTCCCACAAACAAACGATTATCTCAACAACACACTTGAAGGTAGCTTGCAGTTGGAATTTTCAGTGGTAACTGTTATTGCTGAGAATATGGTGGTTTATTAGAGCTTAATTCTGCCTTTATGTAATATAACTATTGCAACCACATGACAGCGCATAGACTTCTTAACAATTCAGGGTGTCAAACTGATTTTGTGAACCTGACTGTCTACTGGTCAGGTTGGTAAAGCATATGATGAAACCTTGAATTGAAACAAAAAAAATAACAAAAGGTAGAAAAAAAACGTCTTTTTCTTCTTTAAGCAAAGTTTTACGATTTGACTGATACACTGAGGCAGTTGTCCATGTAGTGATGTAAGGTACTCAACTGACCCACCAGGACTTGGGGTTCCGTGTTTTGCCCACTTCATCACATAGCCAGGATGGACAGGCTATGTGTTGAAGTGGGCAAGACACTGAACCCCAAGTCCCTGTGGGTCATGTGAGCACCTTGCATGGCCTTCGGCACCAGCAGTGTGTTTGAATGGGCAATTGAGAAGCAACGTTGTAAAGTTGTAAAAAAAAAAAAGAGCATAGCATTTACATTTTCCCAGGTTTTTGAGCTTGGTGAGCTTGCATGCATAGGTTTCACTTTTACAACTTAGAAGCACAAGTTGTGGCTTCTCTTTCGTTTTGATGATTCTTTGCAAATAAATAAATACACTGTGAATTCCCCTGTTTTAAAGGGAAAAACACAAAAGCAACTTAGCAGAATGCATTGTTGTAAAAATGCTGTAAAATGCTTCAGAGACTCTTATTTTTTGTAGCATGAAGAGCTCATTCATTTGTGTCTATAATGATCCATACCTTTAAACACTTATTAAATATAATTTCTAGGAGGAGCCTCAAAACAGTGGTGGCTTCAGCTTCTTGATGTCAAATCTATAACTAATTATTGAAACTGAAAAATGTCAAAGAAAATAAACATACCCTAAAAATTTCACTTGAACTAAATATCTTGAGTTAAGTTGTTACTGAGTTAATTTAAGTCAGTTTTGCATTTTCCAAATCTATAAAATGATACTGAATGAACTACTAAGCCCAAGTTCAGGTAAAGGCAGGAGGTGAAGGTGCAGTTCAGAGTCGAATGTACTCAAAATTATTATCATCATACAAATAACTGCAATTATTCAGATTTTAAAACTAGTTGAGACAGTTCCTTTCCAACTCCAAATGTAAAAGGTAATTTTGCTGTAATCCTGGTTTGTTTAAAATGTAGACGGTGACTCTTAATAATTTTACAAATGTCTATACTTTCAAATATCAGTGTTAACATGAACAAGTACAACATTATCAAAGGCCCAACTCAAATATAAGTTGTGTAAGAAACATGCCCATGAACCTTTTGACTTCACGAATGCTAATTGAACTGAAACTTTAGTCATTTATTTACTTATTTTCACACACTGGAGGAGCTGAAGTCATAATTAAACTGTTAGGAAAAACAAAGCAGCTGACCCAGTAGCTGGATACAGTTTTATTTCATTACCAGATTTCTGCTTTAAAATCAAATTTTCCAGTGTTAAACCACCATGAAAAATAATATAAGTTTTGTCTATTCTAATCTGACGCTTATAATTTTCCATGAGATGTGTGTGTGTGTGTGTGAGGGAATTTTATTAATAAGACTTAATAAATCAGTTTATGTGTCTGTGTTCTTGGGTCAGGTTTCAGAGCTAAAGCAACAATATCAAGATTCCTGATGCACAACTCCACTCTATTCCACTCTGTCAATAGCTTTCTTTCACTCTCCCCCATATCATCTTTCATGATTTTCAGAAAGCCCCACATATTGCACACACACACACACACATGCACACACAGATATACACAACTCCATGTTTCCAGGAACACTGACGCGCAGCTTCCTGGGTCTGGAGTCATTTGACCTGTCTGGACTTTTAGCAAAGACTAACAGTAAAAAAGCAAAAGGAAACTAGAGTGCACTAAGAAAGTGATTTCTGCGGGACCCAGATAACAGGAATGTACAAATCTTGTCCAGATGTGTTCCTCATGTGCCTCATAAATAATGTTTTTGCAGAAATCAAAAATTTAAATAAATATAATTTACTCACAGATTCAGAAGGAAATCACTTCAAGAACCTGGGTTTGGATTGTTTACTTTGAAAAAAACAACATTCATTTGAGAAATTCAACAAATGGTTAGTGGCAATACAGAAGACACATGTTGGGGGCAACACAACAGAGAAGCTCTCCGTTTCCTGTAAACTGCAAGAAATCTATAAAAACAAGAGAAAGAAAAGTCGATTTTTACACTTTATGTGCTGACAGACAGTTAACCCACAATGAAACATCAGCATTTTCTTTTGTCTTACAGGATATTGATACTGGTGTTGTCTCTACTTAAATAACTTTCCAACTTTCGGCTTGCTTTCGTTGCTCTGTTCTTTTCCCTCCCTTAACTTTTCACTCAGCCCAACCGGTCAAGGCAGATGGCTTTCTCTAAATGTCTGTATAGTCTCTACTTTATTATGTAAAGTGCCTTGAGAATGAGATAACCTTGTTGTAAATTGGTGCTATATAAATAAAGTTGAATTTAATTTAATTGAACTTTAGAAACCAATCGTTTGGGAACCAACCGCTGATTTTATTTACATCTGAAAAGTAAATAAAGCTGTCAGGAACATGTAATGACAAAAGAAAAAATATATTTTCTCCCAAATTGTAATGGAGTCAAATTAATATATAAAATAAAATACAATGTATATACAGTCCTTGAAGAACCTCAACAATTATACTTATGTTACTCACCATTTGCTTACCATACTTTTTTCACACTTGGAGAGGTCACATTTATTTGGTAATATTGCCACGCTCAGAGAACCTTTCACCCTTCATAATGAGGTAAAATCTTCGATGGACATTTTGACACTGTGCTGACCAGCTCTGGGAAGTAATTACAATACTCTTTCAATGTTATCCATAACCACAATATGGAAAACATTAACAATAAATCCCATTTTAAAAATCAATAACACCAAAGTTTTTCATACTTTTAGATCAGTACAGCTTTTATCCCTTTTTAGATTGAATATATAAATATTTGGAACAACCAAAATCTCATGAGAGACATTTTTGTGCAGATTTTTGCCCAGCTTTTCTAAGACAGAGACTCACTTATCGATTGACAAACTAGCTTTTTATTTTTTTAATTGGTAGAACATGTGTAAAGGGATCTGTGTCCCGGGCTAACATTTCTGATACAGGCTCTCCTCTGGGATGTGTTATGTATTACATTCATCGATAGCTGCAGGATAGCTGCAGAGGGACAATCATGGTAAGGCTTTACCCGCCTTTGGTGAAGACTCATAAACCAAAAACAAGTATCATCTATGGAGAGAAATTATTTGGGGATAGTGTTTGATTTGAAACTTAAGTCTCATACTAATTGAGAATCCCAGCAATGGCAAGTAAAAATCTATTTAATGTGTTTTTTAATGTTTCTGGTGAGATTTTTGTAACTTTTGTCAATGTTTTATTGAGAGTCTCTTCACATTCTCTTATCTGATGGTTGAATGGGTTGTTGGTGAAGGACAATGACATGATTAGTTTTGCAAAAGTCTGTTTCAACTTCACTGGCTTCAAATTAAAAGACTTATAAGAGAAAAACCTTCATTCATCACTTGAGCACATATGGTGAGATTTGGCCCATCCCTTTGGGGGGCTGTGTGATGCCATGGCTGGTGCCTGGGGAGCTGGCACTGGGTGTCTTGCTCAGGGACACACCTGGTGGGCAGGTTGGGGATTTTTTTATGGGATTTGATACCATGCTGTTCCTATATCATCCTGATGCTCTACCCATTGAGCTACCAGGCCACAATGCTTGATTGTGGAAGGATTTGTGGTAAAACTGACCAGAATTCGGTCTTATGACTTGAGACTGATGTTACATAGCCACTGAGGGGAAAAAAACGTCATTTATTCCTTCCACCGTTTGGCTGTTAAACATTAACAGTAGAGGTTCTGAGATCAGTGTCTAAATGCAATAATCAGCAGCTCAGTTAATTTCTTTAACTGAGGGACCAGGGATCAAACCACTGACCCTGTGGTCCATGGATAGCTACCTTACCATACAAGCTACAGATGGCCTACCTTCTCTGTTTTACTGACGTTTGAACGATCCTGATTGACTGAAGTTGTTTCTATGTGAAGTGGCTCTTTAACTCCTTTGCACATTTGTGACAAATAATGTTTCCTGAATCGGGAGACTGTGGTGCAGTTGGTAGCGCGGACATCCACCAATCCTACAGTTGTTGGTTCAACCCGTGGCTCCTCTGGTCACATGCTAAAGTGTCTTTGAGCAAGACACTGAACCCCGCTTAGTTGCTCTCAGTGAGTGTTGGCCAACCTCCCCCATCAGTGTATGAATGATTGTGTAGATAAGAAGCAGTGTAAGTGCAGACCACTTACCATATCTTTAAACCTGAAGCATGGAGACCATGACTTTGGTCTCCATGATATGCCAATACATCAATTCGGGAAGCAGACACCCTCTCTTTTCCAACTAGGCTACAAAACCTTCCTCTTCAATAAAGCTTATAGTTGGTTATAGTCATGCTGCTATAGGGTTAGACTGCTGGGGGACTCTGCACTGAGCCACTTTCCTCTTCTCTTCATTCTCTCCTCTCACCCCACATCTATAATGTCACCACTGTATGACATTAACTCTGTATCTTCTTTGTCCCGTAGTCGTCTCTCTCCCTCTCTGTCCCCATCTCTGTGTCCCTGTCCTCAGGTGTCCCCGGATTTGGTGCTGTGTGTCCTCCAGTGTGCAGCTACTGGTCCTACTAACCTGCTCAATGTTTTGTTGTTGCTTTTGTTCCTCTGTTCTTTTCTCTCTCCACTTTCCACTCTGCCCAACCGGTCAAGGCAGATGTCCGTCCACCCTGAGCCTGGTTCTGCTAGAGGTTTCTTCCATTAAAGGGAGTTTTTCCTCTCCACTGTTGCCTATAGCTGGTCAAGGGGGATTTGTTGGGTTTTCTTTAAATGTTTGTATAGTCTTGACTTTATTATGTACTTAAGTGACTTGAGATGACCTTGTTGTAAATTGGCGCTATAAAAATAAAGTTGAATTGAATTGAATTGTATCAAGAAGAACCAATACATGGAGACATACATACATTTAATATACACTATAACACTTCACTATTAATTAATAATAAGCTGTGATATTTTAAAATTGGCTTAATATGGGTTTTTTTGGCATATATAACATGAATATTGAAACAATGTGACTCCTAAATTACACTGACATCATTATCAACGCTAACTTCTTAAAAATCATCATCTCATGTCACATGGGTTATTTGGGAAAAGACAGTCAGTGCTTTTATTTCATATCTCTGTGGCTGATCATTTTCCTGGAACCAATCCAATACAAAGCAGATAGTCCAAATTAATTAGCCCGAATTATCTCCGGGCTTTGCCTTGGTTTAATCACATGCAGCTCACTAAAGTGAAACAGTTTGCTAAGATTTAGCAGGTCTATAGCAGAGAGTGTGTTCGAGAGAGAATCCTAAAGGACGCAAAAACCACGTGCAAACAGGAAGTAATACAACACGTGACAGAGTCAATAGGAATATCAAATGCTCACATTATGGTTCCTGTTTCTCATATTGGTCCAGTACTTCAACCTGAGAGAGACCAGGCATCAAAAAGATAGCAAGACAAAGTTTTCAATCAGAATCTAAAATCTAACTGCTGAGCAACATGATGAGGGCTGAAAGTCTTTTCTTTGACTTCTTTCGTCTTTTCAATACTCAAACTTGCAAAACAGCATCACAGCCAACACTTAGCAAAGTAGTGAGACAGACAGGCCAGGCGGCCATTTCCTTATCTCATGATTGGATCATCAGACAAAATCCAACCGTTACATATGCAGGTAAATGATGACAGTGATGCTTAAAATGCCTTGGCGTTTAAAATGAGCAGTGAGTGTTGGAGCCATTGCACCCAACCTTCAGCAATGTTCAGACTTTTTGACCTCTCTCTCTCTCCTCCACCTTCCCACAGTCTCTCCACCGCTCAGACAGCCGCGTGGGCGTCATTTAATCTTCATCTTGTCTTGGCCTGTTCCTGCAGACTTCCTACCCACTCGCTCTCCGTGTTGCTCCTTTCAGCCTCTCACTGATCATTAACCTCACTCCTTGTCGCACGCCCACACTGCTCATCCTGATCGCTTCCTGGTGGCAGGACGGCGGTGCGTCTGCTGTCAGGCCCTTCACAGAGAGTCTGGAGGGGAGAAAAGGATGACGGTTTGGTAACAGGGGGGAAAAAAGAACAAGAAGGTGCCCAAACTCTGAAACAGACACTTCATTAGCAAACATTAGTTCTGGACATAAAGAAATTGTGCTCTTTGGCCTTCTTCTTTTTCGCCTTTAAACGTGTTAAACGTATGGAAGTTAGAAGCAAACCCAAAGTCAAACTCTCCACTCTTGAAAAGTTTAGCAATGTGCACAGTTCCAGGCCACACACACACACACACCACACACACACACACACACACACACACACACACACAGTACATTGTGTTGTTGTCAAGCCAGTCCCCGCTTTCAGTCGTGTTCAGCCTGGCCGGCCAGAAGGCCTCCTGTCTGCTTTAACCTCATTTCTATAACAGATCAGCTCATTCATTCAATTAGCAAACACACACACACACACACTCACATGCACATTCAGCCATCTGAAATCTATGGCCTCCCAATCGAATAGCTGAAAAAGTGGTTCCAAAAGTCCCTATGATCAGGCTCTCGGCAGCCCTCAGCAGTGATCAATAGAAGCCTTCTGATCTACTGAAAGATTTGCTCCATCCTGTGAGGAAAATGTGCAAAGAAGAGATACAAGTCGAATCGATGAGCTTTAAAGTGATGATCAGCGTGATTAAGAAATAAGGAAAAGACGTCGCTGGTTCAAGAAGAAACGCTACAGTAGAAGTTATGACTCAGTCAATCAGCAGCACACTGACAGATTCAAGGCTCACGGCTGCAGCTGAAACAGGCACAGAGGTAGATTCACTGTGGCAATTAGACGTGACTACAGAGGAAATGACTTCTCTAACACATTTGATTCCCAAAGCTTTGGTTAAACAAACCCAAGATTGGAACGTGTATTTATGCCCCTGTGTGATCCCACTGCGAGTATCGACACCTCATACTAGTCCACACACTCATTAGTGATCTAATGGTTTAATGGCAAAAGTGGGCAAAGACATTGGTATTTTAAAAAAATATTCCATTTTGTTACTGCTTCTGTCATATTTTTGTGGGTTTTACCATCATTTTAATCCGTAAACTGTACTGCAGTCAGCAAGCACTAAGATCTGGGAATATGGCAACATGGCTGCCAAAGACAATCAGCAGCAGCAACAGATTTCGTCCATGACGTACAGACTTTTAACTTTCAGTTTAATATCCAAAGAAACAAAAGGTTTGGAGGATTTGATGTTTCTGCAATAAAATAAATTGGTTTGCAGTTCAGACGTTGAAATTGATTGAAAATGTCACAGTGCCAAGAATGATCAAGAGTGTTAAATTAAAAAAAAATCACTTTTGGGGTCAAACACAGAAGAATTTAGCTGTGTGTCAAACGTACCCAGTGTCTTGTGTTTCCGCCCTGCTCAGATGTTATTCTAGTGATGTTGCAGTGAGCTCATACACATGACTATAAGGTAATTAATTTAGTTCAAGAAAATCTGTGACAAACCACTAAAACCAAGATGATCCTTAATAGTAGTTCAAATGATAACAGCAGCATCAGCAAGAGCAGATTAGAAGGGAACAGTCCTGTTTCCTGTCTTGGGTCAGATTGTGTGTGTTTTTGGACTATTTGTTTTTTTGTGTAACCAGTTTAGAGTCTATTTCGGGAATTTTGCATCTTCTTTTGGTCCTTGGACATCTGTTCCCATTTTGCAATACTTTTTGGGTCCTGACTTGATACTGAGCCTCTAGCCCAGGGCCCCCCTGACCTCTCTGGTGCTTTCTGGCCTTGTGCCCAGTAGGCCTGTTCAGTAATCCGTCCATGAGCAGCAGCAGCAGTAGTAATAGTATAGGGATAGTAACTGAGCAGCTGTGGGACTGTTTGGAGAAATGAATTTTAGCGGTGACAGGAACATTAGTACTAGCGCAGTGCCACTGTACAGTACTTGCTCCTGCGTTAGTTGTGGGAGCATATTACTGGGGGGAGGTCTGGAAGCAGCAAAGCGCTCACAGCTCCTCTTTTCTTCTCGGCCTCTCTCTTTGCTCTGACAGATCCGTGCTGATATCAGATTGATGGGCCGGTTTGATTGAAGTCTCTTTGTCGCGCTGATGTCACGGCGAGTGATGGATGAGGCGCGTGCGCCAATACAAACGCGCGCGTAAAATCTACTCCTGCACCGAAATCGTTCCCCTCCCCTTTCACACACACACACACACACACACACACACACACACACACTGGTTCCGTCCCCCCCGTGAACGGCTGACAAACTTCTGGACCCCTGTCACCACAGGCGGCGTGACGACGAACCACGTGACCCGCGGCAGAGGTAAGAAAAATAAGTGACTGGGAAAAGAGCGAGAGAGGACCGGGAAAGGGAGTCCGGGAAAAGACGAGAATCTGAGAGTTTGAGGGGGAAGCATGGAGGAGGACGCGTAGACAGAGCTGGGTAGAGGTGAAGAGGTGACTCCTCGTCCGTGTTCTCGCGGTGGTTTCCACTGTCACCGACGATCCTTTGGAGACGGAGCTGATGACAGGCCCGGCCTTTACGCACACACTGCAGAGAACATGATTCATGTGTGTCGGCTTTCGGGACGTGCAGCCTTCACTTTCTTTCTGGAAAATTCTACACTTTCTCATTTTTTTCTTCTGGAAATTCCTAAATTTATTTATTGGGTTTTTTCGCAAATTGTTTTTTAAGTATTTTTTCTTTCATTTGTTTTTTTCTTTTTAGTTTTTGTTGTTGTCGTTACTAGAGATTTATTTTCGCTCCACAGAAACATTCGGCTTCATATTGTCTCTTTTGTTTATCTTATAGAATTTTTAGTAGAATTTTCGATATTTGATGTTTTTCCAACTACTTTTCATTGACGTGATCAGTGGCTTCCTGCTTCTTGCACATCATTTTAAACTTTATTCAGCTCCACCGCGTCTCTGGTCTGCATGGACAACATGAACTCTTTTGTGGAGTACCCCATTTATAACCGACCGGGGCCCGGCGCCTATTCTGCGCCGAAATCCGGATTTCCCCAGCACCCTCATCTCCATCACCATCACCATCCAATGGACCAGCATCAGAGCTTTCCGATTACTTCCGGAGCCTTCCACACAGGAGCCACCGGCTCACTGTCTCCCGTTAATGGAACCAGAAGTGACAGCACAGCCTACAACGGGGATGGGAAGTTGTACGGGGCCCCCGGAGCGGGGACGGGTGGTGGAGGAGTGCACGGGGCTCCAGGGGCGACCCAGCATCATCAGCAACATCATCATCATGAGCAACAGCAGCACGAGCAGACACACAACGGCTACCACCATCATCCTCCCCTTCACCAAACTCAGAGTTTACAGAGCGGATTATTGCATCCTTATAATAACGGAAATAGCGGCAGCACGGGGGCGTACGGGGGCCAGGCGTGTACAAACTCAGAGTACGTCGCCTCTCCGGGAGCTTCCAGCACCGTTCACCCTCAGTATTTCATGGATGACTCTGTAGCCTCCACTTACTATCATCAATCAACCTTCCCCAGTTCCGCACCCACCATCGGAGCCAGTTACGGGACCCTAGGCGGGGCCTTCTGCGCGCCTCAGGGCTCTCTGGCAGGCTCACAGTACTCACAGCATCTCGGTGGAGGTCTGGACGTAGGCTACCTGGGGCTCTCACATGGGGGAGGTTATGGAGAGCTGCCGATCCCCCAGGATCGAGAGAGGGGTGATGAGGAGGCCCAGCAGTCCGGGCCGGGGCAGACCTTTGACTGGATGAAGGTGAAGAGGAACCCGCCAAAGACAGGTGAGGGAGGGTTGGGGCTTTTTGTGCGCACATTTGGGCCCAGTATGAAGGATTTAGGCCTGACGTGTGAGGCTTCCAGCACCATCTCGCGGGGCCGTGGCCTCTTTCACATTCATCATAGCTGCTGTCATGAGAAATGAAGTCACTGTTTTTTAACAACAGCCAGTTCGTTTCTGAATATCAGGGAGAGAGAGAAAAAATCCATTCGGCTCCTCTGTGAGAATCCGTAAACTGGCCACAGTTTTATACTAGTTTTAGAAAGCGCATTAGTGAGACTGAGCGGAGGCTTTCCAACAGATGTCAGGCCTTTATCATGTAAACTTATTCCCTCTTCGTTTCCTTCTGTTGTTTTGATCAGCTCAAGCTTTATTCGTTTAGTTTGATTTTTTCATTTACAGTAATTATTAAAACATTGTTTGTAAGGAAGAATCCCAAAACATTAAGAGGATTTATTATACTTTAAAACCAACGCAAACGTGGCCGTTCACAGTTTTAAACAATTGGACAAAAACGTTCAAATATTAAATTTTCTATATTGCTGCTAAACTCCTCCCCCCACCAGAAGAAATTCAAATTTAGTTTCTCGCCTTGAAAAATAAAAGGCTAAGAAAAAAAATAGTAGTGTGTTGTGGGAATGTGCCCCCCCCCTCTGGTGCATGTTTTTAATAGCTATAGCAGATTTCTCTGTGAAGTTGTGTTATCTTGTGGAGCAGCAGCCCTACTTTTCCCATTGTGAGGTGTGAGATGCTGGTGTGCAGATAACTTCAGAGCAGATAACAGGACCCGCATCGTTCCAGACACGTTCTGTCGATTTAAAGCTCAGCAATACGAGGCCAGAGGAGACACAGTGTGACTTCACGTAGATGTTAGTCGACACAAAGTTCATAAAGAAATCAGAAGAAGGCCGCTTTCTGTGCTGTTTCATCACCACTAAAAACTACTACTATTTATTAAAGTCATTTTCGAAACTCTCATTTTATCTTTCACCCAGTCAAAGCGTCAGACTTCGGCCTCGCGGGCGCCCACAGCAGCAGCGCCATCCGCACCAACTTCAGCACGCGGCAGCTGACGGAGCTGGAGAAGGAGTTCCACTTCAGCAAGTACCTGACGCGGGCGCGGCGCGTCGAGATCGCCGCCACGCTCGAACTCAACGAGACGCAGGTGAAGATCTGGTTCCAGAACCGGCGCATGAAGCAGAAGAAGCGCGAGCGCGAGGGCGCGTCCGCCACGGCGCGCTCCTCCTCCTCCTCCTCCTCGTCGTCCTCATCCGGAACCGGCTGTGGCTTTAACAAGGAGCTGGAGGACACCGACCACTCCTCCGTGTCCACGTCTCCAGGCGCGTCCCCGAGCTCGGAGTCGGAACCAGCGGTGTGATCGGTGACTTGGACCTGAGTAGCGAACACACCTTTACCTATGTTCTGAATCTGACAGAAGTATTGGTACTGAATCACCTGCTGCTACAGGTCCAAGAATTTATTTGGGAACCCCACCGGTTCGTCTGGGTGTTTTAAATTCCCTGGTTTGACATGTTGATGAGACTGGCACACCCTGTTACCTTAATAAAGACCACCGTTGGCCTGGACCTTCAGTGGGTGTCAAAGCTGTAGGACATCCAAATCTCACAGTTACCTCATCCGAAGCTAATCAGCAGACTGTAGGGTCCCATCACCGGGGGCGACTGGTCCCAGAGAGAGAAATAAAGAGTATAAAAGCGTGATGTTCTTGTTGTGAAGTGCTACACAAAACAATCTGAAAGACAAACAGGACCATGTTCACAGCCTTACAACAATTCTAGTCATCATTTTCTACTTCTTTAGAGCTCACAAGTCCACTTGTAGAGAAGAACCAGTGGACATAAGGAGCTCGCTTTTCTGCACTAAATCCTTGAGCTTTCTGGAGCTTTGGGATTGTCTGGCAGAATTAGAAGCTCAAAGTCTCATTTAACTGTGCTGATGTCTGAATTGCAGGTTCTGACTGGTTTTGGGTTTTCGAGGTGGATTACACATTTCCTGCTTGTGATTTTGTTATTTTTTACAAAAGAAAAAAAAACAGTGAAATACGCACATCACAGGTTCAAGGCCGTTGACAGTGACACAGTGACAGAGGAAATGCCTGCACATTAGCTCAAGGCTAATGTCCTGATGAAGAAATGTTTTCCTGGTTGAGAACATTTCTGGCCTGAGTTCGAGTGCAGCCATTTCTATTTTGTCATGTTTTTCCATTTATAGCCACTAATTTAAACATGAATCAAACCTGCATAGAATAAAGAGCAAAATCACAAAAAAAAATAAAAGAAAAGAAAGAAATGTTGTGTCCACCTTTAATCTCCATGAGCCCAGTCTAACTAAATGAGCCTTAGGACCACAGGAACACAGGGAGCCTCTGATGGCAAAAATCCACTTTGTAAAACATTTATTTTTTGTGTTTTAAATATGGTTTTGGGTGTTTTCTTCCCTTTTGCACTATGTGACTACAGGGTAATTTCAGACACTGAAAAATGGGGGTTTCACTGATTTCCAGATTGAATCTAACTAAGACTCACAGACTTCAAACATGTAGCTCAGATATTTGTTTTTATTTTTACATGAATGACTGAATGTCTTAGTTACTCTCAGAGATTAGAAGATTATGCTGAAAATGGAATGTGGGAATTTGATATTTTACTGCCGGCCCCATATAAGAATAAATTATTGGATGCATTGTGTTGTTCTTATGACAAAGACTGCGAGAAAGACAGTATCTGTGAATGTGGAATTTTCCCCAACTGCAGCTGTTCCTGCAGAAATCAACATATATTTAAAATAAGACGTAATCACCATATGTGAATAGTTTGACATTTAGTGTAGAACTTCAGAGAGTGGCGATCTAGTGAGTGGTTCCTCTACTCGGAGTAGACGCTGTGGAGATCATTTGGGAGTAAGTCTCATATATTTGGTGATGTCAGGATAAATGTTTGCCTCTGCTGTGAACGATTGTGACTATTTGTGTGTCGGTTTTTAAATGAGAGCAGACTGACTGAGTTTTATTAGTTCTGCTGCCTTAGAAACTCTTCCAATCATGTTCCTGTCTGTGTTTTTCTACTCTGAACTACCTCAAATAAAGATTTGTCTGTCATTCCGCAAGTTGCATGTATTTCCAGTATTTGCAGCCGTAAGAATATGGTAATTGTGGTGTGACATCAGCAGAAAATCTATGTCAGACAAGCGAAGCAGAGTTTGCCAACCAAAAAACAACACAGACTCCCAAAGCTGCAGCTTGGTCGTGTGTCAAATAACCTGTGGTCATTAGTGTTTAAATATAAACCCATAAAGCCTTTTGATGGCTCCAGCTTTATTTTAGCCATGTTCTCTCTGTTTTAGGTCATTAAGGTCATTTTTGGTAACTTTGCCTATTTTTTGTGATTGTTGTTTAAAAGAAAAATCTGAACAGGCCCAAACCGGGCCTATGCCTAGCAGCCCTGTTCAGTAAACCCTCCACATGCAGAAGAAGGATCTTTTTTTTAAAAGCCTCCTCGTTTCACAATCAGATAATTGCTTCAAAGAACGTGAGTATTTGCATGCTTGACTTGATTATGTCCATTTAAATCAATTTCATGCTTCTATTTCACTACAGTGTAGATGCAAATATTGTACGTTTTCTCCGTGCATTTATCTGCCAGCTGTAGACGCTTTTTAAAAATGATTTTCAAAAGATTTTATAAGAAACACATTTTTAGGAGCTAATAAAATACAAATTAGAATAAAACACACCAAAGCAACATTTCAATAAAACTACAGAGTTAAGTACAAAAAATACAGAGATGCAAATACAATAACCTGATCGCTTTTAAATGTGCCCTGATGCATTTTGGTTAAATGGTACATTTTCTTTTCCTTCGCTTTACTGGTACGATTGAAAGACTTTGAAAGCAGGTGTTTGTCAGGTATTTCTGGTCATTTTGAACAGGTAACAAGTACTGGTGTCTTATTCCTAAATGTATTTTTAACTCTATCTAAACTTCCTAACAAGGGTCATTTTTATCCCATCTGCCCATAACATCTGTAGCAGGAAGTAGAGCCGTCGTGGTGGCCTGGGTTTAAAATAAGCCAATATGAGACACGTTCCTTCTCATATATCTAGTGCTGTAACAGTTCCCAGCAGAAAAGTGCACTACAGACCTCCGTGGAGAAGGTAAAGAGGAGGAAATGAGCTGGCTGTCTTCCTCCTCGTGGGTTAAAGCAACACAGTGTTTGATATAACACAACATACAAAGAGCTTCATGCATTTCAAAAGCAGCCAGGCCTCTCACATTCACATGGCCTCTGGATGACCCACACAGACACACACGCAGGGGCTACAGTGAGGAATGTAGCGGGGCTTTCCAGGTGGCTCGCTGACCTGCTGACCTTTAGAGAGCCTCTGGGATATCTAAACATGTAAACACACTCCTCCTCCTCCTCTTCATCATGGCCATCTACTTCTCCTCTCTGCTGAAGATGCCCATCCTGGAGCCTGGGTGGTAAGTTCAGTCATCACCTCATCACACACACACACCCACACACACACACACTGGTTTCCATAACTTAGGGGGACATTACATTGACTTACATACATTTCCTGGAGACGGGCTCCAACCCTAACCCAACCCCAAACGTGCCCTACTCTTAAATGAAGTCGTCACAGTGAAAATCTGAACACATCCTTCAGTATTAATGGAGCCTTCACAGATTATCCATCCCACATCATATCACACATTCTTGCTTTTGAACTGTGCTGTGATATCAAGGTAGGTGGCCCCTCTCCCCTTCCTCATGGAAGACACAGTGTCCGTGACTTCCAAAGGTGAATTTCACTTCAGTCCATCTTAAATGAGCTCAGGCTCAGAGAAGGTGAGAATGTTTGAATGACATTGTGGCGAAATTTGGAGATTCTTTTTGTATTATTGTAGGGGGAGATATTTCCTTATTTTCTCAAAATGAAAACGTCATGAAGTTTTAGCTTTTTCCAGAACACAACGAACCTCACTCTGTCTTTACTTCTGTTTCATCTTTAAACAACTTTTCCAGCCTTTGTGAAAATGTAGCATGCATTTTTTTTTTTTAACAAAACATGTCTGGGAAATCACTGAAATCTCTTTCTATTTACATTCCATGGTGCCCTGACCTTTTTGGAAATTGGGCTTGTAGAATCTGTCTCTTGCAGCTCCCGAGAGCATTTTATGTTTGTTCAACCATTAAAAGTTGTGCTAAATTACCTATAAGCAGGTCACGTTTGCACTTTAACCATGGAAAAACACACTCCAGCCTCTGGTTTACTTTATAGCACTTTTAAGTATGTGCTGTTTGTCAGACAACACCTGTACTTCCAAGGCGCATCTTTATTCAGTGATTTCCAAGCAGATGTTTGTAAAATCCATATGTGATAAGTCTGGACACACTCTGAGATATTAATATCACTTCTAATATCAACTTAACCTAGAGTTTTAACCTTCAGCAAAACATTCTGGCCATTCAAGGATGAAGCAGCAAGGGGTTAAACAAGCGCTGAAGGTAGAGAAGTAGTTGACTGTTCTGCAGAAATGTCCAATCCTGACGCTCTTTAAAGTTCTGCGTTTCTGTGCCAACACATCTGCCTGTCAGTCAGCTCCCTTGTGTTCAGACACTGCGATCATCTTCTGAGCGGGGATAAAAAATGGACATTCTTACATGGTGACCTCATACAGTATGACCCCCGACTCCTGTTCTTTTCCCCATAACTCATCTCAAGTTCAACACAAGGCTTTTTGCCTGTGTGTGTGTGTGTGTGTGTGCCCGCACAATGAGGAGGGGAAGATAAATTGGTGTGGCTGCAGTTCAAGAGTTCAGAGTCTCAATCAAATGGATGAGCAGAGCCACACACATGCACACACACACCTACACACACACTGCTTTACATACAGTAGCTTTTGTAAATGTATTTATATTCCATTCTCTCAAGTGGTCGGTGTCAGGAAGACTTTAATTTCTGATCCAGGATCAGTGCAGAATCCTTTTATTGAGAATACAGGACCCGGGGCTACCTTGGTGTCAGTCCTGAGCCGGATAAAAGCAGGAGGGTTGAGGCAGGTTGCTGAAAATGTTTCTCTGTGGCGACCCGTAAAAGGACAAGCAGAAGGCCGTCTTCATTATGTCACCTAATTATCATATTGATAGAATAATATCACCTCACTTGCAATTTACTTATTTATGATTTAGTTTATTTGCCTCTTATTTTGTATATTGTTACTTCAAATTAACAAGTTTAATCTAGTGAGTTCATATAGAATTTCGGTCCCGTATCCTCAGCGTGGAAACCAAGGCCTATTTTTCTTCCTATGAACTAGGAGTCACTTTCAAAAAGGAATTGTTGGCCATTTTCACTCGTTAGTTCCTGTAAAATTTTGATAAAAATGAAAAGGATGAAGGAAGAAATCAGCACTTTACCTGCACTCAGCAACTTTTTTTTTTTTTTTTTTTTGATTCTATCAGATTTTCAAACCAGTAAAAAACAGAACATTTGTGTACTGGACTTATTTTTATTGTTATAGTAATTTTTATTTTGCTTTAAAATGTAAAATCTTCCTTGTAGTAAGCAAAGTAATTTTTTCTTGCTGTGTTTTTTAAATCAGATCTAATAGATCATGATGATGTCATGTATTTGCTTAAAGGGCAAACTGGCTCCATGTTCTGAGAATATTAGAAAATGTGGTGAAATGTTTTAATAAAATATAATATAATAAAAATAAGAATATAATAAGAAAAATCTTTTAGATCTGTTTATAATATTTACAATTATTTCTAATCTTATTCAATTTAATAATAATAACAATAAAACCAACAATAATAATAATAATATATATATATATATGTTATAATAATAATATTATATTATAATATTATTATTAAAAATGACCCGTGTTTATAACTATTATATTAAATTAAGTTTGTTTTTGTTTTTGTTGTTCTTAATTTAATTTAAGGAAGAAATAATGATGTTAGTTCTAAATATATTACACATATTTCGGTCCACTCTGTTTTTTGTTGCCCAATCATATCAATTCCATATCCTTCATATTTATGTATTTTCTGACAAAGGATCAAATATAGTTTATTATTTCTTATATATATTTGAGAATGGAAAATCAGTTTTAAGTGTTACCAATTAAACAATGTCCTTTTAATGACAAAAAAAAGTTTAAATATTTGTTTTTGTAATTATGGAAATCTGTGCTAAATGTAGTATTTTAAACAGAAACTATACTAAATTAAAGGTGAATTGAATAAACGAAACATGGATTTTTTTGTAGTGTGTGTGTGTGTGTGTGTGTGTGTGTCCTGGTTTTGTCTGTCGGGGTCATCCAGAGTTCAGCAGCTCTCCTCCTCCGCTCTGCCCACCTAGAGCAGCCCTGCTGAGCTGCTGTCGTGCCCCACTGACCCAGGCCTGCTGCTCTGCACTGCAAAGGTCTGGACCTTGTTTCCCCAGATCCTCTGAAGTCTCGATGACCCTGAAACTGCATCATATCCTCCAGAGGTGTTTCCCTAAAAGCTTCAGGCCTCTACAGCTTGCTGACCTTGTCATTTTTCAGTCCACCATGGGCACCACTGCTGCTTATGTATGACACGTGATTAGTTTGGAAATATGGAAATTAAACTAAAGCAACACACACATTTAAATACATATTGATTGACAAGTGTCTTTGAGCACAGCAGAGTCCAACATATCATCTCAAAAAATCACTTTCACAATAAGTTTTCTGGTCACCATGAGCACAGTCACCACCAGCAGCAGCCTGAACAGGTCATATACAAGGCAGAATTTTGCAGCAATAATCAAGACTCTTCAGACAGACAACAGTTTTCCAAAGTCGTTACATCCTGGTGAGCGTACACCTTATGGGAAATATAATGTTTTACGGTGTGTTACAGTGTGCTGGGGTAGATGACAAAACACACGGCTGCAGCACTGCAGGCCTGAGCTGACAGTTTTAAGCACTTTGGTTAAGGTTAGATAAAGAACATGTTGTTGCTCTTTTCTCTCTCCACTTTTCTCTCTCCACTTTCCTGGTTCTGCTGGAGGCCCAAGGGAGTTTTTCCTCTCCACTGTCTCAAGGCAGATGTCCTAAATGTCAATCTTTGTTGTAATTTTTCTCTGGCTAAAGACAATCTGAAGTTCTTAACTGCTTTTTTTTCCTGTGTATTTATTTTCTGTTACTGCATTAGTTTGTCCTGTGGATAATCTACAATAAATCATAGTTATTCTGTATGTAGGGCTAAGACAATTTGAACTTCATGTTGCACATGGGGCATTGACTATTAAACTGTCTAATAAAGTAGTTTTTAATTGAGATCATTTGGATTCCAGGGGCCGTTGGCTTAACATCTGATGTGACTTGTGCAGTATTCTCTACGAGGAGGAGGGCACAGCAGTTCAGAAAGCATCAGCAATGCGCTGCTTCTTTGCAAGTTCTTCTCTTGATTGTTGCTTAACCAATCATGATGTCGTCACATAAACCAAATGTTGTTCTGTAAGATAATTTTTTTTACAGAACCCTTGATGCAATGCATTTGTGTTTACAGTTAGTTGCATAGAAACCTACTGTTTAGGACACTGGGTTGCTGAGTCAGCTGATGTAAATCCCATCTTGAAAACCAATAATAACACGAAAGACAAAAGTCATGAGCCAACAGCAGAACTGCATTACTTAAAAGATTTTTTTGAAGTCTGTTTGTCAGCAGGCTGCACTGTTGAGGTCAGAGGTCAGAAGGAGAACAGGGAGCAGGAGGTTATCAGGCCAGACATTCCTGTCCATCCAGTGCTGAGAAATACCAGAAGTGAAGAAGAACTGGACAGGCTGCAATGTAGAGTCTGCTTTCATCAATTACATTTAAAACATTAGCATTTTGCCAGTTTGGAGCCTCAGTAAAGAACTATTACATCTCAATAAAGAGATTTGACTGAAGGCCAATTAAAAGAGGAATTGGGATTGTATTTGTCAAGATTTAAATTGTGATATGTTTGCTCTTTGTATGGGGGGTTATGTGGAAGACAGGTCTGAACAACTATTACTGCTTGGCTTAGCCAGCACGGTGTACCCCATAACCCTGTACACACACACACACACACACACACACACACACACACACACACACACACACACACACACACACACACACACACACACACACACACACACACACACAGCATGCAACTGTGTTAGCCCTGAATAAACAAGCTATTGTGCCACGTTCTTTCAGCACCTCCTGTGTGTGTTAGTGTGTGTGTGTGTGTTTGAAAGAAAGATGGGGGAAACAGGAACAGCTAAAGTGCATCAGCTACCCTCAGTGCTGGGGCGAGAGCGAGGTCACATCCATCACACAGTGACAACACACACACACACACACACACACACAGACCAGGCCTGAACACACATGCAAACCACTACAAAATGACAATGGGTTAAACAATGTTTGATGCACAAACACATGTGACATTAAATCAATCAGTAATGGGGTAATAATAATTGCCCTTGTTGAGTTCTACTGTTGACTAAGAACCAGACAAACACCCACCCAAACACACACATTGCATCACAGTGCTCATGGATGTCATTAATACACAAATAAAGGTAGAAGAGAGACATACTTACTGAACCCCCAACCAACATTTTAAAGTAATATTTGAACAGACCATAAAGAAAATCCTTTCAAAAAACTTTTGTGAAATGGCACACGACAGGACAAACAAGCAGCAGCTTTTAAGTTGACCCATTGTGATAAACTGAGACACCTGTCAATCAACGTTCCTGTCAATGTTCGTCATTCTCATTTCTTCTTACAATGTTGGAGCAAAGAGGGATGATGGATTGTGTGGTTAGTGGGCATATTCTTTGCACCTCCATTCCAAAAAGAACACTGTGTAAAGAAACAGGAAGTAAGGTTCTGGAAATACTTGCATGTATGTCAGAGGCCAATGTGGAGATCTCAGCAGAAAACATGGACAATAAACAGAAATGGTGGATGTGAACAGTGGACAAGTCCAACACATTTGATTCTGCCCCACTGTTCATACACAGGGCTGCATCTCACACACACGGACCATTCATTTCTGACGACGTGCACATAACACACGTTCACATACTCCCACCTGTATATTATTTGTCCATAGTACTTCCATATGTACATCATGTCCATAATCGTACCTATCCTGTATATTTTGCACTGCTTATTGCACTTCTGGTTAGATACTAAACTGCATTTTCTTGCCTTGTACTTGTACATGTGTAATGACAATACAATCGAATCCAATCTAATTATAGTCACAGGATTGAGCTCCAGCAGCAGCCAGAGAACCATCATTCATTTATTAGTTGTTTATTTTAAACGTAAAGGGTTAGGACTATGGACTATGATTGTGTGTGACTTCCTGACTTTAAAGTACACCAATGGAATGAATTAAACTATAAAGATCACAGTAAGTTAAGGTTTTGACCCCTTGTATGCAGCAAACGAGTCAATCAGTCACACGCACAGGTGAAGCAGAAGAGTTGATACAGATCTTATTGTTAACACTTGTTGAGCATGGTTGTCCTCACGAGTTACACACAGAGAATTGCATTAATGTTATTTGTTTCACTGAACAGTCCTGGAGAGGAGATACTAGTCCCATGTGATTATGTAGGCCTATTTAATCATAATTTAATACATCTATTCCAATAATTGTACTTGGATTCCCAGGGTACAGCTGGCAGCATCTGTAGTCACTCCTTTTTGTGATAAAATGCAACTTTTCCACAGGAGACCAGGGTTTGACTGTAGTGTGGGAGGTTGTGCACTTTAATGATGACAGTAACACAACTCAGCGCACCTTGTTTCGAGTAAGCAAGCATGTGTGTGCCATCGTCACTGCAGCATTTTGTATTCATGTAGTTTACCTTGTAAACGAACCTTAGCCTGGAGTTTTTGGGCCTAACACTAACCCATGCTCTCTCTTAAAGTGACATTGCCCTGAAGCTGTTTTCCCAAACCCTAACGCACTTTTTGTGAATATTTGAAGTTGCTTCTTTGGGGCAAATAGAGCCTCCAATACTGATGCCCAAGTGGACCTGTGGCATCACTATGATCGGCAAAGGGTGTAAAAGTGCAGTGCGACATCATCTGACACAATAGGATGACAACGTGTTGGGATGACAGATGGTGTAATGTCACAACAACAAAATGTAGTAATTTTCTTTTTTTAATAAAATTAAACAGTGAAATCCCTAAGGAAAGGCTCAGTGTGAGCATTGTTACTGATAATTTGCTGACACCACAACAGTGCTCTATTTAGAGCTGTGATCGGCTCATTGTGACAGCTCTCAGTGCCGGGACCTGTTCGTCTCTGGTCTGTCTTGTTTCCTGAGGTCAAGACGATGAGGTGATCATCAATCAGCAACAGTTTGACCGCACAAAAAACCTTAGAGACTTGCCTGCGGAAAGACATGCCATTATCAGACCTGGGGTTGCCAGGTGAGAAGACGTTTTATGGCTCCAGTGAGCCCATGATGGAAATCTTCTCCTGTGCCTTCTCGCCACATTAATGTTGTTTGGTGAGCTGCACAATTGCCAGGTATGGAGCGCTTCATCCCTTTTTTATGACTTCAGGTGACACAACACTGAGGTCCTTTGTCATCTTTTTATCTGTATTTTTATTGTTGCCAGGTCAGTTTTCAGGTTGGCGCTTTAGAGTTCTTACATGCCTAGTTTGTGACTCACCACAATGCTCCTCATTTTTCCTTCCTCTCTTGTCAGCTCCAGCCTTAAAGTTGCCAGTTTGGACTCTTTAACCCCCACCACTTGTCACCATCCACTGTATGACTTCCCATTAGTCTCCCAGTAGCTGCCAGGTCACTGGTTAATCACCAGGTGTGCAGTAGTCTATCCTCCTTTTATGGCTCCCTGTGACTGAGTTCTGTACTCAGTTTGTTTCCCGCCTCACTGTTATTACTGACAAGGGTGATGTTTACGTCACAGTTTTTTAAACTATGGTTCAGGGACATGAGACGGGTCATGATTGTTGATTCAGCAGATGATTCACATCCAAAATGAGTCAGTGCCTGAAAAGCAAAGTGTAACCTTCTGCCAGTTTGTTTTTTTTTTTTATTGAATTGGCCACAAAAAGGCAGAGCTCTGTCTTTGTTGCATGTGTGTGTTCCAAAATCTCAGGACAACATCACATGTTCAGCAATGAATGGCGTAGCAATTTTTTTTATATTTAAACACTGTATGAACTTTTGATCTCTACCTTTAATCACACATCTGAGTAAATGATGCTGTTTGTAGACGGTTTCTTTCACCTCTGGTTAATGTGTTATCTTGGAGTTTATATGGAACTAATAGGCAGCATGATGGTTGAGTGGTTAGTGCTGCGGCCTCACACACACCCAAAGGGAGGCACTGCCACTAATGTAAACGCTATTTAAATGTGCAAGTAAACAGATAATTTACTTAAAATGCCGTAAATTAAATTTAATTGTGAACAATTTATAATTGTGTTTTCCTATGATGTCACATCAAAAGTAGAAGTAGCAATTTGAATTTTTAGTCCGTCCATTAGTTGATGAAAAGTGCACAACAACATCTGTAGAAAGCTAAGTAATAAAAAAAAGAAAGAAGAAAGGAAAGGCAAGATAGGAAGGAACAAAGTACTGGAAAAACTCCAGGGTTGGCAAATTGTCACCAACCCTTGAAAAAAAATACTCTAACAAACAAATGGTTATATATTAAGTAATTTAAATGTATATATTAAATTAAAGTAAGTACAATTTTTACTCTAAAACACCGGCCCCAAACATGTGGCTCAATCTTTTTTTAGCTCGTCTGTCCTCTTTCACAGGCTGGACTGACACCCTGTCCTGTGGTATCACCACCAGCCTCCAATCTGTGTGTGTGTGGACAGAGATAGCCTAGGTCAGGTTTGGTTGACCTATGTTGAGGTCACTGTGAGTTTGGGCCAAGAGATTCTTGACATTTCTCTCTTTAACACCTGACCCAGCATGTAACCAGCAGGGTGTGGTGTGTGTGTGTGTGTGTAGTGTTGTCCCAAGTCTTTATTTCTGCCTGACAGTTATGTGTGTTACGCAGGCTATAAGTTGTAACTATATTACAGTGCACGGACAGCAGAGACAGTTTTATATGCATGTATGACTCCACAGAGCCAATATCAAGACATCACGACAACTGCACTGCAAGCTTTAATTCTACTACCAACACAATTCAGCAGCAGCTTGTCTGTATTTAGTACGATGACCCTGTTTTTCATACTTAAGAAACATTGACATGACATTATAGATGTGGGGTGAGCGGAGAGAGTGAAGGGAAGAAGAAAGTGTCTCAGTGCAGAGTCCCCCAGCAGTCTAAGCCTATAGCAGCATGATTATAACCAACTATAAGCTTTATCAAAGAGGAAGGTTTTGAGCCTAGTCTTAAAAGTAGAGAGGGTGTCTGCTTCCCGAATCTGGACTGGGAGCTGGTTCCACAGGAGAGGAGCTTGATAGCTAAAGGCTCTGCCTCCCTTGTACAAAAATCAGAATTGAAGATTTTCAAAATGGGCCAATCCTATCAAAAAAGGTCACCTGAACAAAGAAACACACAAGTCAAATCAGGAGGCAGATGTGGCTAATGGTAATATAGTGAAAGCACAAGAATTACAAAGTTAAGTTACTAAAGTTAATCTTTTTTTGATCATAATCTTTGTCAAAATGACACTGCAACTAATCTTTCTTGAACAAAACAATCACATAAAAATGATAAATATATGTGTATAACATATACATACATACATACGTACAATATATTTATATATATATAATTATGTGTGTGTGTGAGTGTGTATGTGTGTGTGTATACAGTATGTGTGTATATATATATATATATATAGATAGATAGATAGATAGATAGATAGATAGATAGATAGATAGATAGATAGATAGATAGATAGATAGATAGATAGATAGATAGATATACACACACACACATATATATACATATATACATATAAATTCTATAGATAAATGAATAAAGCACAACAAAAACACTTTTAATAAACTCGGGCTCTGTATAGTATAGTATAGACATAATACACATACAAAACGGTGAGTGTGAGCAGTCATGTCATCACTTCGCTAAATGTATAGTGGGATGAAGAACAGTGATTTGTCAGCAGACCTGAGGGGTGTGGAAATGTAAGAGGGAATAAGGATGACTGAGAGAGAGTGTGTGTGTGTGTGTGTGTGTTAATGTGATGAAAGTGACTACTGTGACAGCGATGAATAGTAGTGAAGGAGTCCCCACTGATTAGTTACTGTAAGGAAACCTGTTTGTATAAAAGTAATGTGCGCTGTCAAAGACTTCACCTTCTATTTCTAATTCTTCTTTGGAGCATATATGTACATGAACATTCTACACATTAAAATTTCTCTGATCTTAGCTAAAAACCTGCTTTAGACGAGAACATTTGGAGGACTTTGTAATGGATGAGGACGTGATAATGGATTTTTAGTCACTGTGATTTTTCCTACCTCCCCTTACAGGGAGCTGAATAAAACCTCAGTCTCAGGTCGGTGCCAGAGGTTTGGGTGAGGTGGGTGGGTTTAACAATGACCCTTTAGGTCCTTCCAACACAGTCCAGCACATTTCCTGTTGGACTCATATTTGTTCGAAACAAACACAAATTGAGGAAAATAAGTCACATAGGCAAAAATGAATTATAGCATGGCCTTTAATATACCGATTACCTTCTGCAAATTGTATTTAATACAGTGGAAGAAAAAAAACAAATAGTACGTTTGGCCCGCCTGTTATTCCAACTGTGTCTTGTACACTGAGTGTTTGCAAATCATCTGTGAAGTGTGATTCCAGATGCTGACACATTTCCATGAGAATATTTGGATAATGGATGAATGTGAGATGAGAGCAGTGTACACACACACACGCACACACACACACACACACACTGTGCCTGTGGAGTGAGTAGGAGGCTGACACAGTGAGCTGTGTGAGTGTGAGTGTGTGGGTGCGTGTGTAGAGGTCAGAGTGTTAGAGGTTGTGGTGAGGACACGCAAAGGTGATGCCACATCGTGTCTGCAGCGCGGCATGGTGGGAAATTTGAGAACAGAGGAGAGAGAGAGAGAGAGAGAGAGAGAGGTCAGCTTGTCATCGCCGTCATTTGTGTTATCTGAGACAGTGTGAAGAGGAGGGAAGGTGTGCGTATGTGGATAATTCAAACCCTTCTAAGAAAAACGACAGGCTGTTTTTTGTGGTCCAATATCACATTTGGTGCTTCTGTATCTTTTGTTTCAGCCGAACTGTGTTTGTGGGTGAGTTTAAAATAAACTACAGTGTGTGGTTGTAAGAAAAAGCATGTGTGCAGCAATATCAGTCTGTTGGTACATTTACTTGCTAACATCAGGCCAAGCTGCAGTAAAAGTGGGCGACCATGTTCACACATCTTCATCAGTCCAGAAGCGAGTGAGTAGTTGCCATGGCAGCGCAGTAACACAGACAAACATGTATCAGTGGCTCACAGTGATCCATTCAGCGCTACATGTTGGCTGCCAGAGGAAACAGTCTCTCTCCGCAGCACCGCAGCATCCGTCCTCCTCGTTAAAGCCAAACAACCCTGGCAGCGAGACACAAACCTCACGCCGGAGTTCAAATTTGCCCGGAGGCAGGTGAGCCCCACAGTGCAGGTGAGGCCCATGGTGCAGCTCATCCACAGGGCTCTGCAGCCTCTGCTTCATTCATCACGGGCCTGACACATTCCTGCTGTCTGCCCGAGGCTTACACACACAGCGGGCTGTTGTACTCCCACACAGTGCCATGCGGTCAAACTGACAAGCCTGCTCGCTCCCAACACTGACTTCTTCTGTTTAAGAGCCAGAGATGAACACTGGCATTCAATGTCCGATCTTTTATTGCAGAGAAATGCTTTAACAATTATGAAACGTATAGAAATCTCCACACATGCCAAAATCAAAAAATAGGCTTCAAGATGAATTAAGACTATTATGTAAGAAAGACTGGCAGGATTGAGTTAAGTTAGAGTTTCTCGTGACGTATTGGGTGAATTTTTCTCATGCAGCTTGTTGACTTGATTACTAGAAATGGAGACTTGGTCCAGGTCTGAACTGGGTTTAGCTAGGGGATCTCAGGTCTGTGTTTCTGCAGAACTGCCCATGTCTGTTTCGGACCTTTTATCACAAGCTACACAGACTGAAGATGTCAGCGTTTATTACTGACAGTGGTTCATTGGGGGACTGAGTGATAAAGGCCTGAGTAACGATGTTAATATCAAACATTGACAGGAAATTCCATTTATCCATGGATAAGTCGCAATTTTGACATTGCAAGACAACATGTGAACTAATAACACGTGCTACAGAAGGACAAAGACACAGTTTGTCCCCTCTCCATTGGACAGGAATGGACGAAGTATTAGGATTTTTTCACCAAGCTACAGTATGTAACCGTTTTTGTGATGCTCCATTACATATTTTTAAACTCACGGCCCCGCACCGGCGACTCCTCCTTCAAACCAATCACAGAAGGTCACGGGCACTTTGAATTCATCTATGAGCCGCCACAGGATTTGTCACAACATCAGTACTTGATGTTGTTGGTGGATTGTTTTCGACTCTCATATCACAGTTACCTTGATTCTCAAATATATTACTTACTAATAGCTAATTTATAGTATTTATGCAATCTGCTTACCAAGGTTAGTGCCTGGTGAATTTGTGCCATTAATCTACACCATTAAGCCAAAGGAACAGTCCAGCCAACTCAGAGGAGGCACAGGTGTCTTGGTGGTCTCCTGTACTGGAAGGCCCACCCTGACTTAAAATCACTTGGTCGGAAAGTTCACATCTTCCTCCATACGCCAGCCTAGTAATAAATAAAGTCAGCACCACTGTCGGATCTGTGCTGGATCCAGTCCCATGTCACTGTACTGTCAGACATATTGAATATTTAGCCCGTATAGAATGATTAATGAGCAGCTCTGTTGTGGTTCAGCGGTTTGGTGCTGATTCCACTCTGCTGACCAATGAGCAGTGAGAAAACCGGGTGTTACGTTCTCGTTTCAGATTCTTGGCTTTTACATAAAAGGCAGATGCTTTGGCACATGTTCTACCGGCAGCATGTGGACACGGAGCGTGTGTGACTGAAACTTCACTGGGTGTGTATGGTTTGTGTGTGTGAAAGAGCATTGTTCGTATACATATCAGCAATGTGTGTTTGTGTGTGTGTGTGTGTGTAAGACGGATGAGTGTGCGAATTCATCTGACTTCCCGTGTACCAGTCAGCTGGAAGCTTTTGACCTGATTAAAGCCTGTGTGTGTGTGTGTGTGAGTGTGTGTGTGTGTGTTTGTGTGTGTGTGTGTGTGAGAATGAGTGATTGTATACTTTCAGTATGCTTTAACTTTCAGTATCATTCAGTATCAGAGCAGTTGTGTGTGTGTGTGTGTGTGTGTGTGTGTGTGTGTGTGTGTGTGTGTGAGCTCCAAACCAGATGCTACGTGCTGTGAGAGACAAGAGTGTCTGGCACAAAGAGATGAACACCAGCAGGAGCAGAGTGAGAGAGACAAAGTGTCACAAACATCACATCCTGAAATGCAAAAGTGAAACTGTGTGAGAACTTTGTGTTACCCCATCAGGAAAATCAGACATGATGGAGACACCTGTGAGAAAAACAAAACGCAGAAGTACATCAGATATCATGCTGCATGTCACGTTTGACTGTCATAAATACATTTCATTGGTTAGTTTTCCATATGAGTCATTATCAGCTTTACTTTGTTTATGTGCACTCATAAGGAAATGGCACTAAAAGACTGAATGTTCGTTTTGGATTGCATTATGGCTGTGTTGGTTTTATTGTTGTGAGCCTGTTAGAATGCTGATGTGTACTCAGTATCATGCCTTACTGCTGACTCATACTTTCTTATTGTTCATGCACACGCACGTGTCACTATTCCTAATGGAAAGGGTGGATTTGTAACATGATGGCAACCTTTCACAGCAAGCACCAGGCTGACGAAGCACATGCAATCAGTGTCAAGTCGAAAGAAATGTTCCGCACCTTTATTGTGCGGAACAAAATGAATGATTTTTTTCTTTTGATGAACATCTAATCATTGTACTGACAGTGTGGGCAGTCAATGCCAACATTCAGACACAGGCAGCCACTCAAGGAAGGTGATGAACTTTAAATCACAAATCCTGCTGTTGACACAGGAAGCACGAACTGGCCCTGAAGGACAGGTTCACACTTACTCCCAGCTAAAAGTCAGGTATCCATCTGAGCACTCAAACAGGTCTTACTTGCTCTGTCGTTCCACGTCCCTCCAGAAGACAGGCGTCACACGTCCTCCATTGGTGTAAAAACTCCGGCTGATTGATCGTATTCCATGGCTCAGCTTCCAGTGGCTGCCACAGTTGCTTTTCAACATCGACGATAGATGCATATAAATTATAACATAGTGGCCGGTGATCACACTGATCGTTAAAGAGACAGAGAAACTGTTGGACCTAATCATTGTAAACAAAAAGTTCAGAATCTGAAACGGTCATCCTACTTAAAAGTTCTCCTAGTGCCAGATCATCCTAATAGACCACTTTGGTCTCAGAATCCAGGCTATTGTGGATCCCAGAATGGGAGGCAGAGCTTTAGCTATCAAGCTCCTCTCCTGTGGAACCAGCTCCCAGTCCAGATTCGGAAAGTAGATACCCTCTGCTCTTAGAGAGCCTGGTTCTGCTGGAGGATTCTTCTGTTAAAGGGAGTTTTCCTCTCCATTGTTGCCTATAGCTGCTCAAGGGGGATTTGTTGGGTTTTGTCTAAATGTTTGCATAGTCTTGACTTTATTATGTAAAGTGCCTTGAGATGACTTTGTTGTGAATTGGCGCTATATCAATAAAGTTGAATTGAAAAATTGAATTGAATTGAAAAAAAGGATTTTGAAATGTCAATTATTCATTGATTTACTTTATTATTTATATTTTTAAATACTCTTACAACAAAAATTGGTATGGTAATTTTTTTAAAATCACTGATAATGTAAAACAATGTTTGTTTGTTTTTTGTCACTAGACATCTGTATGTCAAAGTGTATCTAATAATCACAATAGTCACATCAAGTAGCAACCTACTAAAGTTTACTTTAAAAATCACTCGTTGTCATTTTCTAAGAGGGAAACACTGGCATGTGATGAAAAAATACTTTTTTCCAAAACCAAAATAACTTTTGATGGACAGATACTCCAACTGCCTAAGCTGTATTTTCATTTGAGACTCACATTGCGTCACAGAAAAAAACACTGTGTAGTTTGGTCCCCATCACTTCCGCTGAAAGGACATTAAAAAGAGATCTGTCCGTGTGTGACCAGGAGGGATGGCTAAAGAAAGTAAGACCTCTTTCAGTGAGACCTGAAAAAAATCTCACAGAACACGAGACTTTTCCACTTGAGCAGAAATGGGAGACTAATGTGCATGAACTACAGGTTGCGGGACAACATGGCGTCCTGTCAATGGCCACACACAGTATGACATTACAATATCAGATTTTCATTGGCTCCTTTTTTTAACTATGTTTTCATTTCTTTTCTGAAAGAGACAATAAGAAGATACGTCAAATCCTACACACTCTTTTGACTGCTCCATTTATTTCAACATCAAATGACAACAAATTTTAAGTCAGCCTTTGCTTTTAAAACATGTTTTTATATTTTTTTTACATCGTAGCTTCACTTTACTGTAGTTGTGTAATCCTGACTCACAGTTTATCTCAATTCCAGTGTTATGTGGTGACCAAATTAATAAAGTCCATAACAAGAACAAAACCCTGGTCACTTTCTTTGCACGGCTCCTAGTCATGTTAATGATTGTCAAGTTCACAGCTGTTGTTGTTACACACATAAAAACCCACCTCTAACATGGAATCCAAATGTGCCAGATGTACTTTATTGCAGAAGACAAAGCGTCAATCACAGTCCTGCACTAAGCAAACAATACCTATATATGTATAATAGCCATAAGGACTGCGAAGAAAACTTACATGTCCAACCAGTCATCGAAGGAAATTGTGGTAAACATGTCAAACAGCCCAGAACATTTGCTGTCTGTCCACCTTTCAGCTTTTCTGCTGTGAAACCAAATGCCAGCAGTGCAGAGTCGAGACGAGAACAACGAACAATGGTGCTGAGCCACTATGTGTGTGTGAAGGCAAGAAGTCTCTCTGTCCCTGAAGTCTATTGCTGTGCTGTCTCATCAATAACCTTCGTATTGACAGGTGAAGGGGCACACACACAGAGGCAGGGACACCCCCACAGTGCAATGACTGTGTGTGTGTGTGTGTGTGTGTGTGTGTGTGTGTGCGAGTGCACTGGTTTTCTAAAGCACTAAGTGTGAATGAGGTTTTCAGGTTTAGGAAACATCTCTGTATGTCCACAGCTCTCTCTGTGAGCAGGTGGTCAGTCCAGTCTCATTTGCCTTCCCCTCTGTCACACACAGACACACACAAGTGCACACTGAGGGAACATCTGTCAGGCAGTCAGTGTCTTATTTGCTTCCTCTCTTTCTCTGCATGTGTGTGTGACAGTTTTACAAGAGTGACTGTAGAAACAGAGAGGATCACTGCAGAAACATGGGCCTTTATGCATACTTTGAAATGTGTGAGCGTGTGTGTTTTGCTGTGGATAATTAAATGCCAGGGGAGAGATTCGCATTTGCAGAGAAGGTCTTTATAGCAGAGTTCCCATGTCAATCACACACACACACACACACACACACACACACACACACACACACACACACACACACACACACACACACACACACACACACACACACAGGTTAACATGGAAATGACCAGAAAAGCTAGGAGGAAGATTCTATTTGCACATGGAAGGGCAGAGGAAGAAGTGTGTGTGTGTGTGTGTGTGTGTGTGTGTGTGTGTGTGTGTGTGTGTGTGTGTGTGTGTGTGTGTGTGTGTGTGTGTGTGTGTGTGTGTGTGTGTGTGTGTGATTTTTTTTTAGCTCAGAGACAAAGGAGAAGAAGACCAGGAGAAGGACTTAGAGTGTGGTAAGAAAGGGGGAAGCAGGAAAATGGCAGAACTGCAGAAAGAAGAGGTTGTCAGGTGATATGAGGAGGACAAGGGTAGGAGAGGAGGCCATGGAGGAGCAGGAGGAGGTGTGCAGCAGCTGGTCCTGCCGAATAATCCATGGTGCACTGAACATGCTTTCAGACAGTTATAGTGCTGGTCATTCCAGTGTCCAGAAAAAGACGTGGAGTTGTGGTCCCCCTGGTAAGCCGTAGCCTGACTCTATATACCTGCAGCCTTATAATCCAGTCCAACAAAAAGTGAAACTAACTCTTAGTGATCTATGGAAAAGGTTGGTTTCCAGCATGCACCATATATAAAACCAGCTGTCCTTCTTCCTGCATTGCAAAATCTGTCAGGAGTTAAGCAAAAGTCTGATTTCTAACCTGCTGAATGTCAGTGTTCATTCGGGAGTTTATTGAAATCTACACTGTCCAGAACACGGTTCAGAAGCCGGTTCACTCCTACGTGGCCTAAAACATTTTTCACTGGGTTGAACTTGAGATTTCCACAGTGCTAGCGGTTCAGTACGGCCCTAAGACCTTTTCATGTCAGCGTGCTGCTGCTTTCTCACAGTCGACCCTCAGCTGGTTTTGCATCAACTTATCTAATTCTCAAAAAAAACTTTCTCACAGAAAGTTACTGAACGTAAGAGGCTATGGTGCAAAAGGTTGAGCGGCTAAAACAACTTTTCAACCTGAAACTGTTTTACCAATGAGAAGCTACAGTTTGTTTGTCGATAAATGGGACTTAGCATTAAGTCGGTTTTTCATTTATATTCGTCCCTCTTTAAAGTTATTCAGTTTTAATTTGTTAAAAAATCTGTTTCAGACTCATCTTCATCATAAAAAATTGGTTGTCAATTCATCAATTAAGAGTTTCAGCTTGACGTAAAAGAATCCTATTCTAATCCTATTCTTCTTAGAGAAGTAGAAAAAGGGGTGTTCCTTTAGGTTTTGAAAGAATCAATGACTGATTTTGAGTCATGCAGTGAATATCAAAGACTGATCCAGGTAAAGTTACATGTTTTGTTTATTTTCTTCATTTGACAATAGCTTGACGAGAGAGAAAAACAAACTTAGTACAGATGTTAGAGCTGTGACTGAAATAGTGTTTAATGCCTGAATGCTGCTGGTTTGTTTTGTTCCAACATACAAACCATCTCCTGCTCTGTTTTTGTCTCTGACAGTAGAGGACAGAGGTGACTAAAGTCCGCGAATGAGGAAGGGGAGAGATGATCTAATGTTAATACATTCACACACATAATTAACACAGAGCTTGAGAGGCCATCACATTTGTTTGTGTGTGTGTGTGTGTGTTAGGCGAGTTTGGATTGATGTGTGGTCAAATGAAAGAGGAAGGTTGGTGAATCGCGCTTGAATGGAGCTTAATTTACATGCTAATATCTGTGTGTGTGTGTGTGTGTGTGTGTGTGTGATAGTGCTGTGGATAATTATTTCAGTCTGGATCAATGGTGGGATGAGCTGACAGTGGCACAGAGCTGACAGGCAGGCAGTATCTACCAATCAGTTGTCCAAGCCTGAGGTTCGAACCTTCTTCTTGCAGGAATGAGATATTTGGGTCAGTCGCCGTGTCAGTAGTAGACCCTTTACATAATAGGCATTTTAAATTGTCAAAAGGTGCAATTAATAACGGCTGCATTCCATCCCTGACATTATGATCATTTGACCTACATGGACATAAATGGAAAAGAGCCTTCAGAGATGTTACTTAGCGACAACTGGGCTTCTCCTGTTTTGGAGGAATGTTTAGTATCACAGTACATGGTTGTTCACTCTGTGAGTGCCACAAAATCATACATCATCAGGCGCAGCATTAAAATGACTGGCTGGTATTAATGTTGTGGCTGATGGTGTGTACACTTAAATCCACAATGAACTTGAAACTTACCGAAAAGTAACAAGAGAGACGTGAGCGTACTGCTCACTACTGACTGAACTACTGAATGTATCATACGTGTCACTGTATCTGGACTTTTCTGAATCAAACTACATTAGATTATTAATCATTGATCACCATGATTAATAATTAGTTCAGGTGCACTTCTTCAGGTGTTTGAAACATGCTTTACAAACTCATTGACGGCTCTGTGCCTGTAAGGTCCAAATAAACTAATCACTATTAATAGAGATATAAATTTCAGACATAACAACCACGCACAGTCTGTGTTTACTCACTGCAGCAACCCCCTCATTTGTTATTGTAGTTTGAGTAGATTTTAATATTCATGTCTTTGTTGTGGGCGGTTTGGGATTTAAACCATCAACCTCCCTGTCTGCATTAACTACAAATAATGAACGGTGACGTCTTCCTATTGTCAGGGAGGAAGAGCTCAAGAGGAGATGCTGAGCTCACTGTTGCCATAGCAACTGCAGACACATCACCCAATTCTGTGAACCCCAAAAACCACTTACAGTCCAACCCAGTCAGGGTTCTGATCCCAGTCAGTGCTGTAGCCATGGCAACCCTGCAGTACAAATATGCAAATCTCAGCAACTAAAATTGGAAAGAGAGATAGCTTATGTGTATGTGTTTTAAAAGATAGTTTTTATTTCTAAAGGCATGCCCCAAACGTATTGTGCTGTGAGTTTATCACACTCCTGTTTCTCTGTCATTAAAGCATGTGACACAAGAGAAAACGTAAAATGTCTTTAGAAACATGCTGCCTGTAATATCACCCTTCCAGTGTCAGATGTCCAAAGGCCGGTCATTGTTTTGACTTTTAACTTTTCCACGCCTTCCAAACTAAAGAACCATTTGTAGACTTTCCAGTTGGTCAAATCCCAGTTTTTGCATTTGTCTCCTCCTAGGTCCTGTCATACTTTGTTCTTATTGTCCTGACATTCAAATTAGGATACGTACATACGTGGACACATTCCACGTATGCATGTATACACATTCCAAAATATGACGGCACCTCTTTGTGTGCTGTGTAAGTGCTAAACACTGACAATTTCAAGGAAATTAAAAGAAACATTACTTCAATGCATTTTCAAGAGGTTGTGCACTCAAACAGACGCAAACAGTCAAACATTTTTGACATTTTCATCTATATGCTGGGCATCAAACTGACTCTAGCAAACACAAATATGTACATACTGTAATGTCTTCAGGATAATAAAAACCTATAATGATGTAAATTTTATGGTTTCCCATTTGTCACCATTAAATTAGGAAACGTCATTAAAAATGAAGCAAGAAATGATGCCAGCCATTAATTATTTATTAGGTCAAATTTACGCCAAGGATAAAAGGAGGGTTAAAGACGTTATTAAAGAATAATGTGAGCTCAGACTGTGTCAGAATGTTGTTACTTCTTTGTGGATCAAAACCCAACTGGCCCCGCTACAAGTCGACTTTGGCGCCATCAGTCCACTTCCTTTGATGGGGGGTGGTGTGTCACTGTGTATGGAAGGAAACATGACAGTGAATCACATCTCATGTAGTAGTGGAGCATCATAATTTGGGGCTTTTCTGCCTCAGGATCTACTTCATCATCATGATCTTTATCACAGCAACGTAGGGGATAGTGTCAGGAGGACTGTCCACCAGCTGAAACCCCTGCAACAGCAACTACGGAATCAGGACAATGTTTTTAAACATTGAGGATATGGTTTCAAACAAACAAAAAAAAGATTATTTTTCTTTTTTACTTTAAAAGTGTATTGTGATCTAGCATCTCAACAGAACAGGTGTGTGTTTTATCTTTCTCCCTGTGTTCCATTTGAATCGTGAAGGTTTTGGCTCCAGTTGAGTCACAGTAAAGGTCGCCCCCTACTGTCACTTGCAGTGTAATGCTGGGGTCGGCTGGGGGCTGCAGGCGTCTGCGTCTCAGCTGGACTGGGCTGTGG
The DNA here is from genome assembly GCA_033026295.1 of Channa striata. NCBI lineage: Eukaryota > Metazoa > Chordata > Actinopteri > Anabantiformes > Channidae > Channa > Channa striata. Next base: position 2,942,766 of record CM065180.1, on the reverse strand, counting down.
AAGGTGTTAAGCTTCTTACTCAGGGACAGCACTCAGAAAGTCAAGAGGCTGACACACACACACACACACACACACACACAATAACCCTGGGAACACACTCACCTCAGCCATCAGTGGACACCAGTAGAAACAGACTGAGTGGGCTTCGTCACGTGTCACATCTCATTTTCTTAATGAGTCTGAAGTGTTAAAAATCTGAATTTGTAGAAATGTTCTCAAACAAGATGATAATCGGTTTATTTTATGTGCCCGAGTTTCACCTGCCACATCACTGTCAAAATTTACATTCCAAAAGTGAAATTTGACATAAAGTGAATTGTGTGTTTTCTTTAGTAGAAAAAACGAAAGAAAGAAAAAGAAAAAGAAGTTTTCAGCATTATCACCCACATTCTCCAGCTCTTCACACGACTTCACTGCACAGCTCTACCCCAGGGCCCACTGCCATGGCAACACAGTGATGGAGAGAGTGCAGGGCTGAAGTCAGGGTCACCTAGAGTGTGAAGAGAGGGGGGAGCAGTGTGTGTGTGTGTGTGTGTGTGTGTGGAGGTTTTGCTGAACGTATCTGTCAGTACCTCTTTGGATTCTTGCCAAACACACACGGCTCACTATCGCAGCTCTGGTTTTGTGTTAGTGTGCTGCACCACTCACTGTTAGCCCACAGCATCAGTTTTCAATCAGGGGGTTAGTCAAACCGAGCTAACCTCCATTTCCCTCCAGAAAGTAGAATCACACAAGGAAGTGAAGACACGCACGCACATGCACACGCACACACACACACACACCAAAAAAACCTTACACACTGCACTGCCTCCCATTGGGTGTTAGTGGTAACAGCAGCTGCACTCCTGAGTTGTGCAGCTTGGACAGAACTTCTACTGCTACTACTGGCATCACCAACTCACTACTATTCCTAACTACTAGTACCACCCTCAGTTTCTACTGTCGTTGACAGTGTTTTGTGTAGAAAAGCATCAGTACCTCCTCCTGATGTTCTCTAGTTGGCACCTTGATTTCACATTCAGTCATTGCCTGTTTGTTACATTTTGTAGGTATAGACAATCATATGTTATTCGTATTTTCAGCTGTAGAATGTTCAGCGTTAAGCGTTCTGTAGCAATGGCTGTGAGATTGTGTTTGTTTGCAAAATCCAATGTCATTCTTTCATCTTTTTGATTAAAACTATTTTAATATAAATTCTCAAGTGTCACTTTATTGTAGTCTGACCTTTTTTCTTTGGATTATTAAGATCATTCGCACCCTTACACAATAATGTCCTCTAAAAAACTAAATGACAATGTGACAACCTGTTTTTAGAAACGTTTGCAAATGCATTTGAAATGAGAAACAAAGTTAACCTACTACTTGGACCAAAAGCTGGATCTACTTGGGTAAGTCTGTGCAAACGTCTCCCACCTGGATTTAGGCAGTTAGGTCTGGGCTTATGCTGGACCTTTCTAGAACAGTCAGAGTCTTGTCCTAAAACTACTCCATCGTTGTTTTGGCTGTTCAGGTTGTTCTCATGCTGAAAGATGAACCTTTGCCCAAGTCACAGGTACTACGGCAGCAGGGTTTGTTTAATTGGTATTTGGCTGCAATCATACTTTTGCGACTGTGAGCCCTCTCCCCTGCCCCTGCTGCTGATATGAAAAGTCTTCACCTCAGTGATGGTATCAGTAGATAACGAGCAATATCTTGGAGTTCTGTCCAAACAGTTGACCCTTAGTTTTATCATATTTTTCTCAGAGCATCTGACATATTTCCAGCCGAGCGTCACTTGCTTTTACCGAGCTGTCACTAAAGGTGCGAATAAAAGTTGAATTGATGAGCCATTGCTATTTGCTATTTCCCTATCAAATGTGATTTTGAAGAGAATTTTTTGTTTCTCTTGTGTGACCAAAATTGTTTTCTCATGGTTGAAGAAAAGCAACTTGTTTTTACTTCCTCCTGGGATTTCCAGCCATATATGAAAGGTTATATATTTGTTCAGTTATGTAGTAGTAACTGCTCCTGCCCTGTACATGCAATATATATATATATATATATATATATATATAATCCCCAAGTGAAAATAAAACATTTATGTCACAATGATCTCTGGCCTTTTTTCCAGACAGAGCCTCAAGATGTGATCATATAACACCTACTCCAAGGCCCTTATCAAAGCGGTTGCTACTGTTCTTTACTAGAGAACATACAGAGAAAATGTCTGAATTAAACTATTTCAAAGCCGGTAACCACTTTCTTTAGTGCCCCAATTTCCTACTAATTATCTGTAGGGATTAAAGTTCAAGCAAATCTTATTATTATAGAAATCTGTTATTAAAACGTTATCCAAAACCTTCATGTTATATTATATTTTAATTTCTGAGTGTTCATCTGACCTACTGTGAACTCAAAAAACATAACCTTCAATGACACTGACAATAATTACAAATTGTACATACTTATTACTATTCTTTTTTAACATACGTGCAATGGTTTTGTATGTGAAGTTCCAGGTTTACTGAAATCTGTTTTGTTCCCACTCCACATTTTTGTCTTTAAGGATGCTCTACTGTGTTTTAGGGCTGCAAGTCACCTCTGTCAGCTCTCCGTGGTGGTTTTTCTGCCAATTCAGCAAGGTTGATTGACGTTGGTCCATTTTAACCATGCAAGGGCAAATTGTACCTTTTTATCAGACTCAATTAGAAATAGCTATATACTGTCTGTGGTGAGCGAGAGTGGTGTGAAAATGGCAAGCTAACCTGCGTTACATCTTCCAGACCTCGCAGACAAGGATGGGAGGTCTGATCTGGAGCAATCACTCTAGATCGCCTCTAGTTCTGTGACATCAAAGTTTACGGCCTTTATGGTGCAGTTTTTCCATGAATAGGTCTGTGGTTTGTTTATCTGGTGCATGTGCATGAGGACACATGCGCGTGAATGCAGATGATGCAATGCACCAACTGAGGCGGGGAGATAGGAGGCGGCCGGTTAGAAAACATGGGTGTAAGCAATACCGGATTTAAATGGAGATGACTTTTGTTTGCTAACATGAATACTCCATAGGGCCCCTTTAATGAAGCCTGAGAGCAGCAAACAACAGAGCGTCTCCATATGCGCGTGTGTGCACACTCAGCAGATATACAATAACTAGAAAGAGAAACTGTGGGTGTGCAGGTGAAGACAGACAGACAGATAATATCATCTTGTTTGACTTAGATTTCAGTAGTTATTAATATGGACACACACACACACACATACACACTCAAAGTATTTTTTTAACTGCCTCATGAAAAGAAAAGCAAATGATCACACCCATTTTCTGTCTTTCATTCCCTCTCTCTCTGGCAACTTTTTATTCTTTCTCTTATTCTGTGTGTGTGTGTGCATCTGTCATCAGTGTGATAACGAGGTTGTAAGAGCTCATTAACCCTACACACACACCGCAGCTCAACCCAAAACCACAACGGCTGCATGTGCGTCTTTCGCTCCCTCTCGTTCTGTCATCACCTGATTTGAAAATACTTAGGATGAAGTAATATTTGGCTCCAGCCCTTTGTGTGTGTTTGTGTTAGACAGAGAGGGAGAGATGATTCCACATCAGACTGTTTAACTAAGACTTAGAGACCCTGTGCATGTGTGTGAGTCTGTGTGTGTTCGTACGAGTGTGTTTTCCCTGGCAGCTTACAATGTCAGAGTGTTGGCAACCAGGTGTAAAATGTTGCTTCCTTGGCAATGGTAACCAGGAAGAGACAAACAGTGGGAACAGCCAATCAAAGAGACGTACGGGCTGTGACTGTATATGATGCTGTCACATGATCACGCAGCCTGAGCCATAATCATCGTCTTGGCATAACTGCATTTAAAATGATATTAGGCTATGCTGTAGGTCCACTATGGGTTGGGTTCTATTATAGCTTTGGGCTTAGTAAATGCATCGCTTTGCGTCGCCTTATCTGAAAATGTAACAGATCAAATAGATCAAAACAATTCAATGTTTAATGGACATTTAGCTAGCATAATTATTATTCTTCTATCAGAATTATTCAAAGGGCATTCAAACCTTTGCACTTATGTATTTGACATTATTTTACTGAAACTTTTTATACACCATCTGACTTCTGATAAAATTAAAAAAATAATTTGTAGCAGCTGAATATGCATTGTTATTATTTTAAGTTTGAGGTTCAGTTTGCATCCCTTACACTAAAATGGCACATAAATGAATCTGTTGTGATATTCCAATCAGACTCAGAAAGCATCTTCTCCTCTTTGTTCTCACTACTACATCTTGCTCCATCTTAATAAATCGCTTACATTGCTTCCACTGAGAAAAATGCTTTAAATTTAACATTTTTGGAATGAAAATTTGTAACACTGTAAAGTAAGTGAAGCAAGTTTCTATTGCATATAATATCCCCAAAACTCCCTTGAGTAAACAAAAAATCAAAAAAATCTGACTGAATGCAAATAGTAACAAACATATTCAAATGAACATAATTTAGCTGAACTAAGCCTTAAACAGTAACTCTTCCAGTTGTTCTCCCTTTTTTTGAGTTGTTCTCTCTATTTTTGCATAGCAATTAGCTTAGCAAAGTGTTTATCAATTTTTCATTTTTTTACACTTGAGTGGAGGTGGAGTTTACAATGACAGATGTCAGGACGAGAGGCAGCTCCACGGAGGCGTTATAAACACAGGTTCAACCTGGTTCTAGTCTGATGAAACCTTAAGTTGACATGAAGCCTCAGAGTTTGTATATGAATAAACTAAAAACAGATTTGCAGCATTCGACTAGAAGGTCTGACCCACAGGCTGGAACCTCTACAGTATTTCACATGACAAATACGAGAAGGAAAAAAAACTGACATGATAATAGACAGAAACATCATTCTATCCTGTTCCATGTATCACCTTACCACTGCCAGGGGGGTCCTCAGGCTCAGGCTGAGAAGGACTGATAACAATGGACCACACTGCCTCTAGTGGTCTACAGTGTGTGTGTGTGTGTGTGTGTGTGTGTGTGTGTGTGTGTGTGTGTGTGTGTGTGTGTGTGTGAGTGTGTGTTTGTGTGTGTGTGTGTGTGTGTGTGTGTGTGTGTGTGTGTGTGTGTGTGTGTGTGTGTGTGTGTGTGTGTGTGTGTGTGTGTGTGTGTGTGTGTGTGTGTGTGTGTGTGTGTGTGTGTGTGTGTGTGTGTGTGTGTGTGTGAGTGTGTGTGAGTGCCATAAATCGTATCTTGATCTGTTCTCTCTCACAAGAGACAAACAATGAGTTAAATAGATTCCTCCAAAAATCCCACCAGTGGCAAAGGAAGACTTATGCCTGCACCCAACCCCCACCCCACCCCATCACACACACACACAGAAAGACCACTTCCGTCTGTCACGCTGCATCGCCCTCCACAGGTAAAGCGGAGGAACTTCGCCGCCACAGGCTGCTGTCACTGACTTCCACCTGAATGGTCTGTTTGTTTCCAGACAGCCAATCAGGAGACGGATGCATCGCAACGTTAGGCAGCTCGTGTGTGTGTGTGTGTGTGTGTGTGATGTGTGGTAATAGGCATTACACACATGCAGTGGCTTTACAGTCACATGCAGTTTGTTGCAGTTATTTTGGGAGTTGCAGTGAATTTATTCTCTCGTTCCGTGACCTGCTTCGGTGTGAGAGCTGCTGCTGCTGCTGCTGCTGCTGCTGCTGCTGTTTTCAGTACTTTTCCATAGTGACACTGAGAGCTGCTTGGTTATTCCATGGTGGACCTGGTTGTGTGCTTATGACTCACAGCTCTGGAATTGGGTGGGGTGCTGTTAACCAAACCATGAAGTGTGCGTGTGTGTGCGTGTGTGTGTGCGTTTGCATGATTGACAGGTGAATGGGACCGTGAGTTTACCTACTCCTCCTTTCGTTCATTTTCCCACTCCTTTTTATACCCAACCTGTCACCTGCTCCCCCTCCGCTCCTCTCTCTTGTTCTCGTTGCTCTTTAGTTTACACACAGCTCTCTTTCTTTTAGTTTATTATGCAAGTTGCATGCAAATCCAGTTTCATGCAAAGAAATGCTTTCTGCAAAAGTGTAAATCATTACAGGTTGTTCTTTCATTTGTCAGCAGAAATGTATTTTCCCTAAATTAGTCAGCTTTTATTGCATTTTAATAGAACACTTGTGTGTACAACTGTATGTCAGTGTTTGTATCACTTCCTCAGTTGGGGCCTTTTGGTTGAAGTGAGGACAGTTTGCTGGTCCTAACAAGTTGCAAAGCCTGTCTGAGTGTTAAGACTTGTTTTAAGATTTAATGTTAGAATTAGGTTTAGTATAGAGTTATGGTAAGGATTACAGAATGCATGATGTCCATGAAAGTCCAAACAAGAATAAATATGTGAACCTGTGTGTCTGTACGTGTGTGTGTGTGTGTGTGTGTGTGTGTGTGTGTGTGTGTGTGTGTGTGTGGAGTGAGGGGGGGAGGGCTCCAAAGAGTATTGGATGGTATTTGCAATGTAAATAATTCATACACCATCATGCTATCATCCAGTGACACTGGGGTCAGGTGGTGGTTTTCCACACACCACAATAACAGCATTTTTCACAAGGACAATTTCTTTAGAACAATTGATCTATGGATGTGGATTATCAATGACCACATCCACATCCATCCTCAACCACAAGACTATACAACACAGTAAATCTCACGGACTTCTGTAACATTTCAGACAGAGACATCACAATTTGAAGTTTGCATTTTTGCCACTTGGGTAGAAATCAAAACATGCATATCTACTAACCACGTACACGAACAACTGTCGATTCACATGAAAAACCTTTGGCCATGAGAAATACAGGGCAATAAATGGGATGTTTATTTGTACAACCATATCACAAGACAAGAATATAAATGTTACCCGATAATAATCGGTGACTTAATGGTTTTTGTTTTGGTTTATTGTTTTTGTCCATGTTGGTGCTTTAACAGTTTTCACTTTCTGCAATATCTGTGTGTGTCTGTAATCAGTGGGAGTCTGTACATTGTCAGTTTAAGGCCATCAGATCGGGGGATAGATGCCTGGTTGATCATAGATGCAAAGAGACATGTCGTCAGCTTATCCCATCCATCTGTGCCCACAGTCGCACAAACTTCCTTCTTGTTTCACCTTCATCATCTGAGTTTGTTCATCTGTTGAAACAGCACTTACATTGTTAGTGTTGGTCTTAAATGCCAGACACGCTCAAATTCAGACCATGTTATGGTCTCTTGTTTCTCTCTGTTGCTGTTATTCTGCCAATTAAAACAGTCTTATACAGACGACTTCATTCATAGGAACTTGGCAGCTGTCTCTGTCTCTCTGGCCTTTCCTTCACACTACCAGGTTTTTTAGGAGCCTAACCTCTTTATTCCCTGCTTCTCACAACTCGATCATAAACATCAATCCATAGATGTCCCGAACCGGCCGGGATGATCAGTATCTTCATCGATCCAGGCGTATGTTAAAGGACTGGTGCTGGCTAAAATAATGCAGATCAGATTATCACTGTAAAGTTACTGTTAATAACTACATTTACAAACATTCAATAATAAATTCAATTAAAAATCTGATACACATTAGATGCCAAACTTCTGGTGTGGTATCAATGAGAAGAGATGAGGACCTGTTATTCCAAGTGCATTAGGACAAAGTAAAATGAGAGAAGCAATGTTACCGTCTTCTTTTTCTCTTTTCAGTCGCTTATCACTTGTAGTTGTTTTCTTTGGCCGTATACCTTATATTGAAACCCTGTTTTCATAAAAGAAATTATTGCACTTGATGGATCATGTTAGAATGCAGCCCATTTTTCAATGACTGAAGTGTTACATTTAAGTAAAGTAAGAGAAGTCTTGTGATTTTGTGTAAAAGTTGAGGACGTGGTGTGTTTCCCTAAACTTATCCAAGTTCTTTTGGTGTCTCCACACCCATGAAAACCAATAATAACAAAGTACTGAGAAAAACTAAACGTTGTACTGCATGATCCGATATTTAGGTGCAAGACATTATATTATCTGGGAGCTTTTTACTATGTTCAGTTGCAATTAAAATCCATACAAAAACATATTTAGTTCGTTTGGTTTGAACGTTGCAGTAAACAGGGGTCAGCGTGAGCACTCAGACCGTCAGACTGGTCTGCAGAAACCTGTGATGCTCTGTGCAGTCTGTCACCTGTCCGCCGTTGTCCAGCATATGACATTTTCCCCATGCTGACCCCCATCCACAAGAAAACTGAAAGCACCAGATTGCCCCCTGAGTGCCTGGTCATCTTCCCTTGTTTGGTCAGTGGAACAGTGTGAAACCACTGACCGAATGGCATAACCAGCAAACACAAACATTTATCTTTGTCCTTGTGTGTTAGCACAATACAAACATCACACTCTTTAAAAAAACGGCCACTCAAAAATGAGGTCAAACACTCCACGGGGTGCTGTTAAAGCTCATTTTCAGCTGCAGCACCTTGGCACATATCTCGAATAAATCCTTCACACACTGACGGAACATCATTAAGCAGCCGAGACAAACAAGATACACACGTGTGTGTTTCAGCAGTTCATCTCAGGTTACTTGCTTGCACAAAATCAACCTGCTCCATCAGTGAATCAGAAGGAATCTGAGTAAACACACGACTGCAATTTGGGTTGCCACTATCACACTTAGAAGTCATCCCAAGTTGAATCTAATCATTTTACTGTGATAACACTGATCTTCTTGCACTTTGTATTTTTACCCAATCCCATAAACATCCCTCTGCTCCCCAAAATACTTACCAGAGTAACATACAATGCATGGACCGACAGTGAAAGGAGTCCCCAACAAATGCATTTCCTGCTCTTTGGATGATAAAGTCTGCCGTGTGTAAGATACAGTGGCATCTAGCAGTGAGCTTGGAGATTGCATCAACAGTGTCTGAAAACAGCCCACCCCTCCCTTTCCAAGTGTGACAGAGCCTACAGGCATCGCCATGTTGTCAGCTAAAACCGAATCAAGCATCAATGTGTCACGTGATAGCATTATATTTAGAAAATGAATCCAGTTATGTGCGCAATTATAGGTCATGTGATATAGTGAAAACAAATGTTACTTTTCCTGCATTGTGAAAGGATTGTAAGTTCTGTGATGGTGCAGAAGAAAGCTGGATTTGTATTTAGAAAGTGAAAGTAGTCACATCGTCTACTAGAGAATATGACTTTATATTTATGTGATTGAAAATGTTAACATAATACACGCTGCTCAGCCAGAGTATATATTATGTTAACCTCCATGTTTATCAACAGTGAACTTTGACCCTTTGTTGTAACTGAACATGTTTGTAGAATAGAATAGAGGTTTAAAAAACACATATAAAACAAAATATAAGAAAATCAAAGTACATATAAATGAATAGAATAGAATAATATTTTTAATAATATTAAGCTGCTCGTGTTGCACAGAGTAGTGACATTCTAAATGGGTGAAAAGCGGTGAGGCAAACTGTGTATGTGACATGTATGAAATGTTCCGGAGCAGCTGTGGGGGTAAACGTCTCTGATGTCTCAGCTTATGGGATAATCACCTGTTTACTTTTAATCGGGTGAAAGTTTTGAAGTTGGCACTTTTTTCACCGTGTATCACATGTTGCTGTGTACGGGGATGTGTAGCTGCGGACTGCTCACAGAGGCCGTAGTGATTTTGCATTTCTGGTAATTGATCCCTCTAAATTGAATTGAATTGAAATTGAATAGAAAAAAAGCAACTGACTCACACGCCTAAATGAGAGTAAAGGACACGTGACTCCAAAACAAGTGCAGGATGATCTGAGCTGGTGACTGTGACCTCGCTCTGACCTTCTGACATCTCTGTGACCCTGCAGTGACTCCTCATGACATCACAGCCAAAGAGTCAGTCTGGGCCCCACTGTAACCCTCCACTGTCCAATCAGGACACCCATCTATGCCCCTTGGGGGAGGAGTCTTCAAAGAGCAGTGTCATTAGCGCGTGGGAGAAGGCCTCCTTTGATCCTGTGCCCACATCCTCTCTGCGTTTCCAGCCCTGTCGCCGTGGGAACATTGTCTCTCAACCTGTGACCTCCTCCACACCTGGCCTGTGAGCTCACAGTTTCCTCGTTGCTTTGATCATTTTCCGACCGGTCATGTGACCACACCCTCGCCTCGAGGACAAAAAGAGCGGCGAGCAGGTGTTCAGGAGATATACTCACACATAGGACAGTGTGTGTGTCCACGTTTTCACGCACCTGTGTCTATGTGTGTCAAGTAGGTCAATGAGAAAATGGAAGTCATCCCCTTTTGCCGACACTCTGACCTTTTACACTGTGATCGGTTTCCCTCGGGTTGTCGGTGCGGCATTGATGCCAGGTTTTTCACGTTTCTTTGGGAGGAGGGACAAGCCAAACTGTCGGCTGCTGATCAAACTCGCATGCACCACCTGCACACTCATGAAGAAGCTCCATCACTTCCACACACATGCAGGTTCACGCAAAACTCACACACACAAAGGCAAAGTCAGTGTGTCTGTACATTTATTGTCTGTGTTCAGTGTGTGTGTATAGCTATACATAAATGTGGCATGATTGTGTGTGTGTGTGTGTGTGCATTAGTCAACAGGGTGCTAGCATTGTTATGTATGGATGTGTGCGCATCACAATGACATTATCATGCAATGCTCCACCCCTCCTCAACTTGTCACCATGTGAAAACCAAATGAGCATCTTTTTTTTATTTCAATCTCAGACTTACGTCATTCTTCTGGGGGGGGGTTGCCCCCACCTTGCCAACTCCCTCAGCGCGCTCTATCTTGTCCCAACACTGCCCCCTGGTGTCTGCTCTATGGGACAAAAAAAAACCTTGTCCTCATCCTCATCATCTTCTTTGCTTCTGCTGTTCATATGTTTTCATTTTCTCTGCTGTTGCCCACCCTATAAGCAAACAGGGCGTGTCGTTACCTGTTTCCTTTGGTGTCGTCTTCCTTTCCTTTCCTTCAGTCTCTCTAAGCTTTATCCATATCTTCCTGTTCTCAATGTCTGATATCCATTTTTCTCAGTTTTTCCACCACTCTTAGTCTATAATCTATTCCTCTTGTGCCTCTTCCTCTTCTCGGCTGTCCTCTCTTGTCGGGGTTAGGTCACTTGTAGGTCAGAGTTCGGAAAGAGTTCACTGTCTCTTCCCTGAAGCCAATGACTGATCACTTCCTTTTTAGGCCAGAGAGACAAATGAACAGTGTGTGTGTGTGTGTGTGTGTGTGTGTGTGTGTGTGTGTGTGTGTGGGTGCACATAACAGGGTGTTTGTCCTAGCAGGCAGGTGCATGTGAAGGAAAAGAGGCAGAAAAAGGAAAACAACAGAATCATTAGAGAAAACAATTCAAATGTAGAAATTAAAGGAAAGACGAAACAAAGGTGTTAGATCTCATTTGATTTGACCTGTCAGAAAGTGGTGCTGGGCATTTTTTGAATATATATATTAATTTCTGTAAAGGATAAAGTAACAGAATAAATGAGGATGAATAACAAATGGTAATAAAAGTTGGTGATAGAAAACTAAAAAGAACAATGCTATTCGTATAGTTATATTATAATTCTACAAAAAGGAAAACAGCATCTATCTGAAACATCTGAACTCAACGCTCAAATTATATTTCTTGTAAATATACACCATATTGTTAAATGTTTTCTGTTACTATGATCTTTAAATCCCTCTCTGCTCTGTAATTTAAAGGCCTCCTTAGATTGTTGGGGACAATCTCAAAGACATGATGTCAGTGAACAAGGTCCTGTTTCCTTTCTGATGACAATGTGAAATACGTATGTTCACACTAAGACGAGAGAGTGAGTGTGTTTTAATAATAACAATAATTGTGTCATGCTGCTATATACAATACAGGGTCTAATGATATGATATACATTGTGTGTGTGTGTGTGTGTGTGTGTGTGTGCTTCTGAGACCCCTATCGGCCTCTTGATGACCTAGTTGCCGGTTCAAGTTCAGTTCAGAGGTTCACAGCATGTTCACGGTTTGCCCGTGTGTTTTTTTTCAACCACAGAAGGGAAGAAACAATCACTCGCTGCTGACTTCTCAAAAGACCCTATGCACACACACACACACACACACACACACACACACACACACAGACTGATCAGAATGATAATGATAATCAATGTGGTGTAATGGTACATCACTGAAATGATGCTGCGGCACTGCAGCGGTCCCTCTCGGTCCCAGCACGGTAACACTTCACTGTGCAGTATGCATGCATATAAAAATTTACTTCAGTGATTGGGGGAGAGGGAGTTCAAAACACAGAGGCATTTTTTTATGTGATAAGATTACAATCAAGGCCGCAAAAAATGCTAGACCACCATAAAAATATATTACACACTCCTTGGGAAGGAAATGATTTTGTCCAGTGCCGCACACCATTTTGTAAAATGCCAATAGGTATTTGATCATAATAACAAGGATAAGAGAAAAGGGTAAAATGACTTACTGATAATGAATTTATGCAGAGGAAGGGCAGCAACTAAAACTTTTCTATTGTTATTATATAGACATGTCGATGTGACATATTTAACCTAAATTATTATTAATTACTATTATTTAATTGATCAAAGTAACCTACCTACACATGAAGGCCTAAGTAATTTAAATTGTGTGTTATAGCCTACATCTTTTACATACATAAATCTATATATAACTAACAATGAACTTTGCATTACAATTTGTATGATATTTCTATTAGAATTTCATACAATAATATGGCTAATACTATTGGTTTACTTGGGCTTGTTTTTATCTTGTTGTGTATTTGTTAATATTATTGCTTTTGGATATTTGTGCCCCTGCAGTGTGGGAGCTGTTAGAGCCTCCAGCTGTGATACAACCAGAATTAGTGATAATTAAATGAAAATTAAAAGTAAAAATTAAATGTGCTTAATTTATTGTCAGGAAGAATTACATTTTTCAGTTATAAAAGGATATTTAATTCATTACATTCTGTAAAACAACAACCTTGTTAAATCTTGGATATTTTTATCATTACTATTTCTGTTAATACATAAAGCTGCTTTATATTTAGTTTTACACATGTAAAATTTACAAAAGTAGTTTCTATATGCTTGTTCTTTTTTTACTTAGCTTTATATATTAATATTTTGATTTCTTATTCAATCTATATTTGATTTTTAATTTTAAAAAACACAAATAATTCTCATATTTAGCTATATTAGAATTTTCAAATAAACATTAACTTAAAAGCATTAGTTGTAGTGTGATTACATAAAAAAAATCATAATTGAAAATAATAATAGGGATTTAGCAAATTGTAAGCTTCACATATTGTACAATGATTTAAAAAATATTTGAGTGTGTTCATATTTAAACAATTTATATAATAATTATAAATATATGTGTATACATACACACACACACACACATAAAATGTTTTTTGTAATTATTTAAAATATATAATTAATAGAAGCCATGAGCTGAGGAACATAACACTGGCTGTAGCCATACAAGCCATGAGTACCTGAAGGGTTTTAATAATATGAGTTTCATGTTTCTTTTATGAGCATAAACGGCAAACCTATGTGCATTGTGTTGCGTGTGTGTTCATTGTCTGCTTTGCTCTAACCTTGCTTTCACACTGTGTACCCACTAAATGTGTCTGTGATCCCAAAGCACCTGAAACCAGTTTACCTCCCACCGAGAAAGAGAGAGATGAAAACAAATGAAGGTGCTCGAAACAGGAAGAGAGCAAGAGGAAGGAGGAAAGCAACAATAAAGGCCAGATGAAGGATAGACAGAACAACATAGTGAGTAAGAGAGGGTTAAACACAGTTCAAGGGTTCAATTTCTGTTCACACACACGCACGCACACACACACACACACTGGCTACTTCTCCAGTCTGTTATCAGGTAGTAGTAAACTGATGGGAGACATCAGTGTGTGTGTGTGTGTGTACAGTAGGCACGAGTATGTGCAAATGCCTGCAAAGGCCTTGGCAGAGATTGGATTTGATGTATGTATGTGTGTCCGTCTGTCTATCTATCTGTCTGTGTGTGTCTGTGTGTGTGCACGCACGTACACACTTTAACCCTAGGAGGTTGCTAGCCTTGGTGCGTGGTGTACTTTATTCTCATAATAAGTCTTGCACATGCACAAATGTGTGTGTGCGTGTGTGTGTGTGTGTGTGTGTGTGTGTGTGTGGTTATGCGTGCGCTGCCACAATAGGAGCTCCATCTGTTGGCGTCACTTGGTTACAAATTTGATGTCACCCGCCCCAGTGGAGACGACACACACACACACACACACACACACACACACTGAGCTGTATGATAATGTGAACTTAGTTTCACCCGAAAACGCAGCGTTTGACCTGACCACATATTCTGCTTCATTCCTCTCTCTCTCCTTTCCTCTTCGTCCCCTCTTTCCTTTGTTTCTGCTTCTCTTCTTCCATCTTGCGTTCAGTGCATACATTGTTGTGATGAAACAAAATACAATTTCAGCTGTCATCTGATGCCTTGTTTCTATAAGAGAGAGAGAAAAACATGAAATATTTATTCATTATTAAGCCAGAGCAGAGTGAAGCTTTAATTTAATTTGCCAGGGAATGTCTTACAAAAGGTTGGTGGTAATTGAGACGTTCAAGAAAGATCCTAGTGGCCCGGACTATTCGGGACGGATTCCTGTGACGTGACTCAGGTGCAGAATGAGCTTGTGAAGCAGCCACTCCTAAATCACACGTCGGTCCACACAGTCCGGTTAACCACGGCAGTATTCCACACCATCTGCAAAAAAGCGCTGGTGCCCAAACTGGATTTAGGCTCCACACAAAAGCCTAACGAGCATGTGCAGGTTTCACTTTCGGTTCAGCACCTAAATGTTAATGGTGCCACGTCGACACTACAGTATACAGAACACGTTATCAGGCCGCATCCTGCCACGATAAAATTAATCACCGGACCAGATCTGGTCATTTCTATCTGTCGTCAGCGCCATCAGTGAGTGTGAGCATGTGTGTCTCTCTCTTCTAAATCTGTGTTGGTAAATGACTTGATAAGTGACCATCAAACTGATTTATTTTGTCTCACCGAAACTTGGCTGCAGCACGAACAATATGTCAGTCTAAATGAGTAACCCCTCCCCCCCAGTCATATTAATTATCATGTTAGCAGAAACACAGGCCGAGGTGGAGGAGTAGCAGCAATCTTCCACTCAAGCTTATTAATCAACCAAAGGCCCAAACATAGTTATAACTCATCTGAGGGTCTTAAAAACTGTTCTATTTGTTATTGTATATCCTCATCTGGTCCCTTCCATTCTATACATGTTTCCTTCAGGTATTATTATTAGGAAGCGCACCATAAATTTCCATTGCTACGCAGATGTTTATCCATGAAACGAGATGAAACAAATCAATTAGTCAAACTTCAAGCATGTCTCAAAGACACAAAGCCCTGGATGTCCTGTAATTTGCCACTTCTAAATTCCAGTCATCTTCCACCTGGAGTATATTACCAGAATCAAGAGCTTCCTGTCTCACATGATACTGAAAAACGAGTCTGTGCATTTACTCATCAGTTACTTTACTTACTGACCTCACGCCACAGAAACAGTTTCTTCCCCGTCAGCCTGCTAAATAGTGGCCAAATTCCCCCCAGATAACAACCCCCCCTTCAAATTACAGCCAGTCACTTTAACTTTTCAAGTGCTACTACCTCACAATGTACATTCAATTATCTTATTTTTAATTTTATTGTATTATACTATTTCTGTACATATTTCAGATTGTGTCACACCTCTGCACCTTAACTTTGTGTTTTGTGTTTGCACCAAGACAAATTCTTAGTACTCTTAAATGTATTTAACTTTGCCTGGCAATAAACAGATTTTTGGATCTGATTCTGTAACTCCCTGCGTAGAGTACTGACTGGAATTAGAAAGCAATATTATAATTTTCCTGCATAAGATTCTCTCCATTGGGTCCCCATAAAAGCCAAAATAGGACATAAATCTCTCCTTATATACAAATCTTCTGTTACGGATCTTGTGCTGCTCTTGTGTTTTGAAAGCTTTTGATTTACCTTAACATACCACATTAGCGTTGACCCAGTCATGTGATTTGATCGCACCAGTATAATGGTGGACTGAGAGACCTCATAGTACCATCACTTAAAAGACCACTTTGATTTAAGAATGCAGCCACATCTGGTTCCTAGAATTTCCAAAAGTAGAATGGGAGGCAGAGTCTTCAGAAATCAAGCTCCTCTTGTGTGGAACCAGCTCCCAGTTCTGAGGGGAGGGAGATACGCTCTCTACTAAAGCTTACAGTTAGAGGTGGCTCAGAACCAATCAATTCAGAACCAGCTCCTAATTAGACTGCTATAGAGCTAGACTGATAGGGGATCTTCTGCAGGTATCCCTGGGGGTTTTCTCTGTAAGTCTGTGCAGCTTTGACTTATTATGTAAAGAGCAAAGTTTATTGAAGAGAGTCTCAAGTCAGGTAAAAACAGAAACACTTACCTGGAAAAATTAATGGAATGGCATGTTAGGAAAATCAACAGAGGACAAAGGCTGTGTGTATGGAAAATTAACATGATAGTCTTTAGATTATCCAAAACATCTAGAAGATGGAAGATGGAAGTTCTCACAACCAGGGAAAAAAGTGCAGAATGACTGAATGTCCAGAACAGAGAAGCGGAGTGAAAAGGGTGGACAGGTAGAAGAAAAGACAAAAGGGAAAAAGAAGGAGAGGGTCTAATTCTTGAAGATTAGATATAATGGTGTTCCGAAAGCTGCCAGTTATCTGGTTATACAAACAACATAGACTCTGATTGGAAATAAGGAAACATCCAAATAAATCATTTGTTAAAGATGACTCACCTTTACAGGCACATACAGATTAATGCCAACAGCAAAGCAATAAACGTTCTGTAGACGTGGATAATCTGGCCAGGAGAAGAAGAGCCGTGGGCCGTACTCCATAGTTCACATCTGAAATATTGTAGTTTTTTAATAGGTAACTCTGTCTGTCTTCTTTGACATGAGAAAGACTTTGGCTGTGGTGGAAGGTGTCTAAGTACAAGTATGTGTTACTGTACTTAAGTACATTTTTCACATATTTGTACTTTATTTAAGTAGATTTAATTATGGCTACCTTAACTTTTACTCCGATACATTTTGGAGCAAATATCTTTACTTTCTTATCAAAGTTGCTTTACACGTTACAGTCAAATAACTTTACACATCCAATAACAAAACACTTTCTCTTTTTCTATTTTTATGAAAACAAGTCACAGTCGACACAGGAATCGCTTCATTAAAACCAGCACAGGCAGGTTCGGGGTCAGTTCCTCCTTCCATCCGTTCCGTTAGTTTGTCATATAACGCACAACCGTTCACTGTGTTTACTTGGATTAAATCAGGTGCAAATAACAAAATAATGCTACAAGACTGTCAAAACGCCTCTTGTTTTATTCTTAGACTATTGAGCAGTTGAGAAAAAAAATGAAAAAAGCATCAGATGATAAAACAGCTTCAACCCATCATTTCATGTCTATTACAATTAATTACTTATGCCCCCTCAAAAAATCATAAAGCAGCACTGGTACTTTTACTTTCAATACTTTAAATAAAATCTAAATCATGTACTTACTTACTTTTTGCTTAAGTGGAAATGTCACTGCGTACTTACCAACTGGGTAGCTCATGGTGGAGTAGTTGGTGCTGGTTGGGGTTTGCGTCCCTTCCCGCCGCAGCTTTTCTTTATGGAGTTTGCATCTTCTCCCTGTGCTTGCATGGATTTCCTCCAAGTAGATTAATTGGATACTCTTTAGGTCCCCTATAGGTTTGAATCTGAGTGTGAACGGTTGTCTTTCTCTGTCTCTCTGTGATGGCCCTGAAATAGACTGGACACATGTCCAGGGTGTTCCCTGCCTCTTGCCCAGTGACAGTTGAGCTATCACCTGAAGCACCTGAGGACTAGCACAGACTGCCAAAGACTGGACCGTTGTTTCCACCAACTATCATAGATTCTAGTCACTGAAGTCACCAGTAAACCGTGGAGCAACACACGTAACGACTGGTTAGGAAAAACTGGACATTCTGTAAACACACACCCCAAACCCTGTGAGAATGGACAATTCTCTTGTGTTCTTTTGCAAAACAAATATGGTGTCAAACGGAAACTTAACAATTTGTGCTTAAAATAGCAAAAGACAAAGAAAAGCTAAAAATCATGGATGTAAAGGACAAGCCAACACACAATAGAGGGAAATGAAGGTAAAATAAATGCAAAATTACACCACGTTCAGGTAAAGCTGTGCTTTTTGCAGGTCTCCTTTAGTTGTGATTTCATTCATCCTGACACGGGTTGTAAATGTTAAACCACAGGCAGAGACTGGGTCTTAAGACTGAAGAGTCTTTACACAGCACACAGTTAAAGATTGAGTCGGCCCGACTGGGACTGACCGGGACCAACTCGAGTATAACTCGACACTCATAATCAGCTGTACAGTTGTTAAGTGTTCACCCACCTTCAGGTTTTACCCAAACTGACAAACAGAGCTGGGACATGTAAAGACGCCCAAAAAGACTAAACTGGCCCAATCTAAATTAGGCCCTGGGTGACATGTCACCTACTAGAAACTACAGTGATCAGTCACAAAATATACGCCAACTGGGGGTTTTATTCTCCTGTTGTTAGCGGTCAGCATGGGTGAAATGTACTGTTGGCCGTCATCGACACGCAGTGGACGCTGCTCAGAGTGGCTGACTGGTGTTCGCATATTTGTGCATGTGCTTTTGTCTGCTTCCACAGGTGCGTCTTAGTTTTGTTTTTCTTTAAGCAGAATAAGGCACTGACCAACACCTCGAAAACACACACACACACACCGTGTCTCGGTTGGCGGAGTACACTGTTTGCTTAGTGCCTTGCAAACAGGACAATAGGTGGCAGATGCAAATGTGTTGCCTGCTGATTTGCCTCTTGGGGCTAAATAGCCAGCGAGCTTCGTAGTGATGAGGAAACACTCATTTGAATGGAAACGAGTTGACTTTGCCGTCTTGTGCAGCTGCTGGCTAAGCTCACACAAACAGACTCTGTCTCCATGAGGTTCGGAATGACAAACTGTGGGAACATGAGGCGCTGACGTGTTTGATCTGGGTTATAGGCGAAGAAAGAGAACAAAGTCTTTCTTTTTCTAATACATCTGTCAATCTAGAGGAGGTTGACTAAACAGAGACTAATTCACATTCATACATTTCCACACATTCCACACATTTTCCACACAGCTGGTTGCTTCTTGTAGCCGCAGAGCAGCTCCGCTACAGCAGCTGCAGAGGGTCAAAGCCGCACGATCCACAACTTCATAGCTCAACTTCTAAGAAGCTGCTAAAATTTAGAGTGACCTCTTTTTTTTTTCTTGCAGTCAGATAAACATAAGGTTATATTTGTGCTTAAGATCACTCCAGGTCCCAGCATCTTCTTGCAGCTCACTTTATGGTGAACTGGAGAGAAATTAACCTCAAATCTGAGTTTCAAAACACTGAACTTGGGAAAAGTGTCAGATCTTGGACACTTTTCCAAAGCTGGAATTAGAAAGATTATTGAACTGCTATCTTTTGTCAAACGTTGGACTTTTGTGTCAATGAACTTCATGAATGGGACAGTTGTTGTAAATATGAGACTTTGTTTCCAATCTGAAAACCTAAAGCTATTTTGTCTGTATTTTTTGATTGTGTTTATATCATTATTACAATTAGCATAAAATATTATTATGAACTGCACCGCCCTCTAATATACTAAACTGAGCTTGTTTGATTTAGACCAACGGCTTTCGACTTGTCCCTTCAGGGGACATTTATTTGGCATGAGTTTTTTCACTCTTCCTGCCGCAACCTTCCCATTTTATCTGGGCACAGAACTGGCATGAAGGTGGCTCTTGGTGGCTGGACGGGGCCACATCTAGTGGGGTGGGATTCGATCCACATCCGAACCTGATGTTCTACCCACTGAGCCACCAGGTCTAGTGGGTTTCTGCCTGTCCAGAAAAGTTGTCTGCAATTCCTGGACATTCTATCATGTCCATTCTCCCAGTGACTGTATATATGTTGTTGAACCAGAATCTCTGGTATCTGAATAAAATAGCACCTGTAAATTATGCTCATAATAGCTATGACATATTTTAGTATGTTAAATACATACAGCATTTAATAACACATATTTAATCAAATCAGGGCCATGTTATGAACATTAGCTCATTCTCTCATCTCTCCGCAAACGATAATGAATAATGTATAAGGGAGAAATACTACAATTGTTTACAATTTACAAACTGATCAACTGATTCATAGCAGAGAAAACAAATTATAGGTTTGAAATTGCCCACAGAGATATTCACACCTTGTCAGCAATTAACCTAACTGGATGACTTTGGATTGTAGTGGGAAACCAGAATATCTATACAAGCACAAGGACAGTATGCAAACACCACAAAGGAAACCCACAGCAGAATCGAACCCATGACCTCTTAGCTGGGCTGCTAACCACTCCACCACAATAGAGGAAATGAGCCCGCTGGTCCTTTGTGGCGATGACAGGGTGGAAAGGTCCTATGATATAAGTAAATATGATTCCCATTTTATAAGTCACATAACCGCAGAGGCTTTATTTTATGTATAAGTCTGATGGCAAATGGTGGTGGTGAACCAATGCTACTTAGAACGTGGCGCAGCTGGTGCGCCAACAACTCACACACTAAGATTCAAGTCTTATGAAAACTGAAGCTGCAGAATAAATAAGGTATGAAAACAAACTGGGCCTACTGTTGTTAAAATCCTCTGTCTCTCAACTCAGGTTTCAGGTTATTGTTTCCTCAGTTTGAGCCAGTGAACCTCAACCATAACCATACTTTGCATTTACAGTTTATATTTAGCTGCAGCCTGATGCTCAGAGAGTGCCGGTACGTCTGGCTGCTGCTTTGAATAAGGCTGTAATTACGGGTGAACGGATGCGCCCTGAAATGCAAACTAGGGATTTTGAATATCAACTGCATGTTAGCATGGCGAGTGATTGCTAATATCAAGAGCATGCTGGCGTGTCAACTGAGTTTAATGGTGCGTAACAGTTTAGCCAAAAAGGCTCGAACATGTGTAGTGCATGCGCATGTGCAGAGTGATCATCTGTAATCATCAAGCTTTGAAATATCTGAACTTATAAAAACACTCATTCCGGAGTTTTGTGTGCTTTATTGTCACTTTGGTGTCAATTAACAAACACACATGTTGCTCAACATTTCATGACCAACTTATGCACTGCAAACAGTGCTTAATCTTTATTGCAATCATTCAAAAAAACGGCATGACTTTTTTTTTTTTTTACATTAATGTACATTGTACAATTTTTTCACACTGAAAAAACAACGAATAGACGAGTCGGGAGAGTGAGGGCTCAAAAACCACAGCACGTCACAGAACTTATGCAGCTTTGAGGAGTTCCAAGAGGAGATCCAGTGTTGTCAATTAAGAACCTGATTTATCAGCTTTGCAAACAAATGCTATTGCATGTATTGTAAATCAATGTTTGATTGAAATAATTAATAATAATTATGAATACTTTACAATATACAGTATAAATGAATGATTAAAGGAGGCGTTCACTCATATTAAACTTGCTTGTTCTGGTTCTAGCTTGAGTTGTTCATGTAAATAAATGCCATTAAAATTCCGTCTGGCTTCCCTATATCAAAATATTTCTCTGCCTCTAGCTAAAAATGGCCTCCGGATGACATCACTTGGAGGAACCTTGAGTTCAGATTGTGTTTCCTTGAAGCTGGAGCTGCACATTATGGGTTTAGTGTTTAGGACAAAAAAATTGAAATTTTAACATTGGTGTCTTAAGGTTGAGATCTAGTTGAAAGATGAGAGTAAAAATATTTTATTGACAAAAGATATATATTTTTAATCTAATCAGTTTGATTCTAAATTCTATATTTCAATACAATACAATTCAATCACTAAATTATACGGGGAAGAATTAGTTCATAAGGTCCGTACACATCATTAAAATTAATCGTTTTCTGTTCCTATTCATTACCAGCTGTATTGGAAACCGCATGGGTCACATGACCTGCTTTGTTTTTAGCCGTGTTTTGAGTTGTGTTACAACACAGCTAGATTCACAATAATTCTTAAAACGCCACATTCCATTTGATTCGACTCTACTTGGCACACGAGACAAAGAACGAGAGCAAGCTCACATATGTCCAGATGAACTCTGACCACCCGACTGGGTCAGTGTGTATATGGGTGTGTGAGAGAAAGGATATGGAGTCAGAGAGACAAAGTAACAGGGCTGAGAAAAGACGGGAAGAGAGAGATCAGTCTGATGGCCTCTGGTTGACTTCTGTCCCTGTTGGTCACCGCGGTGATGGTCACAGAGGTCATGTGGTTAGAGAGCCACTCACACTTCCTCACTCTCTCACACACTTTCCTTTTTATTGTTTTACTCTCTGCAGATGAGTGGTGGTACAATGTGTGTGTCTGTGTGGTCTGTCGTTGGTGTAGTAATGATGGGCAAGCTGCAGGCTGGCAGCTGGCACACACAGACCACACACATTTCCTCTCGCTTTCTCATTGATCACGAGCAATAACTCAGCACAGTGGCAGCTGTAGTCTATAACCCTTTTGTCAAGTCAAATTGTACAGACAAATACGGGTCGGTGATAACCGAAGATGAGTTTCCTTCAAAATTCCCTTTGCCATTTCAGCGTCATGTAAGACAAATTCAAATATCACGACCTAAATGACCATATACACTCTTGGATGTATTATGAAAGCTGGATACCAGACTCATCCATGGCGCCGAGTCACATGACTTACCACCACTGCACATGCCCACTGGAGTCTTCGTGTCCAATCCCCGCTTTGCCTTTCAGATTTTGCATTGCGTCGATGTCAAGGGGTAAGATTGATGCTTTTATGAATGAACGGATACATTTGATTTAAAATTCATGTTAGGAAAAGTATCAGTAATGATTCGGTTTGGAGTTGGGCATGTCCTGCTCGTTTTATCAAATCCATTGATACCCATGAGGGATTTTTTGTTGCCGCATTGCCGGTGGCCACTAGGGAAACCTGACTGAAGGACTGAGGGGAGGCTGCGTTTGTAGTCTAACTGATCGCAGGTGGTGACACGCCTTTATTGGTCCAGACTGGATAATCGAATCTCTGTGCTTGGGAAGAGGGGTGGAATCTAGCTAACTCGCTTATCTGTAACATCATTTACAGTTTTGCTTCCCTCATACTACTTTTCCTTTTGCCACGTTCACATTGTGAGGCACGAAGGCAATTTCAAAAGGGTTAGCATAAATTCTGGGGGAAGTGAAGTCAGTTGACCCCTGGATATGTGTTTCCCCTTACCTTAGTCTGAACTTAACCTAACCTTCACTCCAACATTAACCAGTCTTAATTTATGATGCTCTAACCCTAACCAATAAACTAGTCTCTCACCTTGGAATCTACTCTTTACATTTTCAAAAGGTTATCGACAAAGATGGCAGCAGCATCTAGTTTACTTGAAACACCAACGTTCTTGCACAAATCAGTGGTCACATCACCAACGCTGTAATTCACTGATTTACTCATTCAGATGAGAATTAACCCTCACAAGTGATTATGATACTCACCAAATAAACATAATAGTGAACACAAACTATCTGTGCAAATATACATCACTTAATCAAATACAAACTGTATAACCTGTAGATTCACTCAGGTCTGTACAAATATTTGTATGTATAGTAAGTAATTTTTAAGTTATTTATTTAATTATCATTTACTTAACAGTTCCACATGTACACCAAATGACGTCAGGTTCTGAGGTCTCAGTAATAATCTTACTGATGACAGTGTTCTTATGACCATCAGAGCTGATGGTCTTTAAGCACAATCACATTTGCCTTTTCACTTAATTGAAGGTGACAGCTGATATTTCGGTGGATGCTTTGAGTAGAAAACTTTGAGAGATACAGCAGAAAGTACTACAGCACTGTATGATATTGGACTGTCTAAAACCAAAGACAAAGGAGAAGGATCGTCCATATACTGAAGGAAACTGTTTAATATAACTTAATAACTTTTGGGGGGTTAAAGCTGTGTGTACGAAGCTTCATGATGTGACACCAAAAACGTTACTTTGTTGTTTAGGCAACAAAGACATTTTGGTTCAGGTTGGAGAAAGATTTTGGTTTTCAAACCTTAATGAACACATTATGTTTGAACTATCACACGTTAATGCAGTTTATTTGCACAGAAATCAGAAAATCAGCAGTTACTGTAAAATCAACATCAGTTACATTTGACCATCAAAGTCCTGTAGCTCTGGTGATACCATTGTGCTTTGGTTCTGACCATGAGACGCCATCACACATATGTACATGTAAAAGTCATGTCATTGTACATAAACATCAATTAGTCATCCTAACAGGCAGGCAGGAGCATCCTGCAGTCACCCAGCACACACACACACAAAGTTCTTACTATCCAATGCACATTGGCCGGATGGAATCGTGAGACAGGGGAGCGTATTGTATGTAATGAATGACGGCCTCAATCGCACACTGACTGCATGTAAAAAAACGAGCCCACATGTCATGTGTTCCTGCAGCTCATTACTGCCAGTAGTCAGGTGTTATTGTTAGGGAAACTCCAGCAGGTGTAGGAGTTAAAGCATGGCGGAGAAGGTTGGTGACACAAAGTGCAGGAAGGGTAGAGTTGAGAAAGAACACAGGACTTCATACCAGACTGACATTCAATTTCAGCGTGAACAAGTAGTTTTTGTCTAAACAAGTAGTTTTTGTACCTCACTATCACCAAACCGAGACGCTCTAAAAATGATAACCAAGCGTTTGTCATGGTTCCCATGGCAACAAAGTTCCACACCTTCAAAAGTGATCCTTTTATGATTGGGGGTAGATCAAACAAACGTATGGGCATTTAATTAAGCAGACATTTTGCACAAATACACGTGCACACAGACGCTCTGATGGAAAAGTATGTGTAAATATTGGCACGAGAACCTCCATCAGTATCGCTGTGGTGATACTACGTCACACTGTGTCAGTTGATGAAACTGTGACACACATGTGTCAAAAACCTCCAGCCTGGTTCTGCTGGAGGTTTCCTCCATTAAAGGGAGTTTTTCCTCTCCACTGTTGCCTATAGCTGCTCAAGGGGGATTTGTTGGGTTTTTCTAAATGTCTGTATAGTCTTGACTTTATTATGTAAAGTGCCTTGACCTTGTTGTAAATTGGCACTATATAGTAAAGTTGAATTGAATTGAGTAACACACTATCTTGTGAGCTATGTAGTTTGTTTACTTTTGCCTGTTGTCTTTAAAATAGGCCACCTGCATATCATTTCCTAAAATCTAGTTGAAGTCATTCAAATTTGATGGAGATGGGAAGAGATGAAGAGGAGGAGAAATAAAAGGCACAATAGCTAGTAAGAGTTTCTGGCAATACCAAGAGCAACAGATCAGTCCGTTGACAGTTTTCCAACGGCTCATTGCAACGTGGCCTAATTCACAAGCCAGCAAACTGCCAGAGTGCAGGAAAACTCACGGCACTCCTCCACAGTCCGATGCGGCAGCAGAAGCGTTTCGGAAGAGCCTCCAATGCAACGACAGTAAGGCAAGGGAAATTTGAAAACATGGAATCCATGTCCCCACAACAGTTAACATAGCACGATGTCTACTTCCTATTCTCGATACTGTAACACTGAGCCAGTGCATTAAGAAATTCAATTTATGACAGTCATTTAGATGTCACACGTTCTTTTGATTTCGTGTGTGTGTTTTCACGCATAAATGGCAGAAACGTTGAGAGCAAATGAAAGAAATAAATACAATGAGACACAGAAAATGAGAGAGGAAGAAAGTTTATATTTACACTCACTGGATCTTTCCAGTAATTTAGATGCCAAACATTCTTTTATTTTTATGTCATAGGTAATTATATTAGTGTGTATATGGTGTGTGTGTGTGTGTGTGTGTGCGTGTGTGTGTGTGTGTTACGGAGCAGTAAAACACAAGCAGTAAAATGTGAGCAACACATAATCCAATACAAATATTGGAAAACACTAAACCCAACTCATTTATAAAATATATGAAAACCCAGTATGAGGCTGTTTATTAGTCTCTATGAATTATAAGACAGTTTCAATATTACACATATTCAATGATGAAGTTACATGAAACTTGTTTTATATTACACAGCTATAATATTACCATATACAGTAGGCTGCTGTAAAGTGGAATAGGAAAATAATTAGAGTGAAGCCAAACACACTCACAGTAGGCTGTAAATTCTAAAGCCCTATGCACAGATGTTGTATGTGTGGGTGTGTGTGTTTGTGTGTTAGTGTATGTGTGTGTGTTGCTGATTTACAGCCTCTGACATGTCAGAAGAGAAGGAAATTGAAGTCTAAGACTGGAACACACACTCACTCACACACACACACACATGCGGCAGCTGTTGCTCTAATTAGCTCTGCCATGCTGAACACACTAATCACCATTACCTTGCTCTCTCTGCTAATTCAAAGATCAATTAAATTTTATGGATTCTTTATTGGAATTATAATTCACACAATATCCCGCCTCTCGGCCTTGATTGACAGATTTAGCCACCTGTTAGTGGTTTGCACATTTCTATGGAGTTAATCATGTATTTGTCAGCAGTATTTAATCACAGTTCACATTTCAAGTGTCAGATTTGTGAAGTTGGATTTGTTTTGAAGTTTTTTAAACAGCGGAATTTGTTGAAGTTAGTCTGCCAAGTTAGAACAAAGTTGTATAATTCACCAAGAAAAACCAACAACAATCATAAAAACTTCCAAGTCGCATAATACAAGAAGTAAAATTTGCAGCTGCCAAACATAACACAACACAAAATGTGTTTAGAAACACCTGTGGGGCTGCACGTCAACTAGAGGTGTTCATTGGTGCGTGGTATAATGGGGAAAGGTGGGGGGGGTCTGTTGGCTGGGCTTTCAAAAGACGGGATAACTGTGGTTGATGACATCACAGCATTTCACCATGATGACGAGACATCTTGACTTGTTGAAGCATTGCAATATTAACTCCTCACCTTCAAAAGGCTGGTTTATACTTCTCCATCGATAAACCTAAACGTCGACGAAGACACACAGCAGAGAAGAGCTTCCTGGAGAGGTCTTGAAAAAGTTCATCGTGTCCATTTTATCACTGAAATTCGTGTTTGCCTTTACAGACTCAGAGTGTGGTGAATTATAGAAAATGCGCATTTATTCGCTCTTTCTGGATTGTTTGCATCTTCATTTCATTTCATTGAACGTGTTACTGTCCTCGTGAATGCGTACGTCTGCAAGAATAAAAGAGACATGTGCAAACAGATCCAAGCATGGGTCCATGTTGTCACCTATGCGTATGATTCTGCCTCAACGCAATGCACTGATGCTGCATCATGAGTCTTGTATCATATGAACGTGGACAACAGACACACTTATTATTTACAATTTAGTGAAGGTTTGCAGTCTGACTGTAAGATGCAGTTTGACTGCCACACAACAATTAGCCTGTCTTACCTCTTCTGACACAATATTTTTTCAGCAGATAGATACAGTTAGTAACTAGCTGCCGCTGCAAATTCCAAAACCTGAATGCCACCACCACTTCCAAGTTCGGTGTAGCATTTATGGTTACCATGAGCCCTTGTATGGCAACACCCAACCACATACTGTATCTTTACCACTATCTATCTATTGGTTGGTTTTTATTTAATTCTCTTGATCTTGTTTTATTTGAATATTTTATGTCTTAACCTGTACAGCACTTTACAGTTACCACTGACAGCCCTACTCTCCAGCTGTTCTTACAGTAAGGAGTTGGCTAAAACCTTCTGGCTTAAACACTTGAGGTCCACAACTGTTGTCACATATAAGCAACGCTACAAAATGTTTGTGTATGTGCAACTCTGTTTTTGTGTGATTTAAATATGATTCTAATAACATTTGTAATAAAAACAACTTTTTCTTCCAAAAATATTCTGATCTTAGAGTACAACTTGCAGTTTGAGTGACAACAGTGTTGTAGCCGCATTGTGTATTTTTTTTTACCAAAGAGCTTTTCTTTCGTTAAAACTAGCTGCACAAGACTAGAGTCAAACTTTAGCCTGCACATGTAGTGCTTCATTCATTCAAACAATATGCTGCACTGGAACATTTTGCACAGAATTAAAAAATGAGGATAAAGTACAAGATCCAGTTTGAAGTCAACCAGAGTTTGATCAGTGTCACTGTGCAAAAAAAGCTGCATGCAACTAGCTTCACTTTTAAATGCATGTATGTTATTTACTTCTTTAGGTGTCCAACTAAGAATATAAAGAATGTTTTCTGCTTATCATTAAAAAGAAAATACTAAAGCTCATGTCAAAGTAGACAGAGTGGTCGGTATTATTATTAAATCACAAGGTTTGGTAAGTACGGTTTGGGTTTTTGTGTTTGACATGAATAAATGTGCATTGGTACCTAGCAATGGCAAGGAATATTGACACTGGATGCAAATAGAAATGAGGAAAATCTAAAAATTCAGAAGGATACTGGACTGAGACTCACAAAAATAGTGGTGGAAAGCTGTAGGTGATGCTACCGGCACTGAGACGTTTCCTCAGTCTCAACTAGATTCTAGATACATTCGGGTTTCAACAAGCTGAGAGAAAGTGTGCAAGGCAAAAAGCGAGAGAGTTGAAAAGTTCAGCTCGCTCCCTGCGGGCAAAAAACGGCTGGTACTGACACATATTCTTTGTCATATATGCGTCTGCTCTCTCTCTGTTTTCATTTTGTGCAGAATGTCCCCATTTAGCTTCGGCCTGAAAATCTTCTAATCCACTTCTTTGTTTCCTTCTTATACCTTTCCTTCTGCCTTTATTTATTCGTCCTTTTTTCCACTGTACCACACACACCCTCTGCTTCTTCCATCTGCACACAAGGCAGCACTTTTAAGGTAACTGAATCCCAGTAAATACACATCACCTTCACACTACTGTGTGTCTGTGCGTGTGTGTCTGTGCGTCATCATCTTTGTGCGCACTGTATGTTTTATAGCACGTACATATCCAGATGTGTATATGTGCCTGTGTGTGTGTGTGTGTGTGCCGCAGCAGGATGATGGTGTAGCAATCAGAGGCTGGTTCATCAGGAGGTCAGACACACACACACATGCACACACACACAATCACACACTGAGTGGCTGCAGAGTGAGATGGATGGCAATCTGAGACTCCCTGCTGCTTTGGTAGGGAAATATATGGAGCTGAGGTTGCCATGGTAACACACACACACACACAAACACACACACACACACACACACACACACACACACACACACACAAGCTGTTTTTCATAACAAGTCTAATGATTTATTTAAAAGTGTTAGACTGTGTATAAACACTAGCACACACACACACACACACACACTCTGCTAAGCATGTCCCTCTATCTTTCTGAAGCTCACAGTGTGTTCAAGGACAGGACAGAGTGCGGCTCAGCTGTGTTTAACAAACGCTAACCACTGTCCTACTTGGGAAAAATAAATTAATAAATAAAGTGAATATCCAATTACCAAATTAAAAACCAAATACCTACTTACTTAGAACAAATATCTAAATAGAATCACTACTTTTATTGATTAATTTAATTCAATTACTAACCTAATTTCCAGAACAGTTGGGACATTGTGTGAATTGTTAAAAAAGATTTACATTTATTTTAAACTTGTAATTGATTGTAGATTGTATTATTGTTATTATTATTTAATGATGATGATAATATAGTAATTATTATTATTATTATTATTATTATTATTATCATTATATAGAAAATTCTTTATTCTGAATGTAATGCTAGCAACAAATTCAGGAAAGGGGCAACAAAGACTACAAAAGTTATGTAATGCTAAAACTTATGAAGTTAGTTAGCAACAGTTCAGAATCATGACGGCATAAAAAAGCATCTCAGTAAAGTATTTTAGAATTAAGAATGAGGGGAGGTTCATTACCCTGTGATAAGAATGTGTGTTCAAGGCTTTGAGAAAAATCATCTAAGATTCAAAAAAACAATAAAACATTCAGAGAATCTGAAGATATCTCTCTGTACGCGACGAGAGGGCCAAAGTGAATGTTCGTGATCTTTGGACGTCGGGTAGCGCTGCATTAAAAGCAGCAGTGGACTCAACATCACCTCTTAAAACTCCTGTCAATAAACACAGTTTGTTATTGCTTCCACTAATGCAAGTTAAAACCTACCATGTAAAGAAAGACTTATATTCATATATTCACTGTATGTTGACATGGATACAGTGATGCTCAAAATACAAATGCTAAACTATAAATGCAAAACCAAAATTAGTTAGAATGATACTGAAGACACTGAAAGACTGCAATTAGATAAAATGTTATATTATATTATAAATTATATACATACATACATACATACATACATACATACATACATACATACATACATACATACATACATACATAGATATAGATATAGATATAGATATAGATATAGATAAAATTATAAAAAGTTATTGTGTTTGGGCCTAAAAGTCTCAGAAACATGTTGTCCAAGCATATCATTACTTTAGATGGCATAACTCTTGCCCCCAGTAGTACTGCAAGGAATCTCGAAGTCATTTTTGACCAGGATTTGTCATTTAGCCCACACATAAAACAAATCTCTAAAACAGCCTTTTTCCACCTAAGAAACATTGCCAAAATTAGGAGCATCCTATCCCAAAGCGATGCTGAAAAACTGGTTCATGCATTTGTTACTTCTAGATTGGTCTACTGTAATTCTCTACTTTCAGGCTGCCCCAGTAACTCTCTAAAAAGCCTCCAATTAATCCAAAATGCTGCAGCAAGATTACTGACTGGGATTGGTAAGAGAGATCATATTTCACCTTCATTAGCTTCTCTCCATTGGCTTCCCATTAAATGCAGAATAGAATTTAAAACCCTTCTTCTTACCTATAAAGCTCTAAACGGTCAAGCTCCATCATATCTAAAAGATCTCCTACAAGACCACTTCAGTTTCAGAATGCAGAACCTTTAGCTATCAAGCTCCTCTCCTGTGGAACCAGCTCCCAGTCCAGATTCAGGAAGCAGACACCCTCTCTACTTTTAAGACTAGGCTCAAAACCTTCCTCTTTGATAAAGCTTATAGTTAGTTTTAGTCCTGCTGCTATAGGCTTAGACTGCTGGGGGACCAACCCCTGACGCACTGAGACACTTTCCTCTTGTCTTCACTCTTCACATCTACAATGTCACCACTGTATGACATTAACTCTGTGTCTTCTTTGTCCCGTATTTGTCTTTCTCCCTCTCTGTCCCTGTCCTCAGGTGTCCCCGGCTTTGGACCTGTGTGTCTTCCAGTGCACAGCTACTGGTCCTACCAACCTGCCTAATGTTTTCCACTCAGCCCAACCGGTCAAGGCAGATGTCCGTCCACCCTGAGCCTGGTTCTGCTGGAGGTTTCTTCAGTTAAAGGGAGTTTTTTCCTCTCCACTGTTGCCTATAGCTGCTCAAGGGGGATTTGTTGGGTTTCTCTAAATGTCTGTATAGTCTCGACTTTATAGTGTACAGTGACTTGAGATGACTTTGTTGTAAGTTGGCGCTATATAAATAAAGTTGGATTGAATTGAATAGATAAATGTGAAGTGTCTCTAAAGCGATTTAACAAATTGTTGAAACCTCTTTACTTTTTAACAAGTTCCACTGTTAAACATTTAATGGTACGTAAATAAAACTGGCATTTTTGCTTATAATTTACTCTAAATAAAGCAAAATGAAAAGAGGGAAAATGCTTTCCAAATATTTTACAAAAGCTTTCATTTTATTGGCTTTACCTGATGTCTGTGATATTTCTAGAGCTTGTTGCAAATTGGTTGGACATACAGAAGTTTAGAAATGCAGCATATTTAAAATCACAGGGTATGAACTGAGTCATGAAGAACTCTTGGTAGACCTCCACAATAGCATTTAGTGTGAGGCTCAGATCCATTTCTAAAGCTTTAAGTGTTTCCAGGAGCACAAATGAAATGAAAATAGAAAAATGGAACCAGCAAGGCTTTTTTTCCTGTTCAGAAAGACTGGCTGAAACTAAACTCCAAGCAATTCAGACACTTTGTCTGGTGAAATCCACCCCTGCTCATCAACTTCCAATGCCATCCCTACAGTGAAGCCTGGTGGTGGCAGCATCATGCTGTGAGAGGTTCTTTCCAGCAGAAACAGGGAGACACATCAGAGAACAGAGATGGATAAAAGCAGCAAAATAATAATTTTCAAAAATTGTTATTGAAAATATAATCTACAACCCAGTGGAGGTGTGATTATGCAACACAGTCCATTTAAAGTCCATGAGGAAAAATTTATATTGTTGGTAAGGCATATTTAGGCCTGACTTTGTTCCCTTGTGGCTAACCTTTAAAATCCTTCAGACATACACAATCTACTGTACACAACAATGACCCAGATGATACTGTCGCTGTCCGTTCGAACGTTTAGGAAACAGCGAGTGGACCTCAATCCTTAGTCAGGACTGGTGCAGCATTGCGGATAGGACATGAAAGATTTTCAAAAACTTGCAGCAAGTTCAGTTGTCATTGAAGTTGGCCTGGGAGAGTCTTCACACACAAATGTAGCCTACATTTGTCTAGCCTAATGGACCTTTGTATCTTTGAGGACATAATTTGTCCTGAGGCCTACATTAAAATACACAATTTGCGTAAAGTGTCCAAATCTTTCACTGGGAGGTTTCGTTCATTCATTGTTGACCTTGGTAATAGATGTTCATCCTATCAAATTCAACTCAAGTTAAATTTTAGTTCTCTTTTACAGCCCATACAGGTCCGTATAATTAAAATTATAAATCTAATTATAGTTATTAGTCATTTAAAATTCCAAACATTCAAATATTTAATGTTTTCCTATAAAATTGTAATATAATTTACTATTAAAAATTCATGCTTTGTTACATTTCCATTGCATATTAAATATGTCATATACTGAAATGAATATTACACTGTAACCATACAGACTATTAATTAATTTATTAGATGTTTTATTCCATTTGGACCAAATCATTAATAGCTAAATATTATGGTGTGTGTGGGGGGGTTCTCTCTCTCACATGCTGAACTATTTTTACATTAATTCCTAATGGGATACGAGGCAACAAACCAGTCGCTTCCTCGGCATCGAGTAGCGACAAATGAAAACACACACATACACGGGGGAGAGGGATGCATAGAGAAAAGACGATAGCAGTCCGCAAGGAAAATAAGTCGTGACAGCAGATGGAATGAGAAAAATTGAGAACTAATCTCCAAATCAAAACAATGAAGTGGAAGAGGAAAAGGGAGGAGGAGAGACGAGTTTGAGGATAAAAGAGATGAGGAGGAGTGTGAAAACAGTGATGAATTGAGTCCAGGGGAGGAGGAAGAGGCAGTTGGGATGAAAAGAATGAGATGAGAGGTGCTGAGATAGTGGGGTCAAAAATAGACGAGCAAGACGAGGAGACACCGACTGGACAAGCTCAGCATAAAAACAGTCACACAGCAGTTTGATGGCTGCTCGGAATGAGAATCAAAGACGGAACTGCAGCTTGCTGCGGCGAGGCAGCGGATCAGTTTTTCAGTCTTTATCAGGAATAGTCACTGCAGCTATTAATCAAAATCCAATAAGTAATAAGCACCACTGTGGTAAAAATAACAAGGCGTGTCTTTTTATTGTTGTCATCAGGTTTATTCTAAAGGGACTAGAGCGTGTTTACAAGCCGACTGTTTAATTTCATTACATTTTTATTTTTGTATAGGGACAAAAGACTGAAATAATCCTAAATTTGAATTGGAAATAATTGTATTTATTGACTGGGTGGGTTTTAAATATCTATTCAGCCACGCATTTTCCCATTTCACACATTCCATGACTTAGTTCAAAGTATGTTTGGCCTTTTAAAGCCTGTATTACCATGTTCTCTGTGGGGAGCAGAGAAGACAGGAAATAAGACAAGAAAGGAAGAGATGGGGAATGACACGCCTGCTTGGTCCATAGCCAGACTCAAAGCAGGGACACTGTGTCCCCTTTGAACCTGAACCTTGTACAGGTGAGCTTAGAAACCGAACAGACACCATCAGAAGCATCCCACTGAGACGTCTTTACATCGCGGGGCTGGCCGACAGACAAGGAGTCTGAACTTACAGCTTAGTTTGAAGGACATATATCATATGTCCTCAGACCATGGTCTGATGAAATCTGGAGGATTGGTGGACAACCACACTGCCAACTGTGCCCCAGTCACAGCTGGCATAGGACTAACAGAGGGGCTAGGCCCTGAGCCAGCTTAGGGGTGTCCTGAAGCAACGGACAAGGAGCAAATTCAGGAAGGTTCTGCTGGCTGGTCAGATGGTTCAGGAACCGAGAGCAGGACCTGACTCTGACTCTGGCTGGGCAAATGGTTGTGCAGTAAAAAGAGCAGGAATTCCCCAACCCAACCAACACTGGACCACCTTACCTGGTCTGTTACCAACATGAACCGATCCCAGATCAGTGGGGAAAAACTGATGGTTGGGCTTCTACCTTTTTTAGAAAACATCAAAACTACTTGAGGTCGTCCCTCCTAATCAGGCACTGGAAAGGTGCAGGGTGAGGTGTGTCAGAATGTTGTCAGCAGATCCAACCCGCTAAAAACAGGGCCTCCCTGCATGGCGAGGAAGGCCGGAGATGTGTGTGTGTGTGTGTGTGTGTGTGTGAAATTCACACCCATTCCAGCATATTATTGGCTGTGGAATTGTATTTTCAGCAAAGAAACTGCTGCACACCTAACAAGCCTTTCTTTTTGTTCTATTGTCTTCGAGAAAAATATGTTGCTTATGCTTGTTGTGTCATGTTCAGAATTATCATTGTTTGAGAATAATGAATTGTTGGCCATGTTTCAGCCACTTTGCTCTCTGCCAGTCTGTGACCTCTCGCTGGCCTTTACCCTGTGTGTGATTTCAGACAAGCGCGGTGACCTGAGATTGACCTCTGGGCTCCCGTCTCCATCCAGGACAGGATTTTTACTGTAGCAGTAACTGGGCTCCACTGAACGCTGCTGATTTCACCATGTGGTTCATGTGTCAGATCTGTTTGTGTCCCTGAACACAACTCGTTTCCTGTCCAACATCTGCACCGCATAAACACCCTGACATGTGTGTGTGCGTCTGTCCCAAGCCTTTGATTGTGCATGTGTGTGTATACACAGGTCTTAGTGTGGATTACTCCCCATATATCATCCGGTGTGTGTGTGTGTGTATGCACGGACGTGTGTGTGTTTCTGGTGTTAGCAAGTTACTGCAACACTTCTGGCTTTGCATATTCCTCATTTATAACCTCATACTCACAGGTGCTGACAGGAATATCTGAGCTGCTGCTCCTCTACTGTTTTTCTATTTTCAAGGCCTGTGTCTCACAACGGTGTGTGTCCTTTTGTCTGTGTGTATGGTATGTCTGCTTTGTGTGCATGTGCATGTAGACCAGTCGTTCACTCATCCTCTCCTTCAACATTCCTGGTGAGCAGAGCAGAGGTCACTGCCAGGACAACTTGTGGTAAGTGTGTGTGTGTGTGTGTGTGTGTGTGTGTGTGCAGGGCCTCCTCTGTCCAGGATGAAGGATGGAGTGAGGGAGGTGAAGGAGAGGTGAGAGGGTGACAGGGAGGAGGTCAACGCGCGGTCAAATACAAATGCCTCCTCCCTACACGTACTCCTCCTCACCCTAGTCCTCTTTCAGCTCTTCTCCCCTTTACTCGATCTCCTCCTCCTCTTCCTCGCTCTGTGGCTTTTCTTCTCCTCGTGGTTTTTCTGTTCATCTTCTTTCTCTGCCTTCATCTTTCCTCCTTCCTTCTTTTTTTTCCATGAATCCTCCTCTCCTTCACACACACACGCACACACACACAGCCATGACCCAGAATGTGACCCTAAACAGTAATGGACAAAAAATGAGACTGACCTTTGACCCCTTCGATTCCTCCCTTATTATTGCCCCTACGCCCTCTCTCTACAATACACTTACTCCTTCTTTTCTTCCATCCGTCCTCCCCTACTTGCATATTCTGTTTTTCTTTCACTTCCATCTTCTCTGTTTTCTCGAACAATCCACCAGCATGTCTCAGTCTGCTGCTACTATGATAAAGTATTTTGGGGGTAAAAATTTACTTTTTTGTACTTGTTTCCTTTCATCTCCAGACTTTGTTCATTGACAGTAGGCTGAATTCTGTTACTGTGAGTGACTATTTATTATTCATTTCCTCTCCGCTATGTACTTAGTATTTATTGGGTTAGCTTATACTTGGTGGCATGGTGTATCAGTTGGTGGCTACTTCCTAATAACCTGTGGAATTCCACTAGGGTCAAATCTTAGACCCTTGCTATTTCAACTCCACATGCCAGCATTAGCTGAGATTATACATTTAACTTTTTTGCAATACATGTATGCAGATGACACATGTTAGTATAAATACAAAGTGTATACATACAGCTGTGTCACCAGAAAGTTTTGTTGAGTTCTTGGGGCAGTAGCATCTCCATCACCTCGTGTGACTCACAAAATAGCACTGACAACTATGTAGAAATACTAGGTGTGGAAAGTTTCGGGCTCACTCTGTTCTGCTTGCTTAGCGAGTTTCGTTTCTTCTTCAATTATTGTAATTTGCTAATAACTAATACCTGAGGAGCTATAGACAACATAGCAGAGCGTACAGCACATGGTAAAGGAGTCTCAGACGGCAGCGAGAGGGAGGGCAAACACAACCTGAGTGAATGGATTTTAAGTCTCACGCTGCAGCTAGATTAAGTTGCATTATGCGGCTTTAAAAACATCACAAGGATTAGAAGCCAAAAGGTAAAGCTCGATTTGGAGAAACTGTACGTGCATTCATCACTAGCAGGATGGATTACCGTAAAGGAGCATTCACAGGCCTGTCTAAGAAAGCAGTTATGGCTTATCCTTACTGCTGCCAGGGTGGTAAGATGGACCAAAAAAGCTCAGTGTGTTTCACAGATCTCTACACTGGTGACCAGTCAGAGAATCAACATCCAAAGACCTCTGCTTGGTCATAAATCATTACATTAACATGGGTTATTCGTTGTTGCCACAGTCAAAACTAGACCGATGAAACAGCCTTTAGCTCCTATGATGCTCAAATATAAAATAAACTTCCCAACGTGCTTAGGCTTGATATAGTGCTGACAAGTTTAAAATCCAAACTAAAGATTTTCCATTTACCAGCGCTTGGAACTAAAAGCACATTTAGTCATTTTTAACAATTTTATATATCTGTACAATTGTTTATAGTCAAATTTTGCCCCATAAACTGAGTTTTGTAATTGTATTAATTTACTAGTATATATGTATTTATATCTTTTTTATGCTTTTACCCTCTGCTCGTTAGTTCATTTGGTTGCTTATTTCTATTGTCTGTATTTGTATGCCTGTTCGCATGCAAGAGCTTTAACAAATAAATTTGCGTCGCCTTGCCTCAATACATTTTAACTTCTTAATGCACTGACAGCTGCTTCACCAATAACAATACATCAGCTCTGATAGTGTGTTATATATTGTCTTAATAAAATCCAGGTTAACTGGATACACTGTAGAAAATATAATATTTACAAATGTAAAAGTGACAAACAGGAAATACTCCAGCACCTCATACTCGTTGTTGAGTAAATGTGTTTAATTACCTATCCCCTGTGTATCATAGACATTTTCAGAAAATGTTGTTTACTACAGGAATAAAGAGGGACCCACTTTTTTTCCAGCCTTTCACACTTGGTAGAGCTTTAACCATATGTCTCTGCAAATCATCTTATTTTAATAAGGCCAAAAAATGCAATGCTATTTATAATTAACAAAATTCTTATGATTTGACCCACAGAATATAAAGATTTCTTTTATTATATTAAGTCTCAGATTCTCAATGAGATTGACTTAAATATATATTATAGTTCTTGTATTATAATTTGTGAATGTTAATAATTTAATTTAGGTGAAATCATAAAACATTACAAATTTGATATATATTAATGTATGATGAATATGTAATGTTTAAATTCTAGTTTCAACCAGTGTTGTGCCCTGCTTTACCTGTGCTGTGTCCTTTGGGCCTTTTTGCTTTGCACCACCTGCTGGTAGAAAACGGCAGAATCGCAGAAACATCTTTCTCCTCAGAGACACTGGTCAGGGTCAGGAGGTTAAAGGTCAGAAATGAAGTCAGGGAGGAGAGCAGACGCTGACATTCTATGATTATCGTTATTGTTTTTTTTTCCTAAACGTAGAGAGCAAATTCGAGCCCAAACTAAATCCTGTACAGGTAAACTTAAGGAGATCTTTCAAATATCTTCATCATCCTTTTTCACCCAGAAAAGCAAGATTTCTCATTTTTTAAAATTACATTGGCATCATCCATAGTCCCAGAGAAATGCAGAATCAACTTACAGGTATTCTTACAGGTTGGTTTTTATTATAACATTTGACTTATAAACAGGCTTCAGTTTCATGATTGTAGAGAAAGTAACTCCTAGAGCCTTTTTCTTTACCTGTTAGTTAAATTTTACTACATGCTAATAAACAATAAAATGCTATTATTTATTTCTTTTTTTTTAAATAACGAATATGATAATGTGATAATATTAATAATTTTAACCTGCTTAATTGTTGTTGTTGTTGTTGTTATTATATTTATATATCTTATTATATTATTATTGTATTATTATGTTGATGTTTTTATTATTATATATTATAATATAATTTATTATTAAGTGATTGTATAGTTATTATTTATTTGTATTTTATTTGAAGTTTTAAAATAGTCAAATTGTAAAAATAAGAACAAATGCAACACAAACATTCTTAAAAGAAAAGATGGTTGGCAAATTTATGAATAAAATCTTGACAACATGTAAATCACTAGGCATTTATTCAAAATATTTGCAGGACTTTTTCAATTTTCCCTTTTTGCCATTTTCTTACAATATAAATTTCAATTTTTAAAAAAGACATTTGAAGACATAATGTGTAAATTTTTAGCACATTTTTCCTAAATATTCTTAGAGGTCGATTGATAACTTAATAAAGGAATCAGCAGTTATTACCACCGATGCAGTGACATATATGCAGCTTTTTATTTTGTAGCTGAATTGGAAGTAAATTTAACTACTTCATGGGCTCATTAATCTACAACAATCCACTACGTGCTGCATGTTTAATTAACAACGTACATGTAGTTTATTATCTGAGTCCTTACTTTCAGACT
Organism: Channa striata; assembly: GCA_033026295.1. Classification (NCBI taxonomy): domain Eukaryota; kingdom Metazoa; phylum Chordata; class Actinopteri; order Anabantiformes; family Channidae; genus Channa; species Channa striata. Next base: position 2,903,390 of record CM065180.1, on the reverse strand, counting down.
GTCAATAATTAATAATCATTCTTCACAAGACTTTGTTTCAGACAAAGTAGAGAAGAAACACATTTTGTTTATAAAGGTTCATCTGTATAAAATGTGAAGATGAAGAAAGAAAAGTTTAAAAAAGAGATCTTTTTCTGTCCATGTTTCAAACGGGTGTTTAAAATGTATTAATGAATTTTGATCTGGGTCCCACTGACCACCAAAACCTTCACTGTAGGTGCACTGTGGCCTAAACATGCCTTCAAATATGCATATTCTAATGAGGATGTAAATAAAGAAATGTAGAAAGGATACATGTCACATCAGTTCAAGTCAGAAGTCCATTTTGGTAGGGCCCCTTTTCCTGCAAGTCACAGGCTAAGTTCTCAGAGGGTGACCTTAACTTTTTCTGCAGTCCTTCTTGCTTTACAAATTTTGAATTATTGGAATGAGTAAATGATCTTATAATATAACAAATTCATCCATGATTTATACCTTTTTTGTATTGTTGCATTGTGTTGAGGTATTTTAACTGAAACTTTGAAATTAAAACATTTTTGTTCTGTTAGGTGAATATTTTACTAACTTCCATTCAGTTGATATACTTTTAAACGCCAACAAATTATACAGCCTGCCTTTGTATTGTGCTTATACTTGTGTTGTTTTAATTCCAAATTCCCAAAAAATTTACTTAGTTACTATAGTTTACTAGTACTAGTGGTACAGTGGTGTGCACACAAATACTTAAGGAAGTGTGTTTCCTCTGTGTGTGTTGAGGAATGTGACTGGCCTAAACAGGCCTTAACACTCCTGTATAAGAACGAATCCCCACAGCCAGGTGTCCATGGCTTTTATCATACAATAAAATGATGAAGTGTTGAGGTGTCTGCGTATTTTTGGCCTATGTCATTTCACTTACATCCTCACCAAGGTCAAAGGTCGTCAACAAGCAAAGATGTACAGTATTTCCTCTGTGTCTCTGTCTGCTCTCTCCTGCATGTTCAGATGGAGCCTGTCTGCTTTGCTTCATTATACACTCATCAATATTTTAGAGACGCTCTCACACATTCATCAGCCGAGCGCTTGTTAGAGAGGAACCTCCTCCTTGTCTCTCTCCATGCGACACGCACTAATTAACCCTTCTCCGTGTCCCGGACCCCATCCTCTGTCACAGTTGGTGTTATGCCAGCGCAGTAATTCAAAAGTTGAGGTGGGCCCGAGAAGGGATAGACAAGCAGCATCCTGTTCTGCGTTGGTGCTCACCACACATACACACCGAGAGAGAGGCTGTGCTGTCTGTGAACAGGAAGCACAGCGACACATACTGTTCAACGGGAGAACAGCAGCCTCCAGCAGCTCCTCAGTCCATCCTGTAACATCAATGACACACAAATTCGTTCGCCCTTTGCTTTAGACTCTCAAAGGCGTGGGACTCAAAATATGCACACATGGTGATTTGGTTGGGGTCAGGCTCAAGACTCAGAACCAACCTTCCTCCTGAAAAGCTTTATAGGGTCCAAGCACCACCACACAAGCACTGGAGGAACCTACAAACTCCACACAGAGAGGCTGCAGCCTGGGGAGAGACTTGAACGAGGCGCCTTCGAGCTGTGAGGAAGCAGAGCCAAGCACTCCACCACCGCGCTCCTTATTTCACCCCCTGCAATCGTTCTGTAATCTAAAACCCTTCAGAGAAAAGCTGTTCAGCCTTCACTTTGAGGTCACTTGTCTTCTCCTTCCATCTCCCCTTTCCATGCTGGGAACTGACCTTGTTTAGTCCTTCACCAAGCTACTGACGAAGCCATTTGACTGATGGAGCAGGAAGAGTTTGCAGCGTCATTCAGGTCGATCACACCGTCCTCATCAGCACGTGTACGAGTGCTGCAGTGCAGCAGCCTGGGTGAGACAGCAGAGCCAAGTTTAACTCTGCTGCAGGGCAGGGCCAGGACATCAGGTCAGAGGTCAAGAGGTAAAGAGGCCAGGCGTGCAGAACGGAGCAGCTGCTCAGTCACATCACTGTGGTCAAGAATCGAACAAAACTGTTTCCGGCAGAAAACTTACTTATGCCCACAATTTCTATTTTTATTGGATTTCTTAAATGTTTCTGGCATGATATATATCATGTTTTTGTGGTATTGCAATTATCATTGTGGGATTCAAATATTTACTGTGCTAATAGCTTTTTTCCCAGAAGATACAGTAATTTAATCCTGTCGTGGCATATGAGGGAAAAAAGAAAAAGACATTAACACACAAACACTTCTAGTCCATGACCTCTGTCTGACCATGGAAGTGAAGACAAGACGATGTCAAAGGTCAAAGAGGGACAGAAAGTAGCAAAGGGCGTGAAAGTGAGTCCACAAGCTTCAGGAGCTTCAGAGTTTACATAGAAATCCAGTCATGAAATGATTATTGCTTCAGTTTGCAGCATTGATTGTTTCTTTTCTCTTTCTTTCTTGTTTATTTGTCTTTTTCTTTTATAATGTCAATGAAGTGATGTCAGAGTGATTGTAGTATAGACAATGAACAGCTCCGACCCCGTTGTTTACCTCCTGTCTGCTACTGCAGCCATTGCCATGACAACAGGCAGCATGTCACCCTCTCTGTGACCCCAGTCACATGGACGTCTGTCCTCCGCCTCTCCATCCTTGGACACCATATGGGGTGAATCTGAGGTTGTGACCACAGTCAGAGGTCACTGTGAGATTGGACAACACACAGAGGGTAAAGATGTTTGGTTATGTCGTTTTTAATATGATACTGTATTCTTGATAGTGTAAACATTTTCATAACATTTTCCTGTTTCTTCCTGAGCATGTTCTTATGATCACCTACCAAATTATACAAAATTATCACATTATAAACTAGGCACCAAAAAAAGTATATATTTGAAACTTTGTATATATAATTAACATTTCAGAGAGTGTAAATATAAATATTATACAGCATACGTCAGTCCTCTCCTCGCAACACAGCAGAACGAGAGCAATATATAAAAAACATATGCATCATAAACTGACGAAGTATAAGAGACAGATACAGAAAGAAATTAAATCTGTGCCCTATGCTTTTAGCATCAGAACCATATTTATTGGTTTATTAAGAACAATAAAAACTTCTGCAGTTTCTAACGTCCTGACTGAAACTGACGTTCTTTTATACTGCACAATCCCCTATCAGGGTCATGGTGTGTGGTGGAGTTCGACTGGAGTGTATTATAAGAACAGGTGGTTCTAAAGTTTTGGCCGCCCTATTTAAAATGAATGAGGGTGTGTGGAAGTAACCAGTGAGTGTATGTATCTCCTGCCTGGTTGTCAAATATAGGGCTGATGGTGGCAGCTATGTCACAAAAACAAAAAAGTTGCTTTTCACCCAATATGAGTCTAGTCATTCTGTGTCAGAACCTAAATTGAAAAATAGCTATAGGGGTGAATATTTTGGTAGATAACAACAATGTTGTTTTGATGGACATTACATGTTCAGGCTGGAAGCATCATTGATTTGTGAGGGTTACAGTTCTAGTGCTAGATACATTGACGAACACACTGGCCTGTTCACTAACGAGAGGGTGATATGCATCGATGTGGCATCGGTGGCACAGTTTGTTAGAAAACACTGTAGAACATCTTAAGAATAAAGTATCTTTGTAACCAGGCATGCTGTGTGCGATACAGTCAGAAACAACGCCGTCAAATTTTGTTGTCAAGTAATTTGTAGTTAAATTACTAACATTTAACAGGATCCTGTAAATTTTCAACACGTCATTTAAAGAGTCATGATATTTTGTTATGATATGAAGTTACTCTTTGAAATTCTGCCATTTGCTGAGAGTTACATTGGTTATGTCCTGTTTATTACCCCGGTTTCAGAGGGAGACTGAGCAAGTTAAAAGGTGATGCTGGGCGAGTGGTGGTTGCCTTTGCATGGGTGCAACCTGCTGTATGCACTGATCCTCCACTAACCTCAGGAAGTCAAAGGCTTCTTGCAGAGTCATAAGTAAGGAACAGAAGTCAAGAACAAACTATACAAAATCCTGATACTGAGAAGGTTGGGTTTTTTTTAGTTGTGTAATTAGATGTTTGTCTACTCAGTCTCACCCTGAACCAAACAAACTAGTTACACAATACGAGCTGTTAAATTGTAGGATACCGACATTTTTTGTTGCCTATTACCCAGTAAAGTCCTATAAATTATGACATCACATGAGTTTCCCATTGACTTATTATTAATCCTAGAAATAAAACATAAAAAAAACAAATTCAGAGTCTAGAGTTAAAATTCTTGCCCAATAATGACTCACATCTTTACGTATTTCATAGCTGCACACTAATTATTGCACTTTGCTGATGACTTATTTATCCGTAGTGTAATGCTTAATGTCCATAGAGACAAGAATAGTTTTTTTAACCAGTGAAATTTGATCTGCAAAACTATACTCGTGTTCTTAACCCCACATTTGCCCCACATTCATACAGCTATCAGATGTACAGACAGACACAAGGCACCGAGCTGTAAAAGCCACAGTCAGGCAGAAGAGGGTCCCCACATGCAGTAATTGGTCCATACTGCACTTCCTCACATATTAGAGAAACATCATCACCGCAGAAAATTGAATGAACAGATGAGATACATCATCATTTGTCATCATCACTGACGACTAAAAGACTCAAAGGGTGATTGACTGATGTGTTGAACCTATCAAACTATAATATTTGACCAAATCAGTGCAGACTTAGTAAATAAAGAATATTTTTAAAAATGCGTTGGGTCCACAGAACAAAATACATATATTTTAAAAAATATATGTTTTGGTCAACAAAAATCATGTAAAATATGTACCCTGTACTTTATTTGATTCATTTAAATACATTTATTTTCTTTAGACATACTGCACCTAGTTACTGTTTTAATCGTAGTTAACTGAACAAATCTGAATTCAAGAGAGGTTCTGCACTAACGAGAACTGCGGTCTCTCTTTGTTCTCTCTTCGTTTGAATCTCACACTCTGTGGAATAATTGGTGGAAGAGTTTCAACATCTGCTGTTGCTACACCCACTAATGTGCAGAGACAAGCAGCTTGCAATGTCACGCCTGCATCACGCTCAGCCACACTTTGCACAAACATACACACTCAGAGATATTTACGAGTTCCCTTTGTTATTAGAGAGAGAGAGGCGCTAAACTTAACTCAACTTCTGTCAGCGCTCCTTCTTAATATGCTCAAGCCTTTCTCTCCTCTCTCCCAGGTGATTGCCATAGAAACCAACTACTTTAATGGTTACACAGAGCATCATGCTGAGTTTCACCTTGAGAACACACACGCACACTCAGACAGCTGCGAGGCGGCCGTGCACTCTACAGTAGTGGTAAATGTGTGAATGGAGAGCTGTAAATTCACCACACAGAGATTTACAACACACACACACGCACACACACACACAGCGATTTACTTTGTTTTGGTGGATGTTCACTCTTATGTTTGCATGAAAATTGCAATGCTTCAACTAACTTAGCACAAACACTGCGGGCATCCAAGGATTTACGCACCAGTCGCATTAGTTTAGTATGGAACAAGACTTATAAAATTGAAAAAAGAAATAAAAATGGAGGGTGTGTCCACGACTAGGGCTGCCTCACAATGAAGAGGCCAGGCCATCAGCAGACACCAAAAATAGTTTAGGGTTGTTTTTTTTTAGCCTACTCAAAATATCAATATTGTCAAAATGAGACAGTCGGGTCGACTGAAAATTCCCTATTTGTAACTGGTTTGGATGCCGGCAACAAGCCGCCAGCTAACCTACTGTATGTACTGTAACACTGTGCAAGGTGGTTTATTGAAATGTCATTTTAAACGTATCTGTGCGCTTCTCTGGCCCTGTGTCTGCTATATTCACCTTTCACCTTTCAAGGATTCATCTGCTGAAGCCTTTGTTGTCCGTGAAAGGAGGCTGCATTTCCCCGGCCAAATTTGAAGGAGTTTTTGAACGGGACAGTTTTGTCGTGACGCTGTGATGCAATGCGGTCTTTGATGGATACGTCCCCTAAAATGAGACACATCTTCTCTGTTTTCGCCTTTGTTCGAATTCAGGCTCATTGAAAAGAGCTTTTTTGGAATGAGTGATGGTCAGTCGTTTAGCCACAGTACTAAAAGCTACCACTCTTTAGGATTGGATGTTGGAGAGATCCAAAAGTCGTGATTTAATTTGTGGATTTGAGCGATGAGCCATGCTATGTACTGTCTAATAGTATCAGTCTGGTGACCTGAGACAGACACATCAACAAAACAAGAGCTCGACTCCCAAGTCTGTCTAAAGTCTTGAGGGACAGTCCCTCATGTCCTGTCCCGCGTGCCTGCTCAGCCCTGTTTGAAAGTTTGAGCACATGTAAGCCAGAAAACCTGTACCCCTCTACAGTGCTGGGTTTGGAGGCAATATTGGCATGATGTCAAATAATGGATGCATTGATAACGCGAGAAACTGTATCAAAAGCCTATTTTCTCACATTCAAGTTTGCATCTTTTTTGAAAACGTCTCACTTAAACCCTGTACAACACTGTAAAATTTGCTCTGAAAGACAAATGGATAAAAGCACTGAGTTTATGTTTCCTTAACAGCCAGACACAATCTTTTTACAGCCTAAAAATACCTTCCAAACTGAGTTTTTGTGATTTTATAGAGAGAGAAATGCAGAAAAGTAATTACTGTTGATTTTAGTGCTTTTCAAATGCCACTAAAAACTACGCACATGTCCTTTTATATCTTTGAAAGCGAATCAACACATCATCAGAAGAGGTGAAGGAGGCGATTAGCGAAGCTTGTGACTGCAGGGAGACAGACAGAGAGGCAGTAAGGTAATTACTGCCGACATTACTGCTTTTTAAATGTAGCAGAAGCTGTGAGCGCTCACTAACCTTTTACAGCTTCAGAAGAAATTCAAAACGGCAACTTCATGTGTGAAAACAAGCAGAGAGGAGAGATTTTTAACAAGATGGAGACAAATAGACATGAAGGAAGGTGATTATTGTGGTTGTTAATGCTTTTAAAAGGGCATTACACCGAGTGTTATCACCCCACTGTATGCTCTCCATGGAGACATAGCACTGCTTAACACTACGTGTGCATCTGAGTGTGTGAATCTGAGTGTAAAGTTCTGTGAGAGCTGGATATTATGGTTGCGTTAAGCAGAAGGTTCCTGCCTGCTAATCATCAGTCACTTTCCTAATCAGCACCTGTCTTCCTGAGCCACTACATCACCGCATCCATCAGTCTTCGTCTAATGTTAAATACACTCAGCAGAGCAAACTGTACACTAATGGAATCTGACTTGATAGAGTCAGGGAAGAGTAAAATCGAGCTTGGCAAAAGCTCAATCGGTGACTGATTGTTTGAGCCAGCAAAAACAAGTCGTGCACACAACACAGACTTAAAAAGGCCAATTTATGCTTTTTTTACAGAAAAAAGCATTTTGGTTACAGAAAACAATTTCAGTAGAGCTCTGGAATGAAAATATAAGCCCTCTTTAAATGAAACAGCTCTTTTGCACGGTTTCTGTGTAGCTCTTTGGTTATAAACAGCAACTAGTCTCAACCAGTGTTAAGTGGCAGTCAAATGCCTCTGTGCCTTCACAGCTGCTGAGATGTGGTTCCGTTTAGGCCAACATTTTGTAAGTTGCACTAAAATAATAATTCATTGGTAAATGTTAGATAGCATTTATTATGATGGTTACAATATGAACCCCACGGTGACAGTTGGGGAATACTCGTGTTATTCTTAAGAAAAAGAACAGTGTCGGAAACTTGCCTGGAAAGAGGAAACGCAGCACTGAAATCGGTTTCTATTGTGTCCACACAGGACATGTAGTGTGAGCAGAAGAGGTTTAGTGCTCTATCACCACAATGTCACCTGACTCACCAAACTTCCTCAGTCACTCACAGCAGCCGGTTAAGGTTAGGTAAGACTGTGGTCACTTCAGAATAACCACTTCAGACATTTCTCTTGCGCAAACCTAAGCACACACACACGTGAGTCACGTGCTTTGCACACCCACCATCCGCCTCTTTCCAACTTTGTTTCAGGTAATAACTCCAAATCAGTCATTCCAAAAGCTTTCTTGCATCAGAACGTCGTTGTAAAACGAGCTGTTGGGAAAGATCAGCTACTAAAAATCTTTCCTATCATAACTTACAGCATAGTGTAATTTCCATGTGCAGATATTTAAAAAGTGCTACATTAAAAAAGACTTACAGTGAATGTAGTGCAGAATTATCCACTGCTGGCATATCCTACTACCTGTGAGTTGGCCCCATTCAAAGAAACAAAGTGAAAGGCTGACAAACACCATCACTCATCTTTCCAGTCTCTCGTCTTTATGTGGACATACCTATCACAGTAATGAAGGCTGGTACCGTTCACCCATGGAAACATCGACAAAGTGCATCAAGTGCATCAATATGACAAGTGGTAAATTGACTCATAATGTTTTTCAGCCTTTAGACTCATGACTGGACTGGCCATAACGTTAACTGCATCGCGCTGATGTCACACGCACTGAAAGGCAGCATTTCCTGTCTTTCTTTCATGTCGAATTCTGCAAATCGTTCATATGATATATCCTATGGAAATTAGAGCGAGAGATGGAGAGAGCAGAAAACAGAAAACACACAAACGGGGAAAAACAAAATAATTTTACCTCTCCCCTTCTTTCTCTCTTTCCTCTCTCCTTTTCCCATCATACGCTTCTGTTATGCCTCCGTCTCTCTCTCCAAATGCAAATGGAGTGGAACAAGTATATTTGTAGTCATGGCAACAACAACATTATCATTAATGGTCGCCGCAGAGAGGTTGGAGCTGTAATGGCCGATAGTGCTCTGTCGCCGTGGGTTACCAGCTGGATCTCTCGCACGCACGCGCACACACACACACACACAAATGCATTGGATGAAAGCAGTGTGTACTGCCTTCATTCAAATCCACTTTGCATTGATTTTGCAGTTTGGCCGAAAAGGCAACAACTCTGTGTCTCTAACTCCATGGCTCCACCTAAATCAATCACACACACACACACACACACACACTTGAGCGCTGTGTTTTGGACAAGTGGCTTGTCTGAGTGACGCCAGACGCACACATCCATAGAGTGCTGGTGACGCCAGGCTGGTAGCAGTGTGTGGGGCCAGTATTGAACTGGAACACTAAGTAACCTCATGACTGCCTGTCTGCCTCACACTCTCTCTCAACCCCTTCCTCCATGCATGTCTCTCTTTCCAAAGATAAAATAATTGGCTAATGAGTTTACGCTGCGTTTGTGTACATGCGTGTATGACCTCATACTTTAAACTCATTTTGAGGGTTTCGCTAGTTCATTACCATGACACCACCGAACAGAGAGATTTACATGGGGACCTGGACATGCATCTTTCTACTGCAGGGGGCTGCGTGAGGTTAGAGATGAGGCCACGGAGCCCACTTTGATTTGGAAAGCTAGGTGCACTATGGTATGACACATGGATGTTGGAGGTCAACTTGGACAGTACATCTTTTTAAAAGTTCCTTGGTTCTTTTTTCCACCTTTCCAACCATCGTTCTGTCAGTGTGGAGTCAGTCATCCTCCTCCAGTCATGCTGGTTGGCTTCTGTCAAATGTCTTAACAATGTTTCGCAAAGTGAAATCAGGTTGTTTTATTGAAATATCAAAGACTAAAATCTGTCATTTATAAAAATGTCCACATCTTTGCCGTGGCTCTAAGTTGCAGTGCAGAAGTCCAAGGAGCTTTTCACATACCTCCAACATCAACATGGTGCTGAGACACAGATCAGGAAAATAATTTCTAAAGCTTTGATCGTTCCCAGGAGCATATTGGCATGCATGGAGCCTCAGGGCTAACTGTCATGTCAAACTGATTTACTGAACAATAAGCACGTTGGTTGAGGAGGTGACCAGGAACTCAGGTCCTCTACACTCCATTACGGTTATGTGCACCTTTACGGTAATGTGCTAAACAGAAGCCACGGAGTTTCCCAAAATTGCATTTATAGGACTGCGATAACACGAAGAAATGACTGATGATGCCAAACAAACTCTTTGGAAAGAACTGGAGCTAAGGTGTCAGTGCTCATCAGCCCTACGGTGAAGCATGGAGGTGGGAGGATGCTATAGGTGCGGGGGTGGGTCTTCAGAATTCAGGGGAGGTTAAATGCAGCCAAATACCAACAAAAGAGGAAGATGTGCCTTCTTGGTGCTTAGCAATAAAGTCCTTCTTGTCCATATTCTATATTTTCTGGCAGATTTACAGACAGGGTTTATTTTTCCTGAGAAAGAAACATCATTATCTTAAAAACATTCTCTCTCACAGTGTCTTTCTGTTAGTGATAATAAGCAATAAAAGTGCAAACAATATTATGGCTCATTAATATAAAATACAATAAATGACCATGTTCACAGCAGCAGAGTTTGACCTTGGAGCATAATCGTGCTATAAAAATGTTATTTCGTTCTAATAATTATCATAAAATGACCTACTCGAACACACCTATGCACACACACATACTGTGCAGGTGAAAAGTGTGTGTGAGCTGCATGACCCTGACTAAGAGAGTGAGTGAGACAAATGAGAAGGGCGAGCAAGACAGAGTGTGTGTGACAGAGGGAGAGAGAGAGAGGGAGTGATAGACTTAGACAGGAGGACGCCGCTGTCTCCATCCTTCTCTCACACTCTGTCTGTCTGCTGTGTGTGTCTGTGTGTGTGTGTGTGTGTGTGTGTAGGTAGGTGGATTAAGAGGGTCACAGGTCAAACTTTATCACTCACACTCCAACTACACATACATTTATATACAGTAATATTGCCATGCTCCTCCCCCTGTTATCTCGTCTTTCCTCTCCTGTGGTTTCTTCCCACCATTTCGGGACTTCTTCGTCTCTCTTCTCTCCTGTCCCCCTCTCTACTCTACGTGTATACTGTCCTCTCCTTTTCTCTCCCATTGCATGTCTCATCTCCTCACCCCGCCTCACCTCCTTCCCTTTAAAATCCATTCCACTTCCCTCCATCCCTCCTCTCCCCTTTACGTCTTCTTTGCACATTCACTACCTTTCCTCTCCTTAATTTTCTGTTTCCTTCTTCCCATCACCATGTTTCCTTACCCCTACTCTGCAGGTCATCTCTCATGCTGTAGCTGCTGTCACATCAAAGTATACTGTAGCCTTTCCTTGCAGGTTGTGGGTCCACAGGGTGCCAGCTTCCTCAGGCCCCACCACCAGACACTCTCCAACAAGTTCCCCTCGCAGCTCTGGTTCCAGGACGGGACACCAGATTGCCTGATCTAGGTGACATCACACAGTTTAAAAGGTCTAATTCATTTACTCTTTGTCTGATCCCTTTTTAGGACCACTGTGGTTTCACATACCCTTTCCCACGGCTTGCAAAACCCTCCACCAATTTACAGTTTTTTGAATTTCTAAAACACTAAACCTCGTTCTTGTGGTACCTACCAAAACTCCTTTATCAAATGAATAACTCACAGTACCTCCATAGTTAGACACCAGTTTCAGATCAAATTCAAGCTTTTTGCAAAACACACTCTCACTTACAAAACATATTGTGCATGGTGGTAATGCCAAAGGACACACACGGGCCACAAACTCTAAACATGGCATCAGTGTTAACAACGCTGTCGGTACAAAGTGCAAACATGTGTATCCAGTCAGCAATTAGGGTTGAATGTCATATAAACAGGAAAATGAGTTGGTTTGTGACTTATCAGATGAAATTAGAGCAACAATCAAAGATCATCTTTTGGTCTGATTCAAAGTGGTCTCCAGTGTGAAACCCACAATGTGTCAGAGAGATTGTAGATCTCCTCCGGTCTGGGACACACTCAAACTCCTGCCACAGAAAACATTGCTAGAAAGGATTGTCTAGACTGCATTGCTCAAGCTTCTGCCAGCTCGGCCCACCTCCATATAAACGACAGATAGATGGGTAGAAATTTTGGGGACATTTGCTGACATTCAGCCTCCATTATCTTGCTACCATCACCAAATAAGAATTGCAGTTTTCTATGATTGCTAACACAAATTTGAAATTGAAAACTGTTAAATAGCATCACACGATGCCCTCATCCTCACTCTCTTTGTACTATTTGTATCTTGATTGTATTTCAATGTGGGTTGTTTATGGTGTTGCATAAGTGCATATTGCTGACCGCGGCACAAATGAGCCTGTGGGGTCATATAATAAAATTAACCTTGACTTTGAGCTGGCCTTAAAAAATAATGGAAAAATCAAACGTTATGAATTATTGTATAGCTTTAAATGAGATGTTTCTGTTTGCAAATGACCTCAGGTGTCCTATGGGTTAATGAATTGTGTTTGGATTAAATGAGCCTAGTTTTTAAAATCGTGTAGGCATTAAAAAAACTGTAATAAAGATCCAAGGAAATTTGTTTGCTGTTCACATACAATATTTTATGTGTGGAGTCCTCACACTGGCTAGAATGACACAATTCCAGAGCAGATGATCTTTTGTAACATCTCCCACAGCCCCTTCATGGCCTCCTTGTGGCACCACAGGGTAGTTGGGTGCTTTGCAGCTCTAAGCTAACTTTCTTGGGATATCTCAGAGCTGCATTTGTCCTTAAATATTGTTGATGGCCAGTCAACTTTGCCTTGATGCCTTGTGGGTACGTCTTCTGAGACAATGGCAGAGGAGCATTCCCAGAGAGAAAAGAAACATCCTGGCAGCACACATTAGGCAGTCCTCCAACAGACTCCAGCAGGCTCCTTTGACTATGATTTGAGATCTCCCCGTTCCCCAGGAAGACAGTGCTACTGGACTGCAAACTGCCTGTGGCACATCAAAAACCTCCTTCCATAGGTCTCCACCTCTGACCATGGGCTCATCAGCCAACGCCACCAAGACTGAGGTGATACAGCATGCCAATGGATGTTTCATTTTTTAAAAATTGAAACCGTTGAACATCAGCCACTTAGTTCCATCCTATAGATATTTTTACTGCAAAATTGACCACAAAACCTACAACCAGCTAAAAAAAGCCTTTGCAGCTTTCAGAAAATTCAGACAGAAAATCTTTCAACCACGTAGCCCATTCTGAGGTGTTCAAGAGAATAGGACCCACAGTCACTGGAAACTACAGACAGCAACAAAGAAGAAGACATACAGCCACTAACCCAGACTTTGCATGCCCACCATACCGAAAGAACTGTGGATTGGACTCTACACCCATCGAAGAAGTGTCATTACAGAACACGGTGGAGGAAGTGTGCACATGCAGATCAGCTTCCATTAGGAAGCCTTTCAGGCTGAAGTGGTCTGTCCAGTCTGCAATCATTTCCACGGATGCTTATGTTGGGTGGAAAGATCCACCACATTTTAAAACACTATGGCAACAATATGCAAATTTGGGGAATCATGCTAGCAGATGTGACCGCGAATAAAACTAGTCTGCCCAGCTTTCCCTCCCCCTGTTTTACTACACGCTGCACTTCAAGTAATGGTAATATGAAATTACAATAAGGATGTTACACTAAATTTACCAGTGTAGTACAAATAAATGATAATTAGGTTGGTGGACAGGCATTACGTAAAAACTTATAAGACGTAAATGTCTTTGCACTGCTGCCAGTGGTGTTCATCTGAGTGTGGATCACTGAGGTATTCTCAGGATCACTGTACTAGAAGATTTGGGACATACTTAAACTAAAAATTAATTGTGAAAAAGTTACATAGTGTAGCTTTAAGGCAGGGAACAGATGTATCGCAATTCTTAGAGCAGGGATTTCTGGTACAGCATGAAAAATGCAGCAGCACAACATGTATATGCAATCAAAGCCACACAGTACCAGCACTTTCTGTTTACACCTCTGCATTTCCTGGAAAAAGAAAAGTTGACCTTACCGTCCTTTATGGTCTATTATCTCTGTCAGAGCTGGAGGACATGTTGTCGGTCACCTTGTTACTTTATTTTTTAAGGCATAAGAAGAGATACATCCCACACATCTGCAAATGTCAAAGGAAACTACTGTATGTCTACTGTTACAACTATGTATGACCTTGATGTTGACAGAGGATGAAAAGTAAAAGTGTGTTTACCTAAGTAATATACTACAGGTACAGTAAAGGAACCTCTAATTTATGTTTCGTTTCTTTCAGTACACCACAGTTCAGAGAGATCTTTTTTACTCTGCTTGCCTGAGTTCTACTTCATTCAATTTCACCCACATCTTGAGAAACATTGTGGTATGTTTCATCCCACAACCCTCGGATCTGTAGAGGTGGCTGGCTTTTTTGTTTTATAATTAGGGACTGGTATTTTCATTTACTTCCTACTTTTTGTAGGTATTCGAGGCTGATTAATTCGCTGAAACATTTTAGAGCTCAAATAATTTTCTAAAATTTAAATTTTATTTAAATGTTTAATTTTGTAACAAAAATTCATGCCTATTTTTCTTTTGGGTTTATTAATTGTTTTTATTAATGTCTCATCTTCCTTTCACCCTTGATGTGCCACCGTGTTATTTCATTAAAAGGTGTTAGGAATTAAAGGTGGAGGAAAATATACTTTATACGTATTGTACTGCATAATGTGTCTTATTAAAGTCTGACAGAGAAGGCAAACCCATGTGTAACACCAGTATTCACATATGAAACTGACGAGTACTATATTTCCCTCTTCAGTGTAATGAAGTAAAAGTTTAAAGTAACATGAAGTGGAAATCCTCAAAGTACCTGGACATAGTATTAAAGTACTGAGACACTATTACCACCACAGGGAAGAACCATGAATCAAAAACTGACCATGAATCTCTAACATGCAGGACGTGCTAAAGCTCCTGTAGAACTCTGGATTGAGGATTTATGTCACTTGACTATTTATTGCCAAGCTAAATACACACTTAATCACAGGATAGGGAGGAAATACTTTTACTTTTCCCCTTCTCTTTAAACTACTTTATTGAAGCTTGTGGGGGATTTGATGAAACATCGCGCTTTGCCTTTATTTCTTTTTTTATGCATTACCAGAAATGTATTTTGGCTGGATTTTTCACGTTGTTGTTTGCAGTTTTTAAGCAAAAATGTCAAATCAGTTGAAAACTAAAATTTTCTCCTGTTGTTTCACTGGTGTGTAGATCGCTCTGTTTAAATTTATAGTGTCTAAACAAGGACCGATAAAAGGCAAAAGGAAAGAGAAATCAGGTTAGTAAAGTGGTTACCTTGAATTCCTACATGAAATAAACATCTGCAGGTGGAGACACGTGTGAAGCACATCAGGACTAGACGTGTACATTCATGTTATAACCGTTCAAGTTCAGTAGGTTGTTTCTGATACAGATGAACTTACTCTCAGTTTAAATATAGTTTACAGCATTAACTTGAGTAAAGATGAAGATCCACTGGAATAGCTGAGCTTGAGCTAGTTGAGCTTGTCTAGTTCTACTACCACTTTCCATATCATGTCATATTATTAGCCGAAAAGCTTCTCCAACTTAAACATATGCTGCCTGTCCAAACCATGTAATGTGAGCCACTGCAGCTTCTCCTGAAGTAAATAATAATTTTATGTTAAATTATTGAACAATCGTGGTTTTGCTAGTTTGGTTTAGGCACAAAATACATTGGTTAGAACTAGGTAAAGATTGTGGTTTGGGTTAAAACCTTCATCATCATAGTTGCAATAATAAGTACATGGTTTATACCCTATAGGGTCATTTGTAAGTGATGCAGTCTCCAGATGTGCCATAGCCACACCTAGTGAACATGTTATAGCTCTAGGATGAGCTGAGAACATTGTAAAAACTAATCGGCTGCCATATATGGTGGAGTACTGTGGTGCGGTTTAAAGCATCAGGGGCGCAGGAGCTTTGAGCTGCTCCCAGAGCACTAGACTTTAACCAGGAAGGTCAAAGGTTGTGGGACAGAGCCCAGTGGCTGCTGGAGGAATTTGGGACATTCTCACCCACTAAAAGCATTTGACAGTCTAACAGTTATTCTTTCACAGATGTGTTGTTGTAGGAAGATGGACAGCTGCTTGAACGTCTGCATTTACTGTATTCATGCGCCCATATTCATGCGCTTACATTTACTGATTTGGCTTCACCTTCAACTGTGCCAGGGCTAGTTACAACAACACACACTGACATAGCAGATAGTAGTTATAGATAGATAGATAGATAGATAGATAGATAGATAGATAGATAGATAGATAGATAGATAGATAGATAGATAGATAGATAGATAGATAGATAGATAGAAGCAGAGAAAGGATGTCATGACGAGGGTTGAGGTGAATGGCAGGCATTCCCATGGGTGAGGACAAGAGAGGAGTCATGTGTGATGTCAGAGCGCCTCCAAGTGGTCAGAGAAGAAGTAGAGAGCAGCCGTTTGCTCTCCTCATCACGTTCTTTTAGTTTTTCTGCTTCCCTTCACTTTTTAATTGTCTTAGTTTTTATCAGCCCTTATTGTTACTCCTTTTTGAATAAATCTCTATAAATCAAGTAGTGATATATAAATTCATATGCTACTACTAATACTAAATATAATAATTATAAAATAAGAGCAAATAGTAAAAAAATGAGATGAAGAACTATTGTGTTTTCAAAAACACTGCATATGACCATGCATTACCAAAAAGTTCTAATACAGTTATAATAACAAACTAGGGAATCCAATCTATCATGGGTTCTGGGGGACCCCCGTGCTGAGACCCAGCAGTCCACTGTGCTGCTGCAGGATGGATTACCAAGCCACATGAAAGCACGGAAGCACCTCAGCTGTGTCGGCCGTGTCCTCTTCCTCTCCAGCAGCTCTGCTTCACGTCTGCTGCAGCTCCTCACAAACAGGATAAAGGAGCAGTGAAAAGCTACGGAGGCACACGCTGGTGTGCGACCGACATGTCAAGGCCCACTGCCTGCCACAGAAGGAAACACAAAACGATGAGATTCACTGAACACAGTGCATGCCGAAATCGACACACCACTGGTGCTGTAGCATTGAACAGCTGTACTTTAAACCAATTTACCAAAGTGTTTTCATATTACGATTCCAGTTTATTATAAATAAATGTGCCTTGGGAAGCCCTTTAACCAGAAGACGTTTAGCTTTAACAAATGAAATATCGTGCATCGCTATGGTTACCATGGTGTTGGAGGGGGCAGGGGAACACACTGACCATCACTATCACATCAGGTTAGTTTAACTAATATGGACAGGTACAGAACAGAAAGGCAATAACACATTCACTTGAGCCATCCAACCAATCAGACACTGTATTTTCTTCTTCGAGCTTAATCTGACAATAAATGAATCACCATTATTTTTTTGTATAATGTTGATTGTGGTTCACTGTTTTGAGCCTGAATTAGTCCACCATCAAGCGAGCTTGAGGTTAAAGACCGAGTACCTTCCTCTAAGATTTCCTCTGCCACCTCAGCTAATTCGTTCAACCTTTCATTTTGTAGCCAGCGTGTTTTTTTTTAAATCCCTATCTGACCCATCAGAGTGGAAGGGGAAAGCCATCTATTAATGAACCCATTGTATTTGTCATTAGGCTGGCTGTGCAAGGAGATGGGCCTTTTAGAAATAAAAGAAAATCCTGCTTAATTAATGGTGAAATCAATCATGGTTTGGTCTGATTGGCTAGGGCGGTCCATCTCCTGTCTGATTTATCGGCAAGACGCGAGAGACGGAGAGGGGACGGAGAATAAGAACAAGATTTACAGCTCGTCTACACAAAAAGAGTCTCACGTCCATTTTTCAGTTGTCCTCGTGCATTTGATGAAACATACGTTCCTTTTTGAATCAATCCAAATGTCTGCACAGGCTGCATAGTTATTTTCTACGTCCTACATGAAAAACCAACGTAACTGTGTATTGGGCTCAATTTAATGAACATCTCATGGAGCTGCTGCTGCTGATCTGACGTACATGTTGGATTTACACTAAGGCTGAGAAAGACCGCACTGTCCGGGACTTAGTGATAATTACTCGACCCCATAAAGTATTTAAATATATTGTAGCCTGATGATGTGTTTGCAATTGTAATGTAATTTGTAACACTAAACATGGCGCAAGACTGAGCTGGATTAGTCCAAAAAGAGATATTTCAGGAAATTATTCAACAGACTGGACAGAGAAATCAGATGGGAATCAAACATTTTGGATTTGCAAGTGTGAATGGAATTTGTTCCATCAGATCAGTGTTTTCTGCTCCACTTGGGAAAATTTGGAATTTGGTTTCAATTTAAGACCATTTTAAACCCTGCGGTGAA
This sequence comes from Channa striata, assembly GCA_033026295.1. Lineage (NCBI taxonomy): Eukaryota > Metazoa > Chordata > Actinopteri > Anabantiformes > Channidae > Channa > Channa striata. The sequence continues at coordinate 2,885,132 of CM065180.1, read as the reverse complement.
TCGTTCCCATGTCCTTTGAACATTGAAATTTTTATATATTGTTAGTTGTGTTGTGCAGTATTAGTTCAACTGCAAGTTTCATATGTGACCTCGTTTAGAAGAAGTTATTGACCTCAACAGGTTTTCGATCTAGTTAATAAAGGTTACATTTACAATATAAATAATACTTTATGCACATGCATATATTAGAATTAACTAATTGGTTTGGATTTTATGATGGTCAGGCTTATTTTTTCTTAATCAGGTTTGCACAGCTCTTAAAAGTCTAAATGTATGTGACAGCAGCCAAAAAGATATTTTTATTGTAAACAGTGCATTTTTTTTATTATTGACACCATAAAAACATTGTTGGATTATATGATATATACTTTTAAGCCTTTATAGCCCAACACTAGTCTTTATTTATAACCATCAGCTGAAATGACTACTGCCGTGTGCAACGTGACAGTTCATAGTTCAGTTGGTAGCAGGAGGGAAGTGCGGCTACTCTCGCCACAACACTAGACTTTGGTCTGTGGTTGAACCACAAAAGTAAGCCCCTGTTAGGGTCCGGGCTCCAAGTGGCAGAAATCCGCAAATGTGGGCATCAAACGTCTTCCAGTGCAAACCAGTGGGTAACGTGTGTCTGGACATGCTGCGTCCACCTTCATGTGCCATTTATCACTCACAGCAATTATTGTGCCCATGGGGGTGACTGATCATGTGGGAGGCAGTAGGAATGTGTAAAATGTGTAACTACAATCTTCCCCTGGTGTTTTAAGTGCCTCATCGCAGACCGTAGCTTTGAAAGATTTGCTTTATTTGAGTCTTTATTTTTGCACAGAATGAGGTCTGTGCATTGCACATGGGTGAAGGGAAGAAAACTGTTGTGAGATGGACTGAAAATTCCTGAAAATGTCCTTTAAACATCCCAAAATGGCAAAACTTGAAAGACCCTGGGATCGTATGAAAAATGTGATGAACACATTTATGCATTTAAAGACAGCATACAATAATATGATCCTCATATAATTAGAAAGACATTTGAGCAAAATTCTGTCAGTGCAAATGGGGAAAAATGTTTTTCTCTCGTAGTGCTATGCAAATTCTTTTGTTCTGCACTGTAATTACAGTTTAAAAGACAAAGGGTTGGAACCCTTCATTCAGCTGGTTTTAATACATCAATACATCATATACACTACAGGTCACCTTAAATTTAAGGTGTTTTAAGTTTCAGCAGACTGGAAACATCTGAAGAGAAGAAAAGTTAAAAAGGAAGAAGAAGAGCTAGGTTAAAGCGGGACACTCTCTTCTTTATTATAGTAACAACCCTGATCCAATTAGGGGGTGAAGTTGGGCTCGGCTAGCTCATGCTCCTGATGACAAACTTATAACGGCCACTTAATGAGGTGATAACATTCAGAGTGGGTGATTTTAGTGTCTTTGGCTGCGTTCGTTTTCACTGCTCACCCAAAACGCTAACTGGACTTCTATCGGCTTTGATTGTGCAGGAACATAACTTTCACATTGCAGAATGCATGCGCTTCTTCTTCTAAAGATAAAAATTCATTTATTGGCACCGCCAAATTGTGTTGCATGAAGCCGCACATTTGGCTTTTTGACAAACAATGATACTGTTTCTTATCAGTGTTTCAATTTACAACTCAGAAAAAGGGGTTTTATTTGACTGGTCCGGGGATAGTCTTTAGACTAAACTTGTGAGTTAGACTGGCAGGAGAAATTAAACACACACACGTGCGCACACACACAAACACACACACAGAGAAGTTTATGGAGAGGAGAAAATCAAATTACATAGAGAGATTTACACGCAGAGACACACAGACAGGCCTAGCAGATGTCGTAGCTCCCATCCTGCAGGCAGTGATGAAGTGTGTGTGTGTGTGTGTGTGTGTGTGTGTGTGTGTGTGTGTCGTTGTCTCCCTCCCTCCCTAGCATACAGTATAAACCACCCAAAACACAACCTGCTGTTTGAACAATGCACAATGACGGCAGTGTGTTTGTCTGTGTTATCTTGGCGTTTCTGTGTGTCACCAGCCCCTTCTCATTCCTGAGGCGTCAAAAAGCGTCGCTTTGTCCAGTCCTCGTGCGTGACGTGCTGACGCTTAGGGAAGTCGGCGAGGTGGGGAATGTTACAACAGGACACGGGGCTTTTCCACCAGAGGCCGGGCTTCCGGTCTAATGCGAGATGATGTGCACTTATTGATGATTGTTTCACTACGTGGCACCCGTGGTTACTGTAGTAAGGAAGCATGTGTGTGCATTTTCATTGTCTGTAGTGTTCTGTTTGAGTGTTATATAATTTCTCTTCCTTGCTCTGAAGTTTTAGTCCCTTACCTATGTTAACGTAACGTCACCCTGAAGTTGTTTTCCCTGACCCTAATATAGCTTTTTTGTGTATATAAAGTTTTTCCAGTGGCGTCAAATAGTGGCTGACCTGGGGGCGTCTAATAGTGACGCCAGAGGATGCACAAAGTGACACAAATCAATGCGCTAGGAAGCGTCAATGTCTGGGAACGTGTTGGTGTATCTGAGGTAAAGTTCACTCCGATGTTTCTGGTTTCTGAAGGATATTGTAGGTCTCTCGGTCGTGTACTGAACATGTACACAGCTGAAAGAAGAAAGGCCGTCCGTCTTTTTCTAGTGTAGTGAGGAGGCCAGGACTATTCCACTTCATCTGAGATGATTGCAGCTGTTGCTGCTGCACACAGATTAGCAGTGGATCATTCAGACATTTAGATTACTCACTCGTTCAATAAAGTGAATGTTTAGCAAATGTTATATAGTTAATAGTCCATATTCACCCCACCTCGTTCTTTTCAGCCTGTAAGGACAAACTTGAAGCACTGCACAGTAATGCAGAAAAATTTAATTCATCGAGAGTAAAACTAACGTACATTTCTGTACCTTAATAGCACATTCTGAATAGCACCAAGACACTCGGTCTTGGTCCAGTTCCAAACAGACTCTGGAATGGTTTGCTTATTGTGAAAATGTGATCTGACCTCAATCTGGCACAAAACCGCAGATTTGTGCTGCATCTGTTCTGTTTTGGGAATGGAAAAAAGTACAGGTTTGAAAACATAAGATAAACTGAAAGTGTAACTAAAATTAGCTGATCCTGCCACTCCAGCTGCACTTATTGTACCTACCCGCTAAACTGAGCCCTCTGTCCCACAACCTACCTACTTTCTACCACTTCCCTCAGTACATACTGACCCACTTCCTGTCATTCCCAGCTGATTTTGCCCCTCATAATTCTTCTTTGACTGTGTTGTCTGCATTATAAACTTCTTTAAAAAGTGAACTGTGAACTTTTATTTCGTCTCTCTGATAACCTTTTCCCACCAAACCAGGTCGAGTTAGGCTTTGGGACAGTGTCTACGTTTAAACCAGGATTTTACCACGCAAGGGCCAAAGATACTAGGCACTTGGCCTGAGACTGGCTCCTGAGAGCCACCAACCCTCAGGTCAGGGGCTGGGGTCAAGTTTATTGTAAACAACAAAAAAATAGAACTTTAACGTGGAAGGTTGTTGTTTTTTTCTTTTTCTTCTTCTTCTTTTAAAGATAAAAATCATTTATTAGATTAATTTTAACTAAACAATAATAGAAATCTATTAAGGCTAATATTCATTCTTGCATGTGTCAACTAGAATCAAACATGTCAGGTAATTACGTTTCTTACACAATGTTAGTTACATCCATAGGAATCACAAGGAGCTGCACTACACATGTGTTGGACATGTGTCTGGACGCTAGTGGAGTCTCGAAAAGTGCGAAGCAAGTTGCTGTGTTGTGTTTATCATAGACATATTGCTGGGAAAATGAAGATGGATCCTGACCCATAGAGTGATGTGATGACATGGCTGGGACGGCTCAGTAGCCTGTAGAAAAGGAAACCAGTTTTCAGAAGGTTCGGAACCAGAACCGAAACCAAAGCCGTGTTTGTGGACAAGAACCTGATATAGACCCGCTTCAATAACTCAAAAAGAGCTTGTGTGCATAACACACAGAGAAATACCTCTGAGAATCTGAGCGATGAGCCATGGGCCACTGTCTCTGTAAAAAACCTTTCATCAAGGGCCGATTGAACACCTCTGTCACAAAGCCCTCGTGACAGGATGAAATATTGGCAGCGTACTGTGCTGAAAGCCAAATTCCTCACCACCAGCAGATGAAGGAATGACAGCACATGAGACAGGAACATGCAGCAGCGTCCACTGCAGAGGAGCAGTTCATTGGGCCAGAGAAGCCGAGGAGAGTCGCTCGGACTTTGAATAGTGGTGAAAATGTTGGCAACAACTCGAGAGACACCGTGTCTCTGCGAGTAAAAAAGCACTTTGAGCCGATTCCTGTGTACAGTATCAGCTTCAGGGAACGGCTGAACGGCAAACACACAGCTTCTCCTGCCATGGCAGTGTTCTGTTAACGACTATTGGTTCATAGATTTGTTTTACAATAATAAAAAAATACTTTATTAATCTTTAACTGTTATGGAATAAGGTGTCATTGAGCTACAAAGGTGTGAACTCTAGTCAAGTTTAATAAAAATGTATAAATTATTTTCTATTTCGATTTTATTTTCAAAGTCACTCATTTATTTTTAGCTGTAGTTAGTGTCACTGGTGACTTTATTAGTTTAGATTTGGATTTAAGGATTCTTTTCGATTTTCTACTCTTTTAGTTTATTGCACTTTCATTTTAATTCTTTTAGTTAAGGATTTAATTTTTCCAGGACCACTTTGATGTGAAGAATAATCAGCAAGATCAGAAATGTCCAACATTTACCCTTCATTGCCATGACTACAATGCAGTTAATTCAGACCGAGAAATCGTACTGTAAAAGACAAAACTGGTGGAATATTTGAACAATTTAGGCCACGTCATGAACAGACATCAGCACCGTGACTTTTCTGTATTCAACTGAAAACAATAAGTCTGACGCTCTTCGTTGCTCTCTTAAGTTCTTTAAAAGCTTGTATATCTCGTCACCTAGTTGACTTCCTGCCAGTCTCACTACAGATTGAGGAGTGTTTTACCATACTGACAACACATTTTCCTTTCAACTGTGACTTTAAATATTAAAAGTTGTCTGGGCTTCCCTTTGATTTCTACACCACAGTCGCAGTTACATGAAATAGAGTCTAACTTAGACCAATAATACCCTCCTACTACATATTTTCTCGCTGGTTTTATCATTGTGGTTGATAGTCCCCCCCTTCACTTGCTGAGGTCTGAGTTTAGGCCCTGGAGAACTACAGTATGCCAACATTGAGTTTCTAGCAGAGCTTGTACGTAACCTTAAAAGCTACACGGAACATCCTGCAGCTGTGGTGAGGGGAGAGGCACATGGTGATTCAACTGTCTTAAAATGGATCAATATACAGAACACTAAGAACGACTGTTGTCTTTTATTATTTAAGTTTAGTTGGTTTTCTGGCAGCCATTATGAGCTAACATTAGTGGCAGAGGCGTGCTTTTTAAAAAAAAAGATAACTGATTTCTAAGGAGGATGTATTATTGGACACTGTGAGAAGAGGTTTTATTAAAGATAAGGAGAATAAGCTTTATTTTCTCATAGCGCATTATTTTAACATCCTCACGTAGTATTCATTTGGTGAAGAGAACTGTAATGCATTTGCTTAGATTAAAGATTAAATCTGGTTTGGTCTTATTTGAATCAAGTTTTTTATTTGTTTAGTTCAGCTTTTGCGAAGTTGGGGAGCAGCAGCCTCCATTAGCCTACCGTTTCTTTTCCTTTCTGTTTGCCTCTCCTTCACCTCTCCTCCCTGTTGATTTTTCCCTCCCTCTGTTCACTAATAAATCAGGTGGTTTTTTTTTCCTGTTGGTAACTCTGTCACCGTTATCTCTCCATTCCATCCACTACTTAGTGGTGCCTCAATCACTCATTCCTCTCTCCCTCCTTCTCGGCCTTGTTTTGCCGTCTGTTTATTCCTCCCTCTCTTTTTCATGTCAGTCTCATCATCCATCTCTCTTTTTCACCTTTCAGTTTAGAGTTGTCCACATTTTTCTGCCTTTCCTCGATGTAGTCCGTTTCCTCTCTTTTCTTTTTTCTTGGAACAAATATAGACACATATTTTCCATTTGAATTTACAGTTCTATTTTTTTCTCGTTTCCCTCCTTGCTCTCCCCCTTCCCCTCATCCTTCTCCACTCCATGCTACCGTCAGCTCAGAGATCGTTAACCAGGCTCAGTCTGCTACAGATAGCATCTCTATTGAAGCTCCAACCAGACGGATCCTGTCACCCTTTTTCCTTTTAATCTCTCCTTTAATGGTGTTTTTTTGTGTGTGTTTTCCTTGGGTTATGTTCTGCCTCCTGTACCTTCCTGTCTGACTTCCACACCCTGTCGCTATAAAACTGTCACGATGCTAATAAGGTGGCAGCCCAGGCCTCTAAGATCTCCTTTACTCTCGTGAAAACATTCTCAGATGGCTGGAAAAATATTCAACCAAACTAGATCCATGAAGAATCAGGCCACACACAGAAGGTCAACTCGTTTCTAAGGAGCATGAGAATCATTTAGGGGCAGCTAAGAGATTCTACATTATCTGACATTGGCTTCTTCATAGTATTTTTCTACTTTTACAGAGTTTAATAATAATTTTAAGGCACTTACCCAGTTAGATATTGCAGATTTAATAACTTTATTAGACAGAAACATTTTTTAAAATGCATAGACAAAATACATAATTACATGCTGTACACGTTCAATGAAACAATTGCAGTGAGACCTCCCATGAGTACTACCTGCACACAATCCTTGGCTTTTCATCAAGTCTTTTGCCTTGCACTAGAAGTTCCTGAGAAGAACACACCTCATCTAATCATCAAATTTTATGGACATGACGTAGATATTTTTTGCTGACTATAATACTGCTTTGCAGAGCACCTTGCACAGAATGCTTTTTAATCCTGTAGTTAAGATTTTGTCTTCTAATAATTTATGTCCAAAATATCTCAAAGCTGTGAGCAGCAAAAATTTTAAATGGCTAGTAATTTTTTAACAACTAGTAGCCACAGTGGCTGGTAACCAAAAAAACACCTCTGTCTGAAATGAGTGGTAAAATTCTCTTTTAGAAAAAACAGACCATCTGACCAATGGTCATGAAATGCAACTCATGGATACAAATATCACTGTGTCCACTATAAAAACAAGGAATTTGTCTGCATCCCTCTGTGAAGTTCATTACTTGGAACTTTCTTGACCAATTTATTTGCAATTTTGAATTTGCATCATAAAACAAATTTTAATACATGCAAGTTGCACATTATACCCACAGTAACACGCATGGTCATGATAGTTTGAACCAAACTTGGGCTATTCTGTGTTGTCTTAAAATGTTTACAGGTAGATGGACACATTTTGTGTGTGACACAAGTTTTTCCTTAACCGGGTTTGTCTTTCTCATTCTGTCTTCCCTGCTCTGCTCCATTACTCCAACCCTCCATCCAGCCTTCATCATGTCCAGGCTGTATCCATCTGTCAGTAGAAGCAGAAGAGGACACAGGGGGAAGAAAAAGCAAAGAGCAGAAGAATATTTTTGTCAATAAAGACATGGAGGCATCGGAAAGTGCTGCCCCTATTTCCTCCCCACACTCACATACAATGAGCGTTCAGATGTACCTGTGTTTGCCCAACGCTGCCTGCACACACTGAGCTCATCCCTCTGTTAACACAGCTCTTAACACACATGCACACACCTCCTTTTGTTTTTAAATCGACAAAACAGGTGTTGACCTGATGTGTGTCTCTCAAACACACACAGAGACGAAATGAGAAATGAAGACACACAGTGATGAGGGGAATCCGGCCGACGCGAGAAAGATAGACAGAGCTGCTGTTTGTCTTGTTTCCATGTCTTCTTTTCTTCTCGACCGCCTCGTTTTCATCTCTTTTCCCCTCATCATCATCTCCCCACATCCTTTTCTCATTTCTTTCTCCTCTTCCCCATTTAGCTGTGGCAAAATGAATTGACTGGACAAAGTCAATAACATCACATTGTGCAGAAGGTGCCACAATTCTGCTCGTCAGGACAAAAATCAAGCCAAAGCCAAGAGACGCCATGTTTAACTCTGAATTAAATGAATGGCTAACACATAGATCAGGGCAAGGACGTAAAACCATCTCTAAATCTTCCCATGAGCACAGTGGTCTCAACAATTGTGAACCACCAGGGCTCTTACTATATTTGGCTTTTTCACTTGTTCACAAACTGCTACTAAGAATTTTCTGACAGGAAAAAAATCATACCAACTCTGTGGGCTTCAAACCTGTGTTCTTAACAGCTGAACATGGCTGTAGGACCACTGCTAGGAAAATACTGTTATTGAAAAGAAATTCAATTTAGTATGATCCTTTTTGCTTATAATCATTGAGCCATTTTAGATAAGTTAGCAAATCTGACATTTTGCCACAAACATACCTTGGAGATAAATATCCAAGGTATGTTTAAATATCAAGAGCTACAAAGACCTCCAGGGGCTCTTCCAGGCAAATTAGCCACCAGATTCATAGGTGAGAGACAATATATAATATCAAAACTGACTCACTGACTGACTTACGCAATAAAGAAGAAAAACTGTTACTGTGTGAAAATCGAATCTAAATCTCGTCCTTGGTGAGTGTGTTAACTGGGTAGGTAGCCTGCATGCCCAGCCCACCACCCTGCATGAAAGCCAGTACGGGTATCGTGGCAGTCACGCCTGCCTTCAGCTCCCCCTCCCCCGTCATCCCTCTCTATCTGAGATTTCTTCTTCAGGGTTTCTGTTAGTTAATGATGTTTAAACTTTGATCCTCATCACTGATTCCAGCTTACACTCACTGTGTGTGTGTGTGTGTGTGTGTGTGTGTGTGTGTGTGTGTGTGTGTGTGTGTGTGTGTGTGTGTGTGTGTGTGTGTGTTCCTACATATGTCTGTGTGCACAGCATCATGAATTTGCAATGGAGTGGTTGAGCAACCCTATGAATAAAAGTGTTTCCTCAAGAAAATAATAAATATGCATGTGCACAGAAAAGTACATGTGTGTGTTTGAGTGTGTCTATGTGTGGGCACGTCTTTATAGGCTTCTGTGGACGATTTTTTTTCCAGTACCTGATGTCAGGACATTTTAGCTGGACCACAGAAGCTCAAAAGGCTTTTTGAGAGTCAAGACTGGATTTTACGGTCAGGGTTAGAATTGGGTGGGGGCTAAGGGTTTAGGCATTCAGTTGCGATAGTTAGGGTTAGGGGCTAGGGATCGTATTATGTCAAATAGTGTCCTCACAAGCGTAGAAAGACAAACATGTGTGTGTGTGTGTGTGTGTGTGTGAATGTTCACCAGAGCAGTAAAAACACAGCAGCAACAGCCGCCGCCCTGAGCTACACCTTCCCCGCTCAGATATTAGCTAACTGGGGAAACGCTGTGTGTCTGTGTGTGTGCATGTGCGTTTGCGCCTTTGCTCCAGCAGCTCTTGAGCTAATGTGCTTCACAATCGACTACCTTCTTCTTTGCCCTTAGCACCACAACGCTAATGACTAACCCTGGGGTAGCTCTCGCACACACACACACACATTATTTATAGCTGCAGACCAAAGATACCAAACACAGTATGACTAGAGAGACGAGATTTTGGATGTGTGGAATCTATTCCCTTCTCAAATTATTAGATAACTGCAAAACAAGAACACTGCTGTTTCTGTGTGCGTGTGTCTTCTAAATCAGTCATCAACTCGTGAGTGTAGCGGACAAGTGAGTCACCCACTAATCACAAAGTCAGCAGTTCGATGCCTGGCCCCCTTGAACCAAGTGTTACAACCTCCTTGGGGAAGACATCACTGCAAACCATGATGGCAACTCTTCACCGTAGCAACAATGATTGTTGTGTTTGACTGAACAACGTAAAAAGGTGAAAGAAATAAAAAGTGTAACAGCTTCACAAGAACAGTCTCGAAAACATGGAACTAAGTGTGAAATGAGCAGATGGTTTACGTCTGTTGCATATGGGCAGACGGTGTTCTAGGCCGCTGGACTGTCTGTCTGGACCCTCATGTACTAGAGTGGTGAAGAAATTCAGGTATAGACGTGTGGATGAAGAAAGTTTGGGCCTTAATTCAACTTAATGCATTGACTTTGCATTCATTAAAACCATCTGTGGCCTGTCCCACCTGCAAAGTTTAAATGTTGGTGACTGCCCAACTTGAGTTAGAACTTAACTGAAAAGTCTTCAGGACAGTTGCCACCAAACATGGTTATCTAGACTAACCATGAACTGGGGGACAGATCTGAGTGTGGACATTCATCTGCAGAGGTGCTCACACGTGGTCTTCTGCAGACAGCATGTTCACCCTTCTAGCTGATCGCTGCCTGCAAGAAATGCTCAGATGCTTTTGTCTAACCTCATTTGGAGGTTTCCATCGGTGACTTTGGTGACTTTTTTCTCTACCCCCACCTATAATTCACACTTCACAGAGTGAATGTCTTGACAGCTATTAAATAACTTGTTGTGAAATTTGTGTGTAACAGCTCTGGAGATTCCTTAACTTTGAATCGAGGGCCGACGTTTCATTGCACATTGCAATTCATAATCAAGTAGTTGCCAAACTAATGAGACAGGCACCAGCTTCTACTGTGCGTTGGCTTCACTGCTGATTACCTAATGTTAGCGGCTACTACAAGTTCTGCTGCTGATTTGAACTTTCTGATGACCTACTGTGTACGGCTTATGCTACTTAATGTCCTTGTAGGGATCAGTTCGCATTCCTCTTCCTATTGTTTGGTATGTGGTTTATTTGTTACTGGGCAGATTGATGCCCATATTAATACATGGTGACGCTCAATTGGCTGAAGTAATGTTGCATAGACAGGAACACTTTCAGTGATTGGACAATCAGTCATCCACTTCCAGCCCTTGGGGTGACAGCCCCCCCAACACACACACTCCAAATGAAACAGGATTACATAACATCCTGTCTCTGAGTCTGTCCGTTGGTCCAGCTGACCTGTCTGTAGCATTCTGTCAACAAACACGAAAATGAAAAAAGCTCCAGTGATCCAAAAATCACTCTGACCACAGACGCCAATCAGATACTATCATCTGTTACATCCATCACACGCACACACAGACTTGTTTGTGAGAGTGTTGTTTACAATTGAAAGTCATAGAAATAAAGATGGCTTTGTAATGATAACAGGTCCGACAGGTATCAAGGAGACATTTGCTATCACAGCATTTCTGTCTTCATCATGTTTGCATTGGAGGGTGTGCGCCCGAACCGAGCCCAACAGGATCCGTCGCTACACAAGTGTTTAGGTCGGTTTCCGAAAGATTTGGTCAGTTTAGGGTGGGCTTTCAGTCATGCAGGTGAGGATAGACGGACAACTTTTTGAATATTTAGAACCATAAAACAGCTTACACGAAACCATGTTTTTCTTTATTCTAATTTACAACGCTGCTACACACTAAAATGATGACGGCTGTGTCCCATCTGGTTAAGTGTGGCTTGGACATGAAATAAAATATACAATACATACATACTTGGCCGTCTTTTGACATGCATGAAATTATTAACAGTTTGGTTCGACTTTTGTCATGCAACGGCTAATCACATGAGCATACTTTAGGAAATAACACACTACATTCAGAAACAACTCCGTGAATTTACAGTACAACAGACACCTAAAGAGAAATTCTAATATATCCAATTGACAAGAAACTGCGTGGATAAGACAAGGGCGTATTCAAATGAGTCTCTTCTGGATCTTCCTAGCCAAACTTTCAATACAACACAGTGTCATTAAATTAGGATTCACACTGATTGTCGCCACAAAGTGTGCCAGAAGTCTAATTGTCTCTTTTCAGCTGAAAAAGGACACGTGTTGCACCACTGCTTACGTCTGCGAGGGCTTCAGGTGGCAGCTCCTGCCGGGTTGAAGGATTTCTCTCTTGTCCACAGGGTGGTCAACTCAACAGTCCTTCTTATCTGAACAAACTCTTGTAGAACTGCAATCCCCCTTAGTCACTGCCCTCAAAGGAACGCTGCCTGGTGAACCTTACAAAACACACACAAAGATCCCAAGCATAACTCTTTAGCCCTGTGGTCCCACAAAGGTGGAATGGACTTCCTAACTGCACGCTCAGCAGTCTTTCTCCTCTATCTGGCACTTACTGTACATCTGACAAACACTTAATCTCATGGCAATTTGCTTTCAAGATCTTCTCGCTCGCTCTGTTATTTTGCATCCTTTGTACCTCACTTGTGAGCCACTTTGTCCAAGAGCCGCTGCCACACAAAGTGGACTAAATGCAAATAGCTTTACCTTTTGTAGAGATATTTATATTTATATCGTAGAGACATATGGTGAACATTTTTGCTAACTGAAGCTCAAAATGTCCCTATTAAAATAAATTCCTGTTGCTTTTCTGGGTAACACAAAAGTAACAAACAGTAAGTAGTTACTTGTTTAAAAAGCTTTATTAAGACTTAACATATTACCTTTGATTAACAGCCTGCACGTTGTATAAGTGGGGAACTAAATAATGCCCTCAACTACTCTACACTACCAGTGTCCCATCACACTCTAATGAGCTAATTAATGAACTTGTCAGTCATCATTACTCTGAGGACTTTACACATTAATGAGTAGTATTGTGTATCAGGCTGTGAGAGAGCAACTTTCAAGGATTCAAGGATGGACATCAACAGAAATGCTCCTGATCCATGCAATACACACACACACACACACACACACACAGATTTACGCAGATGTACATTTCTATACGCTTTATTCAAATACACACAGCAAGCAAACAATCACACGCACAAGGTTGGCTCCCGCAAATTAATTTGCTTGCTATCTCTTATCACACTGATGGAGAGGGAGAGAGAGAGCTGGAGGGAGGGCTGGAGGGAAGAAAACACACTGTTTTCCAGCTGATTAATTTTTCCAATTTCATCGAGACACGACCGTAACCTGCTTCAATTAAAACACCACTCTGGAGACAGACACTGTGTGCATGTGAGCGTGTGTGTGTATGCAGAGTTGATGGTTGTATTTTATTGAGTGGAAAATTGAATCAAATTGTGTCTTTCAAACAGTCTGTTCTCCTCCTCTACCCCCTCATTTCACCTTCTCCTCCTTCCATCTCTTCTGCCTCCTGCTTTCCTCCCGTCCTCCCTCCATTCACTCCCCACTTTCTTGTGCCTTGTATTATGGGCAAAATGTCTTTCTTTTTCTTTCTAAAACTGCATTATCAAGACGAATAACAGTTAACGCTTTCTGAGGCTGCACTATACATACTTGCTTCCATAAACAGGTATGAAAATGTAACAATCATACCTATAGAGGCTACCTTACGCTTGTCCTATTGTCCAAAAAAGATCCACTCCAGAGATCAATGTATTATAAAAAATGCTGGAGATTTATTGAACTTCTGTATTCTTCAGTACAGCAGTTCTATAATCACGCTGATATAATACCTAAACTCCACTGACCACGGTAAGAAAACTGTTTGTCTCCAGAGCCAAACACTGGTCTAATGCAATGACCTGCTGCTCCAGTCCGTTTCTAACAGCCAAAACAGCAATACGAACATTGGTTTCTTTGACGATTACTTGCAGGCTCAGAAGGCACTATCTGATGTACATACATTAGCTACTAGTTATCTATCTTACTAAGACACAGAATAACTGCAGAAAAAATATAAGCAGGGAACAAACCCTTGAGAAAGTTATCGTTGGCTCATACATACCCGGGCCCTAATTGTGCACCAATATTAAGGAATAGCTGACTTAATGTTGGAAACGTTGACTAAATCATAGTGAACATTGAAACATTAGAACCCGTATTAGGAGTAGCAAATGTTTAACAAGTAATAGTTAATATGATAAGTCTAACAATGACCACTAGAACATTGAAGGTCAACAATAAACATTAGAACTAATTTCAAGAATTTAGCATGAATATTAGAACATTAAGAGAATGCGTTTGTAATAATGAACATTGAAACGTTAAACATTGGACCATTAAAGGCCTAAGTATGGCATTAGAATCAAACTTGAAGATCTTCTATCCTCTTTCTTCTTACTACGGCGTCAGAGGTCTCTAGGACTTGACACACCTCAGGAGAACAGTCTTTACCACTGTCTCATTCGGATTCTTGGAGAAGACAGACCTTGGTTACAGGTCTATCCAGCTCACTGGTCTTGGTCTTGATGCGAACCTGGCAGACCAAACCAGGGTTATATTTTGTCATCATTGATCCTCCAAGTCCTTACGGTCATTGGATGCCGTAGTTCTCGGTCGACAGTTTAGAATGGATTTGGCTTCACACAGAGATGTCTGCAATGAGAGCCAGATGGGCTATGTTTGACATGTTCCATTCCTTTATGGACCTTTTAAGGTCCCGTTCTGCCCTGACAAAGTTTGTTCCATTTTCTGAGCGTATATCTGTGACCTGACCCCTTCTTGTAATGAAGTGTCTCAGAGCGTTAATGAAGGAGTCCATGTCCAGCGATGGCGCCACTTCAATGTGGACCGCTCCAGTAGCCTGGCATGTGAATATAATGCCATCTTTTTGCAGTTTTTCTTCCTTGTTTTCTAGTTAAATGTCCAAAGTAATAAACCCCTCTAGTAAAAGGTAGTTCATCTGGTAAGACGCTACTGAGTGGGAGGTCTGTCATGTCTGTCATGCCTCATGCAATCTTCGACAGGTTTTACACTGAGACAGAATTCTTCTGATTGCTGAGTTTGCATTTGGTGCCCAATATCTTTGACGTAAAGGAGACAGAATATGGTTATGGCCACCATGGCCTATCCTTTCATGGTTGTCCTGTAGCATTAAGTGAGGTATTTTTTTATATTTAGGTAGAATAGCAGGGTGTTTGGATTCCTCTGGCATGGCAGCTCGGGTAAGCCTAGTACCTATTTGGAGGATTCCATTGTGAAGCATCGGGTTGAGCTTATGTATGTGGCTGCTCCGTTTCACTGGTTCTTCCTTTAGCAAAGCCGCAATCTCCTCTTGAAAGTTCATTCGTTGTCAGTGACAAACTATTTCGGCCTCTGCTTCCTGTAGGTCATCCATCTGCAAACGTTTCTTAACGAGAGTTACGTTGAATTTTAGCATTTGGGTATGAAGCTGTTGATGTCGCTAAGCTACATCCTTCTCATTGCGTGCTAGAATTTCTGCTCGCTTCTTTCTCTTTCTAGACGATCAAGAGCATTTGTTTTAGTTTAAGTAGCCATGCTACTGCCCTTTTTTTATTTGGGCCATTTTATTATAGTCATTTCCAATACTGTAACAGTCACCGTTAAAAGATGGAGTGCATGTACAAAAGTATTCATGTCACTTAGTTTTCACCTCTAATTTTTTTACATCATTGAATAATGATAAATTTAATAAATTATTTTTTTCTTTTTTAAACACATAAAACATGTGTTTTAATTTAGGCAGCACAACACCTATTGAAAGTGTGAGTTTTCACCCAAATTAACCATTTACTATAATGTTCCATCATCCTTGGGAATGCAGAAATAATTTGGGCATGTTCAACTGTCAGGAGTTAGATTGTATATTTCATGCAGCCTTAGTCTGCGTTGGGGAACCTAATAAAGAGCAGGAAAACTGAACTACTGCTGAATCTGCAGCCACCGAAACCCAACTCAGCAACTCTACTGGATGGATCTATGGTCATGGGCTTCAAAAATATGCAGAGGCACACCTGCAAAGCGGGTTCATCTAACCCTTCCAGTGTGAATTCAAACATGTGCCACCTTCATTGGGAGGTGCCTCTTCGGATGTCGCAAAAAGCAAACAACTCTCTCACATCCTGCAAGAACACATTTCCCATATATCTATCATGTGTAACCATTTATCCTGCTGGAGCCTATTCCAGCTGTCACAGGGCCAGAGATGGGGTACACCCTGGACAGGTCGTCACTGTGGGAAAGTCCTGTGTGTTGTTGTACTACCCACCACCAAAACCCCACTTTAGGGGAGACTGCCAGGGTTTCCATTTGCCTTCAATGAAAGCCCCATCTGACGATTACCAGTGGACACAGTTACCTGAAAGCGTCAGCATGTAACGCTAAAGGACTGGACAAGCAACTTTTCGACAAATCAGGAATAAGAAGGGGCTTGTGAAGCTGCTGCATAGCCACAAGACATCCGAGGTAAAAGATTGTACTGATGGATTGTTGACCAAGCATGTCATTGTATCACAACACATTTTCTTGGTTGCCTGATTTTAATGGTTGTCATGGTTTCATTGGCTTGGTGTTGAACATCAAGAAACCAGATCCTTTCTAGTCTCCTATAAATTTTGTTTCAATGTTGCTACTAATAAAACAGGATTATATTTTTGTAGGTAACGTAACACACAGGATGGCTTATGTTTCCATGCAATGTAGAAGATGTTGAATTCATAAATGTGCCCAGTCCAGCCTCGTGGAGCTAGAAACTCTGTGGCATTCAGTGTGACATCACTAACGTACAGTTAAGTAACCAGGTAACAGTCAGTGTAGTCGTCGAAACCTTGGTTGTCATTATCAGAGTACAGTGGATTAAAGAAACGTGTCTTCCCCAGATAGATTTGAGCGTATGCTGCTTAACCAGGTGTCTCATCAGCTTTTACAAGAGCATGTGCGGAACAATGTCTGCTGGCGAGTGGAGCAGCTGAATCAAAGGAGATTGTTCTTCCAACCAATCAGAGGTCAAATCCTGTGCATCAAAAAATAAATTAGTTGAGTGGAAAAATCGGGAGAGACGTGTGTGTGCGTGTGTGCGGTGGGAATGGAGGAAGGGTATAACATTTGATATGTGTATTTTACTTTAAGGAGATTTCAAATTAGTATTTTCTTGTTTATTGTATGTACATACATACATAACATAAACGTAAACTTCACATGCCAATGTAAGATGTTTCTGTGTTTGAATTGGCTGGATGCCTAAAAGTTATATAATTGCATGTTGTCCCTCAGCAATTTCTTTGTTGACTACAACATTATCAGTGTTTTGATCAGAAGGAACTAACTGGATATTATTTGATTATTGTGTGTTGTTTTTTTTTATGTTTAAAATAAATACGCTAGTAGTGCATTAATCTCAAGAAGCAGTACTTACCACCACACATAAGAAATACATCATCAGCAAAATCAATTTTAATGTTAACATCACATTAACTGGTTATCTCATTAATGGCGCTGCATCCAAGACAATCTACAGAACATCCAACTATGATGTAGTACTCTCTCTCCTCAGAGTCTCTCAGGGTCTCTCTCTCACCTCCCCACTGACAGAGTCATGAATCTCCATTAGGAGAAGAATAAAGATACACACAGACTCATACACACACCAAAGTCACTTTGAAGAAAGAGAGCGATGAGGAGAACAAGAAGGAAGGGAGAGAGGGTATGAGGAAGGGAGGAAGGAAGGGAGTGAGAGGGGCTGCAGAGTCACTTTGGCAGATAGAGGAGAGAACACGACTACAACACGATAGAAAATGTCCAAAAGTTCAGTTTCCTGCAGCAACATGTGGGTGAGATGACACGGACCACTGGGGTCTGGTTTGGCACAATAACTACAGTGTATAATAATACATACTGTGTTTATGCCATAAAAACATAACAACTATTATGCTCATGCCACAAACACAGCTCTGGACCACTGAGCCATGGACTCTACAAAGTGTCATCTATTATCTCCCACCAACATGTTAGCAGCAGATTCCTCAGGTCCTGCAACATGAGAAGTGGGGGCTCCTCCCATGTGACAGATGCATCCAGCCTCCTACTGTACACCATGTAAAAGAAACATGGCCATCTTTGTGCTCAAATTCTGATGCTCGTGTTACCATTGTAGACCCTTTCGGCTGTGGACAGGGATCAGTGTGCTCATCAATGAGTGTGGGCCACCTACGACCCAACATTATTGTCCCTCCTTGGACCAGTCCATTTTTGCTGCTTCCAACACATTACTCTCGCTGCGTAATGCGTCCCACCCCTCGACAGGTGTTGCTGTAATGAAATGATCAGTGTCCTTCACTTCACCAGTTTCAAAGCTGCGTATTTAATCACAATATGTTCAGTTGAGCCGCTACATCACAGCTTCTCCCCTTCACCCAGAAACACTGGACCGTGGCACCTGCCGCCTCCGAGCACTTCCTTTGAAGACTGGCAAGGCTCGGATTTCCAGTGGCACTCCAGAGCCTGGGTTTAATCACAGCGTGATCCTCTTCCGACTGTCCGCCATTGTCCAGTTGACCATCGAGTAAAAAAAGGCCTTGTAGATTCCCTCAATTTCTATGATCACTGTTTACAGATGATTTGAAAACATAAATCATAAATTGATATAGTTTGTGTTGCTATAAGGATATTTCTAGGATATCTCACACTGAACAGAAAGCAGATTTGTGCACACATACACCCTCATACATACACACACAATACAAAGAGTAAGTCAGCAAACGGAAATGAGTTTAACATTCATCAAATGCTCTGCCAGCATTTCCCAGGGTGTGTTGTTTTGATTGTGCGTACACTTTATGTTTTTGTGCGAACTATGTGTGTGTATTTGTACTTGCATGGCTATTTCGTGGTATTTTCATTGCATGTGTACACAAGTATTCTTAGCTCTTGCTGTGTTGTAACTGTCTCTCTGGGAAACAGGCATATCCTCCAAAGCCCCCACACACACACACACACACACACACACACACACACACACACACCTCCCAGGGGTTGCGGCAGAGGTTAGAGTTGAGGTGTCAGGAAGGTCGCTTCCGTGATGATAATTTTCCTCCCTCTCAGACATGCGGGACATTTTTCACACTGTGAGAATTGTACAAACACACACCGGTGACTCCACGCAGCACGGAGCGAGTGAGCATACAAGTCTGTCCATTGTGTATTTTTTCTCTGTTTGACACGTCTTCCACTTTTCATCCGTCCTTGACATTAATCAAACTGTTGGTGCTTTTTCAGGTCCTGTTAGGCAGCACTGAAAATGAACATCAGTGTGTATAAAATGGTAGCTGAAGAATCTTGGTAAAAGCTTGGTGGCTGCCTGACCTGTCTGCCCAGCCAACACTGACACCTCACAGACAACTCATGGCATCGCCTTCTGGTCAGCGGCAGCTTCACTAGCTTCTTCTTCATGGTGGTGGAGTGGTTAGCACTCCCACCTCACAGCTAGAAGGTCGCCAGCTTAAATCTGCAGCTGGCCGTGGCCTTTCTGTGTTGAGTTGCTTGGGTTCCCTCCCACAGTCAGACACACATGTTGGGTTTATTGGTGACTCTAAATTGTGATCCTTAACAGGACAAACAATTACTGCCCGACAGTGAATGGACAACATGTTCTCATTCCACCCAAATTGTGCTGCATTTTGAATTCCTTTGGCGTATCAGGTATTGCCTTTGGATGCTCCAGGAGCATCACCATTTGACGCCACAGGAACTACTTTATATACTGTGCAAACAGAAACTGTGTTAGGGTCAGGGTAAGGAAACAACGGTCAGGGTCAGGCACAAACACTTCAGGGTAAGAGTTACATAAAAACAAAACGCTACAAACACACATAATTCCTTCTATAATAACCACATGGGTTAGGTGGTGTTATGACCAATATTAAAGTGTGCACATCTCACATGAGAGCTGAGCCCAGGTCCCCTGTGGAAATGGCCTGTGTCTTGTTGTCTTGTTCATCTCTACACACCTTCAGTGTCTGTCACTTAGCATCCTGGATTATCAGGATTGGGATCAGTTCATCTGTGCTGCAGACATAAGTTTGTTTGTTTTTTTATATTGCAAAATCACCATAATTCCATAATTCCTCTTCCCATGCATGCAAAATGGTATGAAGTTATGGCAATCTTTTTCACACCCGAACCCAAGTGCTTCTTAATGAAAATGGGTCTGCTGTGTGACTGCCCTGCACATCGCAGGCCCTTCATTCCTTCCAACCACCGTCCTGCTGCTCAATTTCTCTTACTAACTGAAAAACAACAGTGATTCAACCTGATTATTCCTTATACCTTATTTTGCATCTGCAGTACAAGTAATACCAATTATTACTAAAACTGTAGTCAGGAAAATCCATTTAGATGACGTTGTATGATGCAGGCTGTGACCCACATCATTCCATAAACTGATCCTTAAAAGGGGCTTTTTTACTTTAAGATCACATGGAGACAGAAAATACAGGAGATGCCCAACCCACTTGGAACAAACACACGTACACACGTACAATGACTAACTGTCAAAATATGAGGGGCTGCTTCATGCTTTTCTTTCAGTTTTTTACCTGTAGAGCCAGTGTGTTTGCGTGTGTGTGAGTAGGTGTGGTGCAGGCCGCACGCTAGTTCCCAGGCCATAAAATCATAGAGGATGTTGCCATTCTCTCTCACACACATACACACACACACACAGAGCTTCCCATTCATTCCTCGTCTCCATCTTGCCTTCCTTCACCTCCCTCCATTTTTCCTCGCTCCCTCCTCTCCATGGCGTGCGATGCAGCCATCCATCCATCCTGTCCTCCTCCACAGGGATCACTCCTCCTGCTCCCCCTCGTCTTCCTCCCTTTCCCTTCGTCTGACCCTCTGACCTCAACAAAACAGACAAACATTTATGCAGCAAAAGCAACATTGATATTCTGGTGATTATACTGAAGCTCAGATTAACCTAAAAAATTGCTTTTTTATATCTGATCTTGTCTCTTTTGTTGGTTTCTCATTTTTTATTAGTTTTTAACCTGTTTTAAAAAGAGACACAGAGGAGGTGCTTTGAAACTGAAAGAGTAAGCATTGTAGTGGGATTCTGACTGGAAACTAGTACATGAATGTTTCCCCTTCTCTTTGTGTTCCGGATTTAGTAGTTACATTAAAAAAGACATATAATCATCCTGTACGTGACCAGTCCAGTCATGTCTGATTCAAAATTCTTATATACTATTTGGAAAATAAGAAAAAGCTGTAGCTTGAACAGGGTAAAGGGTTTCTTATAGAGGGCAGTCTTAAAATGTACTGTCACTGCGGTCTGTCGTATGCACCACTAATCGTTGTTCATGTCGCCATGTTTGCAGGACTAGATGGTGCTTGTATGGATGGGAAATAAATGGCAGTAGATTAAATGTTAAGGCCTCAGAGCTCAGTGGACACTTTAATTCCAAATACTTTATATTTTGCAACACTCGTTAGATTAAACATTTCTGACCCTTGCAAACCCCCTGGAGTCCTTTTAGAATGACTGAAACGGCTGGAATTGACCGTGTTACGGAACGGGATCTTCAACTTCCAGTTAGATCAAAGACATTAGGAAAGCAAAGCCAATGTGCACTTAATGTCCAATGTCACTGAACTGGTTTGGTCTGTTTTCCCCTTGGTCATACAAAAATCCAAGCAAACTGAAATGCATCAGAAGTCGTGAGAATATCGTCGTCTGCTCACTTGTTCGAAGAGTCCCTGGCAGGAATAAGAAGAACACAGTAAGTAACGGGACCTTCCACTCTGCACTGAGTGAAAACTGCTCAGTAACCTGGAAGAACTGCGTGTTGGCATTCGCTCAAACCCTTGGTGATTATCTGGGCAACATACCAAACAAAAGTCTGCAGAATGCTGAAGCACTTTGAAAAAAAAATACATTCCTGCACACCTAAAGTAAAGAAGACATGCTGGCACCCAGTCTTTGAGCAGAGGCCTGTTGATTTGTGATGGATCACAGTTGGATCAGTGGATCCGGCAAAAGGTCTTAGTCCGAGTTTAATTCAGCTGAACTAAGAAGGGTAGGTGTGAAAACGTGTGGCTCAAGGTGAAGCTGTTGTTGTCACATGTCCAGTGAGCATTTGAATCCAATCCTGTGTATTAGTTTTAGCTCAGACATCACCATGCATTAAAATAACCGGTGATGCTGATGTTAAACATTGACCCAAAATCACAGCTTTGCTTGTGTGAGACTTTCTTCAGGGTTCCACATTGATTGCACTCGATAGTAGGTGGCAAAGCAGACTGTGCACAGCACTTGCTGAAGTTGGTAGTTTGAGCCTGTGGTCTGTCATGGAAGTGTGTTTGCCAGGTCTTACTGGTGGAATAATTAGTGAACCTTATGAACACTATTAATGCCGTCACACTGTGTGTGTGTGTGTGTGTACAGTCTGTTTACGCATGTGTGTACATGATCCAGGCAATATAAATGAAAGAGTGTGTGTGTGCGTGTGTGTGTGTGTGTGTGTGTATTAATAGGCACACTGTTGGAGGTGTCATGGTGTTTCTGGCATTAACAGGAATAATTGAGTTGCTCAACAGACCGAGGACCAATCAGCACTGTGTATGTCACCCTGCAGAGAGACATGGAGAGAGAGAGAGAACGAGAGAGCACCCTATCTACACACACACACACACACATGCATATCATAGTTATACACACTCAGCTGATACATCAGGATTAAAATGATCCAGCTCCTCTTTGGCAAAAGGTCATACTTAAACACTTCAGCCTTCTATGAGACATTATCACGCACACACCCGGCCATAAACACACATCTGTTATCATTTCTTCACTTTACATCTCTCTCTGCATGTCATCCTCTCAAAGCTTGTAATTCCACCAACCATCTGTGTGTGATGCCAAGTGTGCGTGTGTGTGTGTGTGTTTGTGTGTGTAAAATACATACCACAGAAAGTCTAGAAATGATAGATTGAAATGAGCAAAAGATGAGAGCAAAAAGGAGGGAGGAAAAAAGGAGGGCAGGAATAAAAAAGAGAGACTCGGGGAAGGAAGGAGGGATGAGCTCAGCTGTGTCCTCGTCTCATTTTCAATCTCAACCCAATTAATTGGGCTGAATTAATCTCACAGTGGGCACACAAACACACACACACACACACACACAGGATAACATGTAAGCTGGCTCTCAAACAAGCACAATTTTCCATATGAAACCCAGAGACAAGCATGTGAATGAGCAAATGCACACACACCCTGCTGCGAGCCCAGTGGCAGGCGGCACAGTCGGACATGAAATACTGTCCAATAGCATCATCCATCTGATTTCCATACACCTCCCTCCCTCTCCACCTCTCCACCTCTCCACCTCTCTCTCTCTCTTCATTATTACTCCTTGATCTCCACCCCCATCTTCTGCTCATCGCTGTGTTTCTCCCTCTCTCCCTCCTTCCTTTTTTATCAACCTCGTCCAAAGTTACAGTAAATCCCATTTTCTCTTTACCCGACTGTGTCCATGTGTCTCCGAACTGTGTGTAATGTGACAAATACAGATGCAGGAGACAAGAATGGACTGAGACATTTTCTTCTTGTGGGGAAGTGGGGACGACATGTTCATGAGAGGCAATGAAAAGCCCATTACATACCTACCGGCGGCTCTTTCTGCTACTGTACCCATTACAGCCATGTGAAAATATGCTCGTGTACACACATACACAAATCCTGAGCTCAGTCCAAGTCCTTTAATTTGGAGCATCTATCAATGACCAGTCTAATGGAGACATCCCCATTTGACAGGACAGTTACAATAATATTGCTTTAAGGTTTCCATTCTATTTTTGTCAGCCATTATTGACTTGGAACATTTGTTTTTCTCACCCTTTCTGTTGAACACACAGACCTGCGGATTTTGCAGTAATGCACATTTTTAGTGAAGTCACTGAGTTAAGAGTGAGGGCTGTGACACACCACATTAGTCAGAGCATTGTCCTAAGCTTTTCTGTTAGTTTAGCGTTTCCTGTTGGTGAGAGAGGCTACTCTGATTGGCTGTTTACCTGAGGATATTAGTGCACAGGAACAGAAGGTAGGCAAAGTGGTACAGTCGTGACGACACGGACTTCTGCTCTCATATTTCTCCTTCCTCTCATCTGGACACTGCAATACAAGCATATTTTCACCACATCACTGCTGTCTGGAATGAAGCAACTGAAATTGTCTGTGGTGAGTTAGTGTGGTGTGAAATGACGAGCACAGACTACCACCACATGCTAATTCTCCCCCGTGCAGGCACACAACATACAGGCGGGTTGGCCCTTGGCTGCAGTCTTTGCAGTGTGTCCAGAGATCAGTTTTTGGCCCAGATACGGACTACGTGAGCCCCAGCAGCAGTAGGCCTTTGTAGATGCTGTAGTTCCTTGGCGACTAAGCAGTGATACTGGGTAAACCTCTGAACTCCTAAAGCCTCTGAACAAAACGAGCAGCCACATCATTTAGGGAAGCTCAATTGTAAAAAATAATTTGGCTGCCTAAACGGGCAAAATTATGTCTATCCCATAGTGATGTGTCGTTCGTGAGTGATTTGTTCGATGTGAACGAATCTTGCATGTGACTTGGGAGCAATGAGTCCTCTCAGTGAACGATTCGTTCATTTTCCTGCAGTATCTTCTCTCGCCACATGGCAGCAGCTGCATAAGCTCGGTCAGCAGGACAGGAAACAGAAATGAGTCGTTCACGTCTCACCGAGTCACTTGACAGCCAGGCTGCTTCGTGGCGAACAACAAGTACTACAGTTCTTTCACGAGTCGTTGGCAGGGAGGACGCAGGACACAAGTCACTTTATTGTGGTGTGTATTTGCTTACCTAACATGGTTTGAATTGCTTGTGGTAGTTTGCGTTTTATAATTTGTCAGCGAATCAAACCATGTCGTCTTCAGTATATAGTGTTATTCATAATAAAGGAACTGCGGCCCTTTTTACAACGCCCACAAGAGGACTACAGCGTCACGTGGTGTAAGATGAACGAAGTGAACGAAATTACTCAAAATGATTCGTTCAATTTACTGTTCGAGAGTTAAAGATCAGAGTCAGTCAAAAGATTCGTATTTCCCATCTCTACCATCCCAAGCACAGGCGCCATTAGGGGGGGAAGTTAGGACCATTCCAAGGGCCCACGAACTTTGGGGGCCCACAGAGAGTAGCTTTTTTAACAATAAAACTTTTAGGTGTAATATTTGCGATATCCTATATGTATCTATGACAGAATTTCAAATAAGGCTAAATTTCGGCTTATTTCTACCTCTCCGGTCAAATTACACTCCTTCTCCGATTTAGCGCATGGTTCTGTCCGTCCACCTGGATCCTGTCTGCTACCTGCTGAGTCAGATCGTCAGAGCATCAACAGTTAAAGCAGCAATGTCCTGCGGGGATCTAAATCATAAATCCGTTAGTTCACTTATAATCAGGTCTCTATATGTTCACGCCATATACAGATGCAGCATCGGTACTGCTCTTTCACACGATGTTGCCCAAGCTGAGGAAGCAGGTCATCAGTCTACCACTGAAATCCTGCCTTTAGGAATCGTCACATTCTAAGAATTAATTTCACTATCCTATGATGTTAATCTCTGTCATGGTCTTACTTAACTCATAATAAATGAGTAATGATAAATAAATATATCAATTTTACTTTTTTCTATTTCCATATTAACAGAATACTGTGGTACAGAAGATCTAGACACGTTCTGAATGAATTATGTATTTTTTAGATATGCCAGAGCCAGGATCCTAGTCAAGCCAGCCTGTCAGGATGGACGTAGAAAGAGCTTTTAAATCAGCAGATGAAGCTGAAGAAGAGAGAATCAGTAGGAGCAGCAACACAGATGAGGAAGAGGAAGACGAGAGGGTGAGGGACAGAGGGACACATGACCACGGCTGTGGTCAGTACTATGGCTAAAAGGCAGACACAGATTTTGGATATCTAGCTTGGTTTGAATATTTGGTGGAGAATGGGTGATGTAAAGGGCCCAACTTTTTCCAATTTTTTCATAGGGCCCAAAACTGCTAGCGGCGCCCCTGATCCCAAGTGATCAATTTAACCAGATTCTTTGTAATTCCCAGCGAACTGTTTAAAGTTCACAAATAACGTACAGTACAAAAATGGAAAACACCTCAATTAGTAGCAAGACTGAATTCTAATCTCTGTGTTCATCAGATGCTCTAGGAATTTGTGATATTGCAATCACAACAATTAATGCAAAGTCAACCAATGCCTGTAAACTGGGGACAACTTCTTTACAAATTTGACCTACACTCTGTGTTGTCCCTGAATGCCTCGTATGTACAGCCCAACAAAGCTTGCTAACATAACGTGGTGTTACCTTCTCAAAGTCAATATTAATATGCAGGGAATCTGGAAGTTCCAGCAGATCTGGGATGTCCAGATGAAGGTTACTGCTGAAGACCATGTACGGCAAATCCCTGATGTTCTGCATCAAAACAGGTGCAAGTGTTTTGCACCATGTACAACGTTGGGGTGGGACATAAATAAGAGTTTTAATGTGTGTCAGTGTCAAGGCCTGTGCTGCGTTCATCAGCACATGTCCAACACGTTTAAACCTCAGCTCAACTCTTTGGTGACATTTTGACTTTATTTCCAGCATTTCATTCTCAAATATTTAATTCTCAAATGGAGCACGTTCATAAAGCTGTGTAGATAGAAATGAAGTTTACGAGCTGTGGCAGTGTGACAATGAACCACACTCACAAACTGAGGAGGCCAAATGCAGTCATGACATCATTTTTTTATTTGGTTGTGTACTATGACATATCAAACATCATCAGTTGGGAGTAACATAAAGTATGTTCACTCAAGTACTATATGTAAATAAATGACATGATTTTAGGCAGTACTGGCAAAATTTGCAAAAGCTGGGTGGTGAATTTCTGCACAGATTCTACCCATGGTTTTCAGGAACAAGACCAACCAGCATCACCAAAACATGCATCCTGTTCAGGGCCGTGGGGGGGGCTGTATCCTATCCAAGCTGTCACTAGGCAAAAGTCAGGGTACACAAGGGACAGATGTCCAGTCTATTTTATGGCCGACACAAAGACAGACAGACAAAAATTCACACTCACCAATCAACCAAACGTGAATGTGTTTGGATTGTGGGAGGAAAACCACACAAGCACAGGGAGAACATGTCTACACAGGAAGACTGCAGCAAACTGGGCACCTGCTAGTTACGAGGAGGCAGACGCTTCACTACTGTGCTGCAATCACTAAAACACACCGAGCAAAAAGCCTCTTGAAGAAACTGACCTACTTTCATTATATTAATTATACACGCTCATCTTGACCCAACTAATCCTGAAGCCTAGAAACCATCAGCCAATTTGTGATTCACTTCCTACAAACCCTACAAAACTTACAGAGCTGAGTCACACGGAAAAGACGTCTCCACCTCAGAGCTCAGTGTCTGTCCTCCAGTGAAAGTGAAAATCATCTGCTGACACAGAATTTAATTTTTTTTTTCCATGACACAGCGTCTGAGTTGAACAGCACCTGCACGACTCATCCTTCTGCCCAATCAAAGAACCTCAAACCCCCTGCGTCACGTGCTGACTTGATATGGGTGCTTCCAGGTATCCACCGTTTTTTTTTTTTTATATCAGCAGTATTCGAGTCTTATGCTACAATGTTATTGTACATTGCAGCTTCAAGTTTCACAGGAAGTCACTGTGAACCTTCCCTGTAGTAAAGCAGATCATCTCTAACTTTAACTATGTGTAAACTGTCTACAAGACGAGGAGGTAAGATGGACACCAAAATCTAGGAGTCACGGAGACCTGCTGCAGAAGATATATTCAGACCACTGCAGTGTCCGGCATTCTTTGATTTATTAATATGACTGCAACTTGTCTTTTGTAAGGCAAACTGAACATATAATCAGTGACATCATCAGCAAGCCATTCAGGTGCATCTGACTTCAATCACAACATTGATTGATTGAACAACAACAGAATATACGTCGACTATGGAACGTCCTCAAAGCTCAGAGCAGGTCCGTCTGCTGTTTGAAACAAATATCTGTCCCTGAACGTTGGAATGACACGTCAGTAACATGTTTACAACTCATAAAATACATCAGTTACCAACCTTTCATCATTGTGTTAATGTCCAGTCACATCCACAGTTAAATAACTGTACTTTGTAGGAGACAGGAGAAGCCCACACACACACAGACACACACACACACAGACACACACACACACACACACACACACACACACACACACACACACCAGAGTTGGTCTAAGTCCATATTGTCACACTGTGTATTTAGTCCTCTCCCTTTTAGCAAGGGAAGTCCAGGGGTCAAAGGTCTTAGAACGTACAACCTCTCAAAGTGCACACACACACGCACACACAAACACACACACACACAGAATAAGAGGGTCCACTCTGACCTCTGACCTGCTGACTCTCATTTGTCTCACTTTCTCTGTCTGACCCTTTCTTCTCTTTTATTCTCTACACTTCTCTCATCCTTCCTCTGATGGATCTTTGTCGGCTCACGTATTCACAGGAACAATTGTTGTTTTCATCATTTTAAAGCAATAGTTCAACATTTCTTTGGTTCAACATACATGTGTGGTGTGATAGTTATGGTTACAAATTCCCAAGTAATAACTGAAGCCTGATAGCGTTGCATTTAATACAGCAAACAGAGAGCCAGTGCCACATAGTTTAACAGTGATTAGGAACTTTGTGTATTAGAGCTGTTCATGTCTCCATCTCTATGTTCATTTCTGTTGCTCAGTCCCCTTTTAAACTCTTCATCATCAGGTTCACCAGTCGACGTGCTCACACAAGCAGCTTTATTCTGATCATTCACTGGTCATCTAACAGACGCACATTTCAAGCCACACAGCCTGACGAGGGGTCAGCTGGTGACCACACTAACCAGCGCAAGGGTCAGTCTGGGGTTACCGCATTACCATGGCAACAGGAACCTCAGTCAGGGTCAGTGAGTGGTCAAATTTAGAGACAAAATTGTCCACAAACGCACACACAGAAGTATATGAACAATATTTGAAAATAACTGTATGTAAACACATTCACACATGCAAACACATAATTTCCTGTTGTACTGATGCTGAGAGCAGTGTGAGTGAAATAAATAGTTAGGTTATATTTTATGTACTTCTGTATTTTGGTAGGATTTTAAAATTATGGAATACATATAATAATAAATATTATTATTATTAAGATTATTATTGATAAAAAAAATGTGATTTATTACTTTTGATTGGCCTTATATATTATTGTTTTTCACATTGGCTTACATGAAATAATTTCACCATTTATATGTTAATTATTAATCAAATTTGAATAATAAAACTAATAATTCAATATAATTCAAATTTTACAAATTACTTATTGTAAAAAATAATGGCATTAAAATAAGAATGAAATTTAAATTTCCATTATTACATGAGACAGGGACTTGAGTCTCTATATGTTGAATTGGATGTTCTTGCAGATTTCACATTTTTGCATGTAATGTAAATGGTTATCTAGATGGGGATCTTTAGAAATTGTTACAAAATGAAGGTCCAACATAATCCAAAACTAGCCTATTCATATAGAGCGGCTACTCTCATCAAATCATCTCACCATCGCTGGAAGTCAGGACTCCTCAGGATCTGCTGGATCTGTTTTTGTTGAATAATATATTTTTTTATACTTTTTACCTAGTTTTTATTTGTGACTTATATTAGAATTGTGCACATTTTTGTTTTAATTTAACTGTTTTCCATGATACCACTACATTTATTTATACTTTTAAAAAATGATCTTTTTCACACTGTTTACTTGACATGCATGTATGACAAATTATTGAAGTATTGAAGCCAATGATATCTGTTACCATTTTTAGAATCTTTGACCACTACACATTCCAGGCTGGAGCCAGGGTCTACTAGAATATGACTATAGTATTAATATCAAATTATAATTAGAAAATTATGAATAACAAAAATTGTGTAGGATAAGTTAAGTAATATAACCCTTTTTTGCAATATAGTTGCATGATTTATATTTAATTTGTTCAGTCTACATTATGTGTTATCAAAATACTTCTTACTAAATGCCAAAACAATGTCCAACTCAATGGTAGAAGTTATAAGAAATATATAAGTGGCCATAGATACAGAACATATAAAACATTATAATAATTACAAATCCCATCAATAGATAAAAAGCTTGAATTTTTCCTTTACCTGTTTTTAAATTAGTTAATTAATTACGTTTTTGACATTTGTCTGATAAGTCATGTCAATCACTTAAAATTATGGATGCACTATGCCAATCCAATTTAAAGTCCACCTCAAGCTACTGTATATATAAGAAAAAAATCAGAACTAAACGAGTTTCCTAGTTTAAATTTATTCTGTGTATTACTGTCGGTCACTGGACTAGAAGTTTGTGGTAAACCCCAGTGGTTACATATAAAATGAACCCATTGTTGTGTTGGTGCTTTTAGTCATTGTAACAGGAAACAAATCATCCCATCCAAGTGTCTGTAATTGACACACACACACACACACACACAGACTGATGTGTGGGACAGAGGCACTGTCTCCGTTTGTCCAGCAGGAGGCTCCGTCCTCACAGAGAACACATCTCTCTGGAGGACAATGACCTGGACAGGGTCTATGCTCAGGCACAGCGACCCGGCCTTCAACCCTGGCCTTTGACCCCCACCGGGGTCAGCCCAGGGTTGGCTCTCACATAGCCCGACGGGTTCAGAGCAGGGTCAGTGGGCAGGTACTGCTCAGAGTCCCTACAATGATTCAGCTGCTTGATACACTTGATCAAACACAATAAATCTGACACTTTGATGACACAACTTCAAACAGACATTTCCTGAACATCAGGTCATTTTATTGGGTCTTTATCAACATTAATGGGTTAGATTAGATTAGATTAGATTAGATTAGATTAGATTAGATTAGATTAGATTAGATTAGATTAGATTAGATTAGATTAGATTGAAACTGCACTATTGAACCCACTGTACTCTACTTTACCAGCAATTTGCCCAATGTTAGCCGAGCCTGATAATTTTGAATTGAGTGAAGGTTAAACCAGAACATACTGTAGGAACTGGCTATAAACAACTCCAAAAAAATGCTGTGTGTGTGAGAAAAAAAATAGGCAGTAAATAAAGTTTAGATTAACTTTATTGCTACAGGCCAGAAAACCTGAGCTGAAAGAAGCTAAAATGGGAGAAAAAATCTCAGAATTTCTATCAAATGTATCACTAATGTTGGGCAGTAATGAATTACTTAGTAATATTTTAAAGTTATTTTATTACTATTTGAATTTCAGTAATAATAGAACAGTTACTATTTCCAGTAACATTGCATTTCTGTGACATTTTATTAGCTTGTTCTCTAGCTTCCCAGGAGTTAACGGTAATTTAGTGATTCCCAATTTTTAGTGAAATCTGCGACAAAACCGGCATCTTGGGCCACAACAACTACAAGGAGGTCAGTGAAATCTTTGAGGGACTAATAGGTGAATAATTAGACCTTATACTAAAAAATGGGTTCACTGTCAAAATAACAAATAGCCTTTTTGGATCACAAGAACATTTGTTTCAGTATTTTAGGTCCAAATTATACTGAACATCTCACACTGACATGGACAGACAAAAGCAGAATTTACAGTCATACATATCAGGACAAATGTACTTAAAGCACATAAATAGAATTCACTATAGCTCATTTGGTTTTTATATATTCATATTATATCTTTAAAGACATTTCAAAATGTCTTTAATGAAAATGGCACATAAATTGTGCTTTAAAGCAAACATAAGAAATGTTAAAACGCTGGGAAAGAGAAGCAGTTCATTCAGAGAACACAGATTAACACTTCCAGGGCAGCCATCTTAGAGGAGGTGAAGCAAACGCTTCAGCAGCCATCTTAGGTCGGGCACAGGCTTCACATGGACACAGTCACTGATCCCAGTCCCTCTGTTCATTGATGAACTCCGACAAAAGTGCCTCTTAAAAAAAAATCCACCCCAACCTATGCAAACACCATCAGCACTTCCTGTCGTCTGGGGTCACGGCCGGGCCAGTCTGAGGTGAAACGCAGGTCGCCGCAGCGTGAGGTCAGAAGTCCCCTACTCGTCTGTCGTACAGAGCTGCTTAAACGCTCATTTATATTTATTCGCAGTCATTGTTTGCTAATGTTCATACGACATATTGCTGCTGTTTCATAAAGGCTTGTTTCAGAAAATAATGCACATTCACATGAAACACTGACTTGGTGGAAATGCGAAAATCCCCTCTGCCACATTACATTCTCACAGCCCAATGAAATGATTAATCAAGAAAGGAATGGAGGCACAGTTACATAACTGCACATTGTATAACATAAACCAAAGAACATTAAATAACCAATACACGCTTCAACTATTGTAAAAAAAATATATAATAGTCATTTAATACCAAAGAAGAACAATGTGGATACACTTCCTGTCAGTTAGGGTGAAAGTGGGTTCAGTGTGGGGTTAAGCAGAGGTCACCCTCCAACTATTTATGCATATATAATGTAGCGTGTATGTAAAACCATTCAGACCAGAAACTCACTACGCTAAATGGAGGTTTTATTTTTAGCCAACTCTAAGGTCTTGGGTGAGGTTAGGGCAAGATGCAAGAGGAGCCAGATCGTCCATGTTCCTTTTTGTAGACCCGGAACAATCCGCACGCTGGACACAGACCTGGATCTGTAGTATAAAGGTTCTGCACTTTGCACTGTGCAATACAAAAACGTGACACAAAACCATCTAAATCAGGCAGCAATTGTATTTTGTCTGAAACACAACAACAAAAGAGATTTAACGGAGACATGGCTGTTTAGGATGTCACACTTTCACAATGGTTTAAAAAATGCACTAGTGCAAGCAGTAACTGAGGCAGGAACATCTTTCCTCAAAAATACATGCTGACTAACTGACTTCCATTGTGTCCTGTTTGGTGGGTCAACAAAGGTTCAGTCTCGGTTCAAATCCAGGTCAGAGCAGGCGAGAGACAAATGCCAAATTCCATGTTGTCTTTTACATCTGATCTCCACTGCAGCTACAATTCAAGTGGAATTGGTTTTACACAATGACAGTTTTCTGCCAGGCCATCTGCCTAGTCAAAGACACACAGTTCCAGCTAAATATAGTTGGCCGTAATGAATACCTTGATTATCTATTTTTTTCCCTTATTTTCTTCTTTTTGTCCAATTTTGAAAATTCTTTTGTTGCTCGGTGGTGACACTGTTTGTGTTGTTTGCCAAGATGCAGTAATGTCACATCAGAACAACAGCTGCAGTGTCCAATCAAAAGCAGATCTGTGATAAAAGACTTTCCTCGCTCATGTCTCCTTTCAGACAGTCTACCTGCTCCTCCAAACAGAAATAAAGGCATTGAGATGTCCTTTATGACCGTGGACCACCAGAGTCAGGAGATATAAGACCAATCTCTTTACAATATTTATTGCTGCTTTATAACAATGTGGTGTCTGTCCAGTTATTACATCCAGTAGTTGTTGTGCAGTGCCACCATCAGATGAAGTATGTTGTATATTTACATATTTCCTACTTGTTTGGAAAGCGTCACTGCCATATTTTATTATCAACGATACTCGATTGTGACAGGCCTTCCCATTATAATATTTTTATCAATATGGACAATACAGCTGTGGGATGATGTGTTGTCATACAAACCCAACAATCACGGTGATTGGCTGAGCCAAGATATGTGATGGTCCAAACAATGAGGATTCAGACAAATGATTAAAAATGGAGCGCACTCATTCCTGAGGCATCGAAACGCGTCGCTTTGTCCAGTCCTGCAGCGTTATGTGCTGACGCTAGAAGCTTGCGTCAGTGATTGTACTAGTAAAATGGAAACACAGATGCTAGTGAAAAAGTGTCATGTTGGTTGGAACAATAATTTAATTATTATTTTTAATTCAACTTTATTGATATAGCACCAGTTCACAACACAGTAATCTCAAGGCACTTTACATAATAAAGTCGAGACTATACAAACATGTAGAGAAAACCCAACAAATCCCCCTTGAGCAGCTATAGGCAACAGTGGAGAGGAAAAACTCCCTTTACCGGAAGAAACCTCCAGCAGAACCAGGCTCAGGGTGGACGGACATCTGCCTTGACCGGTTGGACTGAGTGGAAAGAAACAAAAGCAAAAAGACACAGCACCTTCCAGGGGAGACCAGCGTTTGACTCTGGTTCGAGACGTTGTGCACGTGGTTACTATAGGAAGGAAGTATGTGTGTGATGTCACAGTTTGATGTAATTTATCTTGTAACTGAACCTTGACCTGACGTTGTTTTCCCAAACCCTACAGTTTTCGTGTGTACATAAAGTCGTTCCCACGGCTTTAAAGGATGATGGTCCTGTAGCTTTAAACAGTAACGCCAAAGGGCATCCTGTGGCATCAGTATGACCTGAAAAGATGTAAAAAAGTGGCGCAATTTTGACATCTTAGGAAGCTTGGAATGAGAATGCGTTGTCTGTCTGTGCTTGTGACTTTCTTCATTCTGTGGCGCTGAACACTCGATTCTCCGAATCACCACAGCGTTTCATAGCGGCCGCACACATGCAGGTGCAGTCACCTGCTTCAGAAACTCCTCTGGATAGAGTGGAGGCATCAAACAAGGACAGGTGCAAATCCACAAGCCGATCACCATCTCTCAGGAGCAGAGTGGGTGAACACAATCTCCAACCAAAGGCATCCTGCTTGTTTTATGATTCTCTGCCACATACGTGGAAATATGTGTTTAAGTTTGTTCCATACGTCACCATAGTTTATTTGGATGTTTTAGAAAAGAAGACGTGCAGAAAAAAGGTTTCACGGCTGTGGTCACTGTGTTACATACATCAGACATGAGCGAGAGATGGAAGAGCAGGACAGATATGTAGTGGGTTCAACAGCAGGGCAACTACTCTCTTCCTATGCTCCATCACACACACACACACACACACACACACACACACACACACACACACACCCTGGGGGCACACAGAACAGCATGCTGCCATGTGAGCGTATTTCTGTGTGCAGATATACCAAATGAGCACCTTCTGGCAGCTCTGGCTCAAAGAGAGAACACGAAGGGCAGGATGCAAAGACGAGAACTGAAGACGAGAAAAGAAAGAGGAGTAGATAACAGAGATTTTCTTCTGTGGAAAATAAAAAAACACACACACGACAGTTGGAGATAATAATACAATGCAGACAGTTTTTTTTTTTTCTGATTTTAAGTTAGGGACCACAGGGACAGAAGAACAAATACAATTTACTCTGGGCAGTTAACAAAACTTGACTCAGACTGCTTGCCATTTATACATCACCACCGTCAGGTCATCTCAGCTTGTGTGTGCATTCTGCAAACATCGCCTGAAAGACGATATTATGGCAATTCATGACATGTTCCAAACTGACTCACTAAAGCAAAGGGATTGGTGGTAAGTGTGTGCCTAGGGGAGTGCTCCGGCTTACACTCGCTAGATATATCCAATTATGTCCTCAGATTATAGAAATATGTTGACTTTAAGATCTACGAGAGAAATTTGTATTGTTTTTCGAGAGCGGGATGAGCTACTTAAATCAAAAGTGATGTCATATTCTTAAACGTTAGAGCACTAAAACATGAAGCAAACTACTGGCTTGTGCTTTGTCACCCTCTCACGAGTGCAGAAATGCATGCTACATGCTCATGGTCAGCCCAGCCCCCGCTGGGAATCCTGCGAACCCCCAGTACACAATGTTATTCAGAGACTTTCTCACACACAAAACCTCCAGATAAAGTCCAGATTCCATGTGTGATAGAAGCTTAAGTTTGTTGACGCCAGCAAAATATCAAAAATCAAAAGAGAAGGAAAACTGAATTTTCCGTATTTTACTTTTTTTATGACAAGTAAACAAAGTCTGTCTCAATGCATATTTACTTCACATTAATATTTGAATACTGTATAATGGTACAAATTAACTCCAGACTGATTCCCCTTTACAAACTCTCTGCACACCATGTAATGCGTGAACTGGGAGATTTAAAGTCTTTGTTGGCACTGTTTGAACAGATAGACCTGTTTAAGGAACAATATCATTTTTTTCATCTTTTACATCCGTAGCAAATAACGCACAAGCAGAAAGCAGAATAAAAAATAACATGTCGTAGGAACACCCAGACACAGACAAACACAGATACCATCGCCCCAAGGCTTAGCACATGATGTGTGTCTGTGTAGCAACCTGTTAGGACCGACACACCCTCCTGCTCTCTCTCCCGACAATCTCCGCCCATTCAGTGTCTTCATTAGATTGGAAACTGGGGAGAACAAATGACAAACAATATCTACCTGTGTCTGTGTGTGTGTGTGTGTGTGTGTGTGTGTGTGTGTGTGTGTGTGTGTGTGTGTGTGTGTGTGTGTGTGTGTGTGTGTGTGTGTGCGTGTTCCTTCTTCTCTACCTATCCTCTTACCTTATCTCTGTCCATCCATTGTCAGGTCATTGCGAGGGCGAGTGGAAAAATGAGGCGCCTCTCTGCCGCCGATGAAGATCTCTCTCTCTCTCTCTCTCTCTCGTTCCATCTCTCTTTCGCTCATTCCTCCATCTCTCTCTCTCTCTGTCTCTCTGTGTGCACTAACCTGAGTGTGTCTGCCATGTTTCCTCCCTCCCTGCCTCTCTGAGTCTTCTGGTCTGTGGAGATATTTGGTGATCTGAGTCATGGACATCCCACACATGGTACACAGTGGCAACTGGACGTGGAACTGGAAGATTCTTGAAGACATTTGGTTTCTAACCCAAAAGGCTTTTTCAGTTCCATCTGGCAGGTTTTTAATCTGTGTATAATCGTTAAGTCATTCACACCTTGAGGGTCAATTGTTGTCCCACCCAACCATCAAATGTGTCTTTCTTATACACTACAATACCATATCTCACCTTTATACAACGCAGCCTTGGCATCTCTTCCCAGGTAATTCAGCACCTGTTCACAATTAGACACATGTGATCCTAGCAACACAATTGGGGGACAATAGGTCCACATGTGCAACTGTTGAGTCGCCTCAAGTCACCTGCATATAGCACTTCAAACTTCTCTTTGCATGAATCTGTGACATGTGCAAACCCTCCATTGTAGATTTGTAAAACTCATACAAGTCCTACCTCACCTGTGAACCATCTACGAGACAATTTTCTTAAGGCGCTTGGGATTTCCCGCACTGTTATTTAGGACTGCTATTTAACACAGGATATTGCCAAAACCTTGGCCCAATCCTTACTCGGTCCATGTCGTGAGCTTGGACGTTAGACGCTCTTGCACACACGTCCTTCTTTAATATAGGAACCACTTGCACCGAAGCGCACAACATTTCGCACTAGTGTTAAAACCTGGTTTCCTGTAGAAAAGTCATGCGTCTTGTTGTACCACCAACCACCCTGTTCACTTTTTCACAAAATATTCAACGTCATCGTTTTGAGCAACAATCAAGAGAAACCATGCAACGCAAGAGGGACTGGACAACGTGACGCTTTTGACACGTCAGGAACAAGATCAGGCTGCGCACAGACACACATTAAATGACTTATGAAGCTACTGAAAAGAACAAAACAAGTTTCTTTACAGCTTTGCTTTGTTTGTACAGCTCCAGGGTCAAGGTTCATGTCAAGAATTCCACTGTTCCACTGACTACGGTGGTTACACAGACTCTTTTCACATTATCCACACCATTACACATGTCAATATTCATGTCCATAATTGCTGTGTGTGCTGCAGTGACCTGATGGTACAGGCAATATTTTGATCCTTAAATGGATCATTTGTATTGATTATACTGTGTGTGTGTGTGTGTGTGTGTGTGTGTGTGTGTAAACATGTACAATGTTGAAATCAATAAATTGAATGTTCAAACATCTTTCCTCTTTATGTTCAACTTAGTGGCACCTTTTCTTTAAGTTCTGTGTAACATTACACTGTTATTCAGGGTTTTTGGATCATATGAAAAGAACATTGACATCATTTTTAATCACCGTCTCTTATCAATATCTGGAATTTTACTTGTAATGGAGGTTTGGTTTGTTTTTCAATCATGGGATTGCTACTTTACTGTTGCTTTGACTTTACACATTTTTTAAATTACTTTTATTTTCAAAAACTTCACACATACACTACAACCAACACTCTCTTTTACTCACAGCCTCCGACCTAGAAATAGTTTGTTTGTCTGTTCTACAGAGCTCCACTGTTGTCCAAAAGTAATTAGACACACCGTTCCAATGGGTGGTGGGTTTCTTCACTCCAAAGCACTTGGTCATCAAGTGGTTGCTTTAAATCACTGTAATGTTTACAGCAGTCAGAACCAACTGCAAGTCAAGCAGTGTGTCCGGATGACGTATTCTCATTATTTTTTGGACAACAACGATTGGTAGTACAGACAAAAATGCTATTATTAATACAGTAACTTTCATCAGATGTGGCATGCTTGCCCACAACAGTTATCTGTTGAATAGATCTATCTTAACAGTTCCAATCCTTTAGTAAAAGGACTAGATGTCGTAAAATTGACTCCAGAAAAGATGAGGTACTTATTCCAGGTCCTCCCGAGCTGCTGTTCTGCTTGTTTTCCCTCTGTCTCTGCCTTAACTACTCCTGATTACTTTTGTCATGTGTTTTCAGTCAATAAGAAGCTGGGAGACAGTTGGAAGACAAGCAGGACATGGGCTTTCAAGGACAAACGTGCAGAGAGGCCAGGCCGGAGCTTTGCAGCCCTGCGCCCTCTGCTGCAAGAAAATGGCAGAAGAACAACCTGCTGTCGCTTTGCAAGACGTATTACATTTACATTTAGTCATTTGGCAGATGCTTTTCGGAACTGACTGAGAATGATCAATAACATTACATATACTGATATTTGTAGTACTTATTTATCTGTTTACGAACGTGTTCATGTATCCATTCAATTCAAATAAAGTTGAACTGAATTGAATGAGGGCATCTGCAGCAAAATGTAACATTCGAAACTCGTTTTTTAAATAGTTGTGTTTTGATTAAGAGTAGTTACACATGCAGATATGTTTGGCTCAAAGAAACACTCCACTCCAAATAGAAGGACCAAGTTAAAATTATTTACTCAAGTTGAAGTACTAATTGCATCCTCTAAAATTTGTTCAACCAACTTTAAAAAGTAAATATTATGGAAAAGGAAAATTTTATAGTAATCACTAAAAATACATGTCAAAGATCACAGCAGGTGAAGGTGGAAATGTTTTTAACTACTTTATGTTTTGACTGCTGCCTCATGAATTTAGTAATTGATATTTTTTTATTACAAATGTGAATCTGCAAAATGTAACTACATTAAAGCTGTAAAATAAATATGGTGGATTAAAAGTAAAGATAACATAAAATGTAAATACAACCATACGGTTCTTAAATACAAGACTTTTCCGTCACTGCCTTATTTAATTTTGTGTAGTATATGTATACATTTATACATTTGAATTTCAATTTATGTGTGTGTGTGTGTGTGTGTGTCTAAGAGAGAGAGAGTGAGGGATTTACTATTACATTTTTTCTTATTTTCATTTATTTATATTATATTTATTATTTCATAAAAAGCATATTTTTAATTTTTATCAAGTTTTAGTAATTTTGCATTAATATACTAAATATTAAAGACATTGAAAACCATGTATGCAACACATTGTAGTAATTTAGGAAATGAAATAATTTAGTCATATAAAATCACACAAACAGTTGAGTTATGGACATCAATATGTTTTTTGTTACCTAAAACATTATAACTAATAAAACAAAAAAATACTTTTGTTTTCTCTGATTACATTGTACAGTATTACTATTAGTATATGTTACTAATAAATAAAAAAAATAAAAATTACAATAACACAACAACACCTAATGCTATTTATCTAATAATTTTGTAGATACAGAGAAGTGAAAAATAAATTGCATCAATTTATGTTTCTGAACAAACAAAAAAATCACCTAAGTGACAAGAGTTAAAATATTTAATATGTGTTGATTTTTTATTTAATAATCTAGTCAGCAACAGCAGTGAAGGAGAAGTGTGTAGCATCAGCTGCCATCATGTTACCTCCAGACTGGACTTCAACAGTTTTACATCAGGTCACAGTCATCTGATCTTCCACTGAGGACCAGGATGAAAATAAATTTACATACTTGCCTCTGGAGCTGTAAAGTTTTATTTTTCAAAGTTATCATATTGTGTGTGTGTTAAACCAAATGATAGCCGTGCATTTGAAGAGGTTTGATATTACACTTGTTTCAGGGTCTTGCACAGTGCTTCCTGCTGGTTCTCGGGTGTCTGTTACATAAGAGAACTCTGTGATGTTCCATGCTTCCAGCAGTTATTTAGTGTTCACCACTGTCGCTGACTCTTTCCCTTCATTTTGCAAAAAGCAAACTGTAGTATTCAAGCATTTATAGAAAACTTTAAAGGAGCATGAAGAATCATGCAACAGCAGCAATAGTGCTAGTTGTTTAATTAATGGTGACAATAGTGACACTTGTTGTTGCTAGAGGTGACTGTAGTGACATCTAACACTGTTCACTTCAGGTGTGGCACAGGCTCGTGAACTAAGCTGAAGGCCAAACTGTCTCCCAAGCCCCATCTGGTGTTTAATTACAGCACTGCAGCAACTGAGCACATTTCCTGAATAAAGTGTTAAAGTATTAAAGACAAAAACTTTCCTCTTCTCTTCACTCTCTCCTCTCACCCCACATCTATAATGTCTCCACTGTATGAAATTAACTCTGTGTCTTCTTTGTCCCATAGTCGTCTTTCCCCTCTCTCTCTCCCTGTCCACAGGTGTCCCTGGCTTTGGCGCTGTGTGTCCTCCAGTGTGCAGCTACTGGTCCTACTAACCTGCCCAATGTTTTGCTGTTGCTTTTGTTGCTCTGTTCTTTTCTCTCTCTTAACTTTCTTCTCAACCCAACCAGTCAATTCAGATGTCCGTCCACCCTGAGCCTGGTTCTGCTGGAGGTTTCTTCCGTTAAAGGGTGTTTTTCCTCTCCACTGTTGCCTATGGCTGCTCAAGGGGGATTTGTTGGGTTTTCTAAATGTTTGCATAGTCTTGACTTTATTATGTAAGGTACCATGCGATGACCTTGTTGTAAATTGGCGCTATATAAATAAAGTTGAGTTGAATTGAAAAACTAACAGAAGGAGTAAGAAGTAGTTGGAGTGGAGTATTAAGCCACAGAGATCTAGCTTGTAAAAATCTTAAATTGTTTTTACATCAAAATAATCTATGAGGACACAACAACCACATACACATCCAGTATATGCAATATTAGGCCTCCAATAGTGATTTGTTAAATGAGAGTATCACCATACAGACACTAAAGCCTTTTAGTCTCTGTCAGCTGTTTTTTAACAAACAATCCTCTAAACCAGCATGGTTTATATGTTAGGCCTGAATTTACCGGGTCAACTCTGTATAAATATGGCAATAAACATCATATTAGGCAATATGTTGATAAAAATTAAATATCATTGTTCACACAGTTTATGTTAAAGAATAATGCCCTCCAGTGTCTGCCTGATGTATTTTAGTAGTTTTTGGACAAAAGTGGACTACGGTACAAATCAACATTATATTATTCTTTTAGAAATTGTAGCTTGGAGGAGAAAAGCTGTGACATATATAACGGGCAGCACCATTACATGCACAATCGTTAGTCACAGGCACAAAAAGCTATAAGCGTAAGTGCAATATTTGATTGACACCTTTAATAGCCTTCGAAAAGTGTTTTTAAATTTTTAAGTATGACATAGTAGCATGCAATAATATTGCAAACTGTAAGAACTTGGTGTTAGTTTTCTAAGAACCCTTTGCCAGGATTTTATGGAGCGTGGCTCCACCTTTTAAAAGTCACCAGCAGATGGAAGTGTTACACAGAGAAAGACAAGGACTCGAAACGCACCTTGCAGAAGCAGCACACACAATACACACATTATGGAATCGCATTGAATGCAATGAAATGTTAACACGTGATTCTTCTTTATGCAAATACAAATGGAATATTGTGAACTGATTTGCATAATCACATAAACAAAACCAATCTGGTACATAATATGCTGGGGATTTTCATAACCAGTTAATTCCATTATACAGATTCCATTACACCTCAGCTACCACTGTTGGTTGCGCAACTTGGCCACACAGGAAGGGAAATATGCAGCTGTCTAATAAAGACAATAAGGACATTTATTTGGGTAAAAGGCCATTTCTATAATTTCATCAACTCTTTTTCGTTTATTAATTTTTGTATTGCTTCTTTTCTCATTCAATTTTAGTCACCAATATTGGTTTTAGGCACAATTAATTATTGATGACATTGGTTTAACTTCTTAACACCTCATGTCTATCATATATCTTTAAATAAATAAAGTATATAATGTATAAATATATGTTATAAAACACAATTTTCTAAAAGTTTCAGAAAAGTGTCAGTTGTCAGCTGTTCTTAATCCTGGTCCTTTACATCTGAAGGGTCCAACTTACTTTGTCTTCCCCGCTCCACCCCATCTAAAACGGTATCTTCCAGCTTCTGACTGACTGAACATACCTGTTGTAGGTCTCCAGCAGTAAGTCAAGCAGGGTTAGTTGGAAAACAAGCGGAGCAGGGGTCTTTGCAGAAGTGTATGAAAAACCCATTACTTATGTTACATAATATAAAACAGACTAGTAGTAACTATATTATAACAATTAATTCAATTGTTTCATGTAGGCTTTTCAAGATCAACCAAAGACTACAGTAATTTGTCATGATTTAATTGCAGCATCAGAGGCAAAACCCAAGAGAGGTCAATGCTCTGGCCTGATGCAACAGCAGAAATAATTATGTCAGTATTTAGAACATGCAGTAACCTATAGGACTGTGGTGGGTTTTTGCATGTGCTGGAATTGAGGAAACAACAACTAAGGAAAAAACAGGAATTTTACAAATGTATTAGATTTACAATTTTCAGTTCAATTCATCTTTATTTAGAGTATATAGCGCCAATTCACAAAGTCATCTCATGGCACTTTACACAATAAAGTCAAGACTGTACAGACATTTGAAGAAAACCAACAAATCCCCCTTGAGCAGCTATAGGAAATAGTCAAGGGTAAAAATTCCCTTTAACGGAAGAAACCTCCAGCAGAACCAGGCTCAGGGTGGGCGGCCATCTGCCTTAAACAGTCAGGCTGAGTGGAAAATATTTGGTAGGTTGGTAGGACCAGGAGCTGCGCACTGGAAGACACTCAGCACCAAAGCTGGGGACACCTGAGGACAGGGACAGAGAGAGGGAAACAGAGAGGGAGCAAAACTACGGGCTGAGCGGAGGTAAGTGTGTCAGTGCATCAGGGGTTGGTCCCCCAGCAGTCTAAGCCTATAGCAGCAGGACTACAACTAACTATAAACTTTTTCATGCTTTTCATGAGGAAAGTTTTGAGCCTAGTCTTAAAAGAAGTGAGTGTGTCTGCTTCCCAAATCTGGACTGGGAGCTGGTTCCACAGGAGAGGAGCTTGATAGCTAAAGGCTCTGCCTCCCATTCTGGGAACCACAAGTAGGCCTGGATTCTGAGAATGAAGTGGTCTATTAGGATCATCTGGTGTGAGGAGATCTTTTAGTCTTTTACTGTTGCCTATAGCTGCTCAAAAGGGATTTGTTAGGTTTTCTCTAAATGTCTGTATAGTCTTGACTTTATTATGCTAAGTGCCTTGAGATGACTTTGTTGTAAATTGATGCCATATAAATAAAGTTGAATTCAATTGACCTTACCTTGCCTTACCTTAAATTGAAAACGAAAGAATAACTGTCTACAGTACAACATTTGAAAATATAGTGCAGGGTAACTCTTAACTCAGTATAGACTACCCAGAATTGCAATTTCAAGGTAAATGTACTGTGCATGTTTCATACTGTTTCATACCACTGAACTTCAGATATATTACCTGTTTATCTGCCATTTTCTGTATTCTTTATGTTGTATTCAGTCAGTTTGTTAACCTCCAGGGAGCTTTGAACCAGTTAATACTACGTTTTTCTAGGCACCCTTTTGTGAACTGGTGCCTCACACTGGTGTTAGTGTAACTTCCACATTTTTTTAACTTAGTAAATTTAACCATAACTATTTTTGTGAATCTTGCAGTTAACTTGATTAAGATTAGTAAAAAGTCAATTTGTTCATAATTGAGTAAAGTTGACAATTGTATTTAATTTTGCAGATTTAGTGGATTTGAATTGGATCAAGTGAAGTTAATGAGGCTAAGGTTATCCCTCCATGGGCTTGGAGGGGTGGACTGGCTCTAATGCTGGACCTGGATGGAGACTGACGGAGAACATTAGCTCGTCTGTTTGTTTATTATAATTTGCAAAGGAAAGAACTAGAGAACCTGGATTAGATAGACCTATAGAACGGTACCGTTCGGATCTTGGCAGCCCGGTGTGGTGGCCTGCTCGATTACGTCCACTAACCACCTCCAAACTGAAGAGGGCAGCAGTCCGCCACGGCTGCGTTCAGCGTGTCTAACAAGCGAAGAAGAATAACATCCGGTATCGCTGTTGGCGGGCAGAACGGGTTCGGCGCTGGTTGTTAGCGACGCTGAGGCTATTGTGTGGTTTACCAGTAAACCCGTATCAAGGAAAAGTGATCCAAATCACGCGGACTGGCCTTTATCGCAGCAGGCTCCTCTTCGGCCCGCCTGTGATTACAGAAGGCGGCGAAATCTCTGCGTTCTCACTCGGGCCTACTGCAAGCCCATAGACGCGCGCCGAAGCGTTCTCTGTAAAGGTAAGGCTCCTGTTAGCTAGCCGCGCAGAGAGACCACATCAGCCATGTTGCTCTCCGGCTGCAGGAGGGAGGGGGGGCAGACTCGTCTCGTCGCTCAGGTTCTAGCCGGGTAATGTGGATTGTGGATACGATAGCTGGGTCACTCGAAATGGGTCGAGATTAGCTGGGCCTTCGTTCGCTATTCAATGAAGCATCCGAGCGTCCAGCGTGTTCAAACGCTGCGCGCCTGGTTTTGGCTCGTCGGACGGATGAGCATTGTTCCCGGCTACAGTTTATGTCCAAACGGTGTTTGTCTCCACTTAGAACCGCGTCCTGAGATCAGCCTGAGGCGGA
This sequence comes from Channa striata, assembly GCA_033026295.1. NCBI lineage: Eukaryota > Metazoa > Chordata > Actinopteri > Anabantiformes > Channidae > Channa > Channa striata. Next base: position 2,840,173 of record CM065180.1, on the reverse strand, counting down.
GGTGAGGGACACCGTGTCCAACAGTAAACGCCTTAACCCCAAGACTGAGATCGATGCTGCGGTTTTAAACTTGTTACCAGTGTGAACGCGTTAGTTCTGGAGGTGGATTATCTGTAGCCTGCGGCGTTTTCTTTTCGCAGACTGCGATCCAGTGAAGCCGGTTTCGTACCGCGCACGAACATGCGCCAGAAACCGTGATTCGAAGTAAGCGAGGAGCTTGTTGGCTTGTCACGTGGCATGTGACAACAAGAGCCGCAGCAGGAAACGTCACGTCAGTCGTAGGCAAACGTGCGGTGAAGTCCAATGCCAAGAATAAGAAGTGTGATGTGTCCGATGTGTGACATCCACTTTACCTGCTTTGTCTGAACGCGTTCATGTCACTGCTCTTACGCTCAAACAGACGTGATTAGAGACACTAGAGCAAGTTTCCAGTCTGTGTTTGACACTGTCTGTGATCCTCCTTCAGGGACATTCCTCAGGGGGAGAAATGCCCCTGAAGGAGTTTCGTTACATGCTACCTGCCATTACTGAAATATGCCGTGCATTTCTGTTCTCAGTTTCCCCATTTTACCAGTCACCTCTGTCCTCAAAATGAGCAGCGTTGGTGGTTGTGGTTTATTTTCAGTTTGCTTTCACGAATAAATGCAGTTCGTTGAAAGAGTCAATATATGAACATGGTAATTACTTTGTTGATCCATCTCGCACATAGTCATTTGTTCACCATATGAAAAGGAAGCAACAGTGCTGCTGATGTGAAAATCCTCACAGACTAGCAGTCGCTGAGATGTAAGGAGAATTGATGAGCAAAGCACAGCAGCTCTCCAAAACATGAAAACTCCACAAGTTAATATAACAACATTCACAAAGTCTGGGATATTACCGTTTTACCAATATCTCTTCACCTGCTAATACACCAAGGAAACTCTATATTTACTGATATTTGCAACAACACATTTGCAAATAAATATACATTGTACAAATAATGTATAGTCATCTCTTTAAATCTACAGTGTAGGTTCCGTTCAGTTGAGATGTAGTGAAATGGTGGAATAACACTAACACTGTAGTATTTCTGCCTCTTAATAAACAAACTTCAGATGAAATATTGGATCCTTTACTTTTTAACTTTTTTTAACTTTTAATACAGAATCTAACATCTGAAGACAAATTCAGTAACTGATTCAACATTAAAATCCCCCAGTCAAAGAAAACACATTTGATTTGTTTTTTTTATGATCCTGATATTGAACATAACAATAAATTGTCCATAGGTGTTAATGGTTCTCTTTCATTGTAAATGGTAAATGGTCTGCACCTATATAGCACTTTTCTACCTGTTGGTACTCAAAGCGCTTTACACGGCTTCTTATCTACCCATTCACACTCACAAACACACACACATTCATGCACCGATGGGGGAGCTGCTATGCAGCTGGCCGATGCTCACTGGGAGCATCTAAGTGGGGCTCAGTGTCTTGCTCAAGGTATAGCCTCCTTTCAGATATGAACTCCTGAGGATGTCAGGAGGATCAGGTCCAGGCATTATCCAGAGTTTTCCTTTAAAGATATGCAGCCAATATCAAGAGATAATCTGGGCGACATTCGTTCTTACTTGTGAAGAAATACTTGATAATCAGGCAAGGGCTTGAGCACCTCAAGAAGGGGGCAGGACATGATGTTTAAAAGAAAAAAAACAGCGGAAGTGACAGTGTTTTCCTTGGCGATCAATGTACAAAATTTACTCAATTTACATCTTAATGCATTTACTATTAATATTAAATGTATTTAGACGTATCCACAGTAATAGAGTTCGTCACCTTCGGAGTTTGTATGTGCCCAGTTTCGCAGCAGTCGTGGGACAATGACGTCATCAACAAGCTCACTTGCTCATGGTGAATCCTCCAGAGGATTACCTTCTCTATTCACACATGAGCTCGGCTCAAGATAATCCGGACTTTGCACTTGGGAGCTGACTGGAGAAGATCCGGCTAATGTCTGGGGTGAAACAGTGGGGTAGTTGCATTCACAAATATACGTCCTCCACATAAAGTCTGGAATATATCTGGATTCCAGTGCATGTCTGAAAAGGGCCTCATTGTGTATCTCTGTGTTTAGTTCTAAGATAGACAGGAGACTTGTTCTGGGTGTACCCCATTTCTATTTTATTATTTTCTTTATAGGCCTACATTTTATACTGTGCTGTAAATATGTTTGAGTATGTAAAACATCTCAGCTACTTGCCCAAACATTACATTCAATGGAATTTGTAACTTTAGCAGGATTGGGGGTATAATGTATTTTTTGGTTTTGTTTGTTTTTTTTGGAGTACTGCAATATCACTGTAGCCCAAGACAAAACCCAGCTGTATATCTAATATCATAGCTTTACGTTCTGATTTGCCTGTTTCTGGTCTGATTACCGGTTAGTGACATACGACTTTGATCAGTCACTTCACTTAAAGTATTGGCCATATCATTCTATCAGCCCTCTATTTCTTATCATTCCGACAGATCATTTAAATGTTACACAATGCAGAATTTCTCTTCCCTTAACACTTTTACTTATACTAATCGCTGTACCATTCCTGTGTGTGTGTCCATCAGAAGTCCCCTGAACAGACATCAAGCTGGCGACCGTAGCAGGAAAGAAGGGGAAGAAGGCTGAGGAGGAGGAGCAGCCTGCAGCGACAGCGGCGGCAGCAGCAGCAGCAACTACAACAACAACAGTCACTGCAGCTGCAGCAGCAGCAGCAGCAGAGGAGGAAGAAGAGGAGGAGTATGTGGTAGAAAAAGTTTTAGACCGTCGAGTAGTGAAGGGGAAAGTGGAGTTTCTGCTGAAATGGAAGGGGTTCTCAGAGTAAGTACATTCACTTGTGTCTTTTTGTATGCATGCTATGGTTCAACAGTGACTCATGCCCTCAGCATTAAAAGTTTGAGACATTTGACAATAATTACTGTCCAGCACCTAACATTTCATAGCGTCTTTAAAAAAGACTGAGGTTTTACGAAAACATCAGTATCTATTTCTGTCTGTGTGCACTCAACTTTTCCAGTGAAGATAATACATGGGAGCCGGAGGAGAACCTGGACTGCCCTGACCTCATTGCAGAATACATGTCAAAACAAAAAGATAAGGAGGAGAAAAAGAAGGAGAGCAAGAGGAAAGCTGCCAGTGAGGCCTCGGGAGACTCAGAAGAGCGTGGGAGCAAAAGGAAGAAGGAGGAGGTGAGCAGATGAGTTTGATTTGGACTTGGGCTGGGCATCATAAAAAAAAAAAAAACAATTTCCCCTAAATACTTGTCAACGTATTTACCACAACTTTACCATTAACATAAATGTCAATAAGTTAAAACTGAAATTAAAGTTAAAATTAATCTGGGGGCCTTCATATTATCAGATAACTGTTGAACCTACTGGATCCAGCAAATGCTTTAAAATGCTTTGATGATGATCAAATTGTTTTTAGGGGGGATGTCTTTGTCTAATGCTGCATGCTTATTGGCTTAATGAAGCTGCTGACATGTATTCCTTAGATATTCAAATCAATTCAGTATGTGCCATAAACGTTTTGATGAGTGCTCCGACACATTACCATCTTTTGTTAATATATTTCATCAGTGGCCTTAGACCTTGGTAGTCACTTGCTATGTGTTAACCTGCTGCTATTATCAAGTATTTCTCCTTTGTTTGTCTTTGTGTGAAAGAAATGCTGTCACCTTTCTAGTTTGCACCACTATTTAATGCTCACTTTAGGAGGATGTTCTTTTACCAGCCTGTTTTTCATGTAGGATATTATTGGTGCATATCTCTCTCCAGGGTGAGAAAGCCAGAGGTTTTGGCAGAGGTCTACAGCCGGAGAGGATCATTGGTGCAACAGATTCAAGTGGAGAGCTGATGTTCCTCATGAAGTGGTGAGTCTTCACCTTCGCTTCATAAAGGTCCACCGAGATTTATTTAGACATGACACAGTGGCAAGCTGCAAGAATCAAATCAATTCTGCTGTGGCGTATTGATTTGTCAGTTTATATGAAGTGTGTCGTGTCCTGATTGGAGACTGGCTTAACTCTGGCTAAAGGTGTCACAATAATAGCCAGGAAGTGTGACAGCCACCGTCTTTCTTGGCGTATTGCTTATTTGATTGTCACCTCTACCCTGAAACTAACAGTACTATAACTGGAGTTCAAAACGAATGCACTGGGTTAAAGGTGTATAATGGGGCAAAATAAATGAACTTCTTCAAAGTCTTTCTGGCCTTAATCACACTGTCTTTGAGCACAAGCAGGCTGTTCTCCTTTAACCAGCCGCGCTGGTCGAATCCTGGGCATATTCCAAACATAGTGAAGATCTGAATCACATTGGTTGGACTATTTAGCTTTCCTTTTTTTCAGTAGAATTTTGTTTTACAAAATATCTCTGTCCTTTGATACGAACAATCTGTGCTGGAGTGGAGAGAGCGACTTAGCAAATCAAGCACATTCTTACCATGAGCTGGTTTTTAGTGTTTTAACAGTTAACTGCACCGATCTGCAAAATATCAAGCTACTTCATGAATATTTTCTGCCCTTTGCACAGATAAAGTGATGATTCTTCAGAAAGTTGATGGAACAGTTATTCAGTAATAACAATAACATAATAATGTGACAAGACAGTGTGAACATAAAAGTTCAGCTCTGCCTGATGATGATGAGCACAACAGGGTTTTTTTTATATACATTTTATTTTTTATTTTATTTTACGTATCTATGTATGTAGTTATTGTTGAAAACTAAAAAACATTGATTACTGTCTTGGTCATGTGATCCCCATGTGAACTAATTTAATCCAGTAATTATTTCAAGTAGTTTTATACCACCGTTGTAATTCAGTACCTCAGCTCTGCCGTAGGTTCTACAATAACAAAGTCCTATAATCCTTCTATTTACATACAGGAGGGCGGCGTAATAGGATAGGGTATGACTTTATTGATCCCACAGTGGGGAAATTCCTGTGTTTCAGCAGCAATACGAACAAAGAACAAAAAAACCTTAGTTTAACTTTAAACAAGATAGAAGAAAAACAACAGTACTAACTGTGCAAACAGTGTATTAAAAGAAAAAGAATAAAGAATCTCTTTGCTGCATATGATAATATAAAAATTGTAGTAGTAATAATAGTTTTATTTATTCATATCTATCATTTTTGCCATGTTGTTTCTAACTATCTTCTCTGTTCATATTTCTTTAATTTAAATTAACAGGAAGAACTCAGACGAGGCCGACCTCGTTCCAGCCAAAGAGGCCAATGTTAAGTGCCCCCAGGTGGTCATCTCTTTCTACGAGGAGCGCCTGACCTGGCACTCTTACCCCACAGAAGAGGAAGAGAAGAAAGAGGAGGAGAAAAAGGACTAGATGAGGAGACACCAGTGCAAAGTGTAAAAGGAAGTGCAGGGCAGGAAATCAACTATAACATTGTGAACTGTTGCCCAGGTTTGTAAAGTCTAGCAGCCACTTTGGCAGCAAAAGTGGAACGAAACCCCCCCAAAGCACTGAGATTGAACTGCCAATGTAGCTGACAGAAAGAAAGAAGTTTGTTTTCCTGCCCTGGGAGAATATGGGCCTGTGGGTTCCTCAAAAGATGCTCCCACCTGTGTCTCAACTGAAAAAGTGTTTTTTATTTTTTAAAGAGGTACGTTGACAGTTCTTCTCATTTGCATTGATTTCTTTACCAAGAACATGTCACTTGATGGGAGTTGGTGCCTTTGTTCTCCCAGTATTCCTGCATTGAACTGAAGACAGTGAAATGACTAAAGTGTTTGTCTCCTCTTTTTGGTGAAGTGTGTCTGGTGGAAAAGCAGGAATGTAATGCAAAACTGTCAAGTTACCTCTTTAAAATGTGCACAGGTGCTTGGCTGTGAATGGCAAGTTTGTCTCTCCTGCCAACTGTTATTTCTTGTTCAAAGAAGTTGTGTTTTTACAAATGTGTGTTGATAAGATGTTTGGCCAGAGACAACAAACTTCTCTTCCTGTTTAGTGACGATACACCGTAGGGAACGTCTTTTGAATAGGAAAGAGGTGAGGTAAGGTGTGATGGAGGAGTGGACAGAAACCATTTGTCCCTTTCACTGTCTGTTCTCTTTGTGCCACCTGGGTTTTCATTATTGCTGACATAATGCTGTTCCTTCATTTAAAACCTTCAAACGCCTAATGGTGACTGTTCTTTTGACTCTCTTTTGATAAAGAGGGGATACAGTCTACATGAATGACTACCAGTCAATGACGTCAGCCTCTACCTGTCCAACCAGTCGGAACGGCACTAAATCAGCCAGCTTGCAGTTGTGTGCTACACTTTTTTTTTTTTTTTTTTTTTTAAATGCCTTACACAATTTTCCTTCATTCAAGCCATGATGATGCTGCAGCTTGTTCTTTGCTTCCTGTTTAATGAAGAAGTCTGTCATTAATCAAGCTACGAGACAAACTTTCTGCTCTTTCTGTGCCATATTTCATGCATTTTCTCGACATCAACATGTAAATTGCCAGTTACGCTGTTGAGGAAGTCCTACATATTTACTGCCTATTTTTCTTACTTGATTAACTCACAGTATTCAACAGGAAGCTACTTGACTGGCAGAAAACACAGCTAAAGTACAATGACACAACACAGAGATGATGAATAGGTGTTACAGGCCATTCCCTGGCAACTGTGGCTGGATTGATTTTTATTTTATCATTATTATCATTATTATTTTTATCATTATTATTTGGGGGAATTTAAGGCTGTTTAATTGCCTGCCAAAGTGGCTGGTAGTGTTAAAACAGATAAAGTCAGCTCAGAATCTAGCTCTTTGCCATTTCCACACTTCCTCGATGTGTTTAGCAGTTACTTAACCTGATATAACAGTTACTGGTACACTAAACTAAACCCCTGTCCAAATACCTTAAGCTTACGGAGGGAAAGTGTTAAGGCCCCCCTGAAAATTAAATAAATACATTTATACCTGACTATCACTAGCTGTAAGCATTGTTTTGGAATTTTTTTTTTTAAACTGCTTCTAGAATTCCAAAAATATGTCACTGTTTAAGAAGCATTTTCAGAAGGAAGCAAAAGTACAGAAGTACAGAAATGCCAAATGTGTTTTTAATCACTATTTTATAAATTGTTACCGGGGCAGTAGTGACAAAATTTTTTAACCTTAGTTTGTCCCATCAAGTATATTTTATTGTTGGCAATATTTCAAACAAAATACAAAAATTTGAGGGAGCATCAAAACCTAGTTATGGGATGTGTATATTAAGAAAATGGATATCAGTTGATATATCACTATTGGATTTTTTTTTTCAAAGTATGTATTTGAATTTAATTTAACACTGTAGTTGTAGACAGAGTTATTTACCGGGTAGGAGGACTGGTTTTAGGCACCAGGTGAACTGTAGTGACCATCGCCAGAACAGATTGGATCAGGACTGTTGGGGCTAATCTGATTGCAACACAAATTGTAGTGAAAAGGACTAAGAACACTGTAAAGTGTCAGAGTGGGAACTGGCCAGCTGAATGCTGGAGAACCATTGGCTGCAGTTTGTACAAAACCAGGTAACAAGCAGTTTGGGTGATTTTCAAAAGGTTATTGCTGCTTTGGCAGGTAGAGCGGAAGTTATCTGCTGTGACTGAGGTTCTGTCACTCATGTAGATATGTGCTCCATACCAAACACATCCCTGTTTAACTGACGACACGATTGAAAGTACGTTAAATAATTATTTCTACTCCCTGGTTTTAAAGTTCACACACTTGTGCGCACACAGAGAGCCACGTGTGTTTTCTAGGCTGTATTATTTCAGCTTGCATTGGCCGGGCAACACTCAAGACATGATGATTCAGAATGGTCAAAGTAATTCATGGTTCCTCTTGTTCGAAGTGGTTTAAAATCTCTTTAACATGTTTTGATATTTGCAGAAAAAAAATCCTAAAGGACTTCTACATTCAATATGTTTTACATGATCACGTTACGTTAAGTCTGCCTTCAGTGTTTCCTCTGCAATGTAGCCTTCACCAACAGTTTCGGTGTTGAATGTAGCCCGGCTGTGCTTATTTCTGTGTGTACTGTTTGTTAGACTAGTAGCTTTCTCTATTAGCAGACCTGGATTCACTACTTTAAATCCCACGTCTCTGTGCTGTTGTTTGCTTTTGGGTGGCCTTCTGCTGTTGGAGATTCGAGAACTGACCTTAAGGAAATTGTCCTATCATAATGTGGTTGTCTTTATTGCTGGTGATGTTTTGGTGTCTCTGTGTCTCATACAACTATTTCTACTTGTATGAGTTCAAAAAAATTTAAAATTTATTTCATTTTTTCATACGGTCTGGCTTTGGGATGATCTTATTTCTCCAGTGTGTACATCGGCATAGAGTAAAATGTCCTACACTCTTGATTGCTTTGTTATTTTCACCATTAACCAGTAGGGATTGAATTAGCTGCACCCGGGTTTGCTAATCAGTTTTTCTATCTTGTCTCTGAAAGTTTTCTCTGTAATTAGAAGGTTAGCTTGTGTTGTCCTGTTGCATGTATATTGGTTTCCCTTGGAATGTCACTGTCATGGCTGATCTACTTTTGTCTGCTTTGGACAATAAAGTTGTTTTTCATAACTGTTTGTGCTGTCTATTTGTCCATTTAATTTTCCTATTATGACAATGGAAAAGAGAACAACCACCACCGTATTTGACAGCTTTGTGATGGCTGAAAATAATTTGAATTTTTATTTATTTTAATTTTTTTAAACAACTACATCAAAATCCCTGTTAATGTTATGTCTGTCTGGAATATAACCTGAATGTACTATTCAAAATATTCAATACCCACTATCAAAAGTTTGCCTATTGTAGCTAACTTCTGAATGTGCCACTTGTTTCTGCATTACACAGAAACCGTTAAGCACTAAGGCTACTTTGCCCTTCACTTGGCTAGAAAGAAAATCTGATGTCTCGTAGCCCCATTGTCTTTGAATCTAACTGTATAAAATCTGAGGGAACTCAACAGACTTTAAAAAAAAAATCCATTTACATTATTATTTTTTTCCATCTTTTTATTGTAAAACATGAGGTCCCAAGTCTTTAAAAACCAGCAAGCACATTCACAATGTGCACAAAAGTTTGTTCCATCAATACTCAAAAGCATGCAGAATAAATGCACATGCACTTCATTCAGAAGACTAAAAGTATGTGTTCTGGAAATGTACCCAATAAGAAGCAACCATTCATATGTTCTGGTGCTACTAAATCCTGAGAAATTCAACATGTATAAACGAGCTCTTATGGCTTCACCTAAACCACTACACTTAACAAAAGGCTTTCTCATCTACAATGCTGAAAATGTCGGTCGAACTGCTGCCATATTCAGTTCCTCAAATAATTCGTGTATATACGCACGTACGTGCACACAGTAACTTAAAAACAATGTTTAAATATGGATAATTTATTCTTTAATGTGCATTCATATTTATTTGAAGCGTTTGAAATACATTCCAATACTCATCATTCTCAAAATATTAACAGCTTAACAAATTACTTCAAAAAGCCCTTTACTACATTTAGCTTATGTATTAAGAGCAACAGCAGGTTCCGGACCTGTGCTTTGAATTAAGGATTGGGATGACTGCATTTAGCACTATTATAGGAACAGGATTCCCATCGCAGACAGATTGGTGCATTACCAACATTTGAAAACATCGACGAGTGACAAATGAAACGAAAAGTGTCTTAGTCGGGTCATTGGGTTCAGTCACATGAGTTTAGTGTTGATTCTCCAAATCTCTGAAACTCTGTTGGAAAGATGGAAATTTATTCTTCCAAAAGATATTTTTCCATTTGGTATTTTTATGATGGTGAATGACTGTGGATGCCATAGCACATTCATATTATTTTCGTAGTCATCAAACTATTCAGGGGCCCCATGGTGCTCTTTAGATAAGGCAAAGTCATTTTAAGACACTGATTATTTATTCTTATAGTCTTTCCTTTACCTTGTCACCAGTTAAAGCCACAGGCAAATCCCACTGCTATCATGCTTTCTATTATAAAAAAAAAAACATAAATACATGCACCATTTATGGGATTCATTTCAGGATTCATTCAATAATTTAAGGCCACAACGCCTTGAAATAGGCACTCTTTACACGGGGGACAACCAACAATCCAACAGTCTTACCTATTTTTTGTGAGGAGTGAAGTGCACTTACTTTCATTCTTACTCCCATCTCAACTTTTTCCCTGTCCACCATGCACCATTATATAGTGTCAATATTTTTAAACAGGGTCCAGCCTTATAAGTCAGTTGACTAGTTAGAAAAAAAAACCTTCAGGTCTCTTGAGGCAGCTGATTTTGAACAAGCATTGAATATTTATTTGATATGATAGCCCTGGGTAAACATTATCAGCCTGACCTAAAACGGATCAACTGGAAACCTCCAGTAGATTAATTGGGTTAGGACCAGGTGTGGCCCACCCACCCTCCAGGGGAAAGCGTGGTGCCAGTCCCGACCGCGGATAAATGGGAGGTTGCAGCAGGAAGCGCATCCTGCATAACAATTACATGCCAATTCAACATGCAGATCATTCTGCTGTGGCAACCACAGGAAGGGACAAGCCGAAAGCCGGTGGTCTAATTAACAAGCAGCTATAGTGGAAAAGAGAAGTATACTGTATAAAGAAACCCCTAATCCCAGGTGAATTGGTGTCTGTTATTTTAATTTCATTACTAGCAGCCTGGATTTACCTGGAGGTTTTTTAAGATTTACGAGAGGTGGATTCAAGTCATTTTCCAGTGTAAAACATTTTACAATAAATAAAGAGTAACACAACCTAGTGTAAAGCTTGTGCTATCATCATTGTGCTAATTACACTCAATTTCAGAGAACTCTTCTTCTGTCTCACTTTCCTCTGTCCATCCAGCTACCTTAAAATTCTTTACATAAAAACACAGTGGTTGGTGATACCTGTTGGGATGTTTGATGATTCCAAGATGTTTTTAGAGCATTTGCTTGACACAAGGTAAAGAATTTTTTTATCTGTTCCAACTGCCACCACAGAATCCCTTAGTGTTTAGACTTCTGTTAAGGGACTGTCTTTCTCTACTGTCTGATCTCCAAAGCTCTTGTGAGAAGAGTGTGCACATCCTCACTTTTTCTTGTCCCTCTGTTTCTTGCAGTTTTTTTCTCCTCTTAGTGGCAGTAATGTCCCTTGTTGTGAGGTCACTGTGACTCTACCACTGGGCCCAAAATCAAAAAGGTATTCTGTTGAGTCAAGCGGCCTTCCGTTTTCATCCCTTAGACTGGACAAGACTTCCTGGTACAATGTACCCAATTGGTGTTTAATTTCCTGCAGTTTCTTTAAGGCTTCCTGCTTCTCACGCAATAGCCGCACACGGTGGCGCCTCAAAATGGACACATCTTCCTCCAGTCCCACCAGTACATTGAGTTTCCTCTTCCTACAGTTCTGGGCAGCTATCTTATTCTTACCGCGGCGTCGTATGTCCCTGATGAGGGCAACCTGATCCTCATTGAGTTTGGAATTGGTCAGTAGATCATTAAACTCCTCCACTGGTAGATTAACAATCAGCTCATTGGAAAAAGGGACCTTTAGGGCTCGTGCACGCCTTTCATCTCGGCTTTTTGTCTTGGAGACATGTTTTGAAGAGGAGCAATCATATGTCTTGGTGTTGTCATGTCGTGGAGAAGATTTTGTGTGTTTAGTTGGCATCTTGTCCAAGGATGGAGAAGAGCCAGAGGACCAGGGCTGGTTGTATGTGTGATCATGATCGACATGCTCCTGCCAAGAAAAACTATTAAACAGCTTGTGATCCCCATAGTTGACAGGTAATACTTTCTTAACATCTTCAGGATACCATCCTCCTACTGCCCCCATCTCGTCCTCTTCCTCCTGCTTTATGGTTACCTCTACTTCCATATCTAAACCATCTAACCCTTCCCCAGCTTCATCTTCCTGGTCTTTAAAGAAAGGACTTTCCACAGCCGACACACAGGATGAAGAAGAGTCTGACGTAGACGAAGCGGAGGAGGAATAAGAGGAGGCCTCGGAAATACATGGAGAAGCAGGGCTGTGGCTGAAGTCCAATGAAAGACCAGAGTCAGATTCTGCCTCATCCTCACCATCTAGGAGAGTGAAAGAAAGACAAATCAAGGCTCAAATCAAAGTTCTCCAACTTATGCTAACTACTTGAATTTAGTGTACCTTTATAAAAGAAAGGAACATAGTTTTGTCAAAAAATTGTTACTACAGAAAAAGTACTATGTCTTTGTACCTTGCTGAGGTCTTCTTGGTTGAGTCTGGTCTCCTGTAAATCCTGAACCAGAATGATCATCATAATTGCCAATTTTCTGTTGACTTATTTCATGGTCAGTGTAGAATTCCTCTCCTAGCCCAACTGCCATCTCAGGACTGAATCCTTCATCTAGAGCCAAGTCTAACAATCTAATCTCGTCCAACGTGGCAACATCCTCTAGAAAGTCACCAAGTGGGCTGTGGAGATCATCTTCGTCCTCAAAATCCTCCTCGTTCTCAATCCGAAAGATATTGGAAGAAGATGTCAGAACATCCTGGGACATATCATTCCTCTCTTGAGATGTGGCCGAAGTGAAAGGTGTTAAGTCATGTAAATGAAAGTTAACTTCAGAGCTACCTACGCTTTCTGGATTTAGAGTATATTGTGTACATGGACTTTCCATGCCATCCTCAAGATCTTGTGCTAGCAGGTTCACGTTGAAGGTACTGGTGTCATAGTCTGCATTTAGTCCAATGCAGAAATCTTCTGACAGATCCTCTACCAAAAGGTCTGTGTGAAGTGGAGGACTTTGTAAGGTAATCATATTGGAGTTGATAGAGGCTGAACTGTAGTCATCCAACTCAGCACTAGGGGTTAGTGGGAGCAAGACTTGCTCTGGCGCTGAATGTCTTAGAGAACCCACCAAGCCTACGGAGAATAAAAAGGACAAAATTGCAAAATGTAAAGAAACGTTGGCAATGCAACAACCCTTTTGGTGTGATCATTCATATAATTAAAAATTTAAATTAGGAAAACAAGCTTGTTTACTGTGTATTTTCTACAATTGAACGCTAATTGACAGGTTATAACGTGCTTCATAAATTGTTAGGACAGATTTTAAAAGACACTGTCAAAACATTCTGAACACAAGGTCTAATTTCCTTCTTTCTGAAGCATTGAATCACTTCTGACGGTTACTCAGTAGAGTTTCACAGTAGAAACACATAGGGTTTGGATGTTATCACATTGCCTAGACATGGATTAGTGAGGTGATCTTAATGACATATGACAAACAAAGAAACAAAAAGTAGACTAGACAACTTCTTTTATCAACCTGTTGCCTCCAACGTCACGAATCAACCCTCAACCTAAATCGGACAGGGCTGTAAGTGCATAAATACTGGCCATTCATTCTTTAAACAAATGCCAGCTTTTGAATTACCATGCTGCAGGGAAGTCTCCATTAGATGGACCTCCTGATCAGCCTCAAAACCGACAAGGTTGTTCAAGTTTTGGTCCTGAGATTCAGACCAAAGGGTCTCAGATTGTCTTGAATCTGAGGTGTGGTCTTCGGTCATCATGTCAAAATCTTTGTTCTGTAGAGGAAATATGCAAAGTTAATCTAGATTTACTGTTCCTCACTCGTGCCATCTATTATTATCTCAGTAAATGTAATTTTGTACTTCACCTCAGGCTCCATGATAGCAAACAGGTCCTGCCAGCGGAGCTCCAGGTCCAAGGAGTGGTTATCAGTGGGCATATTGGGAGAAAGCAGGGGCTCCATGGGGAGAGGCTCTAGATCTTCCCTTCTACCAACATCACGTAACTGAGGGACAGAGATGGAGGAAAGGGTTAAGTGCTACAGACGGTTAAAGAATGATAACAGAATGGATGATGGAGGTGTCTGAAAATGTATTTGGAGAAAAGGAGCTGTCCTGTGGGATCGGAGTATATTAGCCACCCTTCACTCTCCATGTGCCTTGGGCCCCCACAACCCCATTGTTTGTTCACCAGTTTAACCCTTGTCAAAGTGCCGCACATCTTTAAACTTGTTCATTGTTCCTGCTCCCAACACATCAACTTCAAGAACTGACTGTTCCTGGGCTGCCTAATACATCCAGCCCCTTGACAGGTGCCACTGTAAAAAGGTCATCTTTTATGTTATTCACTAGTTTCAGTTTTGTGGCTGATCAGTGTATGTGTGAGCTGAAGAAGTTCTGTGAGAAACAATGGTCTAAAATTCCTGTTGTCTAGTCCACAGATAATGGAAATTATTTTTTGAGGTTATTGCTGGAAAAGCAGATTTGTCAGTTTATTAAATCCATCAGCAGTGTGAGTGTTTACAGTAATGGGTGTGTTCAGTGATGACATAACTCATTATGGTGTGTTATTAACTAAAGCACTCTGTCTATATTTGTGACTTAGATAAAGATCAGTTCGGATTATATAACCAGCCATGCAGAAAACCAGCTAATCATCATTTCCTGTTGCCTTTCTGTACAACTGCAGAGTAAGGAAGCAGCTTATTGATCTGTGTAGTTGTTTACATGCATGCCACTGGCTTTTTGCCTGTGAGAGTGTATATGCTGATGAAGTAAACAAGGAAGATTGCAAAACCCGAGGATGGAAATGTGTGTCAGGACACAACAAGCCTGCAATCAGGTTTCAAAACAAGCCAGTAAGTCACGAGGGCAGCAGGAGCTGTGTGCATCTCTGTGCATGTGTGTACAAGTGGCAGTAAATACACTGTTGTGTTTGCTTTCAGTTGGAGTGAGAGCGGGTCTGGCATGTAGTTAGATCTCTATGTCCTGTATCAAGTTTGTAATGTCCTATGTGTGAGTGTGTGGCTGGCAGGCCGACAGATTTAAAGGATCCGACCTGACCGATCTGAGCTGTAACTCCTAATAACAAACGAAATGCTGCGATGCCAGTTTGGTCAGAGTTTTACTTATTTTCTACGTGTAAGGACCAAAAAAGTCAGAGCATTTTCCACTTTTGCCATTTGTTGTCAGCAGGTCAGATTGTGGATGTACTGGCCAGGTTCTCAGTGGGAATGTGTGCAGGTGGAAAACAGGAACCTGACTGCAGACGTGCTGTACATCAGTGGTGACAAGACATCTGACCTTTAACCTCACCCAGCAACAAGATCAGCTACTTGACCTTGTTGCCTAATTCTAACTATCTTTCTCCTAATCAATTAATCGTCTTTCAAGATTGACATTTTATAGCAGATACTCCTTCTTCTGAGGTAAACGGCTTTGAATGGAGAGGGGAACAGACAACCTTAATTTACAACCTCTCTATGGAGTCTGAAAAGCACAAAAATATATGTAGTTTTTTACCCCAGAAGACAGAAGTAGTAAGGATTTTGCTAAAACTACAAATAATGAACTAGTCTTGTCAGCACTAAGTATTTTAATCCTTTTTGTTTTACTATTTAAAAGTGTAGGAGCATTAGGTACCTGGGGTGCATTTCTTTAAATAAAAATATGTAACCAAAAACACTGGTCTTATTAGGCTTTGATTTAAAATTCAAATCACACAACAAATGAACATTGCCCAGAAGAAAAATGTTTAAAAGTGTTTAGTTTAGTTTTTCTTTCTTTAATTTTCATTCGTTTATTGCTTTTGTTGGATTCAAGTCATTTCAACTGGCGATTTTTTTACTAAAGGGGTGCTAATAAATAGTGGTCGACCCCACCACCAAGTGAAAAGGCAAGGAAACTAAAACACAAAATCCCACAAAAATATCTTATAAAATAAACTCTTGTGAACATGTCCCTTCTTTAATGATGTAGCGGTATCGGAGTAAAATGCATCATGTTATTGACATGTACAAAAATCTTTACAGCAGCTTATCCTAAACTGACATGACAAATTTTGTAAACACACACACACACAGTTTTCTAAGAAGTCACTGTTGCTCTGATTCACACTGGAAACCTGATACACACAGTGTGTGTCTCTGTGTGTACATGTCCAGACCGGACACATCGGCCAGTCTCTGGGCTATTTATATATGTGCAGTCTGTCTGTCACCGCTGCTCCTGTGTTGTGTGTGCTACGTACTCTTTGAGCTCTGTTTTGTCACAGTTCACTGTGTGAGATTTAACATTGACTGATGGAACTTTTTTGTTTGGTTGTTTGTAACAATGAGTCATTGTGACCCCAGTGTGAAGAAACATGAGAGATGTGTCTTCTTTGCAAAGTCCCAGAGAAATATTTACATGTAACTTCACAGAATCATAAACCTCGCCTGGCCCCTTAACATCAAACTATAACTCATTATTCAGTCTGTGCAGAGTCTTGGGGCCCATAGTGGCCCCTTTAACTGCTTTAGATGTGACTCAATGCATGATGAGTCCTAAAGATTAACTTCTACTCCAACATGCTTGCTTCTGAAGTGAGGGATCTGATAGTCTTTCATATTTCCATTAGTCAGATTATAGGCGTATCTGTGGTATTAACAAATAGAGCTCGCACTTTCAAGTCCATGCAGACAGGAACATGAAGTCAGTGCTGCTGTTATTTCAACATGCCTGTATCGATTATACTATCAGGGGGTTTCAAAGTCGGACTCTGTGGGCCTTTTGTACTTGTATATTGATATTTTCCTTTCTATCTTTTGTTCAAAGATTAGGAGCTAGCATAGTGCTTCTGCTTGTTACCAGAGACTTACAAGGTTTTTCTCTACGTAACAGCGTGAGCCTCCACATTTGTACTAAACGCCAAATTACATGTTCCAATTCCTGTTTGCTGGAACCAAAACAATATGCTGAAAGGTGCTAAATCGCGAAAGCTGAGGGAAACTGTAGATCAATATGCGTTGTAGTTCATCGCTGCAAAAAACACACTTCATATAACAAAGAGTATTCTCCAATTAAAATTAAAGATTATCAATTAGTGCCACTTTCAAGCCACAAGTCATATTTACTAGTTTTGGACTTTTAACAGATGTCTTGTTTCACTGAATGTGAGACGCTTGGTTCTTTTACTTTCCTGTTTACATTAGGTGGACCAACAGGATTAAATACTGGCGCTGACTTGACTTTTCCTTCCACAATATCCAATCAAACAGGACACACCTCTCACCAACCTGAGTCAGTTAGAACACTTGAAAGTCCTGATCTCCAGTTAATACGTTGCTAAAAGTGGTGCTTAAATGTTGCTAACAGCAACATTTAGCAGGTTGCACAATATGTGTCATCTCAGCCCAACTGACTGTTGATTCATTAGGTGTATTTAGGTGTATTCTCTCCAACGGGCTGTTTCAACTCTACCGATTGTATTGCGCTATGATCCTGGTGAGGTCACACTGTGTGGTGAGGAGAGTTTTCCTTGTGAGTCATCTGACTCTGACTCATTAGCTCACATGACATTACACTCAGTTTTGGTGACAGTTGTTTAGGAACAAAAGCAACGCACTTGTCTTCCACTGGTTCTACTCTTTTGCATTTAAAAAGGATAATCTAAAACTAAGACTCTGGAGAGAAGTGATCTTTGCCTCAAATCTGCATAATCTGCATACAATGACATGTTGGATCATCAAATTGATCTTGATTTGAAGGGAGATTAAGGCTTCAGTTTGGCTTTCTGTAGGTTTTGCTCTCGTAACCTCTACAAATATACCACTGGCTCTTGGACTTCAACCTTCCAGGAAGAATATCCTGGGAGGGTACAGCACCTCCTACTTGTCCCTCACACTATTCTTTTGCTGTTTTATGTAAAAAGGCTATAAGATTCTATTTTATATTCAAATGATTACTTTACATTGTTACAACAGTAACACCAATCATTTCCATTTTTAAGTTTTCTTTGTAATATCTGAAGGAGTACTGACTTGCCCTCTAACACAACTTTCCCACCATTTATTAGTTTACATTCTTTTCTTGCATGACAGGGGGGGAAACACAAGAGGATGCATCTGGTTACAGGTTCTATTACAAATTATACTGACGTACACTGATTTACTGGGCTGAGCAGACAGTCAGAGAGAGCTCTTATACTCATTGGCCAATTCCCCATTGAAAAGCTGCTGTCTATGGGGACAGACGATGCAGAACACAGGGGGTTATTGGACACATCCTGACACTAATTCAACTTGTGTGTACCAGCCCTTTGAGAGGGACCTGCCTGTAGACAAATAGCTGTGTGTGTTAGCAAGAATTTAGCAATATAACAGATATCATGATACTGTGGGAACAATTCTATATATTGCAATATATTGCAATACTGTAAGCAATGCCATATAATGCGAGCAAATTTAAGCTCAACTGCTATTGTAAACAAAGAGTTTAATTTAAGGAAATCTTATCTAGTAATAGGAAATCCAAACACAACACAGAATGAACCATCTGCTACTAATAATTCTGATAAAACCGTGTATTTGTCTCCGTGCAAATCTTCTGGATTTTATCACCTTGACCTGTGACCTTCTAACCTTTATCCCTGACCACAAAATGCTGGAAACCAGACTGTGTCAGTGTAATGGCTCTACCTCATCTGTCTCCTCTCCTTCGTGAACGGCACCAGGTCCTGCTCTCAGCTCCACAGGTGCATCGGTCTGGTCTCTCTCTAATGCAGTAGAAGCTCTCTCCAGTGGGGTGGGCCAGTCGGGCGATCCCATTGGTAGAGGATCTGGTTCCCTTTGGACCAACCATGTCTCCAGCCCTGCTGGAGGAACCTGTGGGAAATGGAAGTGAAATGGAGTCGATATTTCCAAACAGTGTACAATATTATTTTAGTGATAGTCATCAAACAACAATTAGTTACTAGGATGGAAACCATTTCAAACTTTTATCAGTAGAAAAGACTTTAATTAATAAAATGTAGTAGAGTAAAACAGTCTGGTTTTCAAATATGTGCGCTTTTAAAGGGGGTTGATTCTGTCCTACACCCACTGTAAAATAAAGATAAAGAAGGACGATAAAGGCTGAGATGTTTTCTTACGTGTAGTCTGTCCAGAGAGCGAACCCAGCCTAGCAGCCTCCGTGCTGTGAAGAAACTGTCCACGTCCACATTCTTGGGGTGAAGGCCATGGCCGTCCTCTAGGCTGTTTCGGAGGTTATGGAACTGCGTCTGGGTCAGTGCTGACGTGGGACCCAGGATCATCTCATGCCAGGAGGGAGGGAGATAGGGCTCCAGTCCCACATCGACCCTTACGCCACAGAGACTCAGCAGGATGGCCATCTGGATGAGACCCTCCGTGAAGTATTTCTTTACATACAGCATGATATATCAGAAGACAGCAGGTGGGGACCTTTTCTAGGGTTCAGTTCAGTCGCCACTACAATAAACGTCTTTGCTGTAGAGTCCTTGACCAAAGTGTAAAGTCTCTACAAGCTCTCACTCGGAGCCTAATGCAACAAATAAATCTTGATTGTCCAAGAGTGTTCAGGGTATAAAGATGCTGCTTTTTGATTCACTGTGAGACGTTCCCATAGTCACAGGCTCATTCAAAACATGTTGGTCTTCATGAACACTCCACACGTTTCTTCCTGTGAATAAAGACATGTATCTCATTTAGTGATAAGGACTGACTACACAAGTTAAATATAAAACAAAGAAATAATGAATAATGAAATTAGCATGACACGTCTTGAACTTTTGTGGAAATGTGTTGTTTGGCCTATTTTATTTGGAGAAAAGTCTGAAAGCTGGCAAAGAAAATTACTAAATATTAAACCTACAGGCTTCATAACAGTATCCAAGAATTTTGATGTCTCTGTTACTGCAGCTGCCTTAAGTAATTGGGGGTTAAAATATCCAGTTAAAAATCAAAGGTAAGCCCAATAATGTTTCACATTTTATTTTTTTTCCGAGAAAATTCTAGGTTCTTCTTTTTTTATGGAATAGTTAAGTTATGTCTACCCCTGCATACACTACATATTGATCCAAGGTAAACCAACAAATTCCTGGATTTCAAATAATCCAGTGAATACTGATTACTTTTTCCTTAAACGTTATCTTGGTAATTTAAAAAATAGTTTCAGACCGACCGTTTTATAAAACTCCTGGAGGATTTTTTCCACTGAAGTACTGCTACTTTTATTTAATCTGAATCTTATTCCCTACTCTATAACTCCTGTCATTAGCATTTATATTACTGCTACTAATAAATCAGTTTCTGCTAATACTTCCACTATTACTACTACAACTCTTACTGCAGTGCAGCTGCTGTCTCTTCCATCATTCCCTCACAACTGATCACCACATGTCTCCCTCTACTTAAGGAGGGATTTACTGAATGAGCCCACCACACACGAGCCTCGAGCGGCCAGAACATCTATAGTGACGTTTGTAGTAACGACACAGAATAACTAGAACAGCCACAGAGAGATGCAAACTGAATGAGGTAAAACTTTCCAAAACAAGGTGCAAGACAAACAGCCAAAAATAGACATCAAATTACCAAAGACACACAAAAAGAAGAAAACAGACATACAACCGATGTCGAATTACCCAAACAACAATACAGAAAGGTTGAGGGGCGTCTTCCTTTGTCTGAGGCCCATTTTTTCACACCGGCTCAAAAACACCACCACGGTCGCTAATGATAACAATAACCCAGTTCCAGTTATCTTTATTAGGCCTGTAAATCGATCTGCAGAGAGGCAGCAGCTGGACAGTTTGTGTGCAGAGATAACACACACACACACGGAGCTGGCTTGGCTTGTAGCCCCACTCTCAGAAACATCGACCTACTTCTGGAAAAGGGTTTGGTAACCACCTGCCTGGCCCGCATTGCTTAGCTTACTCACTGCAGCCACATGATGTAACTGCCCGTGTTTGCCTGGAAAAACCCTCCGCCCGCCTCCTCCCTGCTGCCAGTCCCACACTTCACTTTTCACGATCTGCTCGTCTATTTACACAGGCTGCAGTGGAAGAAGAGCTTAATGTGAAGGCACCACCTCAATGACCACGGTCACGCCGTGTTGTGCCGCTCAGAGCAGCATCCCGTCGTCCACATGGTCCAACCAGGGTTTGTGTTGTAGTGTGAGGTGCTACTCTTCCTGCACGGTAACACTATTGTGTAACAGCAGTAGATGTGGGCTGAAGGTCGCTCCTAACAACCCAATAATGCAGTTTATCCCACAGACAACAGGCTTGCTCAACTCTCATGCCAGAAAGCAAATGAAACAAGGAATTTCAAGTAAACGAACACTAGTAGTACTAGTATATGCTTATGGAGTTCTACTATAAGTATGTCAAGGCACTTAATTATGATATTACTAATACTGTTTTGACTATTTCTATAAACAACACCCCAAAAATAAAATGTAATACTATTTTTAGCTCTAACCATTTTACTGTAGATCAAAATAATACATATAAAGTATTATATATTTATAATAATAACTATGAATATGAAGTAATTACACTATAATAAAATTTAGTTACAGTCATGTTTTCAAAGTTTACTCAAAGACAGTATAAAAAGTCAATACCCAAGTTAGTAAAAGTGAAGTAACACTTCAGAGTCTTTACTTAAATTAAAGGATTAAGTACTTGATGTAAAATGTACAAATATTCCACCAAGAAAACAGAAAACACATTGTACAACTCTAGTCCGGATTTGCTGGACAAACTTTCAATGATGAATCAAAGACACGTTCAAAACAGACTAAGGACAATTACTAGTCTTTGTCGTCAGAGCCAGAAATGTCCCAGTACAGTACAAGTAGCTCATCACTAATAAAAATACAGAAACCTTCATAAATCTTAAGTATAGACACATAGGGATTTTGATGTGACTGAAGGACTGTTTTAAATGATGAAATATTGGACAATGTTTTGAACTGGCCTCTGGTCCATGTTTATGGGCGGGGAGGAGACAGAAATCGGGGCTAGACAACGAGTCTGGACGTTGGACGTCGGCAGCTGGTGAAGAACATACTGACAATCACAGGAAAGAGGCCGGACAACAATAAAAGCGACGTCACGGAAATATTCCAAAGACTTCAGACATTAAAAACACTATGAATTACCACTGTACACAACAATGTCACAGCGAGCAGATATGTTGGAGAAGTTATGACACAGAAAGTATCGTTATTTGTTACGTCACTCGGAAGTTTACACGCGTATAATAGAAACATAAGCAGAACGTCACTTTGAGGCGTCTTACCAGAGTCTGACTCCTCTCTGAGTTCCTCGGTGTGTCTCACTTTCTGTGCCGCTTTCTGTTTCTTTTAGTGGCCTGAGCTGGAGGGTGGGACCCTTTAAAAGGGGCAACCCCGTGGTGACGTCATTTGACTCCTCCTCCTTTTGAGGCAAACACCCACCCGGCTGAGCCCCGGTCCTCCCCGCCTGGGAGGTGGCGGCAGCTGCAGTCAGGACCGACTGTGTCCAAGAGTTTCTGCACAAAGAAGGAGAAACTGTCTCTTGACCCAGTGAAAGCAACAAAAATCTATTCAGGACATAGACTTAGCCAAAGGTCTAATCAGATCTCTATAAAAGTTATTCAATTGAACTTAAATAAACATTGCTTAAATATTCACCTCTTTAAATGAACTTAGTAAACCAAATTTAATGAACCTAAATCATCACCTGGCGCAGCCAGTTGATTGAAGCTCACCTGAGCCTAGTGATTGCAGGCAAAGGTATAAATCCCCACATGAGAAAGGTCACGATACTTGGACAAAAAAAAGAGTAACATTTCTCTGCTTCAACATTACATCTTTCTACTATTTACAACCAAACCTGAGAGCTGACATTTCAATATAAATATTTGGATCATCCCTGAAACTGAGAAGTGGCACTTGATGGTTCAAACACTCCAAGAGGGATGTCTTCCACCTACCAGCAGGCCTTGTTTGGCTTTTTTATCCATGTAAACCATCCCAAAGAAGACTACTGATTTCACACAGTCCACACTACAGACAAGTCTTTATTCAGAAAAACAGTTTTAAATAAGTTTAATTACCAGCTTTTGGCAATATGTTCAGATACACTGTGGTGTTGTATCAAAAACGCACAATCATGCAGAAACGTGTCGTGTTCAGTAACACTGTAACTGAGTGAACGTTTAGGAAATGAGCACCTGGCGTGTTAATGCCGGGCTATGACAAACCACTAATAAGGCAGACAGCTCTAGCAGTTAGACAATCACCAGCCACTTTATAAGGTACACCTTGCTAGTGGAGGGTTGGAACCACTTTTGCCTTCAGAACTGCCTAATTCTTCATGGCGTGGTTGAAACATTCCTTAGCGACTTTGGCCCATATTGGTGTGACAGCGTCATGCAGCAGATTTTTCGACTCCTGTGAATCTCCCATTCTGCCGCACCCCAAAGGTTTTCTGTTGGATTGACATCTGGTGTCTGTGGAAGCCACTGGAGTGCTGTGAACTCAGTCATGTTCAATCAACCAGTTTGTGATGATTTTAGCTTTTTGACATGGTGCATTATCCTGCTGGAAGTATGGAACCAGAAGATGGGTACACTGTGGTCATAAAGGGATTGAGATGGTCAGCAACAATACTCAGGTAGGCTCCGGTACTAAAACAACCAACAATTGGTGCTAAGGGTTCCAAAGTGTGCCATGAAAATATCCCCCCACCATTACACCACCAGCCTGAACAGCGGACATTGAGACTAGAGCACACCAGGCAATATACTTCCAATCTTCTTGTTTAACTTTGGTAAATCCCTTGCAAATAATAGCCTTTGTTTTCTGTTACTGGCGTGGTGGTATGCTGTTTTGGCCCACCTGCCTAAAGGTTTGATATCTTTAGCATTCAGAGATGCTTTTCTGCATTCCTTAGTCGTAACAAGTGGTCGTTTATATCAGCTACAACCAGTCTGGACATTCTTCTCTGACTTCTGGCATAAACAAGACATTTCTGCACTGCTGCTGACTGGGTATTTCTTCGCATTTTTCATCTGTAACTACCACTATGCCACTTTCAGAGTCACTTACATCACCTTTTTTCCCCATTCTGATGCTCGACTGAAACGTCTGAATACCTTAATACCTTAATACAGTTGATGTTATTGGCTTGTTAGAGATTTGCGTCAAAAAGAAGTTCAACAGATGGACCTAATAAAGTGGCCAGTGAGTTTTTGTTGAAAGAAGGTTCACATGTTCTGGACCCTTAAGTGAACATATACATTTCAGCTAAATGTAAAACATAGTTATAAAGGACAAATACAACAACTGCACTGGCACATACAAAACAGCATTCAGTGATGCTGAATCATCATCAAAAAGGCATACATAAAAACAAAAGCTCTTCAACATGTTAAACAACATGTAAAACGGTTAGAGCAGAAGAAACCTTCTTACTGCCGGTCTCACAAACCTGAAAGAAACAGTCAAAGCATCCAAGGAATGTAAGTGAGGTTTCAATTTCCAGCAGTTACATTACGTATGAACAAAATATTACAATGCTGGGTCCCCGCAACAGGCAGCTAGTTTATAATAAAATACTTGCTGATTTGTCAAATACCTCCACTGCAACTACTGCAATCACTTTTTGAGGTAAAAGCTGGCATGTACATAAAAATTCTTCCTTCATAGTCATCTTTTGGAAATCTTCTTCAGGTTATAAAAACAATACAGGAGTGCATTTTAATTTTTCATAGAACAGTAGACCTACATCGGGTCTACACAGCAGGGAACCAACTATTTACTGTACAAAGCTGGACAACCTGTAAACATTACTGTCTTAACTGAAACAGAGGTGAGGCATTTCAGTCCCATACTGGTTCCCTCTATCTGGACCCAACCTATCCTCCACCCCCTGTACAGCACCTCCTCTTCCATTTCCTCTCTATGATCCAGCTTCCTGTTCCTGTCCCAGGGCCTCCAACAGGAGTCCCATGGGTGTCCTCTTTAAACCGATGCTCTCCAGTTTGTTCTCCAGCTTGTTCTTCAGGCTGCGCAGTCTCACCGACGCATGGACAAGAATCACTACGAAGGAGGTATACAGACAGTGGGATTAAGGGGCGAAGACCTACGAAAAGATATGCTAGTCCGAGTTGTGCAGTATATTAAAATAGAGGGGACCTCTTTTTAGTGGAGCAACCTTCAACATTTTCCTGTCTAAAACAAATATTTGAACAAAAATATGATCCATTTGTTTTGCTACAACTGTTCTTCCATGTTGACCTGTTGTCTCCTAAAATGTACATTCCCAGAGTTATGATTCTATCAGTTCAGCAAGATCAATCATTCTCACACTTTTGCTGCTCTGTTTCACTTCTCTTACTCCATAAACTGGTTCATCACTTGCTATTTCCAATTGTTTTTATTTTCCACTTCTGAGCTGCAATGCAATCACAGGGCACAATCCCTGAAATGTTGATTGCAAGGGAATGTCCTCTTTTGGTAGAGTACCCCATTCTTTTTTTGCTGTTACTTTTTCTCAAATTGAATACCAGCAAGTGACACATCTCATGCATAAAAGACTAAGTGTTAGTAGAGTCTACTAATATGGTCGTTTTTTTATTACATATTTGAAAAATACAAATTTGCAGATTGACTTGGTGCATAATGTTCATACAACACATTTGAGGCCCAATTGAGTGCTAGCAGGAATGTCAGAGATAAATTTCTCAAATTACGGACAAATACAACTAGACTACTGCATGTGACAAGTGTCAAACAACTCTACCAAAGGTAAAACATATACTGAATGTCCAAAATTCTGTTCCAAATCCCTGTGTTGTGAGCTCCCACACAAGTAACAGTAACAAGTCTCACGGTTGAGGAAGTCTCAAAAACTGATAGATAATCATTAACATTTCCAAGATTGCAAAACATTGCTTTATTTATAATGGCTCCTTGTCTCCTTTTATGCACCTGTAGGTTACTGATGCATAGATACTGTGTCAGATTATCTTATTTTATACGTGGGTGAGCCTAAAGGTAAAGCTTTAATTTCATGCTCTGTTGGAATATGCCAGTGTTTGTGTGTGTGTGTTTTTCTTACACAGTACAGGGAATGCTATCCCAAACAGGAACACAGCCACACCTCCCAGCACCAATATGAAGAGATAACTAACCAAAAGTATGGCAAACAAACAGATGGATGGGTGGTTTCTACGGAAACGGCGAATGGGAGCTTGGTTCTCAGCGGCCCAGACAAAGCCCAGGAACGACAGGGAGACCACTACTGCCCCGACAAACAGCTGGAAGGGCTTGAAATATCTGTGAGCAAAAAGAGACATTAACAGGATGTGATGGAAATGTCACATGATAAATGCTTAGCCAATGGCTCTGTATAGGAAGCACCCATGGTTTTCCTATGAAAGCTTGCACACCAACAGTGGAAACAGACTTCATTGTCAGTACTTTTAGGACACATCATTGTCTTATGTTCCAGGTGGCAACGCACAGTTCTTGCTCTCCAGAGTGAAACATATGGGACACGTACTGTCGGTTACGACGGCACACTGTCTTCTGTAGTTCAGTTAGTCGCTAATTAACCACTACATTACACGTAGTATAGGTTTTTCAATAGCATTTTATGACTGACTTAAAAATAAGCAACCTGGAAAAAAAAAGACTGAGAATGTGGCTGACAGTCCCAAAATACTTGGGTCCAAACTCCACAACCTCAGATCTGAGTGTAAAGATGGAACAAATTAGGAATGCTGTCATTAACTGAAAAGCACGGCCTCTCCTCTCGCTCCTCATGGTCACAGATGATGGAGCTCAGCTGTGGTGGGCAGGGAGAAGTTTGTGCACAGACAAAAATGAAGATTTCCCCCTGACCCCCATCAGTTAGTGGGCGCCTCACCCGCTCGCTCATCTGTCACTGGCTGAACTACACGACGCTGTCCCGAACTGATGGAGACTGAAACAGCCCCATCAGCTCCGTGTTTATGACGGACTTCCAGTCTGTTCGAACGAACTGGGGGCCACGTCAGAATCCCGACACTCACCCCACCATCAGCAGGAAGCCCAGCGCGGACAGGAAATAATTGCTCTGGTAGTACAGCAGGTTGTTAATCATGCGGTTGTTCCAGCGGTCCAGGTCGCGCACATCGGGCACCGCGAAACGGGCTGAGTTCAAAAGAAAATCGTCCAGGCTCCGCAGGGGTGGCGGCTGTACGCCTGCCATCTTTCCTCTACGCTATTGAACCCGGTTTCCCAGAATGCAATGCGGGCACGCGCGAGAGGACGTAAGGAAGGGGCGGGGACATTTATCACGTGCAAGTTCATGGCGAGGCGCGCGCCCGGGAAATAATCGGTCGTTTGGTGATATACATGGAGGCAAAAAAAAAAAAAAACAGTAACCATGGAAGCAGAAATGGAAATATTTATACTACTGCCATCGTCATCAAATTCTACCAAATCGCCTTAGAGAATTTAAAATTGACTTAGGAACACTACTAGTAGATTGATAGTGTTTTTAAGTCAATAAAATTCTCTACGGCGATTTATAATGAACTCACAATGCGGCCATTAAAGTAATCATGGGTTTAAATTATGAATGATGACGTAATATAGGTATTATTCGATTCCAAATCATTTTTAGTGTAAAATAGGAAGAATCAGCAGCTTCAGATACGTAATTTTCTAAATTGTTTTTTTCTTATTTATGTGTGATTACGTCTTCAATACCGGAAGTGACAGAATTTAATCCTGTTAGCGAAAGAAAACACAAGAAGACAACTAACTTGTTCTCTCGAATAATACTAAAAACTAGAATAGCCATGGATGTTCTTGGTTTCATCATTTTGAATATAATGCAATACATATTTTAAGTTAAAACAGTTTTCCATAAATCTCTAACTGACGTTATCCAGACATTGCTAGAAATACTCACAATTAAAACTTAAATAAAAGTTCAAGTGTTTGCTCAACTCAGGTTGAAGTACTACACAAAATGTATTTAAAAGACAAAAAAAACAATATTTCACTGAGAAATGTTTAAACAATATTTGAATTTGAGGCTGTTGATGACATTCACACGTTTAAGTCACTATATAAACATATAAAACGGCAGCAGGTAAAGGTGGAGATGACTTCACTGCTAATAGTTCATTAACTTAATAAATTACAATACATTATGGGTTAATGTTTTTATCTACAAAAAATACTTACCACCTTTGAATTAGAGCCTCTCATGAGGTTAACAAAGTTCTGTTAGGCTTAAAACCTGTTGCAACTCAAATCAGGGGAAGTTACAGGCTTTTTTGTAGATTTACCCATTGTACAGTAGTTTTGATTCTTGTTACTCTACTGATGTGGCTTACTTGATATGTTTTAATAATAGAAAGATTTTACAAAAAAGTATTAGCTGTCAGGTTTGGGTACAAAGGCATTTATGGTTCTTCTAGTTTTCATTATGGGAGAACACACAATATCACCCTTATACCCCTTATCACCATAAACCATAGTGAAGAACTGGACGTTTGCTACAACCTTTATTGTGAAAGCGAGGAGAGCGCGCGGGGTTGAGGACGCTCGGGAGCGCGCTCTGCCTAGACTACCATGTTGGCTGCTGCGGGAGCGCGCCCGGGCGGCTCCGTAAAAAAATCCGTGATCTCAGTGTGACAGCTCAGAGCTGTCCACGTCAACACACCGAGCGAGGACGCTGACGGCGGCGGGAGCAGCGATGGACTCCGCGTCTTTGGTGAGTGTCTTCGACGTCTTCCAGGACTCGACACGGACCCCCTTTGGCTGGACTCTGCAGGGACGTTATGTGCTCGACAGCTTATGTAGAATTTGTTGGTGATGACTGTTCAATGTGTTGCATTATGGCAGTTTCGGTGGTGGGCACTGCTGGGGAGAGGGAGGGGACGGAGAGCGAGGCAGGGGACGTTCTTGGTTGCAGATTCTTTACAAAGCACAAACTGGGCTGATTTAGCTCCTTCGTTCATCGCCGTGAGCGGGATCCTGACTGTGGCAGCACCGTCGTGTCATTTGGCTGTGGACGCGCAGGCCTGATCTGATCAATGTTTTACATGCAGCCGCCAGCGCGCTCGAAAGCCCCACTTTTTTTAAATTAATTTTTTACCCTGTGCCTTTAAAAATAACCCAGACGCTTTGTGCTGGTTACAGCGCGACAACTTATCGGGGTGTTAACTCCATTACAATCGAGTGATTGAGCCACAGCTGTTATCCACGGAGTCCGGTGCGAAGCGCAACAGGACTGTACACGCGTCCGAATAGAAAAAAAAAAAACACGCTTCCAGCCCCCGTTCCTGCAGGGATCACCTGTAGAACCCCGTGTCGAGACTCGATCAGTGTGTGTGTGTGTGTGTGTGTGTGGCACATGACGAGGATCACTGCAGGAGTGTGTGCTGGAGTTAACGCGTGTCTGGGTGTTTAAATGTCTGCTTGTGCTCACCATATGTGCACGGATCGGTTGACGTAGTGCAGAGTAGGTGCCACGTCCACCGTTCTCTCTCTCTCTCTCTCTCTCTCTCTCTCTCTCTCTCTCTCTCTCTCTCTCTCTCTCTCTCTCTCTCTCTCTCTCTCTCTCTCTCTCTCTCTCTCTCTCTTTAATCTCCATCCTTCCTCACATTCTGTCCGTTTAGTGCTGCAAACGTTCTGTCTCGTACTTTCTTTCTCACTCGTTGTCGTTGCTGGAAAATAACTAAGTAGGCTCAAAGTATTCCAAGAGTACTTGTACCAGATTTCAGTACTTGCACTATCAAAGGTTGAAGTTGGGTGGAAGCAATACATTTTTTTTTACCATATTTACCATAAAATATGTATTATAATAACAGTGCATCTGACAGACCTTTTTGAATGGAAGGTATATTCTGCAAAGTAATTAAAGTAGTTAAATGTTGTAGTTGAGTAAAATTTAGGGATCTGCCCATATATCAGCCATATACCACAACAGTGTCAGTCCATATTTGTTTTGTGGTCTTGTATCAGCCTATTGCCAAGGACTTCTTTATTTCCTGCCAAAAATGGGGAAATAAAACAAACTAACTAAAACTGACAGAAGTTGTAGAAGCAGACAAAGTTAATACTGAAGATTGTTAGAACGTGTCTCATACCATTCCCATTTCTTTACTCAAAATTAAAGCGCTAAGTAAGTACGTGCTCTAAAATAAAGTTAGAAAACGTTTACTGCCAGGTGGTTAATTCATAATACTACATTATAATTTATGTGTTGATTATATTTTTGTAAGTATCTATATCTGGAAAAAGCACCTTATTAGCAACTAAAGTTAAAAAATAAATGTAGTTGAGTAAAAGTATATTTTGCTCTGAACTGTAGTGGAATGAAAGTCAAATTAACAATAAATGGTAATACGCCAGGAGGGGTAAAATCAGTTTTGAGCTAAAAGTACCTCAAAGCTGTACTTGAGTGCAGGACCTGTGTAAATGTACTTAGTTACTTACTACCTCTTAAAATCAGGATTTGCTGTTAGCCCGGTGATTACCTTAAACACTGGTATCCACACTGAATTTCACAATAGGCGCATTTCTAGGAAACACGTACAATATCTTCCTCCGGAATGTATTTAATTAAATGTAGCGTGAAATAAAAATGCTCAGATGAAGTACGTCATTGACATTAAAAACATGCCTCAGTGTTGTAGTTACTTTGCATTATTACCTTAATGTAACTTAAAAACATGTTTAACCTGTAAACAGAGGTGGCAGAAGTACATAATTTTTGCACTTAAGTAACTTGAAAGTACTTGCCCTAAAAAGTACCACTTCAAATCCCTCACTCAGGTTGAAGTACCAAGCACATTCTCCACTAAACTAGTTTCTCTGGGCATCAATCTGAATGAGTTACTGACTAAAAAAAACAACGTGTTTGAAACCCTTTTGAAATTGATGTTGGTTTGAATTGGTTTCAAGTGGTCCTTGTGTCATCGAGAGGCAGAGTCCAGATGTGTTCCACATGTGCCTCATAAATACGCATTTTGCAGAAACGTCCAAAGTATTCAAAATACACTTAAAGCAGTACAACTAAGCTATTTTTATGCACATGCGCACACACACAGGCACACACACACACACACACAATCCCTAGCCCCTTATCCTATCCCTTATCATCACAACTGAATACCTAAACCTGACCCTAGCCCTAATTCAACTTTCAATTCAACTTTATTTATATAGCGCCAACTTACAACAAAGTCATCTCAAGTCACTGTACACTATAAAGTCAAGACTATACAGACATTTAGAGAAACCCAACAAATCCCCCTTGAGCAGCTATAGTCAACAGTGGAGAGGAAAAACTCCCTTTAACGGAAGAAACCTCCAGCAGAACCAGGCTCAGGGTGGACGGACATCTGCCTTGACCGGTTGGGCTGAGTGGAAAACATTGGGCAGGTTACTAGGACCAGGAGCTGAGCACTGGAAGACACACAGCTCCAAAGCCGGGGACAGAGAGAGGGAGACAGAGAGCGAGAAGCACAACTACGGGAGAAAGAAGACGGAGTTAATGTCCTACAGTGGTGACATATAAATGTGGGCTGAGAGGAGGAAAGTGTCTCAGTGCGTCAGGGGTTGGTCCCCCAGCAGTCTAAGCCTATAGCAGCATGACTATAACCAACTATGAGCTTTATCAAAGAGGAAGGTTTGGAGCCTAGTCTTAAAAGTAGAGAGGGTGTCTCCTTCCCGAATCTGGACTGGGAGCTGGTTTCACAGGAAAGGACCCAGAAACTCTGTAAAAAGCCTCCAATTAATCCAAAATGCTGCAGCAAGATTGCTGACTGGGATTGGTAAGAGAGCTCATATTTCACCTTCATTAGCTTCTCTCCATTGGCTTCCAATTAAATGCAGAATAGAATTTAAAACCCTTCTTCTTACCTATAAAGCTCTAAACAGTCACACTCCATTATATCTAAAAGATCTCCTAGTACCATATCATCCTACTAGACCACTTCGGTCCCAAAATGCAGGCCTACTTGTGGTTCGCAGAATTTCCAAAAATGGAATGGGAGGCAGAGCCTTTAGAGCCTATCAAGCTCCTCTCCTGTGGAACCAGCTCCCAGTCCAGATTCGGGAAGCAGACACCCTCCCTATTTTTAAGACTAGTCTCAAAACCTTCCTTTTTGATAAAGCTTATAGTTGGTTATAGTCATGCTGCTATAGGCTTAGACTGCTGGGGGACTCTGCACTGTGCCACTTCCTCTTCTCTTCATCTCTCCTCTCACCCCACATCTATAATGTCACCACTGTATGACATTAACTTCTGTCTTCTTTTGTCCCGTAGTCGTCTTTCTCCCTCTCTTTCCCCCTCTCTCTCTCCCTGTCTTCAGGTGTCCCCGGATTTGGCGCTGTGTGTCCTCCAGTGTGCAGCTACTGGTCCTACTAACCTGCTCAATGTTTTGTTGTTGCTTTTGTTGCTCTGTTCTTTTCTCTCTCCACTTTCCACTCAGCCCAACCGGTCAAGGCAGATGTCCGTCCACCCTGAGCCTGGTTCTGCTGGAGGTTTCTTCCGTTAAAAGGGAGTTTTTCCTCTCCACTGTTGCCTATGGCTTGCTCAAGGGGATTTGTTGGGTTTTTCTCTAAACATTTGTATAGTCTTGACTTTATTATGTAAAGTGCCTTAAGATGACCTTGTTGTAAATTGGCGCTATATAAATAAAGTTGAATTGAATTGAATTGAATTGAATTGAATTGAATTGAGCTTGATAGCTAAAGGCTCTGCCTCCCATAGCCAAAACTTAATTCTAACCCAGACCCTAAAACCCAGTCTTGACCTCAAAAAGCTGCTGAAGTTGTGTTGACCAGCTAAAATGTCCTCCCAACAATGGTATTAATACAAAATTTGTCAACAGAAGGCTATAAAGACAACCACACGTGTATAAATATTGATGTATTAATCAGCAATGGTGCATCAATGTACCTGAAATCTGTACTTATTACCATACTTGTTTTTAGTTATTCCCCACTACATTGCTTTGTTACAGTTATAAGAATACTACACTCCACAGTGTTCAATTGGCTACAAACAGCATACATCAAAATACTGCCAGTGTGGTAATGCATGACAGAAATAATACAATCACTATGGAGTATTTAACAATATAACAATATCTCTGAGAATCCATTTTGAATGATTACTTACTCTCATGATTTAAGTCCATTGTGCTCCTAAAACAGTGTTTTTACAGGGCATTTTACTTTGCACGCAGTAAATGTTCTGCAGATTTCCTCCCTCCCTTCGCCCAAGCTAAGTGAAACCTGATGATATCACTGCAGGTTCTTAACTCGGACTTGACAAGTCTGCTGCTTTTGAATGGCTTTATTTTCTGGAAATGAATGAAAGCAGTGGCGATATGAAGAATCAAATGTCAATAACCTTGAACAAACTGTGTTCCCGTAACAAAGCACAGTGGCAATGCTCACAGGCACACTGTTTCTTTACTCTTAAAATATGTTTTCATACACTGTTGTGCAGTATTTTGATCAGTCATGGCTCATCAGCATCAAAAGCATTGCACTACAGCATCTCAAAGCCCTGACAATAACCACCAGGTGTTTGGTGTGAAAAACTTTTGTTCGACTCTCAGCCTGAGGCAGCAGTCATATTCGGACAGAAAATAAAGTGATCATCAAGGGGACAGCCATAGAGAAGCAAGGCAGTATACTTTACAGTGTGAAAAGGGAAACTAGATTAAACGGGTAAAATTTCCAAAAAAAGGAAATAAAACTAATCTAGTGGGATGTAAAAATAAATAAATATATATATAAATATATGATTTTCATTTGTCATGGGGAATCCAAACTACAAGTGAAAAGATCATTATCGTGGTTACTTTAAAGACTTTACCTTCATATCACAATGTAATCTGCTGAAATTAGCTTCAATATCACAGTAAGAGCTTCAGATATACAGTATAATCTATGGTATTTATTTGGATTTAGTCTAATTAGTATTTAGTCATTGAGGATAAACTGTCCCATTAACTAGTTGTCACAGGTGGGATGGGGATAAGGATAAATGTGATTCTGACCGCCGCATAATTTCTCTTTGGAAGAACCAGTGCAAATTTAGCCATCAATCAGTGGCTTAGAAATGCTGGTTAGTCGCAGACTAACATTCTTTACAATTGTATATACATTTCCATAAAAATAGGTTAGGTATTATCCAGCTTTAAGGGACGCCTACCCTGATATTTAAACGGCTCTTTTTGGATCTAGTTTGAGTTGCATGTGTAAATAAATGCCATTAAACTTTCCTCTGACTTCCTTACAATAAAATATCTCTCCAACTCCAGATAACATCACTTGGAGGAACCTTCAGTTCAAATTATGTTGCTCACACTAAGGACTTTGCAATCATGGCCAAGCTGCTTTTCCAGAGCTCCCCCGGATGACATCATCTGAACTCCTAATGATGAAAAACTACTCCAGGTGATGTCATCTGGAGGAGTTTTTCAGCTAGAACCAGAGAAATCTTTTAATATTGGGAAATCAGAGGGGACTTTAAAACCTATATTGTACATTTAGACCCTAAACAAAGAATTTGTAAAGTCTCCTTTTAATAAACCAGCGAAGAGGCCAATCAGCTTTCATTGTTTTGGTTAATGGAGGTTGGGGTGGGTGAGTCCCAAACCAGACCTCAGGGGGCATTCCAGTTAAAATTTCTAACTGGGAATATGGAAAGTCCGACATCTCAGGTCAAAGTGAACACACTGTCAAGTCAAAATCGTGGATCCCACTGTGCAGTGACATTCCTGGTGCAATAGACGTTGTAAGCTCCTGGTCTAAGTTCTGTGATACACTCTGACTGTGAATCTGTGCTAGTCAGTGCATAACAGAACTTTGTCCCGGCTCTGAAAACTCTTCACTAGCTAACGGATGGGTGGATGGAAAGATAAGGAACAAAGAGAAAACCAGCCAATACAGCATGCCAATAAATACAAAACTGCGTATCTAGCCTGGAGTCAAGTGCAGAAACTGGTTGGACTGGACAGCTTGTGTTTCTGTGTCGACCCGAGTAAATGCAAAGCACAAAAAGAGCTGGAAAAGCTTTATCCGGATAAGGGTCACAGGGATTCTGCCTATGACTGTGGTGTTAGGCGTCCCTGAGGTGACTAGCAAAGCTGAAATATTTAAACATTTCTTTCTGTCTACTGTTGCAGGAACCGTCCCTCTATACAGTGAAAGCTGTTTTCATTCTTGACAACGATGGCAACAGACTTCTGTCTAAGGTAAAGATAAAGGACTGCACACATTGCTCACACTGGATTGAGGATAGGATTAGGTATGTAAAACTATACCGCGATATTTTACTGTATTGCGATAACAATATAAATCGGAAATAAATAAATTTTTTCAGCAGACAAACGCGATCAGTGATCAAACATACAATGCTTGGACATCATCAAATACTAAACACATTATTCCTTTAAAATACAGAGAAAATGGAAAGAGTCAAATGCTCCTTTTGTGCTGCATTTTTAAAAGGATTCCCCTGAATTCCTATTTGTCAACAGCCTCTTGGCTCAGCAGGCTTTTACCATGCACGTTCTGTTTTTAGGCACATGTGAGATGCCCACGTTAGGGGACGTGCACACGTCGTAATCCCACAGATATTTCACCGCTATTGTGATATTGGCAGTGTTTGTTAGCATGATGATAAATGTAATTGTCGTGATATGTTGAGGACAATTTGAAATGGAATCCCATGCAAGTCGTCACTATTTGAGTTTATTTTGGGGAATGGGGGACCAACAAGCACCCTCCATTGACAATACTGCGCCAATTTCCTTCATCTACATTAAAGCAAAATAAATCTGTTTTTTGTGTCTGTATTGCAATTACTAAAAGCATGACACTGAGAAAGAAAATGTCCTTTTAGTTTATTTTCACATATGTTTCTGTTTCAGTACTATGACCCTGAGCTGTACTCATCTATGAAGGAGCAGAAGAACTTTGAGCAGAATGTTTTCAACAAGACACATAAAGCAGACAGTAAGCTCCTCTCCTGTGCTCCTGTTCATAAAGCCATGATTTTATTATGAGGGTGGGTTACTGTAAGGGAGAGGGGATTGTGGGTGACTTTATAAAGTCTACAGAAAAGCTTTTTTTGTTAACTTTAAAAACAAACTACATGTATTAGTCTGTTTGTTGTGGCCCTGCGGTTTCTTTTTCAGAGGAAGTTTCAAGGAGCGGATACCTGAGTCTCTGCTTATCACCCACCCAATATATTCCTCCTTTTGTTGTAGGCTCCTCCTTCATTCCTTTGTTTGTCCCCTTTTTCCTTTGCTTTCATCTGCTACTGTCATGCAATATCCCATCTTCTTCCCTCGCTCCTCATCCCCTCTTTGTATTATTTTCCCTGTCTTAATGCTTGTTTCTCCTTCATCATTCTAAGGTTTCTCTCCCTTTGCTGTCGTGCTCAAGTTTGTCTGTCTTCCCTTTCATTCCTAACCCATCCCTCTCCTCTTCTCTGTCTAGATGAGATAGCTTTCCTGGAGGGCATGACCATCGTGTATAAGAGCAGCATAGATCTCTTTTTCTATGTGGTGGGAAGTGCTCAGGAGAATGAGGTAGAGTGAATTCAGCTCTGTCAGACAAAGCACTGCATTTTTTCCTTTCTCAGAAAATAATGGTCATGATAATGAAGATTAAAATTATTTGAGACTCTTTTGCCTCAGAGGGAGCTTGTCTGTCTCATTCACCTATGAATAGTGCCCTCTAGAGCTGACAGATTCCCACATAAATACTTTCTGGGTACCCTAGGTGGCACCCAAGTCTAATGCTTCCTGCTGGTTTTAATGTTTAAATAAAAATATTTTAACCAAATGCAGTGTAATTAAAGAAAGCTCAGTAATTTTCTAAACCACTCGTGCCCCATAGTTGTTACTGTAAGTAGTGAATGTACTGCAGATGTTCACATATAAAGAAAACCATAAATGACAAATGAAATGAAACAAATACATGACCTGGTTTGCACCAACTGTAGAAAAAACTCCAAATTACAAGTTTGCGCTGTTGCTTTTCCCCATTATAAAATATGGGAAATTATATCAAAGACAGAATATGAATTTTCTAAATTGTATTGAACCCCATTCTCAGTAATAATTTGGTAAAATGAGTGTGTTTAAACGATAAGAACTCCATTTTGGGTCTGCTCATCCCCGGTGTGCACAGCACCCACTCACTCTCATATTACATCAATGATTCACTGCTCTGCTTGGCCCACCAGCAGGCTTCTACAAGCTGGCCAATCAGAACAGAGTGAGCCTGGAGTGAGGGTGGGGCTTAAAGAGACCAGAGCTGGAACGAAATGTTTCATTGAGAGCTGAAGTACTACATAAAGGCAGGTTTCAAAGAAAAAAGTCGATATGCATCAGCGGATTGTGAATAATTCCAAACAATTTAAAAGTAAATAAAATGATGCGTAATATGACCTCTTTAATGAGGGACTTACAGAGCTGTTGTATTTTTTATGATATTCAGGCTTAAAGCTCTTTACATTTATTTAAAAACTCACAGGCAAAAGATGATGAAGGTTGATTTTGAACATACTGTGCCTTTTCCCTTTGGGCTATTGTCCGATATTACCAGTGTGTTAACCAAAGCTGATTAACATAACGAAACAAATATTTTTGTCAGGAATCACTGAAAACTAAAATAAAGCTTAAAAAAAGACTTTTTAGTGTGAATGTTGCTATGTGCTGTCAGATATTTACTTTTTTTTTCTTTTTCCTCTCTAGCTGATGCTGATGTCAGTACTGAACTGCCTGTTTGAGTCCCTCAGTCAGATCCTCAGGTAAACTCATCCACTAAACAAAATATTAATGAAAGCATCAACAATTAAACTATACACTGATGATGCTTTGCTTACAGAAAATGTAGAAATTACAAAGTAAGCAAAGGGTCAGTAAAATTCACTAGCATAATTTCCAGAATGCTATGTAAATGGAAAAGATTCAGACGCTGAGAACTGTTCAGACCATGCACGTGCGTCACCTCTAGTGTTACTAGTAATTCCCACACGTCTCCACACTAACACTGCCTCTCAGGGGGATAATGACTCTCTGTGTTGAAACTGATGTTAAACTCGAAAGCTGTGTATTTTTACCTTAAAGGAAGTCATTTTTAAAGTAACCTTAAACAAATTTGGGCAGAGCAATGTCAAAATGAAACCTAATCCTCATTTATTTAATTTTTATTCAACATAAAAGAAAGGGCCAAGATGAATTTGCAGAGCTCTGTCTGTCTTCCATTCTGTGAGTGTGTGTGTTTGTGCACGCGTGCGCGCTGTATTTGTGGCACACCAGGTTCCCTCAGTGTTGACTGCAACATTAACTGCCAAACAACGGCTGCTGTGGTTGCTATGGGAACGGATGCAGCAGTAACGTGGAGTGTGAGCAATAGAGACATGAAGAGATTATGTTATTATACAGTATGAGAGATTACAGGCTATTCTAAGTTTCCTTGTGCAGTATGCAAATGTCCAGATTATACTGGTACAGAAGAAAATCAGTGAAGCTGATTTATGTTCAACTGGAATAGTGAAGACCTCCAAAGCCCTGTTCAATAATGACCATTTTTGACGGCATGTCTGTGCTGTAGATATGCAGTGTATTTGCAACAACAACAATCAATCTTGGCAGCAACTGTGACCTACCTCAACAATAGCGAAACATTTTGAAAAGGAACATGCTGAACTTGTCCACCATTACCTACATCTATACATTATACTCCACTTGTGTTGCCGTTTTCTCTGCTGCGACCTCAACAAAAACATCTACGACTTTTGCCTTGGCTTCTGTTTAATTTGTGGAAATGCAGTCCCTACATTTTCAATTCTCTGTGTAAACAATGACGCAAATGTTGGAACCATTGTAAAAATCCCTGAATGGGATGTCATTAGTCTGTGCATTTGTGCTGCCTGTCAAGTTAGTCAGTGTTGGGGTAACACTTACCATCAACTTGTAGTAGTGTATCTGTCAAGAACATTTTGGCAGCAGACTTAAAGACTTAAAGGATAATTTTCTAAATAAGTGGCGTTTCTAACAATGCCCATATAGACACTGCAGCCTGGGTTACCTTGTTTGTCTGTGCTGGAGACCTCCATTGTTGTCCCAGAAGCTATTAAAAACTCATCAGACACACTGATCCACTTAGTGACATGTTTCTTCATGCGCCAAGCAACATTTTAACAAATGCTCAAACCAATGAAGGCATATGCTGCGGAGTATCTTGGTGGTTCTGGCTGATGTATTTTAATCGTTATTTGAGAACGGCAGAAACATAGACAACTAAAGCTAATCCAGATTGGATTCTTTCTGGGTTTTAGAGACTGTTTAAGACCAGAGTAACTTTGTCTTAGTTTCTAGTCTTAATGCCTGGCTAACCATCCCCTAATTCCAGGTTCATAATTTATGGTGCAAACGTGAGATTGGCGACAATCTTCCGAGTAAATTATCGCATTTCCTAAAATCATAGTCAATTTGTAGCTTTGGAAGAATAATGGTGGTGAAAAACAGAGTTGCGATTCAGAGTGTTATGGTTTGGATGTGGCTAACTATTGTGTTTTTTGTTCTGTAGGAAAAATGTGGAGCGGAGGTGTTTACTGGATAATATGGAAGGAGTGTTCCTAGTTGTGGATGAAATTATCGATGGCGGGTAAGTAATAAGTCATATTTAGTACAAGAACTATATGTTCCCATGTCTGTCTTTCATTAATTCATTCATTTAATTTCATTAATTGATGTATTTTACATCGATCAATGTGTTATTATCTTCTAATGAGGCTATACAATGTCTTAGTTTTTTCTTTTGCTGTATTTGGGTCTGATTGGCTGCTTAATCCTGTTGCTAGGGTGATTCTGGAAAGTGACCCTCAACAGGTTCTACAGAAGGTCAGCTACAGGGTAAGATGGCTGTGAATCACCCCCAACTACACTCATATTGATTCATTTGAATCATTGCAAGATCAAATGATTTTGGCCTGTTCAGAAAAGCCACATCAATACACATACTGTAGCTTCCCACTGCTTGTCTCGTTGACGTCTTGCCTCCTCTTACCTGTTTTACTTTTCTCTCTCTCTCTCCTTCTCCCTGTGTCTCTTCATCTGATTGGTGTCAGCTAATGTCAGAGCCAGCCTATGGCTTCGTCCTGTTTGATTACATCACCGGTAACCTAGAGGGACAGGCAGACAAGAGCCAGCGGCTGTAGACAGAAAGACAGACAGACAGACAGACAGACAGGGTGAGGAAGAGAGTCTAAGAAAAGGACAGTGAAATGGAGAGAGAGAATGAATGAATGAGAGCGAGAAAGACTTAATGGAGGAATGAAGAAGGGATGGGCAAGACAGAAGAGGTAAATGTGATTAGGCATGTGAGTGAGCTAACCGACTAACAGAGGGGTGTAAAAGGAAGGCTGGCCGCAATGTTCCACGCTACAAACTACCTGCTGGTGGCACAAGAATCATCATCTAAAAATCATTCAACGTTATTCTCAGGGGAACATGGAAATCTGTGCACAAATAAAGTGCAGCAGTGTCTCAGATCGGGCCGACATTTCCCTCCTTAGAGCCGAGCCACTAGAATGGTTTAAAAGTCTAACGCACTTTATGATTGGCTGAGCCGCTAACCAGTGCACTTTGTTTGTTGCTGATCCACAGTATGTAGTGGTGGTTGTACAGATCTTTTGTTGTTTGTGGTGTTCTGCTTGTGTATTGTGTGCGTGCATAAAATAATTTGCATGACTTTTGCATTTTGCTCTTGTACACACAGTGACTTTGTATTGTTTTACAGGCGGATGAGAACCCATTATCGGAACAAACCGTGGCCCAGGTAACACACACACACACACACACACACACACACACACACAAGTAAATGGTACTGAATATGTTGCATACACCACAGATGAATGAACACACGTGTGCAGAAACACCCGTTTGGTGAATAGTGCCACTTTACGCACTCATTACTTTCCAGGAAACAACATAACGTTTTGTCTTTTACCTTCTTGTCTATAAAAAAAATTACATTGTGTTGTAGATTTTTGCTGCTTTTGATCAACACATGCAGCCAGTTTAGAAAATATTTGACCACTTGGCACCACAGGTGTAAAAAAAAAACTTAACGGAAGGTTTTTGCTATTGTTCTATTGTATTAGCAAGAATCTGGTGATATCTATCATGATACAGGTGTTAGAATCACAAAATGATTAAAACCCCCTTAGTGTTCTCTGAAGGACAAAACAGAGAGGTCTGTTAGTGATATAAATGGGATGGGAAAAATAATGGAAGCTCCTGACAGTGTAACGCTCGGTAAAGTTTATTCATAAAGGTTTCATACATCAACAAATGAAATGAACTGTTCAGAGCTGTAAACATGGGGTTGAGAGCTAGATTGATCCAGTGATTTGTCACCTGTGTGAAATACTTTAAGGAATGACACTGTTTAAATTAATATGTTTTCATGGACAAGATGCCGAACTTTTTTATTGGCACCATCCAAATGTAAAAGCTATAGCCTTTGAGGGATCACTGCTGGCAGATGCACAAGCACAGTGAAATGCACGTTATGGAAGCTACACGCGCAAACTACAATTGACACAGCAGGGTGAACAATTTGTTTGGTAACAAGTTCTTATAATAAATAATGTAGCAATAGTATAATATAATAATAAATCCATTAGTGATAAAAGATTATCAGCTCTGCTTTAACTTATGTACTGTTGAGTGGAGTGCAAGTTTGCTTCCCTTTATTTTGAAATGCCAAAGAGGAAACATAATAATATTAATTGCACATAGGACAACTGTTGCTGCAAATATACATTTGTATTATTGCACTATGCCATTTTGTTACGTCTGATACGTCAGAACGCTTGTACTTGTTACATGTTCGTCCCCTTACACTGGCATAGCATTTACAGTGATGAGATGCATAAAGATTAAAATGAGTTTTATGGTCCAGCAAACTGAATAGTTTAGGATTTAGTCTCAATGTCAAGGTATAATTAAATATAATTATTATTACTTGAACAATTCCCAGGCCTGGTAGTGAGCTTTTCTTTTTCCCCGTATAATAGCAGAGATCTACATGATTCGTGTCTAAAGAATTTCTGTGATTCTCTTTTAAACCTGGTTGCTGTTGTCAGTCATTGTGATCTCTACATTCTTATGTAGCTCATACCAAATCTGTTCATTACTGCCTGCACAGTGGACCAGAAGTTAAAAGACAAAATGAAATCAACACCTGGCAAAAACTACTCAAGCAACACAGACGTACAGGAGTTACTCGAACCAACATGCATCGTCACACTAACCCAGCACTATTGTTTCGTGTCCTCTGCATGTGGTCATTTGTGTGCTCTTATTAACATCTTACATCTGCTTCCTTTGTGTTTCCAGTTGCTCACAGAGCTCTGACACAATGTGTAACAGACTAGAGGCAGAAAGCTGACAGGAGCAGTTTAACACCAGGCTTGCGTGCTAAAGCTGCAGCTCACAATGCATGTTAAGACAGCGACTAGCCAAGCTTCTTCTCCAAAGCACCACACAGCCCTAACAGGCTCAGGTGTGACTGCCTGATGGTGTAATAAGCAGATTCTGTCGGATTAACATCCTGTAAAGACTGGACACATACAAAGATGAATGTTGCTGAATGTTTTTCTGAAATACTTTCTTCTATTGATATGCTGCTTTTTTTTAACTGTTGCTTTAACCCTCACAGCACATAACAGAGAAACTGGCTCTGACCTCTAACGTAAGTCTCTACTAATGCCCTACACTGAATAATGCATAATACTGTGCTTTATTGTCAATGCTGAACCGCTCCACTGTCTGTCACTGAGTTTCAACATTTGTGGAAATGTAATCACAATTGCATTTCTTTTAAATCTTTATACATGACATGACTGGACACCAAGCTCTCTCCTACAGAACATAGTAAAACATGACTTTGTAGTTTCACAAATGGAAAATGTAGTCCATGTGAAATGGCTACAGTCTCAGAGATGCAGTGGCGTGTACATACAGGTTAAAATATTAAATA
The DNA here is from genome assembly GCA_033026295.1 of Channa striata. NCBI lineage: Eukaryota > Metazoa > Chordata > Actinopteri > Anabantiformes > Channidae > Channa > Channa striata. The sequence goes on along the minus strand of CM065180.1, from coordinate 2,797,243 downwards.
TTCAAACAAACTAAAAATGTTACAACATGGTGCAGTCATCCATGTTAGTGTAAACGCAGTAACTTGTGGTGAGTTGAAATATATCAAACCCTAGGAACTTTGTTACAGACAAACCTTCCTGTGCTCATGTTACATTACAAACAATGTCTAAAGCTGATCTCGCAGCTTCACGAGGAACGGAGAGCGAGCAGTGTCTCTAGAAGGTGACGTTATTGACGTTCCACCAGAGGCTGCAGCAGTGCAGGCTTGTGCGTTGATCAGGGGTGGAGGAAGTATTCAGTTACTTCATAACTCTGGTATCAACATCTAAATGTAGTAAAGATCATGAGTGGAAGTATTAAATGCAGTGTAATAGGAGTATAATGGTCACAGATTGAATCATTTTCATAACTCGCTTATTTTTGCCAGTGTTCTTAATGAAACAGCAAAATTAAAAAAGTAAAATATTACATTTAAAGTAAAATACAAAAGGTCCAGTTAGTTCAGCTAAAAGTGCAGTATTAGGCATGATGAACATGTTTCTTTGAACAAAAGAATGAACTGAGGTGTCAGGCACAGTGATGCAACTCTTTGCCATCAGTGCATTATGACTTGGTAGCATTATTTTGATAATGCAAACCTGAAGAGCTGTGCAGAGCACGGTGAAGCATAAGCTGAGCTGCAGCTGATCGGGGGGAAATGGGCAGAGAATGGATTGATTTATAGTCTTGTGCTTAAAGTTGCACATAATAGCTTTGTAGTCTGTGGTTTGTGTGCGTACCAAACCACAGCACACAGCAGGATCAACGGCAAAATGTGTCTGAAATAGCCTACAGCATGACATTATTTATAATTTATTTTCTGTGTATATAAACACAAGACGACACATGATTTTAAAAATATATTTATTGAAAAACATCACTAGCATCGTTTTCACTTCACGTAGTGTAAAAATTCAAAAGAATCAGACTGGGAGCAGCCTACCTACAGTAGTTGCATGATGGTCTCTGAATGCTTGAATGGCATGGAGCATAAGTGTGCATGCACTGGCCACTTCATTTGAGACACCGTTACTCTCTAATGAAATCAGCTGTTTGGGCCCCTTCATTCGTTTAAAGTGGGATGTCCAAAACATGTAGACCACCATTATCAGTCCACCACCCACTGTACATAGTAAAGTCTACTCAGCTCTATTGAAACACATAGTAAAAAGTAAAACTACAAGTGTGTCAAAGTAGAACTCATGATAGAGCTGTTGCACTGGATGCATTACGCTCTACAGGTACACACACCTGACATAACTATACACAGGAAGGAAGGTTCCATTAAAAGTGTGCAGAACCAAGCAGTAAAACAATGATGGGGAGTGTAGTCACTGGACATCACTCCGTCTCCCAGGCGTCCATTCTGCACAGAACGTTATCTGACCTCCATGTGCCACCTGCTGTCAGAACAAGGGAAGAACAACATAGTGTTTTAAAAAAAATCACAGAATGAATGATTGAAAATTACAATGGGAAATAAGTGTTGGTCATAAAAAAACAGCTGAGAAAATCGTTTGCCACGTAAATGTAAATGTAAATGTGAATAGTAATGAAGTTGGCTTTAGACTGTCACACGTGTAGAGATTTTAATAAATATATCAACTGAGTCCAGCACTATGTTCAAGAAATGACAGATGAAACACTGCAGACATAAAGAATCCAAACCACTTTGGGATAACAATGATGTCACTATTTAACATGTCAACATTTCAGTCCATAATAATACTGCAGACAAAACTAAGACTGATAATTTCCCCTATAGTTGCGTGACTGGAGTTTTGCAGTAGAATTGACCATGGATGGGTTGTCAGAATGGGCTCCAGGGGGACTGGTGTCACTTTGTGTCTATTTTGGATAGTTATAGGTCATTTGTCAGGATTGTGAATCATTTCAGATGTTTTTGTGGTTGTTTTGGATCTCGTTTTTAGTAATTTAATGTCCACTCAGAGACTCTGGCTGACCTGTCGGGCCCCTGGGCCTACGCCCAGTAAGCGGTTTGAGTAATCCATCTAGTGCTGGAGATGACGACTGCAAGACATTTCAGAGTAATTAGCACATGTGGCCGGTAGACCTGTGTTTATGGTATTAGATTCAAGATGTTAACGACTTTATTCATTCGAGAAGGAAACTGCACTTTGATCATGTATGAATATATTTATTTACAGTGCAAAAGAAAATTAAAACATTTCCAGAGTGATGCATCCACAGTTCATGTTCATGCTGTGCTCCTCCAAGATGGCAGCATGGACACCGCATGGTTGCTAAGCAGCTCAGCTGACCTCTAGTGCCTGAACCTTGACACTGCATCAACGCACAAGTCTGTTTTCAACTAAAAGGACTGCATCAGCCTCAAGTGTATTTTGACTTGTTTAGATCATTTGAGCTAATAAAATATTGTTTAAACTTTTTATTAGCTCAAGCTCATGGAGAAAGCAAGTACATTTAAAGAATTATCACCATATGTTGGCTGAATGCTCATGGAGGCTCAGTCATTGTGATTGTACTGCATTATTTTATGGTGTCTGTATAATAATGTAAAAGCACTAACTATTAATTTCTCAAAATACTCAACTGTGATGGAACCCTTTTAATACAATTTCTTCTACCGTAAGGCGCAAAAAACTAAAGCTGAAGTCACTCAGTTAATACAGTATCTTCGATGAGAAGTCGTCTAATGTTTGGCTGCATTATGATTCATTGTTATTGCGTGTAACTTAAAATCTGCACTTTTGAAAATATTTGTATTCTGTCCTTTTGTCTGTTCAGGTCCTGCAGTCGGCCAAGGAGCAGATCAAATGGTCCATACTGAAGTGACATAAAGCAAGAAAAGTTCTAGAGACTAATTTTCACCCCAGAGCTATTTTTATAGAAGTGGACTAAAGGGAAAGTGGTTACAAACCTATTGCATAGAAGGCTGCTTTACATACAGTAGCAAATATCTAGACTGTAATAGGAGATCGTTTGTCGGTGTGATGACATTGTGTGTGATATAATTAATTTATCTGCTTCGACGGTGATGTTAAAGATGAGATTTATAGGCCGAATGAGAGGATGCCCTCTGTTTTCAAATTTTTCAGAAATGCCGAGTGGCTTCTGTAATTGACGGGCACTTATCCAATATCAAACTAATGAGTGAAAATGCTAGAAGCCTGATGTTTTATTTAATGTTTTGTCACTTTTATTTTGGTGGGGCAGGATCTTCCACCCTTATTTGCTCACAACTCAGTGTGACCTTTGGATTTATTTGCGCTGTTTTGCATATTGGAAATTATACACGTGTAGAACTTTTTTTTTCCACCAAAATGACTCATTTTTAGAACAGTCTTGTTATCAAACTATGCAAGGCTGTATCATTTAATTTGCATCAAGATAATTTGTGTTTCCACACAGACACTGCTGAAAATATCTGCTTCTGATGTTACAACTGTATGTGTGCACTTAACTGCTCAGTTTTTTTATAGTTTGTGTTGGTCTCACTGTGTGTAGGTGCCTTAAACAACATTAGTAGGGTTTGATAAGCTTATTGGAACACTATAATAGACTGTCATGACATTAAACAAACGGTAGGTGTTTACTGAGAGGCAATGTGTTGGTGTTGCACTGTATTTTTCCTTAAATGGAATTTCCTCATGAAGATGAATGACTGTATACATGAGATCAGTATGAACAATGGGGCCTCAAAGAATAGATTTGCACAGTTATGACAGAGTGTCTATTTTATTGGTACAGGTGTTAAAGGGTTTCAACCATTTGAGATGAAAAGAAAACCAAAAAACGGCCACAGATAAACGAATTATTTTGTTTACGTTTGTATGTTATTAAACGTCACTCATTTTGTGAGATAGATAATAAAACTACGTCTGCAATTTATCGTCTTGTTTGCTTTTTAATTCTGTGTTAACCGAACATGCGAGGAGCAGTCACATTAAATCATCATGCGTGACCCTAATGAATATTAATGACGCATGGGGCCGTGGGTGTGGTCAGTGATTTTATTGGTGGACTTTGGACAACGTCAGAAGACACTACGAGCCAATGGTTCGTTCTGGTTTTATTTCCCAGTGATGTGATTGGTGTTTGGCTTCATCCACTTGGCAATAGGCTCACGCCTACTACAATGTCAGATTAGCTAATCACAGTGGCCGACAGGCGGAGTGGGCGGGGGGGGGACACGGAGAGACAACCACTCCCAGTCTTTCATGACGCAAACTCCACACCTAAGGACACAGCTACCGGGATTCGAACCGGGAACCTCGTAAGGCCCCAGATTTAAGCATAAAGAAAAAAAAAAAAGTAGTTCGTTATTGTATTAAAGTAGAATTTTTTCATGTCCTATTATGGCTTCTACATCGAAGAGTAAAACGTTCTGTTTCTTACTCCACTACATTTCTAATCAATGTTGTGTTACATGTTACAATCACATAACTGTACACGTTTCATAAAGAAAGTCAGAATTCTCTTCACCAAACCAGGATCAGGCATGGTGTCACTTCCTCCTTCCTCCTTGAAAAGACCAGTGGGTGCCTTCGGCCCGAACTAACTGTTTTCAGGCACAGATCTGCTGAATTCATGGTAAAATGTGGCTTTAAATAAAGACCATTAAATGTTTCGTGAAATTCATTCTGTTGTGTCAGTTTCCATCGAACTTTGTTTCCTCTCCATCTCTGTGCCATGTGCGCACAAAGGGGAGGATGGAAATCAGAGCGAGTTCTCTGCGTAACTGCGCTGAGAACCGGGTCCCTGCTGATTCACACATTCATTTGACTGATTAACTGATTTTTTTGTTCTCTCCTAATGAAGGAAAACGGAAGAGCATCAGAACGTGAATTCAAAACAGCTTCAGCTCCTAATTTCTGTCTATTGCCAATAACTAGTTATTGGTCGGTTGTTGTATAATGAAAGTCTGTTTGGCTCTAAAGTTGTCAAGTAATTGGTCATTGTCACTGATTTGTTTGAGGAAATCATCTAAAAATTCTGACTGCTCAAATTGTGAACCATTTCATGAGAGATAAACAAAGTACGTTGTAGTACGATGAAATCTGATACTGTCCATAAATGATCAATGACTTTAGTTGAATGTTCCGAAATCTCTGAAACCGCCTAATGATGTATAAAGCAGCAATTTACATAATAAAGTCAAGACTTTAGTGTCTATAAGCACAGTATAGTGTTTGAGTACTTCATACCACTGATTACATTATATACATTACATTATATATATTAAAACATTCTTGTTAAAACTGAGCCCAGACAAGAAACCTCAAAAATACGTTGCTGTTGTCGTCCTATAAAACTATGGAGGCCTACACCAGCCCCTACAAAAAAATTACTCACAGACAAAACAGGAAAGTCAGAAAGGGAAGAGAGGAAATTCTTGGAATAAAGTCAGTTCCATCTTTATTGTGTAACTCATAAATTTGTGTAACTGTTCCACAAAAGTGAAGAGCAAGACTTTCAGCCATCAGGTCAAGTCTTTATTAATTTTCCAAATGAGTGTCTATCTGCTATTCTGTTTTGTTGGTCAACAGCCTAAGAGCAGACAAAAATGAGCTATACTTCTACTGACTCATGTGGACCCACAGATGCGGGGATCTGCCTCCATCACCTGCAGTGTGTGAAGCACTGTGTGTGTACCTGGGTTGAAGTTCACTCACTCAGCTTTTGGATACAAACTGACCTGCAGCCAATGAATGTTTAAACTGGTGTGTTTTCAACAAAAGGTTTTATTCTAAAAATTCCTCACAGTTTCTGATGTTTCTACACGGTTTATTCAAAGTTCTGCATTAGAAATCTTGGCATTCCTCTGACAACAACGACTTAAAACATTTTCTCTAATATAGGTCACAAACATAGACCTGTATAAAACAGAAAACCAGCAGGTTAATATTAAAAATGATTATCTAAGCACAAAAAAAGTCATTGGCAGCCGTTTGTGAGAAATGTGTGCTGCTTCCAGCATCTCAGGATGTGAGCATGTGATGCTTTTCTGTGGGGTCCAAGTGTCTGTGTAGTGAACACTGCTCACCAACGTGCAACAGCGTTCACTACGCAGAGACGGGAGGTATCGTTTTCGTCTCAGCCACAAACAGTCTGCGGGAAGCCACACTGGGAGGACTCCTTGGCACTTTACGCTCTTCAGTCGACTACTGCCATGTTTCAAAGGAAGAACCTGGACTTCACGTCAAACAGTTTCTTGTAGTTTTTAAGATTTACATTTGAAATGTGGACACACTATGTGTTTGCTGTTTGTCTTTAACCTACAGAAGAGACACACGAGTTTAGAATGAGCTGAGACAGGCAAACCCAGACAAGGCTCAGTCCCACAGCACAGAACCCCCCCGCAGGTCTTTGTCCTGGCAGCTTGAGTGGCCCCCTCAGAAGCTCAGGCCACCACAACAACAGCAGCTATAAATTCCCGAGCACAGAAGTGTTTCAGGAAGTGCAAAGTGTTTGACCTGTAAGTTTCACTGCTTCAAATGAACTCTATTATTATCCGTTTCCATAATAATAAAAAGACAAAGTCCTCCAAGTACAGGATCTAAAATGTAGAATAGTCAAGGTGCAAAAGTACCAGTAGCCCACTACTGCACTGAATATGATACTGTTAATATTATAAATGTGCAAGTGTAGTTCACATTTGTTCGATAAACAAAGATATTATACCCGTAACTAATGACAAACTAAGGACGAAGGTGATGGAGCAAACTATAAATACTTTATGTACAAACCGATGGCCAATCTATTCAACATCCGTTATCTGTAACCACATCCATGCAGAGTCGCGGGGGGCTGGAGTCTGCGTCAGAGGCAGGGTCCACCCTGGACACGTCGAGGCCAGCACAGAGAGACATAAACAGACAACCATTCACACTCACATCCACACCCACCAGTGTGTGTGTCCAGTCTGTGGACTGTGGGGGGAAACCTGAGGAAACCCATGGCTGCAGATTCAAACCACGGACCTCCCAGCAGTGAGGTGGCAGCACTAACCGCACCAGCACCATGTCGCCATGTTGTATCATGTCATATCAGTATGGTCCCTGATGTCATAAATAAAACATGACGAGGAGGAGACATTTATCTAGGTCTTCATATAGGCCACAGATTTTTTCAAGTAAAATAAAAACAAGACTACCAAAAACTGACTGGTTTAAGATCAAGATGGCAAAATTTATCTCTGGCCTCCTGAGCTCTGCAGTCACCACACAGGAGCGCACACACCGAAAACCCAGACTAATCGACAATTACAACTATTTATTTCATGGCAAAATGTGGCTTTAAATGGGGATCATTGAATGCAACATCACACTCCCTTTGTTCAAATAACAATGATCAAACATTCTCCTCCTTCTAGACTGTCAATAAAAGACTGTCCGTATTCTTGTTGAAAGTCACACGGTTCATTTTAAAAGATACAAAATGACAACAAGAATAATAAATTGAAAAGTTTACAAGGTGAGACACAAAATAAGTTAACCAGATCTGTAGGAAAAACTTAAAAAATAGGCATGTAACGACCAAAATGAGCCCACAGACAGTCAACAGTGACACCAGTCACTGCTCCATTTCTCCTGGTTCCAGGCTCAACTCCTCCATTCTTCCACAAGAGGCTCTCTCTGCTGTCTGCCCCCAACCTGTGAGCAGCAGTGGGCGGTTTCTCCCCAGCTCTGATTAAATGAAAGAATGGACCATGACGTGGATCAGATCTCTCCACTGCCTTAAGTCTGCTTTTCCCACGCCTGAGTCCTTGGCTCCCGTTGCATAGATTCAAACTCAGCATACGTTCTGCCTGTACTGAGGCGCTGGTTGCCCACTTGCATCCTGATCTTGTAGGAACACCTGTGCCTCTGCCCATTTTCACCACTGGAGTCTCTGTACATCAGCACGACTCGGCACTTTGCTTAAACTCATCGGCCACTGACGACAGAGGAAGGTCCTACTGAATACACTGGATACACACCCCCACTGACATGAGGATTAGTGGTGTAGGCGGTCACTCGCCTCTTGATGCCTTTCACTGTCAACACAGGCACATACACCAATAAGCCACAACATTATTACCAGCTGGTGGTTTTAATGTCATGGTGGACAGGGGTCAGGTAAACTCCACTATGACCTCAGTAATAAACAGAGAGTAAAATTGTCACATTTCTGACAGTTTCAATTTAAAAACTGAGAAATTAAAACCTTGTAAAAGTAGAATTCACGGCAGACCTGCTGTGTTCAACATTAAAATAGACAGGTGGCCCTTTTTTTGCTCATTCACACTCAAATTAAAAGTGATCCAATTTCATAATGCAGACCTTATTGAACGATAATGGCTGTATTACAGCCAACTGTTTAATCTTTTTTTCAGACCTTCACATGCAACACTTATCCAGCAGATGTCGCCATTTTCACTCTGTCACATGATTCGAAAAGGTGCTGAAACCATCATTTATTTAATAAACCATCATATTGATTGAGTGCTACAGAGAGGTTCCGTTTGACAGAACTGTGTCATGTGGAGTTTGTAGGATAACAGTCATGCTGAACCGTGGACACATACTGTGAACTTTTTGTTTGTGTTTAAGGAAGCGGGTTCAGTGCTTGTCTGACCTCAGAGGCCATTTTAGGGGGGCACATTTTCTGTACATATACAGAATAAAAGACAATGCATGAATAGCCTAGCCTAGATTTGTCTTGTCTTCCTATTTTGCCATCAACCCTCTGCCAGTGTGAGCTTTTGTCATCACGCTTCATGCCTCAGCATGGTTCATTAAAGGGCGACTTCACCAATTTGCTTTCTGTGGCTTTAGTTTAGGGTGTAACTTTGCATTAATGGTTTTAAACTTCCCTAAAATATTTCTCTGCTCCTAGCTGAAAAACTGCCCCAGAGGACATCACCCGTAGCAGTTTTGTATCATTAGAAGTTCAGACGATGTCATCTGTTGGAGTTGTCCATAGTGGGGACAACCTCCATAGTGTGAGCAACAAGATGACATAATCTGAACTAAAAGTTCATCTGGAGGATATTTTCAGCTAGAGCTAAAGATTTATTTTGATATAGGGAAGTCAGAAAGACATAAATGGCATGTATGCACGTGTACTATTATACTCTTATTACTATAAGAACTAAAAGAAGCAAGTTCAATATGTGTAAAACATGTGTATCACAATAGCTGCTATAAAAGACAGTGTCTGTTTACAAAACAAATTATGGTGATGGAAATTCTCAGAAAAATCCAAAAACTCCAAACGTCCACAAGCACTATGGAAGGAGCTCCCCCCCCAAAAAAAAGCTGCACAAGCATCATTTACTGTACACGAGTAATCGTTACACAAGTTTTGATACGTATAATTCATCATTAATCTTAATCTGGTCATGATCCAGATAACTGTCCATAAACCTGCAACTTTCCAGGTATGAGCTGAGGCATGTGCAGCTCCAACAACAGCTGCATGTAAAGAACAGCGTCCAGGTTTGGTTAGATCCAAGGGAGGAAAGGCAGAGTCCTGCAGAAACACAGAATGATGGAAGATATAAACTCGGAGAGAGAAAAAGCAGGGGTCGTGGTGGATGTAATGACTGGCTCAACTTGCTGCTGACTCAACAGAAAGAAAAAGCCACGATCATCATCATCATCATTCAGATGGTCTGGCTTTCAACAGAGCAGGTGTATGCACGCACAGAGGGAACTCTGGTTTGTGTAGGTCAGCTGGCATGTGAATAACTACTCACCCTGTTTGATTTGGCATTTGGTAAAGAGGAGTGTCTGTGTGTGGGAGCTCGGGAGGAGGGAGTGGAACGTGTGGTTCAACTCTTTCACTGACAAGGCTTTAACTCAGCGCAGACAAGGAGTTTCTGCAATCGCTGCACCTTTGCATTCCTTCTTTATGTGTCGTTTACATGATTGCAACCCGATAAACCAGCTGTCAGTCAAACAGCACAGACGGGTGACTGACATCTCCTGTGACACACAGCTGTCAGACATTCCTCTTGATTTGTGCATGTAGCAGCTTCACCACTGAGACTCTCTTTATACCTCACAGACAGAGCCACGCGCTGGCACTGGCTGGAGGAAATTAGCGTGCTGCAGGTGATTGGCCAGGGGTTTGACAGTGATAGATGGGCGCGCCACCGATTGGTGTGTCAAGCTATGATGTCAGCGAATGTGGGCTGGGCAAGAGAAAGGGAGAGAGACCTTGAGAAAGAGAGAGAGCGAGAGAGAGAGGGGGTGGGATAAAAAATAATAAAGAGACTTAGCATTAACATGGGAGTGAGGGAGAGAGAGAGAGCAAGAGAAGGTGTGGTGGGAGATGTGTGATCGAAAAATGCAAAGTAGTGTGTGTGTGTGTGTGTGTGTCAGGAAGAGAGACTTGCTCTGTCTATCCTAATTTATGTGACTTTAAACCCTGTGTTTGCTAAAGCTACTTGAAGGTTGAAATTTTGGCTTTTGTCCACGACACGACGCTCCAGAAAGTGTTGTGTCTCTAAGGTGATGTCACAGTGTGAGCTCACAGTTCCATCATGCTTGTCTCTGCTCGGCCAAACGTCCTGCCTGCAAACCATCACCTTCAATCCGATGTGGAAATTTAATTGTTGTTAGCCTCTTTTCCTGCCGCAGGCTCCAGCTGGAAGCCGGGCTGTAAAAATTAATTAGGACCTTAAAAACACCAAGCAGCCGACACCATAAAGAGCGAAGTGACAGCAGAGGAGTCGCTGCCAACAACAGCTGGCAGCCGGGCTCCAGAAACATTCAGAGCTCTCCTGAGAGACTCCAGGAAAATCTGAAAGCCCCCAGAAACCCCCAGAAGGACTCACTGAGGCTGTTAGACATTTTTGCAAATATTCACTTGTATTTACTGAGAGTTACATGAGGAGATTGATAGCTGGATCCAGCCTGGTTTACTTTAAATAATTTTTTCCTCTTTCAATATTTTACCAAGTGTCTAACATTTCCTTCATTACAAGCTCTGCAAATATTCACAAATTTACACCTTCATGAACCTTTTGTAAATCTGGAGGCTAGAATCCAATGAAATGTTCAAACCTCCAAAAAGCCTGACAGATTATGTAACCTTCAGAAATGTCCAAAAACATTTAGAGGCATCTAACTGCTTACGACGTCTCGAGAACTGCTACTGGAACGGCATTTGTGGGAGTCCAGAGTCTGACAAAACATTTTGAACTCCTGCAAAAAGGTTTGACTGAAACCCGGAGATGCCTGCTATAAAAACCCCCAGACACCCACTAAGGCTTTTAGACATGTCCAAGAAAGACCGGTTGACCCTTCTGGTGCCAGATCAGTTTCATCTTTATCTGCATTGTTAAATGGTTGATCAAATCATCATCACAAAGAGTCAAAACTATTATCGGTAACGGTTTGCAGTGATCCGGCCCTGTCGGTGTGATCATCCAGGCCAAACTTTGGCCCCTCTGACAAACTCCATCATTTCTCATTCAGCAGTGAACAGAGAAACACAACATGTGGCCTTCATAGTCCTTGGCCACACGCCTCCTTTTCAAATAAATAGAAACTAAGTAAATAGAACCTGAGTCTGGCTGGAGCAAAGCGAGGGGCCTCGTGCGCTGCCATTTATCCAAAGATCGTGTGTTCTACAAGATGAATCGCTCAGTATTAAAAAAGCCACCCCGCCTTTCCGTGAAGCACACACACACACACACACACATCCTTTCTCAAACAGCGACACACTGTAATGTATACACAGCATTATGATGATTATGATGATATGATGTATTATGACAAAGTTTGGCGTGAAGTCCGGGTTCAGGAGTTGAGATTCAGTTTGAGTCTTAAACCTTGAGCCTAACTAGAAATCGCTTAAAGCTTAAAACGCGCTCGCATGGACGGAAACCCATAATTCTTCAGAACCGACTGCTGGGCCCACGAGACGGCAGAAATGGGCCACGTACACATGAACCTGTAATAAATGATGCCCCAGTGCTTGAGAAAACAAACGGCTTCCATGCAGGACCTCAGAGCTCTGATTGGAGAAACACAAAACCGGCCAACAGAAAAACACGCTGCCGCAATTAGCAGCAGAACAGCCATTAATCCCAGTGTGAAGGTAAACACGTGGAGACAAGTTAATGAAACCGGGGGCGGGGGCAAGGGGGGATCAACCCTGGGACCCCTTCATGTTTCAGGACGTCTGAAGTGCTGTGAAATATCTGTGCTGCTGTGCTGATATGAATCGTTGGCTGCAATTTGCACAATTACCAAACAATATTTAATAAATGTGGAAATTACTAGGTGCTTTACTTCAAACCTGACCACTCAAAGTCACATTTTGCAGTTGAATTTAGACAGTAACCAGTTAACTTTTCGTTTTAGAAACATGAGGCTGAGGTAATAACAGTGTTGTTCTTTATTTTCTGCTGATCTACAATCTTCTGTTGTATTTAATGACTTCCCAAATGAATTAGTATCATACTCATGGACGGGTTTTTCTTGTCATGTCTGCACGTTTGCCTTTTCACCACTAGATGATGCAAAAAGCCTGTGTGTGTGTGTGTGTGTCAGGAAAAAGTCTCATCATATTTCTCTCTGAAATGTAGTGGATTAAAAGTGACATGAAATGGAAATACACAAGCTCAACAGTACAATTCTTCTACAACGCTGCACAGAATAGAGCCATGTGTAAAAGTTAGTGCCCGCTCACCTACATGCACGTTTAGCCTGAGGGGACCCAACAATAATAATAATAATATTCAGCCGGTAAAAATTTTCCTTCATAATTTAATAAAATAAACATTTAAAAAGTTAAAAGTTTGCATCCTCCTTGATAAATTCATTAAAAATGAACTTTCTAATGAAGAAACATTTGTTGATGAAAAGCATTTTTTTAAATTCTTTTTGCCCTTTCGAAATAAGAGTTTCTAACTTTGGCACATGACTGTAATATGCAGGTGTATCTATTCTGCATCTGATCCACTCAAGTTTGTTTTGAACATATTATGATAATATAATGAACAAAAATTAATCATCTTTGCTTAAGTTATACAATTTATTCTTGTTCATTGTATTACTATAACACATTAAAACTGAGTATGTTTCCTTGACCTGATCAAACGCACAATTGATGCAGCTTCAAATTATGGGTTTACTTTCTATGAATTAATCAGAACCCAACCCAACCCATCATTTTGTAGCTTCTCGTACAGATTAGGTCCTAATAACAAAGTAATAAAATCTGATTTGAAAAGGATGTATGAACATTTGTGCAGTATTAGCAAAAGTGTTGGCGTCTGTGTGAGACTGACAACTTTTGTGTTAAGGAAATTGGTTTAGGAAAAGTTGGTAGAATTCATCATTGCCATCTTGTTACCATGACGTTTATGTGTTGTCAAGGCAACTGTGGCATCTCGATTAGCTTTGATCAAACGGTGGCTGCACAGGCACACGCACAGATCTGTCTGAATGGCTGTCCGTTGTCCCTGTCTGAAATGACCAAAGGCTGTCTGGGACAAAGGACGAGTGACAGGCTTCTCTGATTGGTCATGGCAGACTTTGACTGACATGTGATGGCAGCTGGGCAGTGTGTGTGGGAGCCACGCTGCTGGACTCTGCTGTGTGTGTGTCTCTCGTGAGCTGTTGTTGCTGAGCAAAGTTAAATTAAACAGAAAAATTTAAATATGGACCACAGAATGACCAAAGATTCAATTTATTTTATCCTATTTCAAATATCTGGAAGTTGGAGTAAAGTCTTCAAGCGACAGTTCATCTTCCTTCAGATACACTTCGTATTTCAGCTCCTGACTGCCTTTAAGTGCACGCTTCACTGCAGATATGTTGTCCAGCTGCAGTCATGTTTTCTCCATAAAGGGCATTTCAGTTTTTTCCCGTCCTTATCGCTCCTGTGACTCTTTCAGGCCTCAAGGCCTCGTCTTTCAGCAACAACAGTGAACATACATTCAGCTCTACCACCGTCCTTCATAAACAGTTATTTATCAAATCTCGTTTGTTTAGCTCATATAGAAATAGAATTATGTAATAGTGGTGGGAGGCTTGGGAATTGGGGGGACATTGTTGGCTGCACAGGTTTTTGGCTGCGATTGTTTCCAAAATCACCCTGTGCTGTCCATGAATGCACCACCAGCACTGCTGCTGAGAGGCAATATGTGATACACGTGTGTATATCACCTTCTTTTATGAAAACACACACAATGACAATGACAGGTCCACTTCACACAACATCAAGGGAATACGCAATATCTGGGAGACTGCATAAGATTTGCTGACACCAGGGAGGAGCTATTAATATGTAGCACACTCAGATCCAGATGCACAGATCCAATTCAAGTGTTAGTAGGTGTTGCTGAACTTTGATTCCCACCAAATAAATTCTTTACACAGACCAACATGTCTTAGTGAAGACAACCCTGCTATAAAACACTGAAAGGGCCTTTGTTGATAGCGTGCAACATGAAATAATGAAACATGTCTCAGGAAATCCAGTTGGAGTAATGGTGTTTAAAGGCCCATCAGATAGCGATAAACAGTATGCTGTTCATGTCACAAAGTAATCTGCCAGGAATGTGCATGTATGTGATTGCAGGCTTCCTGGGTGGTGTTGTGTTGCAGCAGAGATTGAATCAGGTTTGACAAAGTGTTCAGGGTGGATGGTGGGCGAAGAACGGGTACATCTCTGACACCAGGGCAAGGGGTTCACACCTGTGATTAGGATGAAAGAGCAAAACCGTCCAGGTTAACGTTCAGATTATCAGTTTTTTCTTTCTTCCAATGTCAATATAAACATTGTGTCACTGCGGATTGTTTCAAATCAAATAATGATCTGTCTCTAACCTTAACTAAGTGCTGTCCAAACAAAAACAAACCCAAACATTTTGGATAAAACTAATTAAGTATGCTGTCAAACGTACGGACATGTCCGTTACCAAATGCCGAAATTCATAAAAGAACATTTCTTGATTATGTTAATAGAAAATAGAATCCAGTCAGCATAACATTTCATGTGCTGTTAAAAATGAGTTGTATATCAACACATTTCCATGTGTTCTGTTACTTGGTGAGTTCTGCTCCATCCATCTGTACTCAGCAAGCCACATGTAATCCTAATAGCATGAAAAGATTATGATGATAATCATTGTGCTCGATGAAGATGTTAATAATTATATTATTTACACAGTATTTTTCCAGACAAAGTCACAAATTGAAAATTAACAACTTGTTTTGACACATGAGAATATTAGAAATTAACTACACAGAAACACAAATAATAACCAGAGTAGGTCCAGATAATGATGATGATAATGGTGGTGATGATGGTGCTTTTTGACAGTGTGATTGACAAATTTATGCATGTGTATGTGTATAATGCCTAGTGTATATGTGTATGTTTGTGTGTGTAATTTATGAACAAAATCCCACTAATTGCAACCACTTGTTAAAGCCCGAGGTCTACATTTCTTTTTACGTCATATCATGCACACACACACACACACACACACACACACACACACACCACAGTAAGTTATTACTCCCCCTATAAACGTAGAACCACTCACTGACCCACAACAACGTATATATATCTCGCACACGGACACACACCATCATGTTCAAGCTAATCATGAGCCAGTATTCATTTATAATCAATCTCAGACGCTTGACACTGGCTGTAAACAAAAAGATGTGTGTGTGTAAGTGTGTGATTTCCATTTGGCTGGTGTGGAATGGGAAGCAGGAAAGTAGCGCTGGCGTCTATTCATCACCTCGTATGTGCTGCAATCCACGTGCCGTGATTTGCCTACTCAATCTGTATGTGTGTGTGCATGTGTTCGCGTGTGTCTGCCCCCTCTGATTGGCTGTAATGTTTAACACATGGCTGTAGTGGTGAAGCTCACTTTCCCACCAGCACACACACACTCACGCGTTACATATTTTAGTTGTGCGTTGTTCATTTGCCATCTATCAGCAGCCGCAACCAATCTGACGTTTCAGACCAGTAACCGATGGCTCAATAGAGGCCAGTGGTTTGGTGCGTCGTTGTTAGCGAACCTCCAGCCAGTAGCACCTTGACTAGCAGAGGTTCTCAACAACAATTTCCAATTTCAGCGATTGGAAATATTGTATTTATGTACGTTTCAAAACTGACATTTATTATCAGAGGGGTGGTTCGTGAAGAAATATATAAATAAAGGTTATGCTGAATTAATTACACACCTGTTTTTTTTAACTACTACTACATTACAAATTAAGTAGTGAAGAATGAGCATCCTTGCTCTCTCTCTCTCTCTCTCTCCTCTATTCATTCATTCCCAGATGAACAGATTGTCCTGGTGTTTGCCCTCAGGTCACATTTGACCTGGAAGTGCTGTGATTGGTCCAAAGGTCAGACAGCTGGCTTCTCATTGGTGGAGAGGTTATTCCCTTGGCCTCTGTAGGTTCCACCCCCATCCATCACTGTCACCACAGCCTCTGTTGACACAATTATTAAAAGTCACTGTGTGTGTGTGTGTGTGTTAATTCCTGCATAAATGAGCAGTGTGTGTATATACTCTTGTGTTTTTGAGGTGTGTCTTGATTAAAGCATAGAACACACAAAGTCTGAGTCGTGTGTGATTGCTTGAAGACGCTGGCCAGAGCAGTTGTCCGCCAGTAACACAAATTGTCAAGAATTTAGAGAATACTGCTTTCTTTGTTTGTCACTACTCTGATTGTCCACTTCGTCCTTTCCTCCTACTTTTTCACAACTCTATACAATCTAAACAGACTTTTACACCTTTCCTTCGCAGTTTCTTCAGAGGAGCCAAACTGCATCGAATTGTATTGTAGGCCTAATGCAAAACAACAGTTTCTTTCTTGTTTTTTGGGGGCCTTGGTTTGGTTTGGTTGTGAATCTCATTTACATCAGGAAACATTTGTGAAACTGTGTGAAAACACACTTTTTCAAACGTGTGAACTGATATTCTGTAGCTATGGTGACCGAGCAGCTTCTCACTTTCTGAGGCTTGGTTGTGGAAACATGACACTCGATTGTTTTGCCAATTTGAGCTTTTCTGACAAAGCATCTACACCATGGCAGTAATAACCCATAAAAAGCCGTGTAACACTTTCGCACAGATACAAAGACACCTGACAGTAGCTGCACTCTGGCAAAGTTGTGTGTCTGGGGTCTGGTGTGTCTGTTGTGTTGAATTCGTTTCCATGCTCTGCTCCAACTGCACGGACACAGCAAAAATGACGGCAAGTCATTCATCTTTCTGTAAATAATCAGACGTGACAATCAGCTTATCGTCTGTTTACCTTAAAATTCCTTCATGTTCATTTTTTGCTGGAAACAAGATGATCTTGATTTGCCCAAAGTGGAACATTTCTCAACTTTCTCGTGTCGTGTATGTGGGCTCCTGTTCTGTAGGAACTCTGTGAGGGGGGGGGGGGGTTTCACGGCGGCATCATTGGCTTTTCGTTGACAATGAATAGGTAGTTGGCCCAGGAGTTTGTCTGTTGGTGTGAACACGCCTGTAGCATGTGTGCGTCTTAGTTACTAAAGCAGTAAATAAAAGAGTTTGTAACATGTGTGCAGCTGTCTTAGAATGAAGGCATGAAGTAAGTCTACGTGACAGGGCCTCGGTGCAAAAATCAGCTGTTTTCCAAGACGCAACGTGTAAAATACTTCATGATACTTCCACGAGCAAAGTCTAGAACTGTTTGTAAACTCTCTTTACCAAATCGCACAAAGGCTGAAACCAGAAGAATAGAGGCTGTTGTTGCACCATTGTTTCACCACGTTTCCCTGGTTTGCCTGGTGTTTTGCCTTTGAATGCTCATCTCTTTGCTTAAATTTTAAAAAATCATTTGCACATCTTGTTTGGGGAGGACCTACTTTAGGTTATGTTGATTATTTATGTGAAACCATTGACCAAAATAATTTTTGTAGGATGATGTTCCTGTCAGTCACAGTAAATCAGCCAGACACAGGCGACACTTACTGCAGAGGGAGCGGCCTGTTTTCCTGGGAGGATGCTTCCACACTGTGCTGCATTCTGGAAATTAACAGCTAATTAAACTGGCGGCCTTCTGTCTGTGTGTACAGTCATTTTGTTTGTTGGTGTGTGCGCACACAGAAATCACTGTACGCCCTCATTCTGCCGATGCGTGTTGCAGACCATATCCTGTCAGTCTGATTGTTTGTGTGGGCGAGTGTTTATCATACCAACTGCAGCATACACCCTGGGGTTGGGACCACCCCAAGGGGTCACAAGACAGATCAAAATGATTGCAAGATCGTTTGGATGATATTTGATCTTTTTCTTTTTTTAAAACATTCCTCTCATGTTTGCCTTTAACTGTGGAAAAGTCATATTGACTCTATGACTTTATGTTTAAGAAGGTGAATAACTTGGGACAGTGCAGCCTGTAAAGCTGAAGGCTCTGGACAAAAAAGTCCCCATGGACCAGAGATCACTGAGTCTGGAGGATCACTTTGGATTTGAAGTCTGCTTTTGACCATTTATATTGGACTGAGTGAAGAGTCAGAAAAAAATCATGTTATTAAATTTGCCCAGTAACCATTCAACCACCAGGGCTCAGCAAGTTCCGTCATTTTTAAATGAATTATTCATATGATTTTATTTAATCATTCACTCAGATCCCAGGAGGCCAGTAGTTTGGTCAATGAGGCCCACACAGGTGGTTTCTTGACCACAATGGCTGTGGAGTCTGTGTCTGTGTCTCTACCCCAAAACTATTTTCAGTAAATAATCAGCTGTGCTTCTTTCAAAATTGCTAAAGTGTCCGTCTGTTGTGACTCAATGAAAGATGTTTACTGAAATGAAAAGGAACAGAGAGCAATTCTCATGCTGAGTGACATAAATAGAAGATTCAAGAAGCAGTGGGTTACATAATAATGAGTTAGAAAATGGGGGAAGATGAAATGTATCCTGCAATAACTCTCTTCAAGCAACAGAAAAATACGTGCTAAAACATTTTACAGTAACTCAAACTAAACCGTTGTTTAGTTCTGTGTGGTCTATGACATACAAAAGCACATTTGTGTTTTGGCCCACTATATACAGTATAGTTTTTCCTTTTACATATTCCACTTCAGCAGGTATTCATATATACAGCAAATATACAAAGGAATACAATTTAAAGTAAAGAGATTACTAATCTGGAAGTTAAAACTGTCACTGCTTGGCCTATTACAGGGACACAGAGACAGACCAAACACCAAGAAAAGACGGTTTATGACGGCACAATCATTAAAATCTGTAGTTTCCAACCGATGCTTCTTTACAAACACCTGTATCCATTTTCCAATTCATAACGCTTAATCTTTAGGCCCCTAAATTATACCCGAAAGGTGAATTCTACAAATAGTCAAAATACTGTGTACAATGTTATCTACATGTATATGTGTTCATTATGCAGGTGTAAAGCAATAGTTTTACAGTCCTGAACAATGTATGTGGAGGTAAATTTCACCAGTGCAAAAGCAATTTTCTTGCTTGACATTGACAACCAGACAACATACTGTATTTGTGAGAAGAAATCATGTTGAAGTACATTATAATACATTACATTGTGTATAAATACAATTTTTAAGACAGCAGCCAGAGTTTGCGGATGTGCTGCTGAAACCTAAGAACAGTAAGGAGGACTGCCTTCGCCGGTTCAGGTGACCACTTCCAGATTACTAGAAGGCAGTGCATGTCTGAAGGTGGAAAGTTCCCATTCGGGTTAAAATGACACAAAAATCGATTCGTCTATCGCCTTTGTTCTCTCAATGCTGCAGCTGCTAACATCTGCACAGCTACGTTAGGATCCACTGTTTTCTCATTTGAAAAAAATGAACACGCCGCTTTAGAAAAGGGATTCATCTCTCCATCTGATGAACACACACATACAACACAAAGCTCAAATTGATGCTGTGGTAGTTGTATAGTAGGGCAGGATCAATACAGTATATCCCTTGAATGTGCTTATCTTTCTCTCTCTTACACACTCACACACACACACATTGTCACTGCTACATGAGGCTAATCCATTAACATGCCACTATCAGGCCTGATAGGTTAGTGTGTGTGTCTGTGTGTGACCTCCTGCTTGGCAATAATTATCTCCTCATATCTGAGACCTTGTGTGGCTTCTGTGCATTTATTTGCTTCATTGAGCACCACAAAATTGTGTTTGTACTTTTGTATTACGACGATTGCGGACACAGAGTTTCCTCTACTGACTAATCTGCCTTTACTCTCCTTACTGCTTATTTTCACATCGCTAGCTCGATCAGGTCGCTATGAGCAGAGAGGTAGAAGAGGTAAGCACTCTAAATCCCGTTACAAATTGGAATCCCATTGGCAGAGACACTGAAGTCACTCCACCAAGGTTTACTGTTTATGATGGTTTCGTTTCTGAAGATTAGGTTTGGGAACACATGATTATTGAATATTATGTGATAGGTGGCAATACTGTCAGTGTAACTACAGATAAGAAGAAGCTGAGTATGGTACTATTTTCTTATTCTCTGCTTGTTTCCTTGTTATTCCCATAAGTTTGATTATTTTTATCAAATAACAACAAATATGTATATGCAGTAATATGAAAATGCATTTGTCCACATTATCAGAAATAACGCAATGCGCATACAAGAAGCAGTCTCGTCTAGTGATGGTGGTGCAATATCGAATGATTTCAGCAGCAGCAGCAGCTTTTAATAACAATATGCTGCTGTTTATGTTGGGTAAAAGTCGAGGTTCAAAGTATCAGACATCCTGAAACTATGATGTAACGTCACCTTCTCTACGCCGGGGTGGGGAACCCACACAACTGTTTGTTTTCAAACCTACTAACTGGTTACCTTGATCAGACTGTGGTCTGTGGTCCTCGAGGTGCACGGGTTTCCCACCCCTACTGTATGTGGTAAATGGTAAGAGCCCACTTATGGCTTAACACCGATCACCTGACCCTGACCCAACTTGAGGTTCAGTGTCCAAAGGCACTTTAGCAGGAGGAACCAGGGACTGAGCTACTGCCCCTGTGGTCAACGGACGAGCCACAGCCTCCCCAGCGTGTTTGTTACTAGCTCAGTAAATGCTGGTGAATGGCAAAATCGGTGTGAAAACAGCGCGTTGGAAATGTGTTGAAATATTGCGATGCGTGTTGTATACTCCAATTTGCATGTCAAAAAAACAGCTATGAATAAGTTGCGAATGCAGCCAAGAGCAAAGTGCTCGGTGCCATTGTTTCTCCGAAGCAGAACAGAAATCAAAAATGGCTGCCAGATGGTGCGGTGTCACCTGAAAAGCACCAAGGAGTGTGTGTTTCTATTCACTCAAGCTGCTTTATTTCACTTCCCTTCATCCCCATCTCGTGTCTCTCCTTCCTTTATTCTCTTATTTTCTTTCGTCTCCCTTGGACTTTCTCGAACAACCCCCCGCACCATGTTGTCTACTTCCCACAATGCTGAGTATGGCAGGGGAGCACGACACCTGCGGTGCAGCACTTTCACAGCTCCACGCGTCACTTTAGTGTCACATTTATCTATCTTTGTGTGCGTGCGTGTGTGTGTGTGTGTGTGTGAGAGACAGTGTGTGTCAGGTGGTACCTAGCTAGACAAGACCCCAATGGGTCCCTGTCCCCTGATGCACAAACAGACACACACACACACACACACTCAAACCAAGCTCTGCCATCTGCTCTCTACTTCTACAGGGAATTGAATACACTTATACCACCAGCTGAGCTCAGAGAGAGCGAGAGCGAGAGACAGAGCGAGCATCTGTCCCTGAAGAGAGACAAACTCACTGTCTGTTTTTGTGTTTGTGCTCACCTTTGTGTGTAGGAGTGTGCGTGTCTCTCTGTTAAACTGTTAGATCATATCATCTTAGAAGAGGCTTTTTTGCAGAGTAAAGACATTTTGTCCAGTCATCATGTGTTAGAAGAGCCATTGGAGAGTTGAGACCTGGTTTTAGGGTTTAGGTAATAATCCAAGTTTGCATGAGGCAGACTAAGATATGGGATTCATCAAACAGCTGCATGGCATAAAGTTAGAATGGTTTAGAGTAGAATTAGTGTCCTCACAACTGCAAAAATACCAAAACGTGTGTGTGTGTGTGAGGCCGTTCCAAGGGGTTAGTTTGATTAATGCCCACCCTGCCGTCACTGTCTCTCCAAGCAGAAAAAACAACACAAAACACAGAGAGTGAGGGAGGCCGAGAGAGCAAGAAAAACAGCCATTAGCCCCCCTCTCTCTCCCTCTCTCTCTCTCTCTCTTCCTCCCCCTCTGTCCCTTTCATGTGGGCCCCACATTCTGTCAGAGCTGATTGATAGCCAAGACAATGATTGGTCTGAAAAATCTAGAGAGAGTGAGAGAGCAAAGAAAAGGGGTGGAGAGAGAGAGGGGGAGAGAGAGAGAGAGAGAGAGGAGAAGGGGTGGAGACAAAAAGTGAGGAAGAAATGGAGAGAGAGAGAGAGAGAGAGAGATCCAAACAACCAATCCGGTTGCAGAAAAAGGGAGCTGAGAACAGTTGTGTAAGAGGGGGGCGGAGCTTGATCACAACCTGATGATGGACAAAGAGAGCGAGAAGGGGGAGGGGGCTGGGGCGGAGTGGGGGAGGGGTCTTTTGTTATTAAGCTTGTCTGGTCTTTTTGGTCACATGTCAATCCAACACCACTAAATCTCTCTTACTGCGTTTCAATTGCGTAATTGTGTGTGTGTGTGTGTGTGTGTGTGTGTGTGTGTGTGTGTGTACACACAATGGCTCGAAAAGAGACCGGGAGTGGGAGCTCAGGCCAACACACCCAGAGCCGCATAGTGGTGCTGCCACAGGTCTAACTCCCATCGATGCCAACGCCTTCAGTGTTTAAATATAGAAATTACTGAATTAATAACATAACATGGCGATTTACAGGACATTACATTTCATAATAATAATAGTAACAACATCATTTCCAGAGTTAAAGTAAATCACAACTAAAAAAAGATGAATCAGCAACATTAGAACAACAATAAAACATCTTTGAGCTTATATATTACATGTGAAATCAAATACAGGTATAGCACAGAATTATTTTATTGGAAATGAAATGAAATGAAAATTGATTTTACAAATATTTAATGATAATATTGATGTTGAAGAATGAAAACAGTAAATTGTTTAAATAGACTCCAGGAAATAAACACATTATTAAATTTTTTGTACAATTACATTTGCATAATTGTGTATGATTATTAGAGCAGCAATTTTAAAGTTGGTTGGTGATAAAATTTTTTAAAGTTTTATGTGTGGAATTTATTGTATTAAAATAATTAAACAAAATGTAGTCTAGTTTTTAGAAAAATGCATTAACTAAGGCTTAAAAGACTGAAGATCAGATGAAGTTGAAAGTTCTGTAAAAAGCTTCTACACAGACTTTGATAAAATATGAATATAGAATTAATTGTCTTTTGTATACAAATTACCCAAATGCGTTGCAAAAATGAAAAACAAAACAAGGGATTGACAATAATATCCAATAATAACCACATTAGCAAGAGCAATCTTTCAAATAAAATTTAATTTGCAACATGTTTTAGGGAAATAGATATTTGACGTGCACTATTTCAATAGAAATGATCTGTATACAGGTATTCATCTGTTTGCCAATGTGCTGCAAATCCACACATCCTGTTGCTCTGTTTCTCTTCCATTCGTGTACAGTCACACACAAATATAGCAAGTCATGCTTTTTTTAGAAATATTTTTTTTGAATGACATAAATATTGTGCAAATCTAATCATACAAAAATACACACGCACACACACACAGAGCTACACAATGGCACACAAACACCGAGGCTAATTGAGTTGCCATTGTTCAGTGAATGTAGTTAGGGAGTGCCAGGTCTGTGTTAAGAGTGGGGAGTCGGGTTCCAACAACCACATCTAACATCAGCAGATGATTCGTCCAATCACTGAGCTTAGTGCTTAAAAACCATTCGTTTGAAATGATGTACATTTCTGGTAACGACAGAGAAAAACCCAACTTTTCCACAGTGAACGATCGTACCACTGCACTCTACTGCACACCACAAGCTGCTCAGTGAGAACGTCAAATCTGAATTCTTCAGATCCATATATATCACAAACCTCCTAAAAAGGTTTGTGATATATAACCTCCCAAAAAGCTACATAGAAATGTTTATATTTACACATGCACGTGTTGTTCCACATTTTGTTTGCTTAGCTCACTTACAGATCTCAGTTTAACAAGTCATTTCATAATTTCTTGTCTGTAACTTTCTTGTTTCTTGTTTCTATAATAGAGACGTGCAGCTGAAAACGTTTTCAGCTTCATGCGTGTTGGGATGCGAGTCGTGTTTAAGCACTCAACTCAAAGACTCAACTTAAGAGACTTTAGGTCAAAATGACTCATGTTTAGGAGTTTTGAAGTGGTATAAATTTAAAGTGGAAACTTTAGGTTAAACTTACTAGAATTTGCCAAATATATAAATGTATCTTAATGCAAAGAACTTGAAAGTTTCAGAGCGGAGCGAAACTCCTGCTTATAATATGTAAGAGCGTGTGAAGGCAAAGCTGTTCGAAAACAGCATCCATTCTCGTAACAAAGAATGAGAAATATTTTTTGAAACTGGAAGAGCTTTGAGTTCTCACTTGGCGTGTGAGCATGCTGCTTAGGCATTTCCTCCTCACATTCTTTGTTGCCTCCTTGTGTTTTCTTTTCCTTCACACACTGCAGGGTCTCTGGATGGAAGTTCACACTTTACACGCTCATCAGTGGAGACTGCCACCATAGGTCAACGTGAGAAGAGGGTTGAACATGCGAGCGTAGGAGGTCATAGGTCAACAGTTTTTCTTTAGTTCAACGTTCACTCACACACACACACACACTTGAGCCAAGTAATAAAAGTTGCGAGCCGATGATCAATTATTCCCAAATTAATGAATATCCTGTCTTGTTGGAACACACCCACTCATCCAGCATAGCACAAATACAGCTGACACGTGCGAGAACACAATAAGCCCACGTTATATTTCAGCGCTGTCTGTTTGACTTATTCACCCAGTTTAAATGAGAAATATCACATTACCAACTGCACAGAAAAAATGCTGCAGAATGTTTGAGAGATTTAACCCAGAGGTGCGACTATATACAGTACGTGTGCTTTTTCTGTGCGTGACACACACAGGCCTCCAGCACCTTATTGGACTCTTACTGTAGCTAAAATATTTGCAAATATGTGTGGAGCGTTGTTGAAACTGTATCTCAACATCTGTGTGTGCGCTCAATGCGTGAATTTCTGCTGTAAATGTGGAGATCAAAGAGAAACTGTGTGTTTACAAATGTTTCATGCAAATGATGATCATATAACACTGGAGAACAAAGATCACCTGTAAAACAAAGATGGATGATGAGGCTTCTCCCAGCAGCAGATTTCACCTGAAAATGACGTACACGAGAAAAACAACACCACCTTTTCCACCTGAAGCCCCTCATAAAAAGTTCGACCTATACATCTGACAACACGTGACAATTAAAAACAGGATGGTTCCAAGAAAAGCCTGGACAAGACTCAGGGAATATGAAGGGCCTTTAGTGTCTACACAGAAAATGTGCCTTTTCCTTTAGGGGCTGGACTCGGCTCTGCAATGTGCCTTGTATATCTGGAAACTGAATCCCACCTTGTATTAACTTCTTCTTAACTTCAAAGCCCAAAACTGTCCAAGGACCTGTTAAGACAGGGACACACTAGGACAATGCACAGACAGAACAGGAAGCACGGACCCTCCTCATCATTTAATTCTCCCGCCCCAGAGGCAGTATCAGGTGGAAACACATTGACTCCATTATATTTGTCAGATTGATAGACGGACGTGAACGGCATTGTATGTGGCAGAGTTAAGAAGGTGAATTTGACATCACACACACACACACACACACACACACACACACGTGTCTTATATTTTATATGTGATGAAAAGAGTATGAGTGTGAACCTAATGGTACATAAGGCACTTTACACTGCAACTCATTCACCCATCCACAGACTGCTGGGGGAGCTGCTGTGCCCCGTCGAGGAGGAACTAAGTTGGGGTTCAACAACTTGTTAAAGGCCTGAAGGAGCCAGGGATTGAAGTGCCAACCCTGGGACTGGTGGACAATTGCTCTGCTCGCTGCAGATCTTGCACAGAACTACTGCGCAGATGTTCGCTTTCAGTTACATTTCCCATGTCCAACGCTTCTGTCGGAATAGAAAAAACGCATGGGACATTGTTTTATCAGCTGATACTGTGTCCACCACATGACCCTGACCCTCCCTCATCATTTCTTTTTCAGTACTGCTGGTTTACATGAGCCTCTTTGACATATGAACTTCGAGAGCTACTTGGAGAATCAGGCCTGGAGATTTAGTTGCTTCTTCCCATTTGCACTTGTATAGCGCTTTTCTACCTGTTGGTACTCAAAGCGCTTTACACTGCTTCTTATCTACCCATTCACACTCTCAAACACACACACCGGTGGGGGAGCTGCTATGCAGCTGGCTGACGCTCACCAGGGGCAACTAAGTGGGGTTCAGTGTCTTGCTGAAAGACACTTTGACAGCGATCAAACCAACAACTGTAGGATCGGTGGCCATCTGCGCCACAGTCTCCCCGTTTGTAACGCACGGCCTGGGTAAAGCGTGTACGGCAGAGAACGTGATGCATGGAGGACGCTGCTTTCTTTCTCTTTTTATGTGTGGAATGAGACACTGCTGCTGACAAACAGCACAACTTTCACGTTCCACATGGCACCACCTCTCCGCCTCTGAAACAGCATTTCTCTCTGTCTCCTCCGAACATTATAGGATTGCTCGTTTTTGTAACCTCACAATCCCACTTAGCTGTGCTGAAGCTGTGCACACTGAGCACCATGTTAGCTGCTGTTAGTGGTCTGCAGGATCCGAACATGATCCCCACAGCAGAGGAGACCAGACTGTAAAAAGTTTGGCTCATTCATTTTTCATCACACATATCGAATGCTAATAAAACTACCAGAAAGCATAATATTATAGATGCCCAATGTGTAAGATGTTATATTCAACAACCACTTTTATCCAAAGACAAGACTAAGCAGCAGACAATAGGGAGAAACTTAGGGGTTCAGTGTCTTGCTCAGGGACACGTCGACCAATGAATAAATATAACCAATAAATGTATGTCAATGGAAAGTCCTCACAGGGTAATAAAATCAAGTTTACAGAAACAGACTGCGATAGGTGACACCGCATGCCCGCCCCCACACAAAGCCACACACACACCCCTGCAGCTGGTGTTGCCATAGGCCCTTTACGTGTCGTTAAGTGAGTCCAGAGTGAGATTGATGGGGGTTAAGACTGTTATACACACACATACTGTACATTAAAATGCGCACACACACAAATCTGTGTTAAGCATTTAAAATGTGAACACACTTGCACACAGTCGTCACCCTGCAGCATTACAGAGTCACACCTCCCACCCTCTCTGCTTCATGCTGTGTGTTGGTGCATGTGTGTGTGTGTATACGGTGTGTTTATACTTTACTTTCTATGCCAGCACATGTGTGTGTGTGTGTGTGTGTGTGTGAATGCTAAACTTGCAGGCAGGAGGAACAAAAAAGCTTTCTGTCTCCCCCTGTGGCACTGTCCTTTGTTTTTTCATACAATGTTTTTTTATGATTCTTACCGTCTTCTTTGTTTTTATGCTCACTGATTTCCTACTTGTTTCACTGTGAGTTGCCACAGTGGATTTGAAATGAGACAATCAAACCATGCTTAGTGTAATTATTTTTTGGCCAAATCCCTAAATTAAAGCTGCCAATAAAGAACATGTTGCAACTTAATGAGCACTAGTAATTTGTATGTAAACAATTTTGTTGAACTAGATTTTCACTATATATATATATATATATATATATGTAGATACTGCAGTGACATTTAACAGAATACACACTGATCAACTTGTGTCTTTTGTTTGTCTCATTATCAGATGCAATTTCACACTTTTTCATGGTGCTCTATCACAAGAGAGGGAGGGACAGATGCTGGTGCTGGGGGACAGAGGTAGATTTCTTGCAAAATAATGCCTCTATAACTGGGTGAGAATGTCAAAAGAAATTTCAATCATATGTCAAAGTGTCCTTGAGCAAGACACTGAACCCGGCGAGCGATGGCGAGCTGCATAGCAGCTCCCCCATCAGTGTGAATGTGAGTGTGAATGGGTAGATAAGAAGCAGTGTAAAGTGCTTTGAGTACCCACATGTAGAAAAGCATTATATAAGTGCAGAGCATTTACAAATGCTAACTGTCTGAAGCCAAATCCATGTTTATGTCAAAGTGAATCTGTGACTGGAGGCAGTGTGAACAGACAGGGTCCTGGCTTCAACGCGTCACTGTAAACTCGTCTGAATGCGATCCTCTTATCGTGAGTGAGCAGTGTCCAGAACCATGTGTGACGTTAGAGAGAAAACAGGCAGTTTTCTTTTCACCTGCAGCGCACGGCTCCTGTGTTGCTCTTAACACTGGTATTGAGAGCCAGGGTCATCATAGCAACACCAAACCGTGGTAATCAGTGAAAGAAAGTGGAAAAATCTAAGTTATGCTTCCTGCTCAGACTCATCACTACTTGTTGCTTTTCTTACTAATTTGATGTTTGTGGGAGGAACAAGCAGCAGTGCTGGTGGGCATCGGTTGTTTGACCAGTCCAGTGTTGTTTGCGTCCTTAATCACTTCCTGTTTCTCTTCCTGTGCA
Source organism: Channa striata (assembly GCA_033026295.1). NCBI lineage: Eukaryota > Metazoa > Chordata > Actinopteri > Anabantiformes > Channidae > Channa > Channa striata. The sequence goes on along the minus strand of CM065180.1, from coordinate 2,768,480 downwards.
GTGATTCACTAAGCTGAACAGCCAATCAGAGTGGCTGCTGTCACTGATGGGGTCCGCCGCTGACTCTACATGTGAATCAGTAAAAAAAAAAGTCTGCCGGGGTCGACTAGTGCTAATGGTGCAGGACACACTGTGAAACCACAGTGACAGCTCCACGTGGGCCGATCCGGGTGATGTGTGGATTTTCAAGTACATCTGTATCTGTGAGACCATGTCTCGTTCGGTCTGATCAACAATAAAGTTACATTACTCATATAGCAGAAATATTCTGGCCACACACATGTTTTTCATTCTGGGCGTGTTTTCTTATTGCTTCATCTCAGGCTCATGGCTTCACTGGATGGAAATCTTAATACCTCTGCGAGTGTGTTCCAAACTGAAGCATTATCTAACTTAAACACCAGGTTTCCGTATTTTGACACTATGTTTCTGGCTCCCGTGCTGCTGCTGGGTCTATTTTGAAATCCAGTTACTGACAGATCGACTGTATGTTGCACCTCTTATGAAAAGGAGTCATCACCTGACCAGCTGCTAATTTCTGCATTTGCCCTCCCTCTCTCTCACTCGTCGGTGCTATTATGTAATGCTGTTACTTTTGCTGTAATGCCGTTTGTTTCTGGAGGGTTCCTGTGGCCTTTGGCCAGCTGTCACTCCCTTTCCCATTTTATTGAGCGTCTTCCCTTCCCTCACACTGACTTACAGTATCGTTACTAACACATTTATGTCATTAGTTGTCCTCCCACATGTCAATTTCTCTTCCCATGTGAATGATTTTGTAAAGAGGATTATTGATTGGGAATAGCCGTCAATGCACAACACATGGATCATTACTTCACTTATGGATGGCTTCACGATTAGGAGGCCATTCAGATGCAAATCATGAAAGCATATTGATATCTAAACACCACCAGTCTGGATGTGTTTTCCAAATCTTGCCAAACAATTTTTCTTCATATCCTAACGCCATGAAACTGGGAAGCGTCACACGCCTCCTGTGTCAGATGGTCTTGTATTTTTCTACACGTTTCTCTACAGTTTGTCTGAACATTTTGAGGCCCCATGTTACGAAATAATCAGCGATGCAAACACACTTTTGGATAACTGCTGTAAAATTATGAGAAACCGTAGTCCGTTTCTCATGTCTAAAAATGAGAAGTGTAAAATTTTATTGCTTCCTTTAATCATCACACCAAAGTTCATCTTTTGAGCTGGATTCAGATCTGGGGATTAAGTTCACAGGTTTAGTAAAGTGAATTAGTTTTGAACAACCTACGTGCGTTGTATGCATTAGTGGCCTCTGCTAGCAGCCATGGTGAGCTGGGTTTCAAATCTGACCAATCACATGCAAGGTAACCTGGCGCTGAGATTCTCACCTCTTCAGCAACACAAGGCTTAAATAGATTTTTTTTTAAATCTAAAAGCTCTTATATAAGTGCTACATGAAATATCAACGTGGTGAACATGTTCACAGTGGTGATTTGTAGTTCAAAGCACCATGTGGTCAAGTAGCGGCTGCACAGCCTGGCTGTAGACCCGGTCTTGTTCTTTTGGGGTATGAAGGAATATACACACTTACAACGTTTTCTGTGTTGTTGGTATAATTATCTAAAAGTGTCCATTCCCCTTCTGTCTGCCTCTGTCTTTGTCGCCATGCCTTTCCATGTCTCTCCCTCCAGGTAGCAGAGGGTGTGTTAGGTAGCTAATGGCTGGAGGCATTTTATTCCATCCAGCCTCTAATGTGGTACACACTCACACACCTACACACACACACACACACAGACTCACACACACACACACACACAAAGGATATCATTAGCTGGCTGTTTAGTATTCGTACCATCCACTCTACCTCTCCTGCGCACACACAAACACTGGGGCAGAAATTAGCCAGAAGCACCTGACACTCCATCATGATGTCACTGTGAGATTTGGGTGTGTAAGTGTCCATCTGCGTGTGTGTGTGTATAGCAGCTAGCTAATGATATCTATTTTCTTTGTGAACAAGCTGTGTGTGTCTGTAGAGGCTGCTGCTGGTTTCTCTGTCTCCTGCTGACTGCACACACACACACACACACACACACACACACACACACACACACACAGGGTAGAATATACATGTGATCATAAACATTAATCATGCTCCCACAATGCATTTAGAGAACATAACATACAAAGTGGTTGTGGTTTTGTGTGTCTGAGTTTCAAATTTTGATATACTGTCTTTGTAGTATTTACATTCAGAAAGAGGTTTCAGATGATTTGCACATTTTTTGGGTTGTGTTTTGTTCTGTTTTGGAAACAGGGTTGCAGTACAACACTGCACCCTGCTCAGATTTCAGTCAGTGTGTGGTGTCTCTGTAAATTGCACGTCCACACTAAGGAACTTGTTGGTTTAGAACATGATATTAAAGCATAATGTGGCTAAAATGCTTTTATTTTTAAAAGAAGCACAGCAATAAACCTCATTTCCTTTCATGGCTGGGCTCACTCCATGGGTCATCGAAAGTGCGTCTTAAGCAGCAGCTATTAACCGAGGTGAAGATGTGGTGCTGCAGAATTTTCATTATCAGGCTGGGTTTCGGGTTGGTTGGGGGTGAACATGGAGGCCCCACCTTCAGCCAATTAAAGTAGGTGGATCGTGGATAATGCATGTTTATGTAAATTGCTTCTGAAACAGCTGCTGAGGGATAGAGGGAATCTGGGCTATCAAAAAGTAAGTGATTAGGTGATTAAATATAACCGATTTGAGAGGTTTGTAACAAGTTTAAAAGTGTTTCAAGCAGACACTAATGCCTACACATCAAAGGAAATAGTTACAGTGCAACTGATTCATGATGGTGATTGATTATTATCTTTAACTGTGTTTCACATTCATAATCCTGGAATGCTGGTAGCCATGTAAAAAGAACACTAGGGGAGCATGAAAAGGGGGGACAGCCTAACTGTGTGAGGTCCCGCGTTCGAGCCATTTACAGACAGAATGCACTGTAATCAGATTAGGAGATTTCTGATGAAATTATCCAAATTCTTTTCCACATTATTACTCGTGGAGAACAAAGTCTCTCTCATGCACTCACTCGCACAATGGGACTCTCTTGGTTGCTCTCTCTCTCCCTCTCTCTCTCTCTGTCTTTCTTGCCACTAAATCGATGTACTAGTGCCGTTAAACACACACACACATTCAAAAACGCTCCCTTTTATCTCTCTCGCTCTGTCTCACACACACACATATACATATACAATGAAACACACATACTCAGGATGTCGTTCATCACTGTGGCAATGGTAGCAGGCTGTGAGGCTGACCTTTGACCCCCAGGTCAGGTCTCAGGGGTCAGTGTGGCAGCAATCCCTGTTGTTTGAAAGGAAAGACATGTGGGCATCTGGTTTGGAACAAGAATAGTCTGTCTAGATTGGTTTTCTGAGTACATATGCATAGACGGATGTTATTCTGTGTGTGTGTGTGTGTGTGTGTGTTGGTAATGTGGGGACTTGGCATACAGGAAATGGTGTGGTCGGGACCCTGGCTGAATATGCTATATCCACTTACATATCTAGTCAAAGCTTAACATAACAAAACTGACGGCTTTACTGGCTGTGCTTGTCAAGAGTTTTTCACTCTCGCTGACACACGGTTAAGTAATACAAGCATAAATCTGACTCACAATAAAAGCCACAACTTCTTTTCTTTTTCCTCTTTTGGACTCAGCACTGAATCACCCTCACTGCTCCAGCACCCTGTGTGTCCTGCCAGCTGTCCATCACATCAGTTTCCACCCATGACCCTTCCCACAACCCCGACTTCACACACACACACACACACACACACACACACCTACACACACAGAGAAAGAGAGAGAGAGAGAGAGAGAGAGAGAGAGAGAGGAAGAAATGGGTGTAAATTTGGAACCAGAGAGAGAGACTTTTATTAAAATGGTGTCAGTGTTAGTGGTATCAATCAAAATGACAGAAAGACAGACAGGAGCTACACAACTAGGCACACACATGCACAAATGCACACACCTAAATGTACACACGGCCACACACTCTGTCTCTGTCTCTCTCTGTCATGCACCCGTGCAGACACATAATCACCCCCACTACCACCAAACTACACAAAGCACACACACACACACACACACACACACACGTCTCTTCCTCTCTCTTACACGCACGCACTCTCTCTCACACACACACACACACACAGACAGGCAGTGTGAGTATGAGTGATGGTTGCAGCTCGTGTCTATCCATTACAGCGGTCTGGCTGCAGACAGGTGAGCAGGCTGATACATGAGGAGGGCTTTATCTGCACTCACCGACTCCCCAAACTGTTTCATTCAGTGGCTTGCAGCATTAACAGCCCTTACTACCCCCCACTAGCATCCACACACACACGCACACACACACACACACACACACATTTTACCTGCATTTTTAAAAGTGTGGCTACAATCTAAATAGAATTTCATTGTCAAATGTCATATTAATGGTAGCAGAAGGAGGAACATGAGGTGGGTGTTATCAGTGCTCCACACTGTGCCATCACTCACAGTTTTCTTTAAGTGCTGATCATACACACATAATGGAAAATGTTTTCTTTAATATATTTATGTTTGCAGTTTCATAAACAAATGAATTAATTACCTCGTGTTCATAATTCAAATTCATGTACAGAGCACTTGCCTGTGCAGTGCTCACAGGCAGGATGAATTGGTTTGGTGTCATTTTTTTTTAAATGACCTATACATCAGGCTTTTCATAAACATAATCATGAAAGATGCACCAGTATATCAGCAAACACCGAGCAGAACCCTCCAAAGTTTGTGACTTCAGCGTTGCCTTATTTGCAGAAACACAAAGGAAGGGAGGGGGAACTTTTCCATGTCAACTTGGAGAAGGTTGAGAAGAGTTCTGTCTTCAGTCAGGAAGCTCCTTCCACCATTGTCCATTGCTGGTACTGTACCTTTCACACAGTGGCTTCTGAGATATGACCAGTAAGTTGATAGTTCATTGCTTCACCGATAGCATAAGTGAACAATAAGTGCTCAGCCCTCCCTCTCCATGATCGCTGGTGGCTCCTCAGCTCAGACTGGACTTGTACTGGGCAGCTTCCAGGTGTGAATGTGTATAACTGTGTGAGTGTCAGACGTGGTGAAAATGATCCTGAATAAATAAAAGTTTTAAAAAAGCACTTCAAATAATAAGATGATGTAGTTTGAAACCATTTAACATCTAAGTGACATTACACAGGCCTGTGGTCATAGGAGGGTCTGTGCAGAGTCACTTTCTGACACACACACACTCGTTTTTCTGTGTAATGGATGGTGGTGTCACAATCTGAGCACTGTTTAACTTCAGCTACTCTGTAAGTTCTCTCTGTGTATGTGTGTGTGTGTGTGATATACATCCATCATACCTGAATACATCAGAGCTTTTGAAAATGTTCAAGCCAGAAATGGCCACAATCAGGCAACACAAAGTGAGTTAAAGTAACTTATGTGTGTCAGGACCGTGGATGGAGAGATGCTGTATTACCATTCAGATAACATCTTCAACAAATCAGCAAATGTTCATACATGCAACATTAACATTAAATTAACATTTAGTCCTTTGGCAGACGCTCTATTTCATCATGTTGTATGTGCATGAGAAGCTGCAAACCGTTGTCTAAATTTGATGGCGATGGGATGAGATGAAGAAGGAAAGGCAGCACACAGAGAGAACGAAACCCACAGCAGCCAATAGAATATAGTGTAGTGATATGAACAGTGATGTGACGTGTGCTGCTGCATTTTGGATCACCTAATTTGAAAACATGTACTCAAAGTAGAACTATGGGAAGCAAGTTGGAAATCAGTAATGACACCCTTCAATTAGACTCAAACATGACACACAATCAAGATTTTATTGGACAAAACCAGCCACCATAAAACTGTGTAAACACGTAAACTTACTGAAGTTTAGGGTTGAAAACAGAACTTCAAAAGAAGAGTTAAGAGAAAACAAGTCCCTAAGATGGCGGACAGCTGATCATTCAAAACACATTTGGTTTGACAGAGACTTAAGTTTTAAATCAGTACATTCCAAAGCTTGTGTAGTGATGTTTTTATTATCTCAGAAAAAGTTTTAAATATGCAATTTAATCTGTTAGAGACACCCATGCTCACACCTTGTCTCCTGTGCAAGATTTAAGGAGAAGGGAACCCATGAAGAAACACTTACATCCAACTGTGACGATTAAAAGGTTTTACAACTGTTACAGGCCTAACCCCTACCCTCAAAACCCAAAAGGAAATACTATTCATCCACCCTTTCATCCACCCTTTCATCCATTATCTATGCGCTTATCTTGATAGGGGTGCTGGAGCCAATCCCAGGTATCATTAGGTGACTGGCAGCGTACAAGAGCCCGGACAGGATGCTTCTCTACCTCAGGGCGGAAAAAAGTAAAAAAAAAAAAGAAACAAAGCCTCCAAATCTTAATATATAACATTGATTGATGAAAAGAAATGAAAGATTGTATTTTAGAAAGCAGAATTAAACTTCGCTGCACGTGGGAAGTCATAGTGCTGAGCATGGGCCTATAGAAAATGATTATTAAAGGGTTAATTACTATCTTATACACACACAGCACACTGACCTAAGACACAAAGTGAAAGCATGAAAAATCACATTCATTAGCAACAAGCGCATGACGCATTCCCCACACACACACACACACACACACACACACACGTTGGTGTTGCTAGGGACACTCAAACACATAATTCACCCCCTAGACCCAAACTATCAAAAACCCTTCAATATATATTAGAAGCATTAAGGACTGTAATTATGTCCTCACAGCGGCATCACATTCATTTGTCCACAAATTCATAGAAAGATGCTTGTACACAAACAAATGACTCAAACTAAATTGTTGCCTGAACAAATTATGCATCATTTCCATAATAATTCATGGTGACCACGTTCTGTGTCTTTTCTTTGTGGTCTCACGGTCACTGTTGCATCTCTGCCAAACACAAGTGCAAAACCAGAGTAGTGGATCTTACTGTACAATGGGAGACTTCCTAGAGTGAAGCCAGCTTCACTGGCACCAACAGACTGAGATGGAGATGATTTGATCTTAATATAAAAAATGTGTTAGTTCAGATTCTAGCATCAGAAAAGTCACGTTCTTCAGCTGAACATTATGGAATTGCTTTGACATGTTAATAACCTGAATTATTAGCTGTCTGAAGAACTGAAGAACAAAAGCTCAAAAATGTCCTTGGGAACCTTCAATTCAGTTCAGTTCAACTTTATTTATATAGCACCAATTTATGACAAAGTCATCTCAAGGCACTTTACATAATAACCTTGTCTGGCGTGTTAATGAAATAGTGAGACCTCCTGTAAAATAAGTTTCATGCATTCATACTGATTTAAAAAATAGAACCTACAAGTTAACTCTGAGTTCTCAGAAAGAGACTTCAGTCATAAAAGAGCTAGAAATTGTGAAAATCTATAACATAATAATAAGTGGTTGCTTTAACATGACAGTTATATTATTTTATGAAATGAGAAGTGAGAAACAGTGTAAAGCACATTGTTGCACATGTCCCTTTTTTTTTTGTTTGTTTGTTTTGCGTGCCCTGTCTGATTGGCTGGATTGGGGCGGTGCCAGGAGCTGATTGGTCCATCATGCACTTCCTGGTCTGGTTCCCACCAGCTGGCTTCTCTGGCAGCAGCACGTGTTCTCTGTCCTCGGCCTCCAGACCCTGTTGAACATATTGTGAATTTAGGATTATTGATATTTGGATTTGATTGAGATTCAATTGTCGGTCCTTGTGCCATAGTTTTGCATACATATTGTATATCTTGTAAATAGCATTTCCTATCGCCCACACTTCACCTTGTAAATAGTTTTGATGCTGTAGGGGTGAACTGCCATTTTCTTTCTACTGTTTTCTCTTGCTTTTACATTAGGGTGTTAGTGTTGGCGATGTCTTTCTGTTTCTTCTTAGGGGCTAGTTACCACGTTCTGTGGGAAATAGTTTCTTTGTTTGTTTCATTTTGGCTTTGCCCTGAGTTGCAGTGCTTCACCTTTGTATCCAACTGTTGTAGTTGAAGGGTTAGGGTGGGTGTGTGGGTGGGTGGTTGGTTGGTTGGTTGGTTGTGTGTGTGTGTGTGGGTGGGTGTGTGGGTTTGTAGGTGGGTGTGTGGATGTGTGGGTGGTTGGTTGGTTGGTTGAGTATGTGGGTGTGTGAGTGGGTGTGTGGATGTGTGGGTTGTTGGTTGGTTCAGTGTGTGGGTGTGTGAGTGGGTGTGTGAGTGGGTGGGTGTGTGAGTGGGTGTGTGAGTGGGTGTGTGAGTGGGTGTGTGAGTGTGTGAGTGGGTGGGTGAGTGGGTGTGTGAGTGGGTGAGTGGGTGGGTGAGTGGGTGGGTGAGTGGGTGGGTGAGTGGGTGGGTGAGTGGGTGTGTGAGTGGGTGGGTGGGTGGGTGGTTGGGTGTGTGAGTGGGTGGGTGGGTGGGTGGGTTGTTGGTTGGTTCAGTGTGTGGGTGTGTGAGTGGGTGTGTGAGTGGGTGGGTGAGTGGGTGTGTGAGTGGGTGAGTGGGTGGGTGAGTGGGTGTGTGAGTGTGTGGGTGGGTGGGTGGTTGGGTGTGTGAGTGGGTGGGTGGTTGGGTGTGTGAGTGGGTGGGTGGGTGGGTGGTTAGGTGTGTGAGTGGGTGGGTGTTTGGGTGTGTGAGTGGGTGTGTGGTTGGTTGGTTGGTTGGTTGGTTGGGTGGGTGGTTGGTTGGGTGTGTGTGTGTGTGTGTGTGTGTATTTGTGTGTGGGTGGGTGTGTGGGTTTGTAGGTGGGTGTGTGGGTGGTTGGTTGGTGGGTTGGTTGGTTGGTTGGTTGGTTGGTTGGGTGGCTGGGTGTGTGAGTGGGTGGGTGGTTGGGTTTGTGAGTGGGTGGGTGGGTGGTTGGGTGTTTGGGTGTGTGAGTGGGTGTGTGGTTGGTTGGTTGGTTGGTTGGTTGGGTGGGTGGTTGGTTGGGTGTGTGTGTGTGTGTGTGTGTATTTGTGTGTGGGTGGGTGTGTGGGTTTGTAGGTGGGTGTGTGGGTGGTTGGTTGGTTGGTTGGTTGGTTGGTTGGTTGGGTGGGTGGTTGGTTGGGTGTGTGTGTGTGTGTGTGTGTGTATTTGTGTGTGGGTGGGTGTGTGGGTTTGTAGGTGGGTGTGTGTGTGGTTGGTTGGTTGGTTGGTTGGTTGGTTGGTTGGTTGGTTGGTTGGTTGGTTGGTTGGTTGGTGGGTGGGTGGTTGGTTGGGTGGGTTTGTAGGTGGGTGTGTGGGTGTGTGGGTGTGTGGTTGGTTGAGTATGTGGTTGGTTGGTTGGTTGGTTGGTTGGTTGGTTGGTTGGGTGTGTGGGTGTGTCAGTGGGTGTGTGGGTGTGTGGGTGGGTGGGTGGTTGGGTGGTTGGTTGGGTGGTTGGTTGGGTGGGTTGGTGGGTTACCAGGGGCATGTCTTTATAGGCTTCTGTGAACAAATTTTGTTTTGGTGCAATTGCTCTGAGGACATTTTAATGTTGTGAGGACATTTTAGCATATTTTAAAGATTTTTTAGGTTATTTAACAGGCTACAGTTATTATTTCTTAAACATTTTTAATTTAATGTTAAAAAAGCATATTAACGCAACTTTAGAGGGTGTCATTATTATTATTATAATTTATTAAGATTAGATCAATCCTGAAGACAGGAGAATATACTTTTGAACTCAACCAATCAAGAGACCGTTAATTTAAAATTTAAAACATGTAAAAACTACATTTTACATGTTTTAATTTGCTGTGACTCGCAGTAGGCTTGTAGACAAGCCTGTTTTTCAGTCAAACACAAAGATTAGTCTTGTTACTCTCATCATGCAGGATCTTTTTCAAATCCTCGCTCTAATCGACAATAGCAGCCTCTGAAAACTTAAGATTAGGCTGCGTCTTTATTCTAGGCATTCAGAAAACAAACAGCCCAAGTTGTGATTTGTGAACTATAGTTCATGTTCAGAAGTCAGTGTTGCTCATTTACCCATTCACACACACTCACACCATGAGGCTCGGTGCTCACATGACCCACCGTGAACAACTTGAGCTGCAATATGCAGCCAGTAGGGGCTGGGAGTCTTCCTCGTGTCACATTCTGTCTGTAGCTGACAATCTAAGATTTACCAGTAAAGCTGATTCTATTCTAAGTTGATTCTATGTTTTTATGGCTTTAGGTTTCAAATACTATATGCAAAAATTGTAATACATCCACTTCTTACACATAATTCAAAATTCATCCTCTTGCAAGTGCTCAGACTTTCAAACCTGGAAAACAGACGTGCTTTTATATAACAATAAAAATCCTCAAGACGTTATTGTTCTTCCATAACACTGCACATTCATGGATATGACCCCACACAGTCTATTACTGTAAAAATGTTGAATACTGGGGCTTTAACATAGAATCCAACAAATATTGTACAGAAAATAATTTGTGGCATGAAGAAAACTACTTCGACATGGAAACTGTGTAACTGTGCAAGACACAAAAACACGAGCAGACAAATGATTAATGACGGATTAGATGAAGTTACCAGAGAAATGACTGGGGAGATAATATGAATCTTAAGCAAATCATCAGTTTAAATGGTGCCATTTTGCCAAATATTAAAATAGTGTATGCTTTTTGGAGTACTCTTGCTACCTAGAGTGGCCTACTATGCAGGGCATATAACGTATATATGTATACATTAGCAGTACATTTTCTCAGTTATTTATGTTAATATTATTAAAATGTTACAGAAAATACACATGTTTATTAACATTAACTTATTTTTATAAGTCTGTTTAGACAAGAAGAAAGACAGACAGGTTGGTAGTGGACAGATCCTTGAATGACGACGTCAGACTACACCCTCTGCTGGGGAAACGTGGACAAGACCCACCTGTGAGCATCAGTGGTGGAAGGTGGCTGGACTTTTTATTTCAGGAGCGCCTGCTCAGTCCAGACCTGGATTGTCATAAGGCTTTCAGACCTACATTCAATGTCATGAAACCATATTATTTGTTTTATATCCTTTATTTCCAATGCCCATCTAAGTATCACTACAAAAGCACGATGTCGTACCCTCTGGTGTGCCTCTATTGGTCAGAGGTTCATCCGACAGCAAGATAATGACCCAAAACCAAAGTCCAAGCAATGCCAGAACAACCTTAGGAAAAAAGGAACAAGATCGTAAAGCTTGAAAACAGTGATTGGCTAAGACAGGACAGAAGAGTGAGGCAACCTACTGTTTATGGGAACGTCTGCAACAGAGCTGGGAAGAACCTTCGGAAGAGTATTTGATTTAAGGATATTTGAAAAAATGAAACATTGGTGTTTTCTAAAACTTTTGACCCGTAGGGTAGAGTACTTAACCCTCAAGCCTTGGAAATACATTTTGATCTGATATGTGAACTGTGAGCCAATCAACAGTAGCCTAACTAACCAGCATCCTCCGTGCTCCTGCTCAGGTTTTACTGTTCTTGTTTGGGTTGGCAAGTGGAGCTTTTCACTGGTCTGTCTCCAAAGCGCTCTCTCTAATCACATTCAAAAACCGGGCCATTGGTTTGGATCTGCACCACGCGTGACTGAACGACTAAAAACAAAGCTTTCATACTCACTGGGATGTGTTGGTGTCACTCTTGTCTACGGGTGTTTGACATCAGCTGTGTTGAGCATCTTTCCAAAGAGCACAGAGATGAAGGGGTTAAGGTGAACAGGCAGTCTCACTTTATCTTCATAACCGATGCTAAAGTAGACTAATGATCTCTTTCCTCCTCCCGTGCCTCCCTCCATCCCTTTCTCCTTCCTGATTGCCACACCTCCTTCCTTAGTCCACTGACCCTCCCTTCCTTTCCGCTCCTCCAACTTTGTCTCCCTCTGTACAAGCCTCTGTTTCTTCTCTCCACCACTCACCCTCATCACTTTATTCTCCACCAACCTGCTTGTTCTTTCTTCACCATTCCGTTTCCATCCCTTCCTCTGTGTGTGTCCTCTGACAGAGACATTACCAGCGGCACAAACACATATGCTGCTTTGTGTGTCAGTGTCCATCTGTATCTTATCTAGACGTGATGTGTACGTACAGATCTGCTGGGGTGTAGCTCAGTGACAGTTACTGATCGTCAGTCTTGGAAAAATTTTCTCTCAATGTAACAAAATCTTGTCTAATGTAGAAATATGATGCAGAGGGAGACAAGGGTGACATAAGGATGACAAGGATACATAAGGATGCAAAAAACAAAGCAGATGGACTCAACTAATTTATTAATAATATTAATCTCCAGCGTGTTACATGTCTCTTCATGCCTCTACACTGTTTTGGGGACATTTCACATGAGTCAGTGTCACAGTAAATGGACGAGGCAAACATTAACTGATGACCACTGTGTAAATATATATCAGTGAAAGGCAGATCCAGGAGGAGATCTGGTTGTGGACCAAAGCAAATATGATGGAGAGCAGTGCAAAAAAAAAATTAGCTTCATCTGGGAGGGAGCTAATAGAAATTTAAGAAAATGTATTTAATAGTCTTTCCAGTTAAAATGGCCGTAATGGAGTAATAGCGCAGCCTTTCCAACTTCCTCTTACATTGTGGACCAAACAGTAAAGTTGAGTAAATGTGATCAGTCTGGATTGTTACTGTGTTACAAATACTGGAAATGCCTTGAAATACATTCAGAGTTCCAGTAAAATATTAAAGCTGATGCAGACACCATCAGAGTTTTTGTTCACTTGCATTTTTCGTACAGAGGCCTTGAGCAGGTCTAGATTTATTTTGGGGCGGTGCCAAGATTGGAGTTAACAGATTTTACACAAATTTCAAAACATGTCCTGTTATAATATAATAAACTGTATATACATTTTAAAAAGTCGTTACTGCTACAAAATGCAAGAAAACATGTGGATTCACCCTAAATGTACATGATAAATCAAGGTTATTTGTTTGTAATTATTTATTTAATTTATTTATTTATTTCTGTCTCCTCGTGGGTTATTCAAAATAAAATAAATATTACAAAAATGTCCCAATGTGTCAAATTATGTCAGGTGGCTTTGTGGGAATCCCTAACGTGACCTTTTTAGAAAGACAAATCCTCATCTACATCCACTGTAAAGAAGAAAAAGTGAAAATCAAGCACAATTGAGAATATGAATTCATTTTTAAATTTAGACATTTGATTTCTTTGGCTTTTTGTTCTATAGAACTAGGCAACAGTGTAGCAAGTTAACATTTTAGAGGATTAGTTTCAATAGGAGTACATGGATTTTTACAAACAACCCCCCATTTTGGCTGCTCCAGTCACAGAGACTGTGCCCCAACCCTGGAATCCTCCAACAGGGTCTAGTTTGACCTCACACCGGCTAACAGTGTCCTACCATTAGGTCACCGCTGCCAATCACTTATTTTGGCAGCTGTAACATAAAAATATAACTCTCTATAGAAAAGTACAACACTAACTATCAGAACCAGTTCTCTGGCATGTCAGGCCTCTGTTGCCCTCTGCTGGAGAATGTCACAATGAAACTGAAAGGTTTGCTCAGTTTTGACTGAGATACAAGTGTTCAGCCCAGATAGTGGGAAAGGAGGCGATCAACGGCAAACTGGAATCAGCAACAGCAAAGAGTCACTTCAAGGATGAAGGTCCAAGTCACAGACCAACGAGCAACCATGAGGAAAGAAGCTTCAGTGCTGCTTTCAGAGTGTGTGTGTGTGTGTGTGTGTGTGTGTGTGTGTGTGTGTGATGATTCTGGACAATTCCCACTTTCATCAAAGCGATTCCTGATGTAGGATTTAGATGCCAAGAAAAGTAGCATGAGACATTCACGCTAGTTCAAACCTTGTCTGCGTCACATGATTTGTTAAAGACTGTGTCCACTGGGTGAAATTATAAATTACTTCTGCTTTGCAAATTTACAGATTTGGTCTTTATTTTGTGAAATCTCACTGGGACTATGATTAGTTTGACAGCTCTTCCCTCCACACATACTCTTGAAATGCCAGACACCAAGATTGTGTCAGTTCATCAAATTCACCACAAGATGGTGATAATTGACCAAAGCAGGTGCTAAACTCTAACCCGAGCCCAGAGAAACCCTCTAAGAACTTAGTTCAACCTCCAAACTGAGAAAAAAAAACTGTGAAATCATCTTCCCAGAATCTTCATTGTCTGTGCTACAGACTCTGACATTATTGTCGTCTTATGATTTCTCTCTATATAATTTCCTTTATTTCGATTTCAAACAAGAGCATCTTACTGATTCAGCCACAGCTGATCGCTGGGATGAACTGACCAACTTTCTTTCATTGCTGTGGGTGGACATTTAAAACATCCTTTCTTACAGCCCTGCTGATTTAATCCAAGTGTGCGATTGTGTGAGCATGTGTATGCGTGACCGTGTGACGGTTACACGTTTCTTCACATCATCAGTTCAGTAAAACTGTCTCACTGAATCTGTTTCTCTCGGAGTGTCAGTAGTAACAGAGGAAGTCGCAGTGATTTGAATAGAGATTTGACTACAGTGTGTGGATTGCAGAGGATATGAACATCACCAAACTGCCACTGAGGTTCGAACACGTCTCCTGCTGGTTGCATGTGTGTTTTATTCCAGTGCAACTTGTTTGCGATAAAATGCATCGTATGTTGTCAGTGTGCGTGTCACCTTACCTGTGATTGTGTGCACCTTTGTGGACATATCTTGTGTGCATCTGTTAATCCCGCGCTGCTGTTAGCCTCATTTTAATACAGGAAATCAAAGACGAAAGAACCAAAAGCAGCCTATTATCTCTCATGAAATACAGTTTATTGGCCACAGCATCTTGATAAAGAGATGAGGACATTTAGATTAGGTTCACAGCAGTCCCATTGTTCCTGATGTGCTCTTTGCCGAGGGATAGTGGAGCAGAGCCGACGAGTGAATAGTGTGATGCTCGGTGAGTAAACCTCCTCCTATGGGTTTGGGTGTAGCCCAGTGCAGAGACAACCGTGAGCCCAGCAGCTACTCTCCTGGGGGACGTCTCAGGCTCTCACAGCATCACAGCAGGTGGATATTCAGCACTGTGCCATTGTTCCTGATGTCTTTTTGACAGAAAAACACATCACGGATGCAGACAGGTGCATTGTTCTGTTAACAGATAGGAACACATAGTGCGTAATATAGAGTGGATTTAAACGTGTGACACACAAACATCCATCTGCGGCTGCAGAATCCCATCACCCCCTCTGTGTTCCCTTAGAGACCTTCCAAAAAGTCATACACAGACTACATCTGCATTAAACACCGAGATGGGTAATTCTCCTCCCGCTGAGCATGCAGACAGAATAGACTATGGCCAGCTGCAGGACACAAGCCAAGAAAGAGCAGTGTAATATTTCCTTTGCTGACTGGAGATTGCTTTAGTCCAAGCTCTGAGTTGGGGTTATCTCTCAGAACAGTAACAGCAGATCAAACGAAAGGGGTGACGTGCTAAAATACTGGGTTTAATGCAGGGACAAGAAGACGACTTTTCAAATGTCATCAGATGTTCTCAAACTATTTTTAGACATGCACTGCAACCCTGAATATTGATATTCCCTGGAGAAGTTGGACCAGAGCGGATTCTCAGGAGGCTGTCTGCAGTAAATATGAGAAAACAGAGTCAAAGGTGACAGCTCTAGTTTCCCGTGGATTAAAGACAAGTGATGGTTTTATCCTTAGCATAGGGACAAAACAGGCCTCAATGAATAGCTCTTTGCTATTTTGTACGGGAGTGGTTCAAATAGGAAACAGGGTGATATTCAAGTATTCTTCTTGGGGTTTGGGTGTAGCCCAATGCAGTGACAGACCTCAGGCCCGTGTTTTCTAAAGAAAATCGACGCCACCGGGTACTGTTACTGGGTATTCAGCAAATGGCAAATGTCTGGACCCACTGCACACACACTCACACACTGAGGGCAGAGGTGCCGTGTAAGATGCTGGTCCGACCCAGCAGGAGCAACCTGGGGTTCAGGCCCAAAGAGTCACCGACAGATGGAGGAGGAGGTGGAGGCAGTGGCCGTGACGCACATCCGACAGAAAGAGAAACATTTGTATTCGTGTTCACTGGCTGATTCATCTATTCAGACATTCACTCTGAAAATATAGACTCGCAGTGGACGAGCCTTCTCCTGTGGGTTTAGGAAACACTCCTGTGGAAAACACTCTTGTGGCAGAAGCGGTTGGTGCTCGGTTTCCACTCACCAAAAAGGAGCAGAGAGCAGAGATGGTGCAACACTTCTGTTTAATTTAAAAGAAGGGGAGAATATAAGCAGCAGAGGCGAGAATATTCAGCCTGAATTTTTTTCTGTTTTTGCATGGGCACATTTGCTGCAATGCAAAAACTGTCATATAAATGTGAAATAAATGTGAAATGAATTGCATAACTGCATAATAATAATGATGCTGAGGGAGGTTGTGCATGAATGTATCCACATGCTGTTGTGTATGAACAAGCGCAGACGTTCAGATAAAAGCAAGCCAGAGTAAACACATCCCAGATTTGACTATACAAAGCCAGTCCCTGTGTGTGTGCCGAGGTGCATAATGTGTGTTTTAGTTTCCCTGAACATGCTGAAGATCATAATGTGGTTACTTATTAACTTCTGCCCTACTTCCTCAAGCAGTTGCAGCTGATATGAATATGAACTTTCAAATCCCACATAGAATCCAACTCAGAGCTTGTGGTGTGAGACGGAGTCAGATGTTAAAGCGCGTCGACCTGCCGGTGAAAAAAACAAGGCATGAAGTCCCAGCAACCCCACAATAATAGACTGACACCAACTTTGTGGTGATCCACAGATGAGGACATAGGGCACAAAACAACATCTAAAGCTCGGAATGTCCCAGGAAGCACCAGGCCAAACTCAGTAGGCAGACAAGGAGCTTGGTCACATGTCCTTAAATAACAAAGGTTTGAATCCATCTGCTGACTGTAGCCACACACACACATGCAGACAAACCATTCACACTTATATTCACACCTATGAGCCATCAGAGTCACCAGTTCACCTAACATAGCTAAATCTTTGTTGAGTCCCCCCTCAGGGAAATTTACATGTTACACAGCTCTCACAAGGCAATAAAAGCAATGACAGCAGCAAGAGTAATGCACTTACTAATGTGATGCAGCGTGCAATGTAAAGTGCAAAAAAATTTAAATTAAATAAAATCTAAATCAATTTACAACTACACAGTATATACAATATTAGTTCATATGCATGCATTCAACGTGCATGTCTTTGGACTGTGGGTGTGACACTTTTTCACCAATCTCATTACTGCCAATAAATGGAATTAAACCGTGTTTTCTTCCACTGAACAGTAAATGTGACTTTCAATACATTTGGGTGCAAAAGTTTGATTGGAAAAGTTTTTCATAAGCCGCATACACCTAAAGAGATGCCTGGTTTCCTCCCATTGTTCTGTGGGGGAATAGTGGTGATATCAGTAAAAGAAAAACTTGAACGGGGGATTTTCCTTTTGCAATAACATCGTCAAAGCTTAAAGTCGCCAGTGCCGCCACGTTTGGACAGGAGAGGAGCGATTTCTCCGGGCATCGGATACTGCAGAGAGTTTGTCGGCTGGACACCTTGTGCGTCTCGTACCGAACCAAAGGGGAATCAGACTCCGAGTTGTTCACATCTTTATTGAACATGCCTGTTAAACAAAATGATGGTGGAAACCGTTTAACGACGCCAGGCCTCTGATGGCACTAACTGTCCACTAGTGTTGAATGAATCAGATGTTGCTTAAAAGAGCCTTAATTTACAGACACAGTGTCAGCATCAGCTAATGTGAGTCATGTCAAACAACGATGAATCTCAGAAGACCCACAACCGAGAGATGCTGATTTGAACGTACAGTAGCTGCTTACTTCAGATGTCCGTCAGTCCGCACTTGGACACACTGTGTATAAGTGGAAATCACCCTGTGATCACAGAATTAGTCCACCAGCTGAGAACAGCCATGGATGCCGAATGGTTTTTTAATGCCATTATCTTGTGATAACTAGGTGATTATTACTTTATCTTAGCAAAGCATGTTTGTTTTAATAAGGCATATTTTAATAATGAAGCGTCAGAATAAGTAAACATATGAAAAATGGCCTTTTGGTTGGACCTGGTACATATGAGGCTCTGCTCTGATAGCAGTCTTGTGATCAAGGGGGGCAACAGACTCTCTCGCTGGTCTATAACTTAACCACTATAGTACAACATTCACACAATCATGGAGCATCAAAGATCCTAGAGTCACTGACAAACGGCAGGAGGAAACCCGTACAGATTCAAACCATGGACTTTCGATCAGTGAGGCAGCAGCACTAACCACTCAACCACGCGTTCAGATGATGAGATGAAGCTTGTGTGTGTGTGTGTGTGCGTGTGTGTGTGTGTGTGTGTGGGAGGGGCTAAGCACAGCACCTGTAACTCAGCACCTGCAGCAGGAGACAGACAGAGACATAAATGTGGACAGAAACCTGGAATGTAGGTGTGAGAACCCGAGAGTCTGGTTGTATTTATGACACGAGTGGACAGCAAACAATCAAACTACCGTCCTGTAACATGTTGGCCGCCTGATTTTTTCACTTTGATTCGACTTCACTCAGTGGGTTCACATGGTAAAATGGAGAGTGGACTCTCCTCTCTGATGAAACAGGGATTAACGAGTGTCAGGTGAGACTTAAGTTTCAGTTTCCCTGCTTCTTTGGAGTGAACGGGTCAGACAGTGACCGTGACACGAAGTGAACTCAACGGCATCTGGACGGAAACAACCACTGGCTCCACGTCCATTGCAAACAGGTGAGTTTAGTGATGCAATTCTATATTTACAGAAGTCTTAGTCAAATTTTGACATGTGTTTCACTTGAGTATTGACTTTGATACACAAAGGCCGACTTTTTAGCCCTCAAAAAGCCTTTAGTTATTTAACATGTGAAGAGTTTTCATCTTACAAACATCTGATAAGGTAATAACACAAAATTGGACTCACTGGACTAAACTAGTGAAGTGTAAAAAATGTCATAAAAACTAGTTTCACTTCCACCAGATATAATAATAAAATGCTGCTGTGTCACTTATGCATTAGTAACAATCAAACTATGTCACATATTATAGCTGTAGGGGGACATGTTTTACTCATTTTGAACATTTTTTGTAATTGTAATTGAGTATTTTTACATTTATCTATTTATAACGATATTTAAGAAAAGTATCTGAATTCTTTTTCCAGTACTGCATAAATCAATAAATCCGCCAATGGTTCGCTCTGTATTTGAAAAAAACAACTTTCACAATCTTGGATATTTATATGTCTCGTCATGACACTGACGTGACGCTTTGAATTGTCGGGCTTCACAGAATTCACAGGGGAGCGATTGAATTCACAAAGTGGATCTGGAAACATCAGTTACGTAACATTATCCTCTGTACATTCAGCACAGTGACACTGAGGCGTGTCGGAACATTACACAGTCAAACAAGAGCATCTTACTGATTCAGCCACAGCTGATCGCTGGGCTGAACTGACCAGATCTTATTTGACTGAACTTTTACTGAACTAACATTTTGTTTGGTGCAGCTGTTTTGTTCATGCATTGATTTTTTGCTCAATCGCGCTTTTATGTCCCACTGCTTGAGGCAGGACACTTGCTTAGGTTCGGATCACTTTCTCTCCCAGTCCCCCCGGGCAGCCCTGTAGAAAATGACTAGATAACTCACCTTTTATTTGATTCTTTATAAAATCATTATTTAAATATATGCTCACTGGCCACTTTATTAGGTACACCTGTACATTCTAATACAATCCATTACAGCAGCTGTGCCATGAATTCTGATTTTACAAGGTTCTAATTTGTCAGTTTTTGAGTTGAAACTCTCACAAAGGTGATAATTCTAATATGTGTTTATGACACACCAATGGTGTGGCCAAAACATTAGAACCATCTCTTCTTATAATGCCCTCCAATACAAGTGCACTAACCACTTTGACCTCAGTCATAAACACACATTAGAATGAGAATTCATGGCAGAGCTGCTGTGTTGGAGTGTATTTGTACATTATATTTACAGAATCTGGGCCACAATTTCACAGCTACAAGTAAAACGTTTAAAAAAATCCCAAGATTCATCATTGGGTCTCTTTTTGTAAGACCAAACCATTCTTAAACCTTTCAGAAGTTCACCTTCAATTCATTTGGACACAGCAAGCGCTCTGCAGATAAGGAAAACCAAACAGTCTAAACGTTACTGTAACTTATCAGCCATGTTGTCCCAATAACTTTTATAGACCCTCATCTCCACATTGTAAACATACAGTAAAACACAAGCACATAGATCAAAGTCACTGATTAGTGACACATGTTTTTATTAAACTTCAGTTCTTTCTTAGGAAAAAGTTTATGTTAATTAATTACACATTTGTTAGACACGCAGAATACAGCGATAATTGTTGGATGATAAATGTTTGGAACAACATTCTGCACAGAGTCGACTCCTGGTAAATACAAATTTATTTATAGTGACAAGCTGAAGACACTGTATCATCTGAGTTTAGCATAATACTACACTAAAATGTGTGGCACAAATTCATAAATTTGACTTGTGTGACACACTGGCCAGTGTGCAGATACCAAATGTCTCAAACTTCATGGGCGTCTGTCCGTTAGTTGATTGTTAGTTGATGAGAAATTTCAACGCACAGCAAACATGTCAACATTTGCTGCCTTTGGAAACGGGTTGTAAACATAGTTAATAATCTTCATTTCCTGGATGCCCTGTACTAGCTCCACCCACACTGGCGGTGGTGAAGGACATTAGGAGAATATTTGTTGGTACAACTAAATCTTGACTACAACAACTTAATCTGACTGTGATACAGCGGAGTTCTGTACTCAGTCAGTGAGGCCATCCTAAGCATGTTTCATCTGATGACCTGATCATTGTGACCATTTGTCACAATGTTCTTTTCACTGAGCGTTTGCTTAATTTACTGCACCCTCCTACAGTATGGAATAACACACATAAAGCATCGCATTAGTAACCAGATGCACCTTCTTGATCCAGTCGTGGGAGCAGCGGGCACAGATAACGCTCGCAGTGTGGCGTGACAAGCGGCTGACAGAGAGCGCAGGGCAGCGACAGGACGGCGATCCTCGCCATGCCTTTGTTGTTGTACAGAACGTGTATCCAAAGGGACAAAGGGACTTCCACAACAGTTAGCCGAGCGTATCATGTCTTGATGAAACAGAGAGCGAGAGAAGAAAAGGAACAATAAAACAATGAGCTCTAGTTTCTGTTTGCTCAGCTGCTGTAGAAACTTGCCCTGGGGCCAGAAGGTAATCAGGAGCTGACCTCCAGCCAGTTTGCACAGCAGCTGGGACGCTGATCTGAAAAGGCTGAATAATGGAAGAGTTCAGGTTGATCCCAACAAGTACAACACCTAGTGTCGGAGGATCATTTCTACTTTTTTACATTGTTATATTCCGTCCCCCGTCTCTTCTACTTTGCACTAAGAGATTGGTCTTGTTCTGCTGGTAACTTACTCTTATCAAGATAGATCAGAATACGTACAAAAACATGCACTGTATTACGTAGAGCTGTATAAGCAACATGCACACGTCCAGGAGCAAACAGTAAATCACCAAAAATATGTGGACACCCCCATGTATTTATATATTGTTTTGGCCAATGCAGCTGTGATTACCTGGTTTTGCATAACCTGTGGGAAACACAGTTCGCCTGGTTCTATGTCGACTCAGCTGAGTCTGCAGCCACGCAGGTGGCTCTGTGCTTTTGTGCTCTGTGATTTTCTGCGGTCTGCTGATGATCAGCTGCATTGGTTATTTTCTGTAGCTTGGGTTTGCTGTTGTTTTGCTGTGAAAATGTGTTCATAAAATGTTTTTTTATGAATCGGAATTACAGAAAACTCCCAGCTGATCATTGTGCTGTGGCCTGCGGTTCGTTCAGTTTTGTAGGGTTAGTTTTGTTTGATCAGAGGGCCTGGGAGGGCTGCACTGTTTGGGGTGACGTCACCTGTGATTTATCAGGCTCATGGGTTCTGTCGGGGAGTCTGTGACTGGCTGTGCGTTTGCAGCGTGACGCTGTTTTATGAGTTGTGAGTTTATGAGTTACAGCACACCTGCAGGTTACCATGGATACTGGGATTAAAGTTCACAGCTGATTGTGTTTGAGATATATGTAGTGGAAAATATTTTCATATATAAAACTGAAAATTGACAAGCTGAGGTACCCGGGGAGGGGTTATATTGGCCCCAACATGTGGGGGTGAACCTAAAACCAGAAGCTGTAGGTTAGTGGGGTTTCAGTAGCAGATTAATCCCAGTGGTTGTGGAATCAAAAGAATGTTCCACAGTGATACTTGAATCCAACGTTTATGTGTCAGGTTTGTCAGACTGGATCATTGGGTTTTCTCTGAGACACTGTCAGCTGGTGTTTTGCACGGTTCCCCCCGTGAAACTCTGACAGAGCCACAGAAGATCAGTGTGGGCAGCTCTGTAAGCTGGGATTCATTCAGTCATACACACACACATTTCATCCCATACCAACACACATGACCCAGAGACTGTTGAATTACACTGAAACATTAACGGCGTCATGGGTGGACACACACACACACACACACACACACACACGCTTGTACCTCTACAAGGTAATGCACGTAGTGCAATCCCTAGCCCCTTACCCTAACATCACTACTTCATGCCGAACCCTAACCAAAACCTAAATGGCATTTTTTCTCACCCACTTAGCTCCAAGCCTATCTGCATTTTATCCTCTTTTTTCTGTGTCTCCAGCACTCCATCCATCCGTCTGTGCGTCCATCCATCATGGCAGAGTCATCTTCGGTCTGGTGGAAGCTGACTTTCCTCAGAAGAAAAAAATCCCAGCCTAAGGTTCTGTATGAAATCCCTGCAGAGCTTGTTTCCAACGCTGCTCCCTCCGGCCAGCACGCGCCGGGCGCAGCTACTGGACCTGCTGCTCACACCGGGGACACCGTGCAAGACTCCCAGTTGGACGCCCGACTAGAGAGGATCGTAGATAAAACGACGGCCAGTAAAGGGCGCCACGTGAAGGTGTCTCACTCTGGAAGGTTTAAGGAGAAAAAAAAAGTGCGAGCCACACTGGCAGAGAATGCCGACATGTTTCCAGAAAGTGACCCTGCCAGGGACAAGAACCAGAGGCCTGGGAAGTGACAGACCAGATGAATAGAAATACACTCACACGAAGACACAGCGTCAGAGATACATAACATTCAGTCACAGGTTAATATGAAGGTGATAGAGAGTTTAATTCCAGCCTTATTACATTCTGAGGAGGACAAACATTTTCAAAGTTGTTACTGCGTAATAGGTTTCAGATTGTAAAAATGTACCAATGTACAACGACATATGCACCCATGCTGCCACAAGCTGTGGTTTTGTCTAAGTGGCTTAAATATTATTTGAACTTTTCAAAGATCACTTAGGTTTGGAATATGAATATGGAAAGTAAGACCGATAAAAGAAAAGCAAAATGAGACACTGTATTTAGTGACAGGGGCCGGCGGAAAAGAAGACAACGCAACCTTCAGCAGCTTTCTCTGTGCGTCGGGATCAAACCTGTGACCTTCCAGTCAAAGGATGAAAAGGATGAATTATGTGTCTGGGTCTGTCATGACCGAAGAAGAACTGGATCCCTGCTGGATTTAAGTGACCAGGTCACTGAGAGAAACCAGCTTTCTCAGGGAAGTTTACTAGAAATCCACGTATGAAGGCAGCAGCAGATTCATGATCTTCGTTCATCTCCACTTTGGACTTATTTCAGAGTCATGGTTTACAGATTTTTACTGTATGGCGTCAGAAAATACTACTTTCTGATATTTTGCCTGCCACTTTTCTTTCTTTCATATGCAGCCTTTTCTTCTGCACATACTCTGCTGCGGGAGAAAGCGGATTAGAAACAGGGGTCCATGCTCAGTGGCTGCAGGCTGGATTCTAGTTTGTTATTTAGGTTATTTAGTGTTTGGGTGAATATTTCTGTGACTAATGTTTGGCAGTGTGGTTCTGACACCCTGAGGAAAAAAATTGTTATAAGAAACTTTTGCTGTTAGAAAGATAAACCTTTTTTGTTTTTACAACCTACTTTCATGTTGTGACAAGATCTTTCGTTATTTTCTGTGTTATTCCATCATCATCATTACAATAACATATGTGGCTGGTATCTGACAATCAAAAACACAAAGTCTACATAAACTAAATTCAGTTTACCATGAGCCACTGTGGCTGGAACCTGGACAGGGAATGACACCAACGCCTCCAACCCACAGTGGGACTTTGTACATTATGAGTGCTGCTGGAAAACCAATCAAGGTTTGATTTAAATGGCCAAAATTGTTGGTTATGACAGGTCCAAATCAGACCCGTCGCTACTTGTAATAAAATTTCAATGACAGGCTTTTTTGGTTGCAGAATATGTTCCTATTGATGATGGAGCAGCTGCATTTTCACAAGATCAGTCACTGCAATATTTACAACGTAATGTTTTGTACATTGGGATGTATAATTTCTGCTCATAGCGAATATTTTCCTATGTAAGGGATGTTCTAGTGCTAAAAACAGGATCAAATGGGATATTCCTACTCTGATATTCTTCATAAACACAGACTTACACTGCCAAACAATAAGGGCAAATAATGAATTTCGATTTACTTTTGGCAGCTTTTGTCTTTCAAACAAACACACTTTAGACTTATCACTAAGCTGTGTCGCCAATGTCACTCTTCAAACACTGTGAGTGTTTACTGAACTAAATGTACATATTTCATGTTTTAAATGGAGAAATGCAAAAATCCTTTTTTTGAACCTTGTTCTGTATGTTTATCTCTCTTACCACAACTTAATTTTACTCAAAACCTTATCAAGAGATTATTAAATGAAATCTACTCTATCACTGTAATTCTGGTTTATACCGTTTCTATTTAGGTTTTGGGTTCAGTGAATGTAAAATTGTTAATGATTGATGTAAATATATTTGTAATGAATAAACATTTATTCATATTAAAATAAACTGCACAGTAGAAATCCAATAAAGCTGTTAAAAGTTACAAATGTAATGAGATACATGTAAAACCAGTGGAATAAAGGAACAGCCTCTATTCAAAGGCGAGTCTAAGCAGATTTGATCTGTGGCCTTGAGCCACAGATCTACAATCCAGAGATGTTGAAGAATTTTAGCACTATGTGTCAACACACAGCACATCCTGAGATAGGTGCTGTATTTTTGAAATAGATTAAATTCCTTCCATGAATTCACAAATGTGACTTCAGTGACTGGTTTGTCCTTCCAGTTTAATTTTAGACCTTTATCCAGGGCAGCAGCTAATCACAGTGTAAGATGGTTATAACAATGTTACACAAGCACTTCACAAACACTGGTCATGGGTTGGAGAAACCTTCTCATCAACACACAGTCGCTGGTGTCACGTCAAACCACATAGACAGTCCTCACCACATGTACGGTTGACACCTCACCACATGTACCGAAACTAGGAGCCACAAAAAACATGGTAACATGACGCCCCCCAGTGTTCTGAGGCAAAGTTGCAACTCGTGTCATCTGCAACATAACACAATTTATGCAGGTTCATTTCACTTAAAATGATTTAAAGAAATTACTTTAACTTAAGCTGTGGAATTGTAAAACTACCTAATATACATATATATGAGGCGATAATTCTGGTCTCTGTTAATTATTGAGGTAAAAAGGGGGTAGTGGAGTATTATAAGAAGATTTGGTTCTAATGTTTTGGCCACTTCAGTAATTGAACCAATAGAACCAAAACTGCTCTGACCCTTCAAAGCACTGGCTTCAATAGACCTCTCACGGCATCCTGTGGATTCTGGCAACAAACTGTCAGTAGCAGATTCTTAAAGTCCTGTAAGTTGTGGGCTGGGACCTCCACAGATCTGACCTGTTTTTAGAGCACGTCCCACAGTTGGTCAATTGGCTGGAGACTTTGGAGGACAAGTCAACATCTAAAACACATTGTGTTCCTCAATCTATTCTGGAACCATTTTTTGCAGTGTAGCAGGGTGCGTTCTCCACTGCCATCAGAGAATAGTTGGCATGAATGGGGTACAAGGTTTAAGTACTGTAGGGGGGTTTTGTCAAAACATCTATACAAAACATATTTGTTACAGAACTTTGCCAAACCACCATAATGTCGCCGTGTTCCCACAGTGCACAAATGATTCTTTTAGAGCAGGGAAATCCAGGAGGGTGGTCAGTCAAGCTTTTCCCCAGCTATGCAAACAACACTGACAATAAGAAATGTTCAGTCCACTGTACGCAAGATTGTACATGCATGGCTAAAAATTTATTCATTTTTTTCATTGTCCACATTTTTGTTAAAACAGAAGCATGAACATGAACGACTCCTGCAGACACACTCAAGCAGAAACCTTACATTCGATTAGATTAATTTAACCGCAGACAAACAAATGATTAAAGGTAAAATTCATCTGTTTGAATTGCCAGAACTGTAGCAGAGCAGGTTTACTGGTAGCTGTGTTTGTTACAGGCCTGATTTGAGCATGTTCGTGTGTCCTCTGCGACACTGACAACATTACAGACACAAGAGCTGACAATGTCTGTACTATTTTCACTCACCACAGATGCTTTATAACTACATCTTACCAGCAATGTATGAGTTAATAGTTAATAGTTATAAATTCTACTGAAATTGTTAACACGGTTGAGTCCTCTTGTGCATTGATTTGCTAAGCCGAACAACCAATCAGAGTGGTCTCACATCCACCAACCCTCAGTGTGTCAAGGCCCTTTGCTTATCCTGAACATATTAGTTAACCTCTGCCTGCTCCTGTGCCTCCTTCACCAGCCCCAGTTTTCAACATTACTGTGAACTTTAGAGTGACGTGCATACATGGACACATATCTGGACTGAAATGCAAGACCATAAGCAAACAACCTCAGACAAACAGGTGAGAAACATTTGAGCTGCAAACAAATTTTAAGTGTGTGGGTAAAAATTAATTTGGAATCTCTCTGCAAAAAGAGGATGCTGCAGAGCAACAGGGAAAAACCGACACAAACTATTCATCAAACACAGCAAGGACGTGTCACCAGGCAGTGACAAAGGAAATGAGCAGAAACAAACACGCAACTCAAAACAGGGTCTGAGGAGGTAAAGCGGGCAGATTATCATTTATCACATGTATGAGAGAATGTCACACTTGATCGACTGAGGTATCTGATGGCTCTCATGGTATGTCGACAGTTGAACATGAGCAGCACGTTTACTTATGACTTCATCCAAACAACAGAAGACGGGGGAAAGATTTGATTGTGCTGCAGTGGTGAAAATGTGTAGAAAACGTTTAACTAATCAAAAGCTGCAAAATTGAAGAAAAGTGGAAGCAAACCAAAATGATCAGGGAAGAAGTTTTAGTGGACCCACAAAAGTACAAAACTCGAGTGAATAGAAAGTATAAATGCGTGTTCCCTAAAACATTCATTCCATTTCCTTGAAATTATGTCATGCAGTCATTTACATATGTGATATGTGATATGTGATGTTAAATGGGTATAGTGGACTCAAAAACTGGTATTGGGCATATTAAGGTCAAAGACCTTCTAGTATTTTTATTTCTCTGTTAAGAAGCGACAGAGTCAAAGCTGTTAGCGAGACAAATCAGACCTACTCAAAATGTTTGTGGAACTAAAGTAGTACTTTACTAAAATCACCTCTTCACACACATGCCTCTAGCTGCCAGTAAAACTATACAAACACATCCTCAAGTTTAACAAAATCCTAAACTATTTTTCTAAGTGGAAATTCAGTGATATAACCTCTGGGTTATTGATATGGCTAAGATTGGAGTGTTGTGCAGCATATGATTTAAGAAGACTGCACAGGAGAGCCAGACCCTCACCAGATACCCTCTAAAATCCCCAAATCCCTTTAAGTGTCCTTTGTGTGTAAAGCCCATTTTACTATCTGCCCTCTCCTCGGGAGTCTGAATGGATGATGATCCCAATTTTTTTCCAGAGATCATTGATCTCATCCTGATGACTGATTAAAGGTGAACCAGCTTTACGGCAGCAGAAAACCTGGACTAAGCCCAAAGAGTGCTGGACAAGCCCTGCTTCGTGGAACAGGCCCCTGCTGCTGAAGTTGTAATGTGTTGTCAAGACAACAAGCTCAACATTACTTTTGCACAACAGATCTGGGATCATGTAAAATTGTCAACATTTAACCCACAGGGATCACTTAGTTCATTTAACAGCAATCCCCAACTTTCTGACCTCTAAACGATTCCTTCAATGTGAGGTTGCCGCAAAAAATGACGCTCCCGTTGTTCTGACATGGCTCGATGTGGAGAGCTGGTTTTTGAGCAGGAGCTGATGAGAGTGGAGCTGCTTAGGGCAGGTAGTAGGAGATGGAGCGGGAACAGGTAAGTGGGGCTGGGATTAAAGCTGAGGGAGGCAACGTGACGAAAACAAAGCCAGTGGATCATGTGGATGAGAAAGTAACTGACCTGTACTGTGACACCTTAGGCCCAGCGCAGAAACTTAACGAAATGACATCATGGAGCTTCTTCTAACCAGAGTTTAAATATAGTTTTAGTTCGGTCTTAAGACAAATATGTGTGTATATGTTGTCATAAGTGGGTGTTTCACTTACACTTTTATATCGTTGTCTTTAAGCCAGTAACATTTTTGAATATTACATGTTGCTCTTAAATACCACGTCTCTCTGCATGTCTACATTGCCAACTGCTGAATCTCAGCCACAAAATGCCACAGAGCATGTACAATACCTCAGTCACTAGCATAACAAGGAGGTGACACGTGGAAACCGATAACCACCGGGAAATTTGAAGTTGCAAATTCTTTGCAGTTGAAGCTGTTGAACTTTTTGGCTATGCAGTCCTTCATGGAGTGATGAACTTCAACGTTTTAGTGTGGTCTGTCGTCCTTTCATTTTTTCTCTGGGGCTCAATTTTTTTTTTATTGCTTTTCCCCATCGTAATTTCTTTATATTGTCAAATAAAACACAAACACACATTTAGTGTGAGGACATTATCTGACTTATTGGATGCACGTGTCGCTGACCATAACCTAAACACTACATTGTGCAAATATTGTTTTTTTAGTAGAGACATGCTCTGTAACGCATATAAAGGTATATAACAGAGATGTTTGCTTCTAAAAGGTTTTTGAGCAGGACCAATCAGAGGAGGACCTGATTTAGAAACACAGCGGCACAAACACAGAAAAGGAGACACAAAGGCCAAACACACAGGAGGGTCCGTTTTCTCATCTTTTAATAACACATTCATATCTATGCTCTGTTTTGTTTACAAGGAGTTTAAAACAAGTGTTGATGAGGACTAAAGGAATCAGGTAGGCAGAGGGCGAAAGTCCATAGACTGTGAAGACCACAGGCGCCATTTGGTGGAAGGAAGGAGGCTCGGGCCTTCTCACGCTGGGAGTCTGGCCACGGCTGCACAGTCAGTGCACATGGACGACTCAGGACTAAGTTAGGTGGCTGAGCCTGGATCAGATTGAACTGGCAGCATGAGGAAGGCCGCCTCGCTCCTTCCTTCCACGTGCAGCAGTACAGTCAGATAAAACAACAGGTCCTTTTGCTTTGTCAAATGATTCATTAGAAGTGAGAACAGATCATTGATCGGTGTCGAAGGTCCTTGCAGGGCGCTCTAACTGCAGGCTTTTCACAGAGAGAAAGAAAATGCTAATTGCACCCAAACACAAGAGATACAATCAGCTGTCATAAAAAGAGAGAGAAACATTAGAAGTCAACCAGAAATAAAACATGAAGAATATTTTGAAGTTAAAAATTGTAAGTTTAATGAACAAAACAAAATGCACATTTGATAAAGAAATCTCATGTATGTTGGATTTTTTTTAAAGAAGAAAATTAAATGCAGTTGGTAAACTTTTGATATCCCCCTTTCAGTTTATCATCACATTTCATAATCCTTTCAAAACAATTAAGAATGGAGAAAGAAAACAAAATCATCTTTGGAAGAAGTCAAACTTTTTTTTCCTTTACACTATCCACTACAGTATACGGAGATGCGGCTACCCAATTTACTTCACTATATTTCTTTCAAGCAACTTACTTTTTTTTCGCTATTTTTGTGTTCTTTTTCAAAACAAAATTTACCTTTTACCTATTTCATTCCTAAGAGGTAGATCAACAAAACAATTACATGGTTACAGATGTCGTGCCCCTTGATTCGGGAGGTTAAAGTACAGGGAGGGGAAGTGGAGCTGCAGGGCAGAGTTGGGGTCTAATGTTAGCATAAGTTTCAGTTGGCAGGTACACATGAAAAAGAAAAAAAAACCCTGCAGTGTTCAGTTGTGATTTGACGCGAGGTGACTGACCAGAACCGGCCCTCGGACATAGTTTTACTGTTTTCAAAAACAATTGGCTTCTACTCAAAGTTCTGCCTGAACCTGATTGGGCTTATTCCTCCATGTCGCAGACTCCTGCTGTTTTCGATCGAGCGCTGAAAAGTACCAGAGTGAAACGCACCATTGCACTTTTTTGTCACCAAAAAAAGCTGGTTTGTTTGACATTAACTAGTTTCCTGGTGACAAACTTGCTCTGTGATGAATAAGAAGGATCTAATCCAAGATCTCCGTGTGGGATCTGCTGAAAACAGTAAAACGTATAGAAAACAGTCGGCCTCAACCTCGACCTTTTTATCAAAGTTACTGAAATGGCTCATTCCTGCCGTTCCATCACGTCACCCTGCACCACAATGTGTCCATAAATTTTTTTTTGTTTCATATTTGTTTTTTTATTTACTCGTTTCTTTCAACAGTCCCATCTCTAATACCGAAAAATAAATTAAAGTCAGAGTGGAAAGAGAAACAAACTTGTGACCGTCGGTACTTTAACGTCAACGTCCGACTGACTGTTCGCTCTTGTCTGTTTGCAATAAAAGAAAATAAAAGAAACAATCTTCTAGCTGAGATTGCTCATATTCTGAGGTAGCGTTCCTAGTTATGTGTCAGGAGGTTGTGTTTTTTTTTGGTTTTTTTAAAGTTTTGTCTCGTTTGTGTATCCCTCTTTTTTTACGTCTCGGTCTTGTCTCACATTTGTCGAGACTCGGAGCCCACTTTCTCTGCAGGACGGGGGATACACAACACGGAGCAGTTTGCGCTGTCCTCACAAGAGCGTGGAGACAGTATTTACCTGTCCGTCAGGGCTGAGCTACATGTTGTAAAGGTCTACAAAGCGATGCTGCCTCATACCAGACGGTTTGAGTGGGAACATCTAATCTTTAAATCAAAGGACCATACAAGTGAGTTTTTGCCCATTCACACACTTTGTATTAATGCTGAGCGTGTTGCAATCACAATCATTAGGTTTAACAAACAATGACGTGACCGTGTAAATGTGAAAGTGAGGACACAATGCATGCTGGTGAGAAACGCTGGACGCAAATGGAACTTTGCTCAGAAGAAGGCGTCACATCGTACCTTTCACCGTGAATGTGCGAGAAAACTTCTATCACCAGGGAATCTTAGCTTGGCTCTGTTGCAGCGAGGTCCCAGAGGAACGGGTCACTTTAACAAATCCAAAACCTGATGGTGCAGAAATGACGTGTTTCACAACAGTCAGCACTAACGGACGGGCTCAAACTTGCACTGGTATGTTCCATGAACGAGTCTTAGAATATGCTTGACACACAAAAAATATTTAATTTTGCTGCTTAACTTTTAGTGTACGGCAATGATCTCCCATTTTAGATATCATATTTTCCACTGCAGAAACTTACTCACCCCCAAATCTTCGCAGACGGGACGATATGAGAATGCCTTACTGGAAAGCACGCGTGCTCTCCTTCAGGTCTCTGACTTCCGTGGTTAATGGAACGCAGTGTAAATCAAGTTCCGGGAACTTGCGGGGAGAGGGGATAGGTGCTTGTGGGGCTGTCACATGT
Source organism: Channa striata (assembly GCA_033026295.1). NCBI lineage: Eukaryota > Metazoa > Chordata > Actinopteri > Anabantiformes > Channidae > Channa > Channa striata. Next base: position 2,736,424 of record CM065180.1, on the reverse strand, counting down.
GAAAGGTTGAAACAAAAAGCTTTCCCGTCTCAAAAATTAACAACACAAGCCACAAGTCACCGCCTTCATCCTACAAAAGTTCAAGTTACGGGAGGTTTCAGGTTCCTGCAGTGGAAAAGAGCCAACACCTCGTGCTGCTAAACACGAGAAAGATCTACTGATTTCTGTCCCTGTCAGGATGCAGCCTAAGATTCATGTGAGCTGTTGTCACTGCCACAGGTAGCATGGTGTGTGTTTCAGTTTCTGTCCATGTGTGGAGGAGACACAACAACCCTAAAATATATTGTCTCTACTGCACATACAAAAACAAGACATGAAGAGTTCCATTCCAAGATGAGATACCGCCATCTGAATGCAACAGCTTTTACTTTGAAATACCGCGGAAATTGTCTTAATTAGGTTCAGTATTCCAAGTTACGTGCTCCAAATGGCTCAATACTGCATTTTGGACTTTTCCCCCTTCCTGTGTGTTTGGCACAGATACTGTCACGTCCTGACCTAAATGTTAGTAGCTCATCGTATTTAGTAGCTGTTGTGTTAATAAATGTGTGCATTCAAAAACAAAAAATAAAACATCAAATTTTCATTTTTTCCAAAAAGAGAGAACAATAAGAAAAGAAGGTGTGTAAAGTAAGAAACTGAAAAGGTCTTGAACAGAAGTGAGCAAAACGAACACGGTGGTGACCAGCGCAAGAGAGGGCAAGGGACCCTGACTGGAAGTCTCGCCCACTCCAAAAACGTTTTTTTTTTCTTCTTTCGAAATAAAAGCAAATAAAAACATCTCACGCTTTTTCCTGGAGTACAGAAGGTCCAAATGAATTAGTAGAGGGTTTTGTAGAAGGACAAAGAAGGGAAAAAGCGAAGGAAGATGGTGGAATCTAGTTGCTGATGGGACAGAGTTTCTCGCTCTCCCACATTGCAATGTTTGACCACCTCCCCTCTCCTCTCCCCTCCTCCCATCCTTCCTTCTCCTCTTCCCTTCACTCTCCATATTTTTCCTTAAAGAACTGCATCAGGTGTTACAGGAGGTTTTCAGTTGTTTCAATAGTCTGACGTTGTCGGCATATTTCATCAATTAGTGCAACATTACGTCCCCAGATGTCATGTCAAAATAAAGCTTGCTGTATTGTCCAAACTAAAATACAACCAAACAAATAACTGATTTAAGTCCTAACCAATCCAAACGGCTGCATGCTGAATATTGAATCCTAAATATAGCGTGTCTTGGTGGTTGTGAACAGAGCTCTATGGATTGAAAGAGGTGGCAACTTGAGACAGGACAACCTGGTCAGGCTGTGAAGTAACCACCTCTGGAAAAAAAAAATGGAAGCAGAGACACAACAGAAGAGACATTTTTCGTGTACAGTGTCTCTCTGAGCGCAGGTAAGACATTAAAAGGACTGGGTTTTCTGGCAGTGACCTTAAATGACTTGGCTTGGTGCAACCCTTCTTCTCTCAACAGCTTTTCCCATTCAGATTTTTTGGTTTTTTCTCCAAAAATACAAAAGTATGATCACCTTTTTTTAACATCTTATATACAGGTTTTCATCTTAAACTCAGCTGTGTTACTGTTGTTTTTAAACTGTCTTGCTTTTTCTTTTTTGCTCCCATTTTTCAGAGGTTGTAAGATCTTTAGCCATCTGGAACACAGATGGACGGGCCATAGGTTCTTGTCCAATTTTTTTCTGCTTTTTCACCCAACCACATCTCCTGACAGAAACAAATATTCAAAACCAATCAGCGCAAATGCACCTCCATTCACTTCTACACACACCAAGCACACATGTAGCCAACAGGGAGCATCTGAGGTGTCGTGGTCAGTGCACAGGTAATAAATATTCACATTCAGAGAAGTCAGAGCTAGTTCAGGTGTGTGTGTTTGTGTGTAGGTATGAATGCTGTGACCATAACTCTGATCTGACATGTTCCTAACCTCCAGATGAGAAAGGTAAAGAAAGACAGGACGAACGGAGCAGGAAATGCTCATTTTCACGTGTTCTCTCGGCGGGAGAGGAATGTCGTAGCTACTGTTTTGAACACTTAAAAGCCCTCTCATAATGTTAGGCGCTTCATGATGATGTCATCACAATAAGGCAGGAGAGGGGGGTCCTTCAGTACCCAGGGCAGCCCAGTAGACACAGGAAAAGGGAGTCTGGATGGGCCATTAGAAGTGTTAGCAAAATCCCCTTTGATGACATGGACCCAGTTGTGTGTTGGATCACCCTGTGCACTTTAGGACCTGCCTGCTCAATTATACCACTCCCCATTGGCCTATCACTTCACCAAGACAATCACGCTTCAGGAAGACAGAGAGCACGTGTTCCGACGTAAAAAAGGCAAAATGGCACTCGACCCTTTTCCTCTCTAGACCAGAACCTATCTCTGTCTGCTTTGATTAAAAAGAACACTGCCTCTTTGTCATCCTGAGCTCATTCAACCATCATCACACACAAAAAAAAAAACAGCCAACCCCAAAAAAAAGAAAAAAAAACAGAAAAAAATAACCAAAGCAACAAGACAATACCTAACAAAAAATAATTTTTTCTTTAAAAAAATAAAAAAATATTCAGGACTATCAGCTCTTCTTTTCTTTTTTTCTTATATAAAACACCAGCAAGCAAAAAAAAAAGTTAGGAATACTGAGGTAACTTTACCCTGAGGTAGGTTTTTTCTTTTTCATTTCTTCTCTAATCTGTTCTAATCTTGTCAAGAGCGTCCATGCATAGGCCCTGCCCTCTCATATGTGCAGGCAGGCTGTGGAGGCTCTTCCCATAGACCTTCAGCAGATTGGGAGAGAGAACGAGGAAGCCACTCCCCTCCTACTGATTGAACCGTCTCTGAACTCATGGCAACGAGCTTTGGAAGACTTTGCTTTTGGTTTCTGCGCTTGGCCAAGGGCAGTCTCAGACTTCGTTTACTCTTCCAGGCATTAGATTCTATGTTTACGAGAAACAAAAGGGGAATTTAATGCGGAGAGGGTCTTAGGGACCCCAGCTCCTCCTTGTCCAGGACTGGCCTTGACGATCTAGCACTGGATGAAGACAATGAGCAGAAAGTCTCAGACACACCTTGTCTGTCTGTCATTGCAGGACTTTTCATACAGGTGTAGCAAAACCTCACACCTGACTCGCTGCCTTCTATACATTCACTTGAGGGGCCGGGCTAACTCACATATCATATATATATAATATATATAAAATATGCCATTTAAGGTGCAGGTCGCAAGCCAGCGAGCATAGCTGCTGGCTGTTTTCATAAGGTTGTCTCAAAATGGTTTCACATGTGCGAGCTAAGCCGCTGCAATAGAACTGCAGGGCCAGCTGCGACCTTTGCTCCCTGTACTGTCTCTCGCTGCGCTTTCCGCCACACAACTAAATGTGGAAGGGGTGCTCAGCGACTTCCTATTCCCTGGCCTTGTTCTAGGCTTCCATTATGCTACATTATAATAGAAAAGAGAATGGGAAATATACAGAGGACCCCTTTAAAAAGGCAAGACGGCAAGACGCAGCATTTGTTAACATTTACATGAAGATTATATATTTACAACCTCATATTTTCTTCTTTTTGTCTAATCTTTCCACTATTCAGAAAGGTTTTTAAAGAGCAGTGTTAACATCTGCGGCCCCTCTTCTACACTCGTGTTGGCGAAGGGGTTGGGAACCGGTGATCTAGCACCAGACCTGCAACTTATCCCCTTGTACCGCTGCAGCAGTTTCCCTGTTCCCTCTCCCAGCTCTGCCTCACTGTAATCTATCAATAATAGCTCTGAATAAAACATTTCTATACATATATCTCTGTTTAAAAAACCACCCTTAAAATATAGGACTGATTGCAGATGGTTGGAGAAGTCAGTGGAGGGCGACAGAGAGACAAAAAGGTTCTTGCTAGTGTGTCTCCAGTCAGTGTCTCCTCTCTGCCCTAGGCCCATGTGGTTAGGCAGTAAGGCTCCATCCTTACACCATTAATAATGTTGCCCATGTTGTTTAAAACCTGGAAAAAAATGACAACAGATGAGGAGCGGACTGCGGCCCTAACCAAAGGCACACTAGGAGAATGCCATCTGTCTCTCTCCATCCCTCCTTTCCTCTATGCCTCCATCCCCAATCAGTCTCTCTTCTGGCCTGGCATCTGGTCTCAGTTCTCAAGTTTCTTTTAATCTTAAACCTATTTTTTTTTATTCATTTCATCTTTTGAAATTATCTCTTTCTCTCTAAATGCCTATCTTTCTCTCTGGCAATCGGGCGTACTCCCTCCCTCTTTATATCTCTCCCTGTCTATCGCTGGGTCCGTGTATCGCTCTCTTATATCCGTCCGTGTATCCGTTCATGCATGTGTCTGTCTGTCCATCAGGCCGATGTGCCCAACTGCAAAGGCGAGTAAGGGGGCCCTCACTTCCTGCGCGGCTGGTGGTCCTGAGTCAGTCCCTGCAAAGGACTGCCCATCTCTGTGAAGCCTTGTGGGTGAGGGCTGGTGCTCAGGTTGCCTTTCTGTGTCTGTTTGACCTGGGTTAGGATGTCCCGGATCTTCCTCTGAGCCAACTACAAGACAGGTGAGAGATGTAGAATGTTTGTAGAAAGGTTTGAGTGAAAGTAGCCCTGAGCTAGCATGAAATGAAACAGAGCAAAAAACTACTGAAAAACATTGAAGTCAATAAATATCTTGTTATCTATGCTAATAACCCCAAAAGGGAATTGATTCCAAAAAGTTTACAAAGATACGATACATACGAAGTATACAAATTAGAGTACCAAGTATGTGACCTGGGGAACAGACACAAGAGGGGAACATTTATCGAACATTTAAATAAATGATATCCTCATTTTTAGTCGCTAAGATGGCAGGAGTAAAGTTTATGTTTTAGAATAGAATCACGTGCTGATTAAAAATACATCCTTTTAAACAGAATAGCTTATACATTAACTCCTAGTGAGTGGGGGTAATACCTGGCTGGCATAGAAATGTCCATTGATCTTGACGATGACCTGGTCATTTTCATCAGGCGTCTGTTCCCGGGGGACCACCACTTCAGCTGCAGTCAGATTCTGCAGCTCATTCACCTGGACACACAAGTTTTTGTAGGAAGTTTAAAGCCTGATGACAATATTCATTATTGTGAAACTCACTGTAAAGACATTTCATGGCACAGCTCTTGTCATGTAGGAACCTAATTTGTGCTAAGAAAGACCAACATCACAGGGTTTGCCTCACTGACCGTTTTGCCTCCTTTTCCAATGACTCTTCCTGCAGCAGCTGCTGCCATCTTGATGTGGGTCTCGAGTTTGACCTCCTCCTTTGGCCCAAAGAAGTTCTCCTCCTTTAGTTTGCCATAGATTCTGCCCTGAGCCTGTAAGGCCAAGAAAGAGATGTTAAGAATCCATGTTGCTGCTGCCGCCTCGGACAAACTAACGGGATTCTTCACCTGGCAATGTCACATTTGCGTTTACCTTAAACTGAGCCTCAGGGGGTCCTGTTACAATCACCATCCTCATTTTAGAGTCTGGACTTTCAGCTGGAGCGATCTGGAAGAGCAGAGCAGAGCAAAGAATGTTAAAATTCTTGACAGATTCTAGATCACTGGTGGTTTAATATGTTTTTACTCTTACTAATATAAATCATGGCATGTGTGCATTAGTTTTCAGACTACAATTTTAGTCCGACTTTACAAATTACATTGTTTTCACTTTCATAATTATTTGCAACCACTGTGGGGTTGGAAGTGAACTGCAGAGTATTTATATAGATTTGATGAAAACATGCAGGGATATTTTTAGTAATCCAATATATCCACCTGTACATAACAATGAGGGTTGGGAAAATGCAGGGACTACTCTAATGGAAATTACTAAGAGTTTTTAACCATTGGTAGACAGACTGCTATACAATGTCGTTTTAATTTGAATTCACCACTACAAACCTTGTGAACTGTTTTAACAGTCTATACTGCTTTGCACCATTATTGCTTTCTTTAATTTGCCACACACACACCTGACATTTTGTGAGTCCCTTAAAATAAAAAAGTAGAAACCACACCTGCCCAGCACAAAGCAGTACTGCGATAGTGAAATACATGTGCTGTATGACAGGTATTCTTAGTCATGACGAAGTACACGTGGAGCTGTGATGAATGATGTAATAAAGCTCTGCCACGTGCTACTGGCTGATTCAGTAACCGAAAAAAAGCACTATAGGGAGCTTGATTGTTGTTAATTCACTTCAGTCAGCCTTTAACAGTGTCAGGTAGACCTGAATCAAGTAACTTTTCGCTTCTTTACATAAAAAAGCAGTCCGGTCTGTCTTCCTATCACTTGGAGTGAATTGAAAAGACAGCAGATGACCTCAGTGATTAGAGATTGTTTCAGTAAAAAGTAGACAGCAATACAAAGAGATTAGAGAAATGTAAGTGCCTGAATTGAATAAAGTATAAAAACAGAGGATAACACTGTGCAGGGGACCTGCCTCCCCATGTGCCTTCATTTTTTCCTGACACCCAGTTTCCCTATTCAACATGATAGACAAAAGTACAAACCTTGATGGAAGCCCCAGCAAAGCGGCTCAGCTGTTTGATGTGCTGTCCCTTCTTTCCAATGATGGCTCCCACCGCCTGTGCTGGGATGTAGACATGCACTGTCTCCTGCTCAGGAGCCTGAAGAAACACAAGGAGTTTGTTACAGGAGCTGAAACTGTTTGGGCCAAAACACATAATAATTTCTAGTACCCAATACTAGCAGAACGAGGACAAGTGGACAAGATAATGGATGGATAACTTTAGAGTAGCGATTTGAAATTCCACTTATCATTTACAACATCTAGCCAGCTTGTTCTTACCCCAAAGCAGCCATAGGGGGCACCAGCACCAGCATTTCCAGGTGGAGGTGGCGGCATATTGGAGGAAGAGGGGAAGAGGCCAAGTGCACCCAGGTTGAGTCCAGGAATCAGGTGGGTCTGTTGCTGTGGAGAAGATGGCGGGTTAAATACACATGCAGTTTCCTGGAGTAACTCGAGAGGTTTAGTTGTGGGAAAAGTAGATGTCATGTCAAATTAAACTCACTGGGAAATTAAGGCAAATAAATGAAATCAAGCCTTCACACTTTGATCATTTAAACCATTAAATTCGGCTTTACACTTTGTAAAAGTGCAACTTTAGCTGCTCATCCAAGGATGAACAAGGAGCCCAGTGTGTGTGTAGATCTGAAATTGTATTTTCCAATTTCAAAACATGTTCATAAAGCTATTTTTTAAAAAAGGCAGATACTAATTCAAAACAACAGCAAATGTAATAGCTATTGACTGAAACAAAAGCGAATACATTCATTTTAGAAAAAGGTTTTTAGAAATCAAAACCTTTAAGTCTTTTTGTGGAATCCTCACATCTAATAATCTGTTTGACCATTAGAGCAATCGTTCCTGATATTTACCTAGAGACAAGATGCCATTAGACTGTGTGAAATCTTTGATTGCTTGGTTCACAATAAAGAAATGTTTTCGTTTTGATGGCATTAAAAGCCCCGAGGGATTCTTTATCCAGATATTTCCTCTACATCCTGGAGAATATGATTTCCTTCAATGTTCACGAAGGACCCATAGAAGCGTGTTCAGTGCATTCCAAGATCTAGTGATCGTTTGACACACTTAGCTACTTATAAACATGCAGTTGTGTGCGAGTTTGTGTAAACATGAGGACTCACATTCATAGCCGCAATGTCGTTCTCATAGGCCTCTCTGACCTTCTTCATGATCTCCACCTCGGCCTGACAGCAGGCTTCAATAGCCCCTTTAACTGTGATGGTCCTCTCGGGATTATACAGGGTCAGATCCTGCAGACTGTACACATAAAAGGAGGGTGGTTACTGAGAACTGACCGGTGAAAAGTGAATTAAGCAGCAGTTTCACACTTCAGCTGCTGTACAGCATCTTTGATTTTCTGTAACACGTGTGTAGGTGTTACACACGTATCACCTAAAAAGGTCACCGTGTGTAAGTGTGACTTACGGGGAGATGGTGATTTTGGTGTCTGTGTCCTGTTCAATTTTTTTCAGGTTGCGTCCCTCCTTTCCAATCAGGCGTCCAACAAAGTTGTTGTGAGCCAGAATCTTCAGAGGAACCTCATCAGCCCTGCAAACAGAACACAACAGAGGATTAAAGTGTGCTCCATTGTTAACGTTAGCATTGCTGACCTTGTTGAAAACATACGTCTTGGTGTCTTTGGCCTCCTGGTGCATGATGTCGAGGATCATGCGGCAGGCGGCTGAGCAGCCCTCAGGAGTTGAGTGGATGCTGATCGGCTTCTCAGCAGCACCTGCATTCTCCTTGCGGTGCACATCAATCCTGCATGAATGGCAAATATTAGATGCAGTTTATCAATTGACATGAACATACATGTCCCCCAAACCACAACGCAATGGATCAACAATGACTGAGCAATCATCAAGCTCATCAGATCAGTCACAAAACTTAAAGTGCGTTCTCAAGTAGCAAGTGCAACGGATATTGATATTTTCAATTTTTCATTGTTTATGTGGTTTCCAGCACAGCATGTGAACACACCATTAATGGACACTTTTTTTTAACCACTCTCTTTTGGCACAAAATAGGTTCTAGAATAGAGCCTGTGGGACTGCAGCCTGTTATGGCAGCTTCTGTTGGTGTGTTGTTTTTCTCATTAAACTTAGTTAGTTTTGTTAAAATGCATTACTATGGATGAAGCATTGTTTACACACAATTTAGCGTAGATATTATTTGATTCAGGACATCTATTGTTCAGATAATTCTGTAGCCCTTGGTAATTTCTTTAATAGTAGTTTATGATGTATACTAACAAATGCTTTGATAAGGTAAAAACTAATTCCAACATTTTATATCATAAGAGCTATGTCTTCCATTAGTGCCAAGTTATCACTCATTTTCAAATATATTTCTGAAAACTGGAAGGCAATGGCATTGCATGCAAACAGAAAGTAGATTCAAATGCAATAACGCTAATTTAAAGGTTGATTTAGGCTAAAAATATACGATTTGCAGATTTAACAAGAATGAGTTTTATATATGATAAGTAATTATAACTGTACATAATGATTTTGTAATTCATATATATGTTATATGTCATATATAAAGCAAAAACTCACAAGTCTGTGATGTGATATGCTAAAAACGGAACTATTAGTAGAAATATGTAACACTTTAGTCTAATGTTTCTGAATGTTTAGAAACTGTGCATACGCTAACATGCTTAAGCTTCACTCGATGCATTCAGTAGATTTACTATTTAGTCTGCAATAGTAAATGTTGGAGGAAGATTGTAACACTTGGCTACATCATACAGTAAATTAAGTTGCCATAATTACATAAAGAGATGCGAAAGGGGAGATGTTTTGCGATTGCTCGGTGACAATAAGCTTAATAAGATAATTAATCCAGTTGTTTTTGTCCCTGACATTGTGCAGCACACAGAGGAGAACACATGCTGTCTCTGCAAAAGCAGATGTCCTCTCAACCTTACACTTTTTGTTTTTTTGCAGTGGGCAAAAATGCAGCTTTGTAACAGTTAGGATTTGGTCAGAGCCAGCAGTTTTTGCAGTAATAAATCAAACTCTGATCTCTCTTACAGCAAGTCATGCGTTAGCACATTACATATATGATATTGTACTGACTGGAGAGAGATTGCGCAATGTCAAAACACACACACGGAGCGTTATGTGTGTTTAATAAATTCAAGCTGTGTCAAATTAGTGCTTTAAATGCATCCCCAGCAGTGTTTTCCCACATTAGGGAGGTTACCATGAATAAACTCGACTGTATAAGTGTGTGCATTGAGAGAGGTAAATGCTGCTCACTTGCTCTGTGTCTGCTTGGTAATGTTTCGAATGGTGGCTCCCTCCTTGCCGATGATGGCTCCTACATACTGTGTAGGTACCAGCAGCCTCAGAGGGATGTCACCATGGGGAGGTTTGGCTGGCATGCCGGAGCTCGGAGACCCGCCACGGGGCCCGCCGCGAGGTCCAAAACCAGGGCGCCGGCCATTATCAGGCCCCCGCTGTCCTCCCTCCAGCTCAGCGGTATCATCAGGAATATAGGAGACACGTAAGGTGTGGTTCTCAAACTGGTATCCATTCAGCTTCTGGATGGCTCTGAGAGTGACACAGCACACGACCATTGGGGTTATTTACAACATGTAATTCATACATAGTGGTCTCCCTATACATTTCATGGAGATCATATTAAAATATTTATACAGAATTTTTTATAAAATGATTTTATAATGCTAGTCATGTAAAATGTTACTGACAGACACATGCAGCACAAGAACAAATAGAAAGGTCCAAAATATACAAAGAAAACATGTTGTAAACGGTATTGAATGTGATGCTGCAGAAACAGAAAAACACAGCCTCGCTCACATTTGTTCACCAAACTCTTGAATGTAAAAATCATAGAAAACAAAAGTTTCTAGGGATTTACAAAACAATGATGACAAAGATCAGTGTTACTGTAGAAACAACAGCAGCAGCTGACAAAGATGAAGCTGACTTTTTACCCTTTTATGTTCTGACAACTTCTTCATCCATAATAACTTTCGTTAGCGCACTAGCTGTTTACAAAAGCCATCAAATAAATGTAGTGGAATATTTCCATCTAAACTGTAGTGGAGTGAATGAACTCAAAATATGTACAGTACTTGAAAAATGCAATTAGGTACTTTTCACCTCTGCTGACAGGAACAACAGAGGTAAATCTGTTGAATGGAATTGAAGCGAGAAGCACAGAACCAAGTATTGCGCTTGATTACCACTCTAATGTACTTTCCTTCTGCAGTTCATACATCTACTACACTAAATCTTAAAAGGAAAATGTTGTACTTAGCCGACATTTTAAAAAAAGCATTCTAACCAAATGAGCTGTCAGCTCACGTTCCTAGTGGTAATTCACTCTAATGCTCACTAGATGTCTCACTTGGAGTGTCAAGCACAGTGCAGCTTCAGTCACAGAAAATGTAATAAAAGTCCTGTATTTTTTATTACTTATCATCACCCTGAAACATTTTCCTTTGGTGATTCATTCTAAAGATGTGTCTACGCCGACCTCAAACATTCTGACTGACTCCAAAACCCTACGTGGCTGTATAAAGGCATGACCACCATCTGTACTGCATTTGAGATATTCTGTAAAATATAAAATTAGAATGCAATAACAAGATGAAACCAAAAAACATGCAGATACAGTGAAAAGACTTGACTGAATTACTTTTAGAGAGAATACAGTGAAAGAAAGTCAAGTGTCGGCAGAACTTACAGCCTGGCGTGCTCCCGGGATGCATATGTGACATTCACCACTGCAGTCTCACTGTCTGTGTTCACTGAGACAGAGAAAGACATGACGGTTTGATAATGAGTCAACAACGGTTGGCTGGATCTGGCTTCAGTGTGTAAACACAGCCACAGTAACAGTGGACTTAAGTCTCATATATTATATATGATTATCTATAATCATAAAACAGGCTGCTGCAGGAAGGTGGTTTCACCCTCGCATTGACTAAGACACTGATCTGCAGGTGTAGGTAGATACTGATCTGAGGGTGAAGTTCAGAAGTCTTACCTTGCTCACAGTTCTCTACGGTTCCACACTGGGCCAACAGACCATCCAGCACCTGAGACACAGAGAGAGACAGAGTAAAAAAGGAAAAGGAGGAACACTGTCAGTTCACATGGAAAAAACTGAACAAAGAAACACACATACTGACCGAAAAAGTTTTTCCCCAAGGCGAAAACAAACAAAGATACACAAGTATTTTTAAAGACATTTATCGATATTAAAAAAGGAATCCAAGAACGAGTGGAAAATAACAACAAAATATTTAAATGTTGCTTCTTGTTGGTGCTTCTGAGTCATAAAACATTTTACTTTGATTTTACTTATTGTTTAAATGAGTTCATGTATTGTAATTAAATGGCACTTTTTTTTACACAATATATAATTAATATCAAAGCAAATTTTAACTATTATGAAGAATCTCAGGCGTCTCACAGACACTCTGAAAACTGTACATCATTCAGATTATTCTGGAATGGTGCAGTAATGTATTTACTGTGAAGGGGCAACTGCAGTTATTTGCTACTAGTGACTTATTCCTACAATAAAGTGTTGGAAAAAACTTAAAAGCACATTAGTGATCACATGTTTTAATCACATGCACGCCAAGAGCAGGAGCAGCCAATCAGATGCGAGTTTCCAACCTACATCTGAGCCGCTGTTCATTCTTTTAAAATATCCCAATGTGATTCAGTTTAATCTGTTGTTGTATCAGTGTAAAATCCTAAACATTTAATTACTATGAATGTGAAAAGACAAAAGAGGTAAAGATCAGATCACTCCCGAGGGCACCGAAAAAATGATTCTACGAACTCAATGTGATCTTTGTGTTTTTTGCACCTTCATTAAAGATGAAAAAACTGGTGTAACTCTATCAAATGTGTAAGGGTCTCTGGTTGTTTTAGCAGACATTTAATCTGCATCATCTCCAAAGAGTCACACTTTTTTTTTTTTTATTGTTGGCAATTGAAACACACACAGACAAGTTAGCAAGTTAATTACTTATGTGCAGATTCTAAACAGAGGCTACTGCACACTGGAAGGGTTGACGATTCACAAGCTCTAGGTTGGAAGTAAACCTAGACACCCGATTTATATGTTTTTACTTTCCATAATCTGAAACATTTGAGGTTATGGTTTTGATTAATTGTTCTCATTCCTTTCTTGTACAATCCTAATATTTATGGCTTCTAGGCATCTAAGCAATGGGGCAGTCGCATCTTTGCTGTGTACAGTCAGGTCTAGAGTTCTGTTTTCGACACCTGTCTCTCCTCAGAGTCGGGAGGATCTGACACAGGGAGGTCTAGGGAGGGATGTCGCCCTCATGTGGACACCTGGGACAGGATCCGTGCAGCGGAGACACGGAGGAATAGAGGAACTGGCACTGGTGTAAATGGTGTACACACACACACACACACACACACACACACACACACACACACACAGAGAGCCACTCCCACAGGCCTTTGCTTGCCAAACCAGACTGACAGTGTGCCACACCCTCAGAAAACACAATACGGCTGCACACAGACATTTACAAACCACATGTGTGGATCACGCTGATCCTTTTTCTCTCCTCTGTAAATCACTGTTTAACCAACAGATTAAAGTAAAGTGAACAAATGTATTCTGAGTGGCCCAAATTTTACCAATACTGCATTTTTAAATCTTTTGTATTATCTCTCTATTTTTATCAACATTACAACTGTTTTAGTTTGGTTTGAACCTTGATCACAGCTCCATCTAAAAACCCAATACAGTAAAATGCAATTTACATAGATAATACATATCTAGAAACCACAAATTTGATATGAATCCTATTGCACTAAACAATGGCCCCTTTTGTCCCCAAACTTCTGTGCATGAGACAACCCTCCCCCAATGCATACTTGATAGAGTCGTTTGCCCGGAACCTCAGGTGAGTTCACCTGAGATCAGGTGGTACAGTAGATCTATATATTTACAGATGTTGGAGAAGATTTGAGAAATTCATAGGTACTCCAGCACTTCAAATCCTCCACCGTAAATAATGAGTGCATGCTTGAGCGGTACTGCACTGAGTGATTTCTCTGAGCATAACTTCGACACAAGTATTTAAACACCTTTAAACTTGATGCTGAGCCACGTCTACAGAAATGTCAAACGTTCAGGTCTTATTAAGTTTATTTCATGTACAGATTCAAAGAAAGAATCGATTGAAAAGCCTGATCTCTGACTTTGCACTGTGAAAAATTCACATTGAAAGATTCATTTAATTTTTTTCTGCTCACTAATTAAGGTTTTAGTTAGCAGCAAAAAATTATTAAATATCAAAATAGTGCATTTGTTAACAATAACAATACAAATAAAAAAATGTGCACCCTTCTTCATCCCAGACCCAGTTGGTCTCTAAAACTGTTGCTTCACAATTTGTTTAAAGTTCATTGAACAGCAAAAACAAATGGGTGTTTTTGAGCAAACGCAGACAAATATATTCAGCCACAGTATTGATGTTCACTGGGTGATATTCAGTCTGAAAGTGATTCTCAGGACAATGTGGGATTAAAGTTGTTGTCTAGATAATTACGACAAAACTGAAGAGCCTTTGATGTTTTCACCTTTCAGTGTGAGAAATGAAAAACGTCTGTAACGGATTTATGTATTTGTGACAAACAATGAATTAATGAACAGTTTTTATTGCAATTTCCAGCACTTTTCCTACTGCTTTGTTATTTTGTTATTGAATGTCTGAAGGGTCTCATAGATATTTATATTTATATTATTTTGCATCTTTCCTGTATTTTGTAGAGTATTCTTAAAATTCATCCAAACACGGAATTACGATTTTGTTTCATGTAGTACTTTCCTTGTTGAGAAAGTCTAAACAATTACTTCACAGAACTATTCAAATTTCAATTAAAATTCAATACAACTGACTTTAGGCACTGGAATATTTGAGTTTTAAAATTTCACATAACAACCCAAGTTATGATGTGATCTGTGAAATGATCCAGAAAATAAAAGATTTCGATCATTTAAAAAACATTTTATTTTAGCTTAAATTTTCCGGCCACTGCTGACCCGATCGGCTAACCTGACCCAGGTTTCGCCTCTTTCACTTGTAGAGTGCTGTTTAGGCTGCACGTAATGCCTATAAAGAATGTTTGTTTTTTTGATATGCACTATGTAGAATTTAAAATCTGTCTTAATTTTTGTTCTTTACGTTAAATGGTTTGTATTGTTCATACATTCCAAGTGCTGTGGGACTTCACTGAGTTCACATAGCACCTTGTGACAATCCTGTGCACGATGTGTGCGAACAGCTCAGCTCCTTACCGCTGGTCTAATGTTGGTATTAGACATCCAGCTCAAATGGAGACATGACCCACCGTCATCAAATAATTTGAGCTAAATTATCCTAAGTATCGATCAGTGCATGACTGTTGGTTCCTGTTTCATCCAAAATAGTAAACTTCCACTGGAATCACCTTTCATGATTTGCAGTGAAGTCATGGAATCTCAAGCATCATGGTACAATCCTGCGTGGTACCATGCCACACTTCAGTGGAGACTTTGCACAGTGACTGGTTTCCAGTCGACTTCCATTGTTTCAAGTGTAAAAAGGGCAGCACATGGTCATAAAGGGGAAGAAGCGACACAGCTGCTGAGGTACCTGATCACCAGCGAACGTGAGGTGGTACTGGGGCAACATCTGCTTTACAGCTTTTTTTAATCTGTGAACGTTAACCACATTTATGATACTAGTTCGATAAACTTGCTTGATTTACGATGTCATGTTATTAACCATTTTTACTGCTTGGGGCTTGAGCTTGATCTGTTGAGGTGGGTCATGAGATTACACTTGATGGATATTGGCAGCCTTTGGTGTACACTGCGTTCAGAGCCACTGCCTGGTGTAGTACCTTCCTGCACATTGTAGGCCGCAACACTAGGTGCCACTCTGTGTCTAAAAGCACCCTTAGAGTGGAGCAGTTGAAAGAATCACAATGGCGTGTACCATACATTTCCGAGGGGTTCAGCATTGTAAAATGATTTTCTCTTTGAAGGCTTGAACCAGACATTTGTAATCCTAAAAAAATGACATAGCAGAAGCACCATGTTTGATAGATGAGCTGGCGTGCTCTGGGCCATTAGCAGTTCCTTTTTCGCCACATTTTCATCTTAGGATTTCTTATACCCAGTCCCTCCTAGATTCAGCAACAGCAACAACTTTAGGAGCTAGGTCAACATGGGGGTCAGAAAGGTTTTTAAGAAACCTTAGGGGACCCTGATCTAACTTCTGAGCCACAGCTGTCCTAGTGCTAATTGTTGACAAGGAAACGCATATGTCCTCAGATTTTACAGATTATGTATGTATATCCCTATTTATGGTATATCCAGCTGTTCATTTACAGGAGCTGGCAAACTGATTTATTGAGGCTATATATTAACAATATTAGGGCGACAAAACTGTGAACCAAAATTTCTAGATTAAAAAAACAGAGAGACTGCATTGGAAACCTGGTGAGCATGAGGGCTTGTTATTTTATTTTACAGTCTATGTCTATGCAGCCTAAAGAGAAAATGTTGTGGGTGGTAGTAATGTGATGTGGTTGTGTGAGAGGTGTGAAGTCACAGTATTGGACTGTATAAATGATCCCAGCAAGAAAATTAAAAAGGAAAATAGGGACTAACCTCCCATTGCAAGTGAGGTGGGATGTTTCTGATCTGCAGTTTCCTGGTTCTGTGAAAAAAAGGAGAAAATATTAGCAAGTTAAACATAATCTGCAAATCTTGAGCATTTAGAAAAAATAAGGGGGTGTTGTGACATAAAATGTAACAATTTTGAGTTTTGCACTTCAAAAAAGACGTAGGAAAATTAGGATGTTTTGTCAGGTTGACATTCAAAGTGGCTGTTGGTGGGTTAAGACTTGGTTTGTGTGTGTCTTTGTGGGCACACATTTGATCAGTGACTTCCTTGTCAGTGATTTGAACCAAGACAATTCCAAAGACATTTTTTTGGTCTCAATTCTAACTTTTATTTTAATCACACTTGTCTAAAGAGCAAACCTCACTGGCAGCGTATTGTATCGTTGCAAGCTGCCATGAAAGCAGTGATTTTATCACATTAGCTCGCCAGATTGGCCCACCATCAGGCATCAGTAGCTTCACATCAAACGTTGCACTTCAGTCCCTTCATTTTAGGTTTAAAGTAGATACTCTTGTTGAAACATGAACAGAGATAGACAGCACAACCCGTCCTTAATTATTTGATTTCTGTGTGACTGCAGGAATTTAAAGCTTAAATCTGTCACTGTGGAAAAAACCCTTTTTGTATTTTTAACTGCTTCCAGATGGAGCAGTTGAGTATGAGTAAGCCAGTTGGGGATTCTCAGGGAGATACGTCTTGTATGATCCCAACCCATCACCCTTAAGGTCCTAATATCCCTTCACCATCTGTACCAATATCTCTTTGAACCCAGTTAAAGCGAAAGAAACATTATGTTCTTGGCTGCTAGTTTCGATTCTGACACGACCAATGAAACATCTCTGTAGGTTGGTGGGGAGGAGAGAGGCCACATCATTCAGCAGGATGTGCATCTCATCCAACATCTCAGTCCAACTGCTGTAGTTGGCCATTATGGGGCTTGAGCTCCAGTTCTTGGAGAAAAACCACTGAACCGCTGAACCCCAGCGAGCGGTGGAACAGCATCCTGGTCAACCGCCCACACAAGATGGGGGAAGGGGAGTCTGCTGAATAAGAGGACTGTATGTGTGCAAGTGCATCCTAATTCTGTAGTTTAGCCAGTAAATGTATCCATTTTGTGTGTGAGGAAAGGTTTAGTAATGCCGATTAATCTGTAACAGAGTATGTTTTCTTAACTGCCTTATTGTTGTACGCAAATGTCCTCAACAATGACCCTCCGCCCCCTTCTGTACTAACAGAAAACAAAGCACTCTCGTTTCCTCAAGACTTTGGTGTTGAACTCTTGTAATCTCTTGAGAACACTCATGCTGGAGTATTGTTCAGTCATGAGAGGATGGAGAGGCATTGAGGGGATTTTATCAATTGCGGTTTCATCGTCATGACTGAGGAATCAAACAGATCCTTCTGATAAACATTTGAAGACTCTATAGAATGTGGTGAAATTTCTGTTTCTATTCTCTCTTGCACAACAGATTCCTTAGTAAAAAGGTGGTGCATGCGAAGTAACTACATCAAATTTGTGTTTGTCGTTTTCACAAATTATGTCCCACATTCAAACACAAATTCTACAAAGGTGCCTATCGCTGTTGGGAAGAGAGTTAAAGCTGTAAATTGATTATCCAGAATCAGAAAATATCTTCTGATTCATTGATCTGCCTTTGACACCGAGCCTCCTTAAGCGCCTTTCAGACATGCAGTGGAATTCTGACATTGTCTTGACTTTTTCTAGAGGGGGTGTATGTGTGAACAAAAAATTGTCCGGACTTTATCCTTCGAGCCCCCAGTGCAATGTCCAATGTGCAAAGTTTAAAAGTGAACGAGCGTGTTGATGACATTTCTTTCTAATGTTGTTGTAGTCGACTGACTGAACATTTTTTATTAGTTGCACGGCTCTGATGCGCCGTAAACAAAACATTGCCAACTTTTTTTTTTTATATCACGATCGCAGTTTCCAACAGTTATCACCACCTTTGCCGCTCCTTGTCCAATCCTAAACGCCACCCGACTGAGCCTAGCTAAAAACAGACTATTCTCCACCTCCCCAACAAAACCCCACCCACACCCCTGGAGGCTTCACCCAGATGAATGGTCTTTTTTACGCTAAGAATACCTGATATAGCCCATCCCAAATAATGAAAAACTCCTCTGATCCTTGATCAGTCCTTAGCTGTATCACTAAGTCCACAGACCCTTTCCACAGCTTCACACCATGATTTCACCAAACACACACACACACACACACACACACACACACTTCATGTGTCCTCTCCTTGTTATGTTCTCTAACACCATTCCAAGCATCACCCCACACAAATCCCAACCCCCATCCGTGAACTTGTTTGACCCGTACCATTGACACCTGACAACCCTACCCCTCATAGGTTGCAACCATAGCAACAGGTTTGAAATGGTTAGCCAAAGAAGATAGATGTGTGCATGGACAACAAAACAACATGCTGCAGATTTGCTTTTATGAGCTTTTTCACTCATCTGTTATGTCATTTTATCTGTAATAGTTTGTATATTATCTCCCTACTTGGGGGTAACATGCCTTCTTAGGTAGACAGAGGATAGAAGGTCTGAGCACTGGTGAATTCCACCATTTTTTTTTTCAAACAAAACGTAGAGATTTCTGGATTTGGAGTTGATGGCCTTATTCTAAAGTGCCCTGGAGCTCTACAATGTTTGTTTCCAAAAGCCGTGATGTTACATTGTTTTACCTTTCAGACTTGTGTCCCAGGTATCACGTAAATCAATTGCACTGTACATAATGCCTCTTGAAACTAATGGCTATCAATAACCAAACTGAATAAAATGTTTTCCGATTAATTGTGCAAATACCAGAAATGTTAAAATTGGTGCTAGCGCAGTTCCCTCAGTTGTGAAGGCACTAAATCTCTGCTTAGCTCAAACCTCCTGCAGGACAAAGGACCAGAGAGAAAGAGGATGAGAAAGAAAAGAAGCCAAAAGAATGGACAGAGCCTGGTCCTCAAGGAGCAGTTGGAGGAGGGGAGCAGGGGAGTAAAAAGGCTTTGCTTCTAGTAGGGGTCAAAGGCCAAGGGTCGGATCTCTTTGGATCAGACAAAGAGGGGTCTTGAGGCCACAGTGAGGTGTGTCAGGGGGTGTAGGGGTGTTGCCCTACCCTTTATAGCCAAAAAAGGCAACATGAACCAAATGGTCTCAACAAGAGTGTATGTGAACCCTATGGGTATGATCCAGAAAATTCAACCACAGCATTGCAAAACTTTAGCTTCTTACACCAGTGTTTTTCTACCCCTGACACAGAGCACTGTGATGCACATCAGGTGATAATTATTTGTTTTTTCTTTTCTGAATGCCTGTCTAAAGCTTCAAACGGGCTGTCTTAGTGACCTCATGATGTTTTAGAGCCTTGTGGCGTGGTCAAACAGCACCTGAAATCATCTCCCCACGCCAACAATAGAAGAGAAAGATTGTGTTGAACAGTTTTAGCAACTTTTTGAAACAGTTGCACAGGTGTGAAATGTTTTCTGGATCATTTCACGTGTGAAGCACATTGTAAATGTTAATGTGGAACAACTAATGAAAAAAACCTGATATGTGATTACGGAAGATCACATGTGGAAACATCAATTGCATATTTACATTTATTCATTTGGCAGACGCTTTTATCATATCATAGCAAGACAACTTTTCCATGATTAATTACAAATACACATATTTTTAATACTACATTTGGTTACATGTGTAAGACAGGAACAAATGAGAAGCATAATATTTCACATGTGCAGAGAAGCAAAGGAGAAGAAAGAACCAAAAAATATAAAACCTGCATTTTTCATCTTTGTGACAATGATTTACTCCATTAACATGGCTAAGGTGGTTAGTCAGATCTGTACTTGTTGAAAACTAATGCAAATGAAAAGCTAAACATTGTCCACTCAGGACCGACAGCCATGAATTGACTTCTAGTGACTTTATTGATCAAGTTGCTCACAAGGAATGCACACTAAGGAGCTGGAAACTGTTGGCTTCCCCATAAACATCTACATTTCTCCAATCTGTGTTGTGACACTTAATTGAGCACAATATAGAAGAAACGTGTGAGAGAGAGACTGTATGGTTGGTAGGAGGGCTTCTATTAATCTTCTTAAATCTGAGAAGTCTGACAGAGTTGGATAATTCTCTAATTAGGTATAAAAACTACTGTTCCCAGCTACATTGCACAGACAAAAAAAATGCAGTGAAAGAAAACAAGGCTACGAAACTGAGGAATTTTATGTTTGAATATGTGTGTTTGGCAGCATATTTTTGTCCCAGAAGGAGTTTTCAATTTTGACAAGTTTAATTAACATCTTTGCAAGCAGATTAATGGCAACTCAGATTGAACCCAGCGACCAAGAAAGCCGGTATTGACTACAATTGATGAGACACTTATTTGAAAGGCCTATAAAGTGCAAGGAAAAGAAGAGGAGATGTGCACAAATATCTCAGTGTTGTACACAGCTACTTCACTTGTTGGTGTGTCAAATCAAACACTTAAGAGGGTGAACCACATTGGGTTCACATCAAGACCGCACAGTTTGATTTAGTTTTACAGCCGTCCGTGGGGTTCTCAAGTGGCTTCAGTGACAAACATGATAATACCACATTCCATGTCACACTAAACAAATCAGCAAAGCAGACTCAATAAACAAAAGTGAAAGAACAATACATGATTTCAGGAGCCCTCAGTCTGGCTCGACCTGATTTTAAGCCAACCGCCCTTACAGAATCATTACAATTTGTACCGTCATTCACTCGCAAGTTGAGGCATGTTTGTTGCTTAGACGTGACATCAGTAGCAGCATCTTCATGGATGGATTTAAACAATCCTTAGCAACATCCATCGGATACTCAGAATACTCTGAGTTGGTCGATGATGCAAACGACCACTTGAGTTGTGTGAGGCCCACCTGACAACACTGATGCCTGTGCCGCAAGAAACTCCTTAAACGCAACAAGTCTGGCAAGGTTTGAAAGTCTTCTGCTTCTCCAGAGAACACAAACAGAAATAGGCTGTGTAATGTGTTAGTAGCATCAGCACTTTCCCTGCAGACTATCGGAAGTGAATAAGAAGCAAGTCTAATGAAAAAGCAAAAGTATGAATGAAAAAGCATATTTAGGGAATATAAGTCTTTGAATCAAATCAAATCAAATAATATGAATCAGCGGGTCTGGCCAACAAGAAGCAGTTTTGAGATTTCCATGAGCTGGATGACTGAAAATCCCCACAGTGGAAATGATTCTGGAAACTGCAGTGATCAATCTGCTACAATTACAAACCCTCACTGTGTAACTCACTTCCTTCCTGGTGCAAAGCAAACTCTGGCTTCACGCTGAAGGAGCCCAGAAGTGCAGGAGGTTAATATTTTATTAGAGCTTTCTAGCCAGCATAAAAATCACAGATTAATTTTTTATTGCCAAATGTTGAGCGGCAACCAAAGACCATCAACTTGAATTCCCGCTAACCTACCAGCCATCTCCATCCACTGATCTCCCAGTCAACTGAGTACCTTCACTGCTCCAACCACAAACTCTTCCAACTGACACCACGTTCACGGCTGTTGCAGGACTGCAGAGCTGGCTATTTTGGCAGCTAATTTTAACACAGCATGAAGACAGAGATCAGATAGAGAAAAATGAGCTACAGATTCCAGGAGCTTCTGTTGGATTTCATGGGAGTCCCTCTTTGATCTACCTGTATTAAACCCAGATTCCCTTACCTCATTAAAAGACCCCAACAAGAGGGTTGTTACCACCCTTTATTAGACGATCCTGTTGCACCCCTCCAGAGGAATGACAACATTTGAAAGGAACCACAATTTTATTTCTGTAACTATGCACAACATTTACAGAGAATTATAAACTGAAAGTGTCGATCTCAGCAGTTCAACAATTACTCCCAACAATCCTGATTTCCTCATATCCGGAGCAGAGTCCAACAATGTCTCATGTGTCTTATCTTTTGGATTGTCTCTGCTGCCTCACCGTACTGTCTGCCTTCATTTATCTCTCTCATATATAAAAAACAACGTCATTTTCCACACAGAAACTAGTTATATCGCAAGTGATTCATTACAGAACGACAGATGTCAATCAGATGGATCCACAGCCACAAACCTATGTATATTAACATCCAGTGCTGTTGGAAAACTTCAGAACTGAACTCGCTTGCTGTCCTTCTCACTGACAGCTCTAATACGTGGAGGCTTGTTGATGAGCTTGTTCAGTTTAACAATGATTTTGATTCATAAAACAGAGCCAAGCACACATGCACCTACAAAAGTCTGCCAGAAACGGATGTTTGTGTGTGTGTGTGTGTGTGTGTGTGTGTGTGTATGTGTGTGTGTTTGAGAGAGAATCTACACTCCGGTTTATAAATCTGGCCCCTGGAGTTTTTCTGCGCAGCCTTTTCTCAGCACTAAAGGCTGAAGAGAATGATCCAGTGGAAGTAACACGGTATGAGAGCTTTAAATAGACAGAACAGACAGTGGTGGGGGGTGGGGGGAATGAGTAAGGAGGAGGAGGGGGTGACTAGTGCTGGAGGAGAGATTCCATACTGCTTATCCTGAGAGGAGCGCATCAGTCAGTGGAGGATAGTGTGGCAGCTGCCAGCTGTAAACACGAGTAAATACGTGTGAAAAAATAAGTGTGATGGAAGAGCAGAGTGCTTTTAAAGGGTAAATTCCCACTGAACTACAAAGGGCAGGAATCTGATGCAGTTCTCTGGGTTAGTAGTGTCTAACAGCTGATATCACAGCAAGCAGATGAATTCAAAGCAGTCACTACATCCCACATTAGGGCAAAGCAGGCTGCTGAAAGACTAACGTTTCTGACTTTATTCTGCAGCAGAACAGAACAACACTGAGGCAGAGACAGTGAGCTGCCCCGCCATGGCTGTCATCACTCCCTGATTGGCCCAGATTTATAGGGGAAAGGTCATCTCACCAGGATGCTGCCATTCTATTGGTACACTAAAACCGACTTAAGGGTAAATTTTGTCCAATCAAAACTTTATGATGACGCCCGCAATCTGCAGGCTGACAGCTCAGGTGCTTGTCTGCAAAGGCACTGAAGTATATGCAAAAATGTGGGAAAACAGCAGTGGGTTAAAGCCACGCGACGCTTGCACTTACACGTTTCTACTACAATGTTATTAATTTCATAGATCTCCATTATAAACTAGGTAAGAAGAAGGCAGCAGGAACGGAAATGCTTCTGAATTGATCTCTAGGAACAACACAGCTGATCAAAAATATTTTCTTAATGTGTATGAAGTTTTCCTTAATCTTCTATAATAATTCCCAGGAATTCCAGTATCATCATTAATTCTGCAAGCAAACTCGTTCAGTGAATACACAGAGTTCTCCAGAGAGAAATATTAAATACTGATGTTTTGTGTTTTACATTTCTCTTTGTACTTATAAAAATGAAGAGAAACACTGCTGTGGGGGAGACAAAGATGGTGTGCGGAAAGTCCCAGTCTGACGTAGGGCGTGAGGCCGAGGTAAGCCGGCGGTGGAAGTGGTTGTGGGGGGAGAGGAGCAGGGTGCCACCGTGTCGGTCAAAGTTCGCACTCTGTTCTCCAGCGTGACCCCGCCTGCTGCCCGAGCGGCGGGCCTCCATTTTGGGGGAGCGACGCTCTCCATTTTGAGAAGGTGGAAGTGGCTCGGCCCGCTCTTTGTATGAGCACATCGACTTGTTCCGCCATGGACTTAAGTCAGTATACGCGGTAACCACGTCCGAGGTGAAGCCACAGGTCGGTTTGAGCGGGGAGACCAGAACTCCCGTGCGCCTGCAGACGGGAAGTGGACGACATAACCCTTCAAAGACTCCTTTAAAACAATAGACGCTGTTATTACTGGCAAATTGAAGCCTGTTACCGGAGCGGAGCGCTTCACATGATGAACACTTCCACCAGCTCCTCTCCCAGCCTCCCCCCTCCCTCTGCCCTCGCCATTTTGTGCCGCCTATAGCCATTTTATGTTACGGACGCGGTGCTGGGGGCAGCGGCAGCAGCAAACTTGTGGAGAGATCTCACGTAAATGCTCTGCTCGTTGTAATTTTGCCTTGTCAAAGTAAAAAAATAATAAATTAATTTTCACTGTGGACGTTGGCCCAAAAACGGAGATATTGGGACGTCGCTTGCACCATTTGTACAGATTCGGGCGTGATCTAAGAAGCTGGTGGCGCGATAAAATGGACGTACTACTGTCGTGAACGTTAGAGAAGCGGGGGAACATGGATGTTGCCACGGTGACAGATGGAAGCGAGGAGAACTACGTGACACTGTCCGTTACCTTTACGTGGCTTTGAGGACGCCCACCGTGGAGCATCTACACACGTGCTGGGACAACGGTGGCCTGTGGGTAAAGACGGGTTCCTGCTTCGATAGGACACCAAGTCTCTGCCTCTCCCTCTCACGCACACATGCAGCGCCTACACGTCCATGTGAGCGCCAGTGAGCGGCCATCTTGATCAGACAACGCCCATTTACTACGATGAGCGTGGAGTCACATGACAGCGGAGAACTCACCAGAGCGGAGCACATACGCGCCATTACATGTACATGGGAGCCGGGTCTCCCAGCTGCAGCCGTGGCCCTTTAGTACAAGTGGATACACAAGTAATGGGCTTTTGTAGGTGTGAGTCACGTATGTTTCGTAGGCCTGCTGTCTCAGCACGCCAGGAAGTAGTAAAATGTACTCAGTTAAAACAGGGACACGCCCCCTTCGTGTGCGCGCACGACCGCGCGCAACGTTTTCAATTTACCGGCTGGGACCTACTTCACGTAGAAATGATTTGGAAATAAACTATATGGGGGGGTAGGCACTGATTGTATTACAAATTCTCTGCAATCATCTGAAGATATACGCTCCCCAGCGCGCACACCGTCTGCTTCTGCTGCCTGTGCAGAGCGCGCGCGCGCCTTCATTCATAAAGTGCGTGACAACTACTACGGCGGCGCGAGGGGCGGCGGAGCAGGGGAGGAGGGGGTTCTACTATAGAATGTGAGCGATGAAATACATCATGGAGTCTCTCCTCTTCGGGAGGGAAAACACGAGCTTTCCTTCCTGCTTTGAGTGAAGTTTGCCGACTCTTTTCTCGAGCTTTTGTTACACATGCCTCTGTCGTGGACAGGTAAATGTGTGGGAATAAAGAAGGACTTAAAATATTAATACGTTAGCGAGGAAGGCACCGAATTCAAGCCAAAGCCCTTCGAGAAACAGGCTGCATTTGTTTCTAATTTACAGACTCCCCCGACAAAGCTGTGATGTGGCAGAAATCGGGGGGGAAGTGCCGAATAAAAAGAGAATAATGTAACACGCAGCAGCGTTTTACGGGCCAATCCGCGGACTAATGATGTGTAATTTAAAAAAAAGACTTTGGACATTACTGCGGTGCGTTTTAATAACAGAATAAACACATCAGAGGGTTCGTTCAGGACCGAGACCTGTGTGAATTTAAAGGCTTTTAGGACACAAAGGTGGTTCCTGTGGCATTTGGAACAGTAATGCAGGCAGGGCACTTCCTGTTGTAAAAATCATGGAATCATCAAAGATTAAGTTAACGTTGAGTGAAATCGATATGATCGTTCGAACCATGTGACAAAGAACAAATGGCTCGTTTGTTTTCCTGACACTGCAGTGCAGACTCCAGTCCAGCCCTCACCTGACAGTTTCAACGACTTGATCTAATCACAATTTAGGCCCAGGCCGTTTAAAACGCCCTTAAACCAGGAATATGTGAAAACACTTTTGTTAACAACTTCATCCTAATTGAAACAGTTGTTACAATAGCTGGAAAATGCACAACTGTTGTTTAAGAAAGGTTTAATTTTAGAGTCTAGACCAGCCTTCATCCTGAGCTGACTATGCGTCATTTTACCTCACCAAACCCTTAATCACATCTAAGTAAAACAAGCACATGCTTTAATGTATGAAACATTTTTTCACATATTTCTAACGCTAAAATACTTGATTCCTGGCCTTTTATTATTAGATATGGAAAAAAAATGACTATTTCTTTAGAGAGAGAATTGGTAAAAAGAACAATGTGAGAAGAACATTTACTTCCCTGACAATGGCAGAAAAAACTGTACAATTTTACAATTATGATTAAGAAATAAATCAAACTTAAAACAGTTCTAACAATCGCAGTACCATTTTTGGAAGAGCTTTAGTTTAATTTTCTTATCGTGTTATTTAAATTATTTTCTAGGAAATATAATAGCAATAAAGCTTAAATTAAAACAAATTAAAAAAGGCTTTAATTTAAAACTTAGAGACACGTTTAGAGGAGTAAAAAGAAATAAACTTTGGTCAGTTACTAATGAAAAACTCCAAGGATTTTGTCATTTTTGATTTGCTTTAGTTTAAGTAAATTTGTGTGACTAGGAGGTTTGTCATTACACAGCTGTAAAGTAGGTTTAGGACATATAGGCTTTTTAAAGCACACAATTCTAAAACCTAATTCATGAAAACATCACTTACTTCAAACAATGTAATTCGCAAAGACAAAATTGTAGAATTATTTAAAAAAACTCTTTGAGTGTTCAGACCTTAGAGAAAACATACTTATGATTTTTCTATTAAATGAGCTGCGCTTTCACATTGAGATACATCGTTGTTTCTAAATAAACCTTTTTATTCTTCTCTCAAAAAGCTTCAATGACTATGATACATTTAATTACATTGATCAGTTTTGACATTTAGGAAGCTGCAGGAAACTCAGGGAAATGGTGAATAAAAGCCAAGATTTAAGTAGAATCTATGTTTAACAAAGCTGCCCCGTGATGGAGACGGCGCTGAAACAGTCACATACTGAACCGAGGAGACATTTTATCACGTTTACATTATTTTTATGTGCATTAAGACATGTGCATTTTTCACAATTAACTCTTCACATGTCTAGTTTGCTGAAAGCTTGTACCTGCCTTTACTAGAAAGTCCATGTTATAATATTGTTATCAAGCTGCAAAGTCTTCACAAGTTCTGTAATCACACTGGAATGTTCTAATATTCCTCGTCACTTTTTTTAAATGCTATGTGCAGTTTTTCTACGAACTAGGTGAAAAACAAGACTAACAATCAAGATTTTTGATCAAAAGAAACCAATAAATGTGTTAAAAGTCTTCTGGTGCCATTAATAGCTTGATGGCAACACATACTGTCGACTCTACATGAACATCCATAAAACACACATTTATATAATATAATATATGATGAGATTTATAAACCTATAAATAAATAAATAATTTGTTTTATTTCTTCTTCTGCGTAAATGCACAGTGGATGGGCCCCAGCCTTCCTCGTCCCCTCCTCAAAAACAAAATGGGGGAGAAAGGAGGAAGAAGAGAGGGAGGAGTTCCTGCTTTGTCTATGGTGTGTGTGTGGGTGGGTGGGTGTGTGTGTGTGACGTCAGCACACATTTTGTTTTGAATCAGCAAAGAACAGGGCGGGACCAGCGGCAGCCTATAGAGAAGCAGCAAGAAAAGGGGCCCGTCTTCCCCCCCCCCCACACACACACACACACACACACATACACACACACACAGCAGCCTCGCCTCCTTGATTTCGCTCCCTTGTTTGCAGCTCTGAACAGCAGAGGGCTGACTGAGTCACTCTGCTTCTCTGCTGCTCTGATCTCCCCAAACCAAGTGACTGCAGTAGTAGAGGGTTAACACCAAAATATAAATCTAATACTGCTGCTACTCTACAGCTGCTATTCATATGAAACATAGCAATGTAATAAACTGGAACA
This sequence comes from Channa striata, assembly GCA_033026295.1. Lineage (NCBI taxonomy): Eukaryota > Metazoa > Chordata > Actinopteri > Anabantiformes > Channidae > Channa > Channa striata. The sequence goes on along the minus strand of CM065180.1, from coordinate 2,708,370 downwards.
AGGTTCCACAACATAATTTGCATCCACAAATTGTCTCAAGGATCCCATGATAACTGCAGAGAGATTCTTTCTGTCCTTGACGAGAAACCACATTAGATCCATTCTGATGGATTTCTTCAGTGGACTCTGAGCTTTAATTCACACTGTTCCCAATTTGTCTATAAATTCAGCCTTATAAGAAAACACAAAAATAACTGATCATTCTTATTCCTTGAGTCCAGGTGTGTTTGCCTGGTAGGCTCAAAGAGTGCAAATTCTATTTCTTAAACGTTTTCTAATTTTTGTATCAATAAAAACATGTCAAAGCAATGATCCCCTTTACAGTTTAAACCATCCCGGTACATACAATTGTAGGTAAATCCACTTGGTTTTCTCTACCATTATTATTTCATGACTAGTTTTCCCTGTCACATTTGAAGCCTCAACTTGAAATGAGTAGTCAAGTTAGCTCAATTTTGAGGTTCACTCAAACGATTAAATTAAGTTTCTAAAGAAACAAAAGCATTGCATGTGCATATTTTGAGCCTTCATTCTTTTTGTAATTTAAAAAAGACGATGATGGAAACTTCTGGTGCGTTTTTAGTTCATATTAAATTGGTTCTTATCACTGTAATAAAAACACTGATAACCATGCTAACTAGGATTGTGGGAGCGGTCTCCGATGGTTTCTTTAGAGTGACTATGTTTAAAAAAGGATCCAGCTTGAAATTGCTGAATATGGAACTCACCCAGCAGACTGACTATTATGAAATGAAATCTCCTGGTTTTCAAATTACTGATACAAACTACTTTTGGAAACTTTTTCTTAATCAAGTTAAGGTTTTATGTTTAATACAACCATAACCTGTTGTGTAAAATATGAATGGCATAAAAGCAACATGTGTTGTAAGTAACAAAGTCTGTTTACTCAAGTACATTTGTGTACAAATGTAGTTTTATATAGTAATTCTATCTTGGTACTTTTACTCTATTCAGAGGTAATTGTACTTTTTAACCATGCTGTATTTTTTCTGACCTCTTTAGACTTTTGGATACAAAGACTGATAAAAAAAACAAATACAGAGAATGATAAATGCTGATGTATTCGTATGGATAAAGCAGCAGTCATTCAAAATCCACTCCAGCTTAACCGGCTGCTGGTTTTGTTCCACATCAAGTCCATGTTCACATTTCAGCTTTAATGGCTAATTCAGGATTTTTTTCCCAGCCAGATCTGCTCTTTTTGTGTTTAGAATCATATTTGTGAGTGAAACATCTAGGTCCACTGTGAACAGTTTACAACTTCCATCCATTCATATGTTATATATTTAAGTGAAATATATGAAACAATGTAACTTCCGTGACAGTCAAGTTGTGCAGTTTCCTTACAAACTGCTTGGAAAGGATAATTTCCTGTCACTTGGGTTTTTATAAATTTCTCCCTAAATGTCCCAACAAATCTGAAACCTCATCATCTCCTTCATTCACTCAATCTGTCGATCTCCTGCCGGTTTATTTTTACGGGACTGTGAGCTGCTGACACAAACCGACTGTGACAGACCAGTTGTATGTGCACACAAAAGTAACACGTTAAAAATAAAAAAACCTGACTACTGTTCTCACTATTGTGACTGTGGTCACACTGTCGGAGATCAGATATAAATCAGTCACAGTCCTCAATCACTGAGGACCACATATAAAATTGGCCCAAAGCTGATTTGAAAATCTTATTTTGTTTGTTTACACTTCCTTGGGGGGGAAAAAAAAAAATCTGATCCGAGTGAAATTATTGGACAAATGTTTCCTACCTTTCCAAAGTTTATTTTACCGATGTAAAGCATTTTTCCTCCCAAGTAAGATCTTAATTAGTGAACAGTGGGAATGAAATGAATGTTGATAATTTTGTACAGTAATTAGACAGAAAATAGGATTTTTTAAGTGATTAACAAGTTTTAGATTTCAGCCGTAATGTTACTAGACCTGTACGTTCACTTCATCGTAGTGTTTTTTATCTTAAGATTTTTTACTTGAATATAGAGTTTGTGGATTAGAATTGTAGTAATCTTTGTTGTTCCATAGAAGCACTTTTTTAAAAACTAGTCTCACTCCTTGTCTTGGAATTCGTTATTTCTTTTATTTTAACAAACTACTGCTACTATAAAAAACTATTTGACTACTAGTACTAGTGTTGGAAGCAAAATGTCTCCCACCCCAGTGAACATTCCATTCACTCACACACACACACACACACACAGTGTTCAAGTTGCAGCTTGATTCATGAAACACACTTATGAACAGATCAATACCATTCAGTCATTCTGCTTGTTGACGGGACTTAAAGTGCACAATGAATGTAAATTATGTTTCTGTTTATGGAATTTTGCATTCATACCAAAGATAACTGCTGCTTCTATGCAAATTTATTAATGACATAGATATGAAGTTTGTTTTACTCATTTCTGGTGAACACACCAAGCAAGCTGTTCAAATTAACACTCCCCTAAGGTTTTTAAATCTTTACATGAACGGTTTAAAATGTTGTTAGGGGCTTGTATTGTTTTTCAAGAGCACATATTTTGCAACATTGTCTTGGTATTGCTACCATTTTTAAGATGACTGAATTGTAATTAGGTCAAAAAAAACTCAAGTAGAAGAATCTTTTACCATTACCAGCACTATGCTATAATGTTTTTCTACATTCTTTGAGAATTTCTTGTCAAAAATATTACTTAAAATAATAAAACTGTTTGTTTTTGTCAGTTTAATTGCTTATTTCTATTGAAGGATCCTGCATACGACTAAAGAGCTTCCTAAAAAAATTAAACTAAATTAAGCAAACTACACAGAACATTTTGCACTACAGCTTCCTTTATTAACTTGTAGATTAAAAGAAACTAAACAAAATCCGATAAGGAAATCAGAATCTAAAGAGTCTAAATTGCAGGTGTGAATCGTCCTCATCAGTGAGAGGAAAGGCTGTTTCCAGCACTGAGGGGAGCTGAGCAGATGAGGAGTGGGGGCAAGTAAACTGAGGGCGGCTTTCACCTTTCTTCTACAAAATTGGGCCATTATATCGACTGGTGCTCTGCACACTGAAGCTTAACACACACACACACACACACAAACTGACATTTAGAGCTGAAAAAAACTGTTGCTTTTTTAGCTTTAATACACACTACTGCTACACCACAGATGATTCAGTTGTTAAATATATTGTTATTTTGTCAATTCTTTGGTGGCACAAAATACATTTGTATTAAGCATCAATCATCTTGTCAGAGTAGGAGTTTGTCCCCCCTCCCCCCAAAAAAAACTAAATTCTGCTAATAGAAGAAATCCTTTCATATTCATCTGTCTTAAGTAAGCCCATCAAACTGTCACACAGTGTTTTCTGGAAGGCTCCCACCCAACATCACAATGTACAAATGCTGTGACACCTCCCTCCACACAGACACACACACACAAATTTCCAAACCACGTGAGCCCATGCAGTGGGTGTGTTATTGCACACCCACTGGCTTGCACAGACCCACATCAGAGGGAGGGAGGGGGTAGGAGAGGGAGTGGCTGAGTGAGGAAGGGAGTATATGTGTGTGGGTGTATGTGTGTGTGGGGGGGGTCCTCTGTGTCGCTCTCCCCCTTCTTCCCTTTCCCTTTGCTTCTCCCATCTGCAGCTCATATATGTCTGCATATAGATGTGTGTGTGTGTGTATGTCTGTGTGTGCATGCAGGCCTGTGCATAGGACATGTGACCAACAGGCGTAGCCTCCATTTTAACTCTTTGAGAATCCCTGTGTGGAAAGAGAAGGAGGGAGAGGAGGAAAGTTGACAGTAAGGAAAGTGTAATCGAAGGAGTGAAGCAGCTGGTAACACTTTATAATATAGTACACAGAGTGTGAGTAGTACGTGAGGAACGAGCCAGGAAACACCAGAAACTGAGTCATTATACAGTTGATCCAGAATAATGAAACGTTACAGACTACAAAGTAGATTATGATGATTTCTCACTCTACAGCGGATCCTATGGACGAGTTTCTTGTTACTTTGCAATAGGAAGTACACTTTGTGTGGGCAGTGTCTCTAAAATTTTCAATCTGAGTCAGTATAATCAGCTAGTTTCGGAAGAACACAAATAATGTGTTCTGGTGTGAGTTTCACACGCGTTAGGTAGAAGAATAAACAAACATTTGCAGACAATTTTTAGAATGTACAACAGTTTCCAAATTGAATGATTATTTGGATGTCGTTTGATTGAAAATAGCAAAAATAAAAACCAAACACACAAAAAACAGTGTATCCTATGTTGAAAGTAAATTATAATTTGTTAAAAAGGGAAACAAAAACAATTGAGAGCTTGTGTAATGCTACAACACACAAACACAGTTGGAACATCTCACAACGAATGAGATTAACTGGCAACAGGTCAGTATCATAAATTAGCTATAAGAAGAGCATAATTCAACAATTTAAAGCTGCTATATGTGATATGTATTAATTTAATTATTTTTCAGTAGAAATATGTTCCAAAACTTATGATAACCTGAAGAGGTGGTATTAAAGCCTTAAAATAATCCAGACTTCCTGAACAGAACTGGCAGCAGTAACGAGAATGTCACATCTAAAGATTTTGGAGAGAGGCTCACCCTTCCAACCAATCAGACTTTAAACCAATACTGCTTGCTCTTTAGGTTTTCGAAAATTGTTGCTTATTGGAATTTGATTTTGATGACTGGCTGAAGGGCTGCGCAGAGGACAGAGGATTAATTTGGAGGCTCATGCTCATGCTCATGCTGTTAGCTTAAGCTGCTTATTGGAGCTTAACGAATAACATTTCTCAATGTAAAATAGGCTCGGGAACACTCCTGAAAACCACCGTCAGTGAAGCCAGTTAGTCTCCACAAATATTAAGTTAAAACTCCACAATGCAAAAAATTATGAAATAAAGGTCCACAAGCATCACCAACGTCTTTGAGTCTAACCTTATTTATTGGGGATTGAGAAAAGGGGGAAGTGGAAAACTGTGCTGTGGTCTGATGGGGCAAAATTTGAAATTCTGCATGTATTACAGGAGCATTGCTCAGTATTTATAGACTCTAAGCAATGCAGTCCAGCCCAGTCACCCACTGGAAACTTTGAAAACGACAGTAAAAACTAAATACAACACGGGCCCTGCACTAGTGACCAACTGAAGTCTCACTTTATTCCATTCTTTTTTTAAAGTTTTGCTTTCAAAACTATCAAGTATCTAGTCTCCTCATTTCCAACACGCTGTCATTTAAAGACGAGGTGAAGCAACATATTCCCAATTTTCCTTAATTTCCACATTTGAGGTTTTTCTTACTATTTACAATAAAAACAAGTGTGTTTTAAAATGTTTGCAAAGCACTGCGTTCTCTTTATATTCACATAATAAAGGTCTGAAAGTGTTTAGTAACATAGACTGTGAAAGTGAAAGATATTGTCATTTCATACCGTGCACGCTTGAAAAATAACTAGTGTGGATGTTCATAATTCTACACATACGCTGCATTTCAAAATCAACAGCCACAGAAATCAATCCCTACCATCCCAGCTTCACTTCCTAACTCACTTCTGCTGTAGTGAGTGATTGCCTCCCTTCCTCAGAAAAATGCCTCCCTTGCATGTACCATACATACATGTCTCGCCGCACTGCAGCCTGACAGGCTTCCTGCACCTGTGGGTGTAGAATCTGTCCGGTTCTGTTGCCTGTTGCTTCTAAATGTTGGAAACAGTCACCAGTTTTGATTCTGGTCACACAAAGCCTGCAATGACCAAAGGTTCAACGTTTCAGTCTTGTCATACTTTGCATCTATGTGAGGTTGTTTAGAAAGGACTTTTTACGCTTTACATGCCTGGCATCTCGTACAGCATAAAGATGATCAAATATAGACCAAGATATGCAACTTGTGTTTCCCCAGGTTTTACATATATAAACCTCTGAAATCATCTTTACTAAAGCGCCATATAAAAGTCAATTTTCTCCTCCTTGTCAATGTAAATCTGTTGAACCTTGTGCACACAGACTCAGCAGTGGAAGCTACAAACACACACACACAGACAGACAGTCATGGTGAAACCATGTTGGTGCAGACTGTGAGTCATCTGAAAGCACTGGCCTCAGTGCTGAAGCCCAAACACTACACCGTTACTCCATTTTGGATTTAAAAAAAAAAACCATATCATTCTGAATCTAAATATAGGACATGCAGTCTGTCAAAGCATTTTGTTGAGTGAGGACACACGGTACTCACTGCCACATTACATTCATTTGGCAGGCACTTCTGTCAAAAGAGACATTTCCTTCTCCCATGAATCCAAACTGGAAAGAAGCTGGAGTTGAGCGTGAAGAACATTCACATGTGGATAGGAGGAAGCAGGGATGAAACTCGACAATTAAATCCTCAAGCTCATTTAGCATTACGAACAAATTAAGAAATGAAAAGCTACACTTTGTGAAAATTTGGGGCAGTGGGTTGTTTTTAAAGCTCAAAAAAGAAAAAAAAATCTGCCATGAAACAAAACATCGAAAAAGAAAATAAAGTAATGCTTAAAAGAGCTTGTTGGATGTGAACTGTGCCCGGCTGTTCCACAGTGACTGTTCAGGTGAGAACGGGTTACACTTTTCTCTTTCATTGTTCACACAGCTACTTTCATCATTATGTTTGCACAACAGAGACAGACTGTCAAAACGTGTGTGTTTCAGAAGTATAAAAACGTTTGCTTCTCAGTGTTGGACAATAATCTAACATATCCTGGTTTATTTGAGGCACATCGAGAGCTTAGTAGACTAGTTCTATCGAATTATTGAGCTATTGGCCACAGGCTTCTACTTAGCAGTGGGACACAGTGAGGTGGCGACGTTCATTTTTTTACTAAATTTAAAATGAACATTTACGTCCACAATCAATGGTATCTACTGTTCTATTTAGAGGGCACAATTTTTTCACAGTCAGTTTACGCTTGTGTGTGTGTGTGATATCTTCTCTGGCCCTGGAGACAGCTTTTCCAAAGATCTAAGAATCAAATAAAATGAGCTGCATAATGGGAAATGCAAGATCTAATGCTTGTGAAGCTTTATTTATACTAGGAACTAAAAACCAGCCCTTGTCTAACTGTTTCCCTATTCCCTGTGTAAATCCCATAGACATTTAGTAGAATCCAGTATTATTTTTCAATTACATTAATGGAAATATCCAAGTTTCATATTTTCAAATCAACTTACTGGTAAGCTGTGTGAACAAAATGATGGGCAATTTAACTTGATGACATTGTGCTGATTCTGGCGTAATGTTCATAAAATCCACACAAAAGAAACACATTAGGTAGAAAAATCTTAAAAAGATTTACATTATTCTACATTTTTAGGTTCAAAGAGACTTAAACGCTCCAATAAATTACTGAATGCGAATGAGCAAAACTAGGAAGAATTTGCACAGCATGAAATGTTTAATCAAGGTAACAATTAGCTGGGTGACAGTAGAAAAATATTTAAATGAATGTAATATGTTTTTAAAGTTTTACATTATAATTTATGGTGATACCATTTGCAAGAATTCTTAACTTCTGAGCTGCAAAACAATCGATTTAGAACCTCATTAACTCTCTGTTCAACATCCACTTTATTAAAGCAACTTCTACTACACCTGTTATTCCCACCCTCACCTTTTAGAAAACTGTTCCCCGGTCTCAACAAAAATAGATCTCAATGATCCGCTCTTCTGCACTAAACCACAGTGTAATCACCTACTTATTTTTTATGAAAACACAATCAAAGAAAGTAGTATTTTGACAGCACAATGTTTCTGAAAGATAACTGTTATAATGTGTTAATAAGATAACGCTGACTGACAGAGACAATGTTTTGATGTACAAAATGCTTTTGTGGTGCTTTTGATGCCATTTATTTGTAGGTATTCTCAGCATGGCAGGACTTTAAATATGTGTAATGGTAGTTTTTTTAAACACAGCGGGATCTAAGGGAAGCAGTCATTTGGAGTGTTTTAGCCCTCCGGTAGGAGACTGAATAGATAGATACAAAATAGTCTTTACGTCATCGTTTAAATGGAAGTTTCCCACTAAATATACTGATAATTCAGAGGCTGACAGCCAGTCGACTGTAGGTTTCTTGTTTGTTCACATTTTTACATCATATGCTTTTCAGAAGATTGGTTGATTTTTACTTTTCGCATCAGCTTCTTTGTGTATTTCAAAGATGGTTTTGTTTTGTTCGTCACAACCAAGTGCATAACTGGGGATCTGGAGAACATGAACATTTTTTCATCACAATTTATGAAACTAGCCACAAACTGAGACTTATATCTAGGTTCCTTTAACATAATTACTGTGGAAAAATAGAAAAAGACTTGTTCATGCTGGATTTTGCATCTCATAACTATTCTATTCATTCTTTTTGCGTGTCCTTAAGGAAAGACGTTAAAGGGTACTTCACTGACTTTACACAATTGTGCACTTATCAAAATGACTTCTGTGGCTCAGGAGGGAAATTTCTACAGTTGGAAAAATAACAACCCTGACGGTATCAGCAGAACAGAACGTCTGTTACAAACATGTGGGTGGAGTTTTAACTACAGTACGCTATGTGGACGTTTCCTAGGCAGGAAGGGTCTAACAAAAGATGATATTAAGTTACATTCAGGGAATTGCAGGATTCAAATGTTTCTACTCTTCTGTGTCTCTTATATCCACCAACTTCTTTAAAGTGTAAATCTAAATCACCATTTTTGTCTATTTGTGAAACACTGTCTATATTTAAATATTTTTGTCTTATCCCCCAATTCTATTTTATGGGGTGTGGTTAAATAATGTTAATACAATTCTTATGTAAATCAAAAGTAATTTCTTTACATTGTGCTTTTTTGGTAGTATTTGTACGTGTAGTCACTTACAGCAGTCAAAATTACTGACCTAGAATTTATTTGCCTTCTAACCTATTCTAATGTATCAGAACTTTTTACCACCATCAAAATTAGAATAAACAATTAGCTCATGGTAAACACGGTTTCAATTAAAATATCCAAATACATCAATGTTTGGCAGGTCTTCTTTATGTGTGATTATTTCCATGTGCATAAATGTCCTGATCATGCTAAATGTGCAGGCTGACAAATGGTGGAGACTAGTCAAAATTGTAAACTATTCATTTTAACGGAAACATTTGGAATGTGAAGAGCAGAGAAGGATTTTGTCAGATAGTTTAAATGGTCACAAATTACAGGTTGTTGTTTTTTCCATCTTACAAATGTTTGTTTAATCTACAGATATTTGTAACACAAAGATGTTCTCTTTTTGCTAAAGCAGGGCATTTCTGTTGTTTTCCCAGGGTGGTGTCATTACTGATAAAAGTATGAAGAAACAGGTTTAACACACACACACAGAAACCAGAAAGAGGAAAGAACAGGAAGTTCCATATGTAAAAGAGCAACTATAGAACTTCTCTCAGCCAATCACAGTCCAGCATAAAATGCCTGCCATCCAATCAGAGGTATAGCTGCCCTATAGGATCCTTAATCTCCAGCTTCTTTCTCATTACTGCTGAAAAAATGTCAAGAATTTAGGTCCAAGGGGCAATGCCCCTGCCCGCCCACTCCCCACACACACACACACACACTGATACACATATATCCTCTGCAAGCCTGTGGGGGAAGTGTTGTGATAGAAGAGTTCTGATGGAGGGAGAGGTAAAAGGTCGTTAAAAAAAGGACAAAAGCAAAGGAGAAAAGACACACACACACACACACACACACACGTTTGCCATGAACCAGTTTTCTACAATTTATCCCTATTTCTCTCATGAATAAATAAATTCTGTTTTAGTCTCACAGTTATTTACATGAGCTCTGTGCTGAAAAGAACAAATTAAAAACCTATGAATTACATAGTTTACATAACTTACATAGTTTAATACTTCTTTTGCTTTATGTTACATCCAAAAGTTTGAAAGTGTAAAGCTTTTGTTTGCATTGTATGGCTGAGTATATACTGGAGCCTAAATATAGGAGAGGGAGAGGAAATGTGTGCAATCATTTTAGTTAAGTTTTACGATTATTATAATAATGAAATAAATATTATCCCCAAATAAATAGGGAAACTAGGTGTTTTCTTTTGTTGTGTTGACTTATGCAGACTTTGTTTTTAACAGATCCCAGTAAGATGAAACACATTCCTGATCCCAAACCTTTCCACTTAACAATTAAACTTTAAAGCTGGAGTGAAGATTTTTTCAATGACTGTGTAATTCATGCACAGCTAAAATAATTTTACCTCCAACTGATCCTGTTGTTAGCCGTTAGGGGCTATGAAAGTTCAACTAGAAGTTCTTTCTTTAATATTGAATTTGAGTTTTTACCCTTTCAACATAAAATTATATTTAAGCCAATTTACAACTTTTATTTCACGATAATGAAAAAAATAAAACTATTTTTAGTTTCCACTAAGGTTGCTATCTTGTTGCTGTTTATTTCAGTCTTGTGGTAAATTATTTTACAAAAGCAAAAGGGGCTGTGATTCATTCCTTGTTTGTCTGCAACTTGACTGTTTAAGTCTGCTTTCTGCCTCTTAACACTGACTCATGCTAAAATTATTTCTGCCGTTTGCATTTTTCCACTTTGTCTCTAATAAATCCCCTTCTTCAATATTATTTGAGTTATGTCTGTGTAGTTGCTGAACTAAAGTTTGTTCTGTTCTAAACATCTCCAGTGCAAATGAGATTCCAGCAGAGAAACGCAATCAGGGTCTTGATTTTTAGCTCAAACATGTTCCAACAAAGACACAAGAAAGATCACGTGAAACAAGCAATGCAGCTCCTCAAAGACAGGAGTCGGACAGTCTACCTGATGGATTTTGTTGCCCATTTACCAGCCCAGTATTTACATGGTTAAGCTTCAAAGACACACGCAAAAAATACATTTTCTTCACCTTCCCTAGAATATTTGAACGTTTGAACCGTTACACCAGCCAATCAGATCATCAGACTTTACAATAGTCCCGCCCTTCTACCCAGCTTATCCAACCACACAGCTTCTTCTCCCCCACTGATATCTCATAGGTTCAGACTTTGGACTGATTCCTCGCTGCTCATTTCTTGTCCCAACCCTTCCTCCTACATTACAACACCACTGCAATTTACGTTTAACAGTCATACGATTTGTTTAGTGCCAGACCATAAAGTATGAAGAAAACTATCTGGACATGTTGATTGGTGGTTTAAATGCAGTGTTACCTAAAAGAATACTTGTACTTTAATTTCAAGTTTTCAAAAACGTGAACAACAGGATCCATGAGAGATCGTGTCCCAAAAACAATTATTCACATAGCAAGATACATTTTCTGAAAACTTTGGCAACAGAAAGTCACAGGCTGATTGTTTGTTGCAAATGTCTAGAACTAAGCAGGGGAAAGGACTGTTCTCTCTTTTTAATCTGACAATTACATTGGGTTTGAAACAAATAGTTAATTTGTTGTAGTTTTACTGCCGATAAAAAACAACAATTTGGCAATTAACTTTTTATAGGGTATGATGACTTGCTCTGTTTTTTTAAATCGAGATTCAAACACCGAATTTGCATTGATTAAGAGTAAAGAGTAAAGACTTTGAGCTGGCCTTTTAATTAACATAGAAAACAGTCACACGAGAACCTCCTGAGGCCACTACATTTTCATTCCTAGCAAACAAAAAGACGTTTTACAAAGAGATCAGGTATATGTGGGTGGAGCAACAGCCACTGCCCTTAAGTAATGCATAGGTCATTGTCACACAATGAGGACCGCATGGATTCACACGTCACATCTTTTTTTTAAAGATGAGGGCAACAATTCAAAAGACAAAGACGAATAAAGTTCCATTTGACTCTGAATAGGATGACCGGTAGAAAGCAAACATGTGCTTATTTTAAAGCAGATATAGCCACTTCAGGACTATTCCAGACCATTTCAGATACTTCAGTTCTTTTAGACAGAATTACCATTACAAATGAAACGGCATGACAAAAGCCAGAGATATCCAGATGTTAAGAGGATTAAAGGCTAAAATGGCTGTATTTATATTAACTTTGACTTAAAGACATGGAAAAGAGGACATGGTACTAATTATTTACTGTGTATGCAATTCAATTTCTCTTTTACTACATTGTCAGATTTTTTTCAGCTATTTATACATTTTCTTGAAAACAGTGAATGTCTGAACGTTGATTGAAGCGGTGCTCAATTTCTGGTTTTTACATCAGTGCACAGTATTTTACTATATTACTACAAGCCTGATTCTCAGGTATTTATTGTTCTAGTGTCAGTTCAGGATCAAAGTACAAAAGAGTTTGTGAATCACAAAACCTCACTTCTGCTTGTATGCCAGAAAACAAAAAAAATATAAGTAGAAGAGATAGAAGGCTCACAAAAACAATTTGACCCATTTTACAGGTTAAAAAAAAAACAACACTCCAGAGCAAACAACAACACACATGCACATCAATGTGTCTCACGCTGATGTGATCATAGATGATGACCAGGGCTGGGCTGCAAGAGACTCTCTCCTATATACATAAGTTCTTTCTACAACACACACACACACACACACACACACACACACGAGGGGCCCCATCCACCAAGCAGGTTCGACCCCTGGGCCCCAATTTCCCTACCCCACCCCCAACAGTCCACCCTTCCCCCTACTTCTTTCTCTTTCTTGATCTTTCCTTTCCTAGCCGCTGTTCGTTGTGCATGTATGTGCTAGTGTGGCATGCATGTGCCCAGATGTGTGCATGTGCCCAATTTATTTTTAGTGAGTGAAAGTGCGACAGATAGAAACAGTGAGAAAAAAAAAGAGTAGGAGATAGAGAGAGAGACAGAGCGAGAGAGAAAGAGAGATAGAGAGAGAGAGAGGGAGACAGATGGTTTGAACCAGAGAGAAGAAACAATCAGAAAGATGGGGCGGAGGGAGCGGAGGAAGGGGGTCTTCTTAAAGAGACAGGACTCATTTACCCCTTCACCTACATGAGGCCTCCATGTTTCTCATGTATATCTTCAAGCTTCATTGTGTCACACACTTTCCTTTTTTTGGCTCTAGTATAACAAAGCTTTGTTATCACATGAGTCCACCATTTTTCCAAGTCGGATTTCGTCTCTTTCTTTTCACACTATCACGGTGCTTCATTTTCAAGTTATTTCTACATAAATGCAATTTTATCAGCTTATACTTGAATTTTTTAAAAACGTTCTTGACAATTTAACCGTCATTGATAAGAGACCTACTCCACCTATTCCATGCTAAGATATCCAGAGTTGTAGTCCCAATAGGAGTCAAGCCCATAAAAACCCTGCATCCTACATTTCCCACAATGCAAGATAAAACTATTGTAGCAACTTCAAAGTGTATTTGCACTAATTTTAACAGGATTTTCTAAGCCACTATGGTAGAAGCAAATTCACTGTACTCCAGCGGTGCATTAAATATATAAAAATAGTGGACGGAGAAATAAAAAACAAAACACTTTTACATTTTTAAGAATAAAATTGTTTGGTCTCAAACTTCTCATTTACGTCTATATTATCTGATGTGTTATAGCAGCAACACAGACGGCTTGGAGAAAAATACATTGTAGATTCGATCAGATAACTTTACAGTGTAAATTTGTAGACTAAAAGAGACACAACACAGCAGACACGTGAAAAAAATAACTGTATCTAATGTTGAAACACAAACCAACACTCACTAGCACATTTTCCACCCCTACATCAGTTCTAGCCTACAAGCCGCCCTGGCCAATAACATTAGCAATGTATTGATCAATGAATAAAACACCGAGTGATTCACCTAAAAACAAGACACACAAGAAATAAAACCTTTACTACTATGTACTGGAATACAAGTACAACATCTCATAATACTCACACACCAATGGTGTTTGTGCCTGGGCCCGTTATTCTTGCACATGATATGCCAAACTTCTTGTGCTCCAAATTGCACCAGTGTATCCAGTGAAGACCAACAAAGCCTAATATTAGCTGTGAAGATGAATCAGCTATCAAGCCTTAAACTGTTCGTTTGAATTGGATTCAACATTTAAGTTTTATAATGAGACTTGCCTGCAGTTTGTTTGACTAAACTGGGTGAACATTTTATGGTTATGATTAGTGCCTTTTGGTCAGGGTCAGGGAAAGATTATGCTCTGGCCTCATGTACATATTCCCTATATTGATCTCGCTCTTCTCGGACTGAAATCAACTCAAAAATTTCCACACTGTAAGAAACAGCGAAATGCCAATGCTCTTGTGCTACTACAGATCAGATGGTCGACCACTAACTTCAACAATCCTGCTAAATTCTGGCTTTCAGGATTTCACGAGTAAAAGGGATTTGAGCATGCACAGTAAAACATATTTGAGGTGATAAACACAAGTTTCAAACATTTTTCAGCCTTTTTATAGTGAAATTAAACGACTGTGTTAGTTTTATTTTTATGCTCGTCACATTTTATTGGTTGATCATGTTTCAGTAATATATATCTGTTATGTATCTGCAAGAAAACGCTGTCAGATAAAGATAGTAGAATAAAAGGTGAAAATATTTTCACATGAAATGGGTGGAGTACAAGTGGTGTAAAATAGAAATACTCAGCACAAGTACAGAAGTACTTTTTACACCCAACTATACCGCAATTTTCCAGCTTTGGTCAAAGACACTAAAGCTGCAGTTGCTGGTCATTGCATGTATCACTGCAGTAAAACAAATTGCCATTTCCCCACGGCCAAAATATGCTTTTTATTGGCCAACAGTCAAATACCTCTAAATAGTTAAAGGACTGTTATGACTGCTATGGTAAAGAAAAGCATCAAAACGACTAAAAGAATTGACCCACTGTCAGTAGTTCTTGTTTCCTGATCTAAAGGTTTTAGCTGTGATGACTTTTAGAAAATAAATTAGATATTTTCTTCCTGTCCTTTCACCTCAACTCTAAATGGTCTTTTACACAGTATGAATGTTGCAGTGTAGTAGAGAAGATAAAGATGAAGAGACTCGATCCTTGAATGTGTTCACTTGTAAAAGATCTATTCCACCACCTCCTCGTATGCATGCTGGTCAGTTAACAATGGAAAAACAAAGAACGCCCTTCATCTTTGCTACAGCTTCTCTCTGTGCAGTGTGAGCACAGGATAGAAGACCACAGAATACATTGACTGACCACAGTTCCACCACTGGACAAACATGTAGAGTAGCAGCAGGCTGTCAGTTCTGATTAGAACTCAGCGATATCCAACAAGGCCAAGACGCTAGAGAAATAAGCCGACATCTAATTTAAAACAAATGCACCTATCTTCTCTCTCTCTCTGCATCCCTTTGTTCGTTTGCCTGTATGTCCAGATATTACTGTCTCATGAAAAAGGCTGGAGTGGAGTAGGGGAACATGGAGACACACCGAGGGAGAGAATGAAAGCAAAAACAAAAGAGAGGGAAAGAGAAATGAACAAGCTGTACCAGAGAAAGAGGCAGAGAGGAGAGTCAGAGCATGTGTGTGGGCAAGCAGAACAGGGAGGGAGGGACGGACCTATCGACTGCTCTGCTCTCCGTGCCGAGCCGCCGCCACCCCCCCACACACACACACTCCTCGCCAGTGCCGCTGCCAGATGATTGGTCGCACCCCCCTTGCTCCCTCCGCCCACTGTCCCCTCCTCTACTTGCCTCTCCTCGCCAGCCATGACAGGAGACCATGGCGTGCTTCTCCTCTCTGCCTCTCTCTCCTTCTCCCTCTGTGCTGCTTTGTGAAAGGCTACACACACACACAAACACACAGTTGTGCACATGCATGGGACATTTTGAGTGCATTTAAAGTTGCAACACACTTTACATTATCCAGAGAACTGGAAATAAGTAATGCAACGACAGCTTTTGTGATTAGAGTGGAAGAAAGGGTTCGAAGTTGAGATAAACATATCATTCACCTGAAGAAAAGTCTCAGTAACAACAGCCTCTAAAAGCTGCAGAGTACAAATAGAAGCAAAACAAAAACACATGAAACTAAAATCTCAGATCTGCCAAGCAAACAATTGAAATAGAGAGTGTGCAGTTTGAAAAATGAATTCTAAACGGCATCAGAAATAATTCTTGTTATTCTTGCAACATAGCAGCTGATCAGTTCCTTTCAGACCTGTGCATTCCAAATGTGAGATATTTTTCTATTGCTAATGAAACTTGAAGAAATGCTTCCGTCACAGTCAGTGATGCAAGGGAAGGTGGCCCCCAAATGCAGATCGGAATGGACATTTCAGCACATGCAAGGTCAAGAAATCATGCAGATGCCAGTTAGGTATGATTCTGGACATCACCTGGATGTTATATAGTTAATCTCAGCAAACTAACAACCATCAAACTTGTTGTTGCTGCTGCGGTTTGAGTCACACATTTTCGTAAGATTTCAGCTGACTCTGAACCAGTGGCCTTAAAACAACCACACTGCTCACATGTCCTGCACTAAATCTCAACTGGTCACGTGTGGACAGCACCTTCCTGTTTGCAACAAATTCACGAGAGCAACGTCTGCAGTCAGTGGACACAGTTACCATATTAACCACATGAGAAATCAGTGTAGCAATACTTTTAAAGTGACAAACTAATCATCTGTAACTATGGACAATCTTACTTGGGAGCTCTGCCATTTTGCATAATTCAGTAACTTTGTCAGTAACAGACACCGAACACCAGTTAGAGAATGTTTAAGGTGAGTTAGGCTACATGTAATTTAACTGAGACATTCAATGTGATATGTGGTTAAAAAAAAAAAGTCAGATTCTCGATTTAGGTTCAATTCTTTGTGAATTTTAAAGTGTTTAGAATAAAATACTGAACGTGAGGAAAAAAAATAAAAATACAGCATCACTCTATTTAAATATCAGGAAAACAGCTGTATTGTTATTTCGACTAGACGTGGGCACAGCCTTTAACAGGGGGTTATGAAAAGTTAGAGCTGTTGAATGTCTACGATTGCTTATGGTGGGTCAGTTAATTTGTTACGCTCCAAATATATACATTCTGTTGCCAACAAAGCGTACAAAATAAAGGGTACAGTTTCTCATGAGTCTGTAAAGTCAAATGAATGGATTATATTTTATCTAATCTTTGTTTTACCAGGAGAACCTCTTGAGGTTAAAAATTAAAGTGTCCACCATGGGCAAAAAAAATTAAACATAACGTCAAACTCAAGTAACTTAGTCAAGACAAGTACCATGAAGTAAAGATTACATTTGAAATAAAGTATGTAATTTGGGGATGATTACTAATAAACAGATGGCTTCCAGTTATTTCTAAATGCAAAGTTAGCACCAACGTAAGACTTTCAGATTCAGAGGAGCGCAGGTGAGCTGCCCATGCAGGGTGTGAAATGTCTCTACAAACAGTTCAGCATAAATGAGCCTTCCATAATATGAATACATACATAATACTTTTACATGGAGAAGGGTTTTCATTCAAATTCATCCCAATAAAACCTCAGCACTAAATAAGTAACACCTCAGAAATATTTCCCCAAACTTTGTAGAAATAATGAGGTGGTAACACACCTGTAAAATAAACTTGACAAAAGAATATATTTGATTAAACCAAATCAAGTCAATTCACCAAATCAAGCTTGATTTGCATTTAACTATAGCTCCAAGTCAGGACAGAGGTGTGGGCATAATGTGAGGAGACGCTGATGGTGACAAGGCTACTGACAGAACAACAAAAGAAAATAAGTCCATGCAACGAGAGGGAGTCCAGAGGAAAACGAGGTTGAAGTTTCCGTAATAACTAATGAGAAACGTATTGACAACTCCAATCAGACAGTCCCCAATGTCAACTCCTCATTTCCTGTCTACCGTCTAGTGTCTTGGAGAAAGAAAATAAAACTACATTTCTCTTCAATACTTGTGTTCACTAGTTTTCTTTTACTTTCTTATCTTTCATATCTTTGGTATGCTTCAGAATTCCTTTAGATTACAATGAGGGAAAAACAAAAAGGTGTTGTTGAACTGCTAACTAATTTATGTCCACACTAATCCTAAACTCCAATATAAAGGCTGTCATTTTCTTGATTTTAAAATGATTACAAGGCAGAAGCAACAGTAACTGCTACTGTGGTGGCTTGTCTTTACCATGAATGGAGTTGCTCTTGTTTATAGATCATATAAACTATAGGTTTGAAAAGTTTGTGGAGTTGACATGGGGAGAACAAACATCTGGGGCAAGTAACAACAGAAAAGCACAGTGCCTAGGCTCATTCTTGACGCTGTGAACAGCATAATTTGAAGAAAGAACATTTGCAACTCAAAGCCTACGTCCAAGGAAACTCTGTCCACTGGAGTAGACTGTGTGATGCTGCTGAGAGCTGTGGACAAAAGCCACTTATTGGATATTTTTAGGCCTAATGTGGACTGGACCTTAACAGCAGGAAAGGTAGATTTACCACATGCTGTGATTGTGTAGTTTCTAGACATGTATGCAACTGTACTACTAGAGAACATTTAGGGAACATTTATTATAAAACGTTGCCAGAAATCTGAAGAATCAACCATTTGTTGTCTTGGTGCAGCCAAGATGGAGCCAGATGTCAAAAAAAAAATGGTTAGACTGTCTCGTTCACACATGGTGTAGCGATACAGTAGCTTCGCTCTACTGCTGGCATGAACAGATACATGATATGTAATAACACTAGGCATTATGAAACAAATCTATTTTGGAGTTTGAAGCTACCAATATTAGGATAATTAAGTGTATTCCCAGCTTTAGCACTGGAAGCTGAAATTATTTTTTATAATGACGTCACTGTCAGTGACTAGTGGGATCATATTTAATGCAGATTATTTCTAAGACAGCCATAAAGAAAGCATTAGTTTCTAGTTTTATAAAGGTTCTGGTTGGCTCCAAATGCTGCTACACTGGTGGCAAAAGGCAAAAGGTGTGATGGAGGAAATAATCCAAACAGGGACACCCAAGCTGAAGACAAAATCAGGTCCGAATTTGCAAAGATATAAAGCTAACTAATCAGAGCTAACAGAGAAATTGTGACCTTGCCTGCAATTTGCAATGAAATAATTATAGAAAATGGGATGGTGCTATATGAACCAGTTTATGAGACATGGAGAGAACACACTATCGTAGTGGTATGATTACAAGGAGGGGAAGACAGATCAACAGATGATGGGTTCATCATCTTCTACCACAAAATATCGGAAATGCTGAAAAAACAAATCCATATCACAATAAGCAGTAACTGAAAAATGTACTTAACTTCATTGCAAAAGATATACTTCAAGTCCTATGTTATGTTGTTTTTCATTATTCATAAGACATTGTTGAATGGCTATACTAATGGGGACTACCTGAGAGGTGCTCAGTACAGCCACTGACCAGCTGTTTTCTACTATTGTAGGTATTACCTCAATTCAAGAGACAAGAAAAAAAATTTAGTCCAGCTATAAAATTTTCTGGCTATTTTTCAGGGAGATGCTGTATCAGATTCACCAAACTCGTAGCTGCAAAAATGTGCTTATTTGCTCACCCATGTCACCTGCTCATGAGGAGTTACCCATTTATGAGATTTGATCATTAGCATAATCCACAATCCCATTAAATTGTCATAAAGCTACGTGTTACACTTTGTGGGAAAGTAAAACCATTTCAAAAATTATACCAAGATAAATAATTTCCTCGACAGACAGAACAATATGAAGATAATCAAAGCAACAGTTCAGACAGAAATACATTAAATTAAAACATATCATTGTAAAGTGCTTGGTGGAGCCAGGAGGTAAATATGGGGAGATGAAGGGGACAACAATCACTGGCATATTAGCGTTAGGAAAATTCCGAGGATGTAAAAACAGATGAAAGCCACAGATTGTCTTAATCCCTCATACGTGCAACTGTTCCTGTCCCTATAACTAGCCTGTGTGTCCAGTCATGATGGCACAGGTCGTTTGGTAACATTTCTTCACCACTAGCCAAAAGATGCAGATGAACAGGTATTCCTGAACATTATCTTTTGCTGCACAACGTGGTAAAATCTGTGTTGGCTAATCAAGCATTCAGCTCCCTGATTCAAATTTGATTCCTTTCTAGGTCAAATGGAGTTCATTAATCCTGCATTGGCCCATCTACACAAACAGGTAAACTAGAAAGATAAAACACAAGCCCCTGTGTACAACAACAACAACAACAATAATACTAATAATAATAATACTAATAATAATAATGCTAACATATTAGCTATATTTTTAAAATGCATTTGTCCAGTAAAATGCTGACCACTGCTTGGATTCTTTAATTAGATATACATACTCTAGATATTTCCCTAATGTTTAGATGGTGGTTCAAACGAAGTTATATGCTAGTTAGGCACTTATGCACACGCTGGCATGAGTGTAACAATTAAATAAATCTAATAAGAGGGGAAATCCATTAGACATGAATAAACATTCTCTTACTAAGATCAAATATATATTTTAATTTAATTACAGAGTTATTTGCCCCAAATTTTCTTTACATTTCTTTTAATGTTGCATTTACAATTTAAAATCCACAAGATTTTAAACCAACCTTTTTTTTCTTTTACCTACAATGATTTTTGATGTGGTGGATTAGCTTCACACACACACACACAGAATCACTTACTACAGGCATTCTATACACTCTTCTCCAGAAAAGATGGCTTGTTTTCTTTTAGCACCCACCCCCACCCTATACTCACACACTTCCTCCCCCCACTCCTACACCCTTCCCTGTTTTAATCAACTTCTCTCACTGACCTCCTGCAAATCCCTGCAGTCTGAACACACATTTCAGTCAACTTCATGTTGAACATTAGAAGTTTTAAAA
Organism: Channa striata; assembly: GCA_033026295.1. Classification (NCBI taxonomy): domain Eukaryota; kingdom Metazoa; phylum Chordata; class Actinopteri; order Anabantiformes; family Channidae; genus Channa; species Channa striata. The sequence continues at coordinate 2,687,510 of CM065180.1, read as the reverse complement.
CTGTCCTCATTATTTTTTCACACACACACACAGTGAAGGAAAGCAGGAATGGAACCCTAGAACTTGCAGGACCCCCCCTCCCCTTTTTCCTTGTTTTTTTTTTTTTTTTAATAAATGGTTCAGTTCCTTGTGAACACCCGCCCCTCCCATACATGCCTCCAGTGGGGGTCTGTGTCAGAATACACTGCATCACATCACACTGGCTGTTCCACCAGCACTTGTGCTGCTGCACCAAATGAAAGCCACACACACACACACACACACATACACACACACGGGAAGCAACTCGCCAAACGACGTGGACATACACTCTGATTTTACAAAGATTCAAATAAAAACAGAGCAGTGAGCTGAATGCTGTTTGTTAGGACGTTTCTGTGGAAACGTTTTGTAGTTTACAATTCGTGTCTAATTCACTGCGTAAGCCTGTTAAAAGCAAAACGTAGTTACCTGTTATCTCAAATTAACGATCGTTAATTACTACGTCACTGCTGTGGTTTAACAACGTAGATGTTTTTTTTCCCAAAATATTTGTGTTCGCTTCCCCGTCACACACGCGCCTGTCCGTACATAAAGCAGCTAGCGGAGCAGATGTTTGCCATAAATATTTAAAAAACAACCATTTGGATAATTCGGCTGGCCATTTTTTTTTTTTAAATTGGGCTTCCAAATTTTTTGCTGGCGGTTGCTCCTTTACAAACACTTTAATTAATTAACTATCCAAATTTTCTTCGCACTGGGCGAGCCAGGCGCTGAGGAGACCCGGAACAAGACGCAGAGGAAGAGTGGGGGGAGGACAGCAATCTGTACATTGCTCCAGCCTCGTTCAGAGCTTCGCCATTTTGCCCTCACTCCCCTGATGTGGAGTGACTCTTCTCTGCATGGAGGCACCACGTGCTGTGGAGTCACAGAAGGCCTCAGCTCGCCCAAAGTGGCCTCTCGTCTCACAAATCACCTTTATCATTATGGCTCCTCAAGGTTATCACACAGAAGGTCTGGGACAGTCCTTGCGCAAACACAACGCCATCAGAATAATTTAGAGAGCCGCTGGGAGAGCACAAGGAACTACAGCCTGCTGCCATGTTGGTTCCCTAAGCATGGCGAGTGACCTGCTTCTGCAGCCTGACGCTGATTGTGCGATTAGGCAACAAAAATAAAACAAAGGAATTTAATAAAAAAAAACAACAACAACACATTGCCGGTGCGTTTGCGCCACAGCCGCGTTGTAGCGCGTATGGTTTGCTCTCGTGGCGCAAAGCGTGCGCCAGGAAACAGCTGAAATTGCGATATTCATTAACATTAGCCGAAAAAAATCCACGTACAGTGGCTCCACGTTGTGTTAACGTTTACTTGAAGCAAGGAATGAAGCAGTAGGGTGAAATCTGGGGGATCTGATCAGCAAAAGACACACACGTGGCCACATAGCGAACATGGAGAACGGTGCTCTGTTCACCTCGTATCTATGCCAAGGGTTACAGGCATGAACGATGGTCTGCAGGCGAAAACGGTTTAAAGCAGGCCAAGTGTGGCCCTTAGCACACATCAGCTGATTTACAGTGCACCCTAGTTTACATCCTGGACTGAGGAATTCACCTCAAAAACACAAGGTACAAGAATATCCATTTAGAGGCTTTACGGTCATGAGATACTAAACAGCGTCTAAGCACATTTGTAACTGCACAAAGGAGTGTTTTACAATTTAAAGAATCTCGTTATTTTGCCTAAAAAAATCTAAATACAAAGTTGTGCTTTTACGTGTAATCAATATTTAAAAAGTAAACAATAAAACAATTATTTAACGTGATGCTGTGAAAACGAGCAGTGTGAATAAGGTGAGCTGGATCACGGACACGTAGCGTGGCCTACATCAAACCAACACGTCAAAGGCTACAGGCACCAAATAAACGAGTTCACGCAATCACACGTGTATTCCAAACTCTGCGTGAAAGGTGACGAATGAGGGCCGAACCGGAACAACTACAGGACACACACACACACACACACACACACACACCTCTTACTGCATTTTCCCATGGTATTTTACGTCCCATTAAATAATACGTGTGAGACGAAAAGCTTAGGACACGCTTAAAGTGTAACGTGACGACTCTGCAAAGACTTGTAATTCTCTCTGTTTAGTGGCTTCACTTCCAAACGATTAAAAACATAATAATAATAATAATAATGGCCAACTTCACTGCACAGCACGACGAGCAGCTGCCTCAAGTTGTCACAGTTCACTTCCCCAACTATGGCCGACAAAAGTTGAGGCTCCACACAGGCCCAGCAAGACAACAAACACAACTTCAAGTGGCTAAGCACAGGCTCCAGGCGCCATGAAAGCGACGGAAGACACCTCATCAATAACTGCAAATTACTTTGGGAAATGGTGGAAGTCAGAAAGGAGGAGGGGGGCTTTGGACAAGGTGATGCAACACATGAAAGGGGGTTTAGACACATGGGGAGGGGGGGTCGACCACTGAATGCTGTTCAGTACCTTTGCTTCTTGGGGACTGAGTGCTCGACCTCAATGCGTTTCCCATTAAGTTCCACTTTACCTGAAAAACACAAAATTCAATTACAGAAAATGTTCAAAACACACTGGCTACATGCTAACGGTTTACTAGCTACAGTAGGCGTGCATATGTGTGTGTGTGTTAGCATGTGTAGCTACCATCTGCTAACTGCTAACTTTTCCAAACCTGTAGCTTATTAAAGCCCCGAAAAGAAACCAAAGCAAAGCAGAGCAGAGAGGCGGCCATGTTCGAAGGGCCCAAAACTGAACTAACAAGTGAGTGGTGAACGCACCTCATTTAGTGCTATAACTGGCCATGTAAGCTCTTGGAGAAAGAGTATTAATTTTTAAAAAGCATAAAGCCCGCGTAGTGTTTGACGGAGCTGCCCTGGGAGTTTGGGGGCTTGGTGGGGTCTCTTGTAGCCTAGAAGAGTAAGAGGGAGCTGACTAGCATGGCGACCTTGCTTCCTCACGTTACACATGTAGGGAACCATGAGAAATATGCTCCCAAGTGCTGACGTGACGGAGTGAATTGAAGCTTCCACGTTTATTGTGCTCCTAGGATACGAGGCGGCGTGAGGCCTGCTGTAGTAAAGTCCACAGGGTGAGACTCTTTTCTCCTATCTTTGTCATAGTGGAGTGCCGGCGTAAAGGGGGAGGGGAACCCGTTAGGATCCGTTCTATATTACCGGAGTGTGCTCAAATACGACGTGAGGGAGCGACACATCCAAATGCCACTCACATGCATGTTTTAGCCGGACACGCACACAAGCCCGAATCCTCCCAGCTTTTTTGAAAGCTCTGCGTTAAATAGTGGCAGCCTGAGGTTTTACAGTAGCTAGCTTTACGTTTACACTACGCGTGTCCCTCCCCCTACAAAAGTTGAATGGTTCCCCTGGGCATGTAGCTCTCCACACACCGTGCTTCGTAAAGATAGCGTTGACAAAATAATTGTGTGAGCGGATTTTACAACGACACGTTCATGGTGAAGCGTCGGAGGTGCAACTGGGGCACACGGCTGAAGGTGGGCATGCACCCGGGGCTAAACGCCGGGTCTACCGCCTCTCTGTAGGATGAATGAAACTAAAGGTGGAGGGGGTCTAGGGCGGTCAACAGTCCACCGTAACTTACCGGAAAACGTCTCGATTGCCTTCATGGCCCAGTGATCATCCGGACAATCCACAAACGCGTATCCATTTTTCATGAGAAACTGTCCGGAGTATGGGATCTTGTGCTCGTCAAAGGTTTTCCCCAAGTCCTCAGCAGTCACGCCGTCGCCTAGATTCCCAATGTACAGCTTGTGCATGGTGGAATTAATTTTTCCAAGTCCGAAAACGAATGAAAAACGAAAAAATTAAAATGAAGCCGCGAAAAAGTTTCTCTCGTAAATGTGCTAACAGCGCAACAAGATATTGTCACACTTGCGACACTAACTGAAAGTGGAAATTACACAAGAGAAAGAATTGCTAAAAATAGAAAAAATGAAAATCAAACAGGAGTACAAAACGGGCTAAATATTAATTTTCGGTAAAAGTGTAAAAAAAAAATAGATGGTGCCGTTGATTGGAGCTGTAAATCCAGATGAATAAGTGCAGCAGGAGAAGAAACGAAATCCCCTGACTTGCAGCCGGCCCCAGCAGACGAAGAAGCAGCAGCTTACAGCCTCTCTATCGCACTTTGGAGGAGGTGGGTCGTACTGGGTGGATTTGATGATGGGTCTGTGGTGGACGAGTGGGAAAAACTATGGCGGGATCAAGTCGGGAGAACAGTTTGCCTCTCTCGCCGCCTCTCTCGCTCTAGTTTTCTACCCGTCCCTCTTTCGGCGATCCGCCTGCTGCCGGCAGAAGGGTGACGCCGCCCCTCCACCGACTCCAATTCATGCTTTTTGTGTGTGTGTGTGTGTGTGTGTGTTTGGAAAGAGGAAACCACGTGGTGTGTTTGGAGTAGCCTATGTTAGGGAGACGGGGAATGGGAGGGGGCATCCCCCACTTAACCTAGGGTATTCACCAGATGAGCGCACGTGCGCGCGCACGGGCAAAGACACAAGCGGGGACCCCAATAAATCGGTGGCGTGCTCGCGCCGTTCTGTAGGTTTGCGTGTGCACGGCACGCTGAGAGTGCAACACTACGTAACACACATGCGCTTTGCTACACACGCAGAGGGACACACACAGGACTTCCTTCTGTGAGCTATAGGAGCTGAGAGCGGACAACCTTTGGGCGTCAAACTGTTTTTACTGCCCAAGCTCGCTAGACCCTGCCCCCCCCCTCCCCCCTGCTATGAGTTAAAGTCTAGGTGGCCAGAGACGTTCCACATTTAAATAACAAGGCACCGCCTGCTATTCATGCTATAGCCCAGCACCACCACCACTTCTCTGCTGCTCCCGCCCTCTACCAGAACATGATGCCTGTTGTACAAGTTGTGATATTATGATATTATGTAAATGACCTATGGTGAACTTTGGGCTGTTTTCTGCGGGGGAACAAAAGGTTCCAGGGCCCATTTTGCTGCAGGGACCGTGGTGGACTCACTTTGACACATTGTTGCATGGCGTCCATAGGCTCCTCAAACCACAGCACACAGCGAGGCGGGCGGGGATCTGCTCGTAGTTGGCGTTAAAGTAACCGCCCCTGCTTTTGAGACAGTTTTATCAAATTGTACAAGGGAAGCTCCGTAAGGCCGCGACTTCCATGAGTGACTTGAACCACAACTCCGTGTGTGCGTGTGGAGGAAGTGACAGTGTGGCGCACTCGCAGGGCTCCGGCACCGCGCACACCACGCAGAGGATTGAGGTTTTTCAAAATGGAGGCAGTGAGTGATACGCAGGCCCGCCTGGAACTCACACGTACGCACGGATTGGTTGTGGTTCACACTGGCGCATAGTGCTTGAACTGTATCTGTGGATCACGCTTTTCTGTGTCCGGTATGAATGTCGACATGTCCACAGTTGGGTTTTCCTCGTTGTCAGAGGGTATTTGGACACGCGCGCAGGCAACGTGGCACCGTTCTGCGCTGCCTTGGTGAGAAAATGGCTCCTGTTCATACAAGATGGATCCAGATCCTCCAAGTGCTTTTACAGCAACTGTTGCCTTATCATGTTTGACTCTTCAAAAACGCTGAAATTTTTCTACCAAGCATAACCAACATTCTTTGTAAGAATTTAGATTTACAGCTTGTGCACTAGTCCTCAAAGCATATTGACACAGGCTGTTCAATAGAGAGGAAACAAGTATCAAATCAACAAACTGTAAAACACATTACATCTTCTGAAATAGATCTAATCTCATGCCCAACAAAACCAAAAGAATGAAGCATCTTAGTAACCACACAGTAATATAATTATTAATCAGCCTGCAGTGCTAGAACAATGAGAGCACAGAGCAGTACCACAGTGTGTGGACTATTAATAATTATGTAGTAATAACAATGGGTTCCAGATGCTGAATGGAGTGTGAATATTGAAACTGATTCTACACTCCTGGTCAACAGTGTGAGTTTGGATTCTGACTTGGTTCACTGTTCACTGTGTCTTCCTACATCTCCCAGCCCAGCTCCTTGAGAACATACAAGTCAAGGTTTTTTTTTTTTTTTTTTTTATTGGCCTGACATATTCTGAACTCCTTTCACTTTCCCCCATTTCTCTCCCCTTTTTCGGAACTGACAGAGATGGGTCACGGAGGAGCTCATCTTTTGAGGTTAAAGAGTCAAAGGAGTGGATGATGACTGTATCCGTTTCATGAATGCTTTGACTCAGCTTAGGACCAGAAACCGAAAATTGAAATTCTATATTTTAAGATTAAATCTAAGGTATAAACATATTTTTATGTGTGTGTCTTTTTATGTGTATGTACATATGTTTTGATCCGCCGTACATAGAGGTCATATGTGTATGTTGGGTTTTATACAACTCTCTTTTTCAGACTTTTCATCCACAAACTGATCTGATGATGCCCTGATTTGTCCTGCAGAACGTCCTTAAAAGTCAATGAGAACCCTCTGCATAGGAATAAACCCTGTTGTCATTGCCATGAACTTCCCTCTACATTTGAATATGATCTTGAAATCAAGATACTGCTGCTGTTGTTGTTGTCCCCAGTGAATATTATCTGTATAGGCCAGTAAGGTTAAGCTCATATGTCAAGCCCATTTTTTTTATCCTGATATTAGCAAAACGTGTTTGCTGTTAAAGCAGGTGGATAATGGGAAGAAAGTGCTTTTTGTTTTACTATGACAGTTACTAGAGGTTGATAGAACATGGACTGACTCAGTTCACTGTGCACATTGTAAGATCCCACTGAATCATTGTCCAGTTTCCCTCTTCCTTCACCTTACGTCCTTCTCTTTTGTTACCAGGGACTTGTTCTGCCTTTACCTTATAATTCCACCATGTCTTAGTTTGTCCATGTCTGTTTTGAATGATCATCTATCTGGATCACTTCAGAAATATTAAAAATCTAAATTGCAACAGCTACAGACTAAAAAAGTTTAGGCAAAACAAGGTAATAACAATACTTCAGTACAGTGAAGGCCATATAAGTGTCTTGCTACTGATGTGACGTCCCATTGTGATGTCACAACTTGTTACAGTGGATTCATTTTTATCCTCCATTAAAAGATAATTGCCATTTACCTTTTAGGCATTTGTTCTTTGAACCAGCAGGAAACTGTTTAAAAGTTTCCACAATCCTTCTCTGGAACCTAAAATGACGTCATCTGATGTTTTGTCATGTGCAGCAAACAGTTCCGAGCAACATGTTCACTAAATGTTAATAAATATATCATATGTGATGTTGGCTGGTTTGATCTGTAAGATTTAGGTGTTTGCTGATAAATTTTTATCTGAAAAATACCTTAACTGAAGTACACAGCAGTGATTGAGTTCTGGGACAAAAAGACTTCACCAAATGTAAATGTGCACTTATGTTGCATCAGTGGACTATAAATATTGATGCTTCAACGTGTTCATCACTTTAATGTTGCAGATGGAAACAATGGAGCTAATTTGACCAACCTTGTGCACCAGGATGAATTAAAGAACAGAGCTGCCAGGCACATGCACAGGAGAGGTCAGAGGAAGTGCTTTTGTATGAAGGGGATTTAATATTTCTCATTTAAAGGTCACAGATCTTAGTTAAGACATAAAACGAGTTATAAAAAAGTATTCTAAATAGACAGACAAAGACCATAAAAATTACAAACTTGAACAATGACCCAAAACACGGCGATAAACAATATACAAATATGAATCCAAACAGACAAAAAAAATATATCACTATTGAAAATAGTGCCATAGGGACAATAAACTACCAATAGGCAACAAAAAATAACAAAACAAAAAAGACAAACTGAGCACTGACCAACAGAGACACAAAGTATGTGGTAGGCGAATTTCTAGCTGTTTTGGAGGCCTGTATAGGAGGAGTCAGGGGCCACTATAGCTGTACCTTGGGGCCCCTTTCTCACATAATCCGTTCGTGTTTGTGTGTTTTTGATTAAATGATCATATATCATACATTTTTTGTTTACACTGGGGATAAATAATCACACATTTTTTTGCTCTATTAATTGGATTCAGAAAAATAACTGAAAACTATAGGTTTCATATAAAAAATAGTAGTGGTAAAAAGAACAGGATTTGATGTATTGTGAAACGCACGTAATAGAAATACCCGCAAATTTGACTTAAGTAAATGTACTTTTTACCAGTGAACAAACATAAAGAAGTTGCATACACAGAATACTTAAGAACCTCAAATTTACACAGTACTTCAGTCAATACTGTCCATAGCATCACAAGACCCAGTCAACACTGTGTGTGTGTGTGTGTGTGTGTGCGTTTTGGGGGAGGGGTGGCTAGGCGGGGTCAAAGGCAGTGGTGAAACAGGGTGAACTGGGCAGGAATGCAGAGGAAGAAGACAAAAGTCACAAGGGTTGATGTTGATCTTTCCTGCTACTTTGCCTTTTTGCGTCCACCTCACTAGAAACGTTGGACGACTGCATTTCAGTACTTGTCACTGCTAAAGTGCAGTGTGTTAGGAGGCAAAACAGAATTTGACCTAAAGTCAAAACACAAGTATTGCAACGGAAAAACTGAAACCACCAAAAGTAAGAGTTTCAGATCAGTTTTATTCTCAGGGGAATGATTGCTTTAATGTTGTTGCTTCCGGTGAGTCTAACTGTAGTATTCTTTTGTTTTGTTTTTGCAATTTCTGGAGCAGTAAAACCACTAATTACACCACCTTTTTAAGTTGATTAAAAGTCTCATTTTGCAAAGTAACTGTCATCAGAGAAAAATTGTTTGTTGCTACTGCTACAGTCTAATTTCATGTAATTATTACTACTTCATGTATCATTACTACTGTGCGACTACTAACATTTGAATATTAGGACAAAGGTCATAGGAGAGGTGTCAGTGTACATTTTCACTGTGAAGGAGACGAGCTGTCAATCAACAGGCACAGCGCTTTAGCTTCTCGCGGCGCCTCCGGATAGCGAAGTATAAGCTCAAAATACTTTCGAAGTCAGTGGAAAACATGGTGTCAGTTTATCCATGACCTTCAGTGGGATTCAAAGTATTAGTCTGCATTTTTCCTGTTCAAACCACTCCTGATTGTACTCGACAAATACTGTGTATCTGAAACCGTGGGGCCACAGGGCTCCAGTGTTGTCCAAAAACTGCTCACACTGTCGGTCCTTCATTAGCACAAACACTGTAGCTTCTTTTGACTCAGGCCCACATTCACCCTCACTCTGCCACAATAGACTCATTAGAGGCCAAATGGCGATTCATCCGCTGCTGAAAATAGTCCCCAACAAATGCACTATTTCCTCCTGGTTTTGTATAAAACTCTAAGAACTGGCTATTAAATAAAAGATTGCAGCCTTTTTGATTTATCTATATTTGTGAGAGAAAAACACATTTTGTCTTTCACAGGATTTGACAAAACAATCTTTGACAAGACGAGTAATAATTAGGTGGCGTGTAGGGAGCAGAGTTAATTTTTTAGCATGATGCTGCATATTGCTGTGTGGAAAGGAAACATTAGCAGCATCCTACTAAAATATTCCTCTTTTTATAAATAGGATAGATTTTAATCTTGTTGCACAATAGGGGGTACAATGGAATTGCAGGTACTCTGACTAACACCAGTGCACATTTAAACTCTACACAATACAATAAGGCACAATGCAATAAATACGAAAAAAGTGAAATGTACAAACAAAACAAAACAGTTTATGCACATCTTAGAATTAACAGATTATCCATGAAAGATTGGCAGATCAGACTAAAACCGAATGATATGCTCAGATGGACTCTCTCTCTCTCTTAGGGAAAGAATTAGGAATGAATAAATGTTTTTGAACTTTCAAAACATTGACCCAGGTAGACACTTGACAAAGTGCACAGTTGCTGTTTTTTAGAAGTGAAAGCGGTCTTCACGTCCAAAGAGTTTCTAACTCCTACTAACATTTTAGCAAATCTCTACTCTGCTTTTCTCTCTGGTGCATTTCTAGACACAGTGTTCCTTTTCCAGAGCCTACAGGTAGAAAACTTAACTTAGTGTCTTCCTGCCGAAAACAGGAACTAGAAAACGTAAAGATGAGCCTGTTCAGGCTGAGAAAGTCACTTAGGCTGAAAGACAAGCCCTTGTTCAAAACCAAATAATGAGATCAATGCTTCACAGTTCCTCAAGTTAACCAGAAAAATAAGAGAAAATAGTTGAACATTTTCTATACACAACATATGCTGCGTTTTATGACTCATCAAATTGCAAAGATCTGCATTTTTTATCTTTAGTGAACAGTGCAAAATGTATTTGAGTCAAAACCATATATTTATGGTCGACATCTGTATTTGTGATCCTATGAATGTGGTTCCTTTAATGAGATGTAATGGTAATTAAGCTTTTTTTGTTCTCAGAAGAGAGAACGGCCTCCTTGACAGTCACATCAACATTCCTCCTCTCTGCAGTTAAGACCTATTGACTGCATGTATTCAAATGCTTTCTGAGGGCATGGAAAACATTTGAATATATGCTATACAAGATGTCTGCTACAACACAAATGACATCCATCATCAGTGTACATAGACGGACTGTTAGTGCTGTCATGTTATTCCTATAATGGCTTCTTCTGGGATGGACCCACTTTCTATCTGTTATGACCTCCAGGCTTTTTCCTCTTGGTTGCTTTGAATGTTTACAGTCAAAAAGATGAAGTTGTTTGACCAGTTGGTTTACTGAAGGGGCTAATGGGAGTGGTAGTGGCTACATACTGGGTGTGCTGGTGTCTGGGGTACAGGCGGCTTATTTTATTCCTTATTAGGAATAAAAGCAGTAAAGATGGACTTTTTGTCTTGTTTAGCTTGTTGGATGTGGGCCAATTGTGAATCACTGGAGAAATTAAAATTGAGCAAGTTTAATTTCACCTGTGCATCGTACTTGTAGGTCATCATACAGGTATTTTAGTTAAATCATTAATATGTTTTCATCGACTTAACGTTTGGATATTTTCAAGTAAATTCAGGAAACACAGTGTTTATACTCAAAATCTGAGTGAGTTGAGGGAACATACTTTATTAAGTTGACACGACAGGCCGTTAAATTTAGCCAACACTACTTTGTAGTTCAACCAACCAACTGAGCAGCTCAATAAATTAGAAAATCATATTCCACCAAACTGAGTTTACACAATGTGCGATAATTAATCACTAACACTTGTTTTTTTTTCAGAAGGAAAAAACTGAACTCTACTTCTATTAAGTTTACACAACTGAAGGTTTGAAATGCATGTGTGTTGTTTCATCCAAACTGCTTTAAACAAAACAAAATGAGAATGTGTACTTGAAAGAAAGCAGAAAAAAATATCATGAGTTCAAGAACGAAAATCTTATTTCAGTTTCATAATTTCTACTACTTTGTGTTTCACAAAAGTCTAAAAAAAAGTCAGTCGCTTGTTAAAACAAAAAAGATATGGTCAAATCATTCAACGTCCTGGACATTGACATTAATGTTTGCCAATTTCATCACTGACCTTAAAATAAATTATAGTCCATTTATGTCACCAAAAACATTTGTATTTATAGCAGCCTGTGTGTAGAAATGATTTTAGATGAATGTATAATCAGAAAGAATTTAAAGTACAACAACTAGTTAAACAATGGCATAATTAATAAGCATTATTCATCAGTACACTTTCTTAATGCAGGCATAATCATTTTTTATGTAAAAAAGAAATGTATAAAATACTTTAAAATATGTGAAATATAACAAAACCAATAAGGTTCATGCCAAAATGTGATTATTTCAGTAAACACTTCATAACTTGAAAGTAGTTCATTTACTTTTCATACCTTAGTTTTGCTGTTGAGTTGATGTGATGATTGAACAACTACAATAGGAATCGAGCTGGAAAGTCCTGATTGATTCAGGTTCAGTAATGCTACCAAAGATTTGATGGAGGTTGACAGCAGCGTTACAGACGGACGTGAGCAGCATGAAATATTGTTTCAGTTATGTTTAAAAACTGTTAATGTGGGAGCAGGTGCTTTAGATGCAAAAAAATGAATGGAACCAAAGATTATGAAATTAAGAAGCAAAGGTGATCCTCTGCATATGTTCCTCGATGTCCCCTTTTCAGGTCACTTTTAAAGTCAGTCTGTCAGAGCATAAACAGTCGGACTGAGACATCCTTTAAAGTATATTTAAATAAAACCTTTTCCACAAAAAAAACCTAGCTGAGAATTGAAACCATGTTGTTCATTGGCTTCCTAGAGATTTGTTTCATCATGTTTCACTGACTATTTTTAAGTTAATAAAGTTTGTAATAACTTTTTATTACATTTATTCAGACAATTGGTGAAGTGATGGCCAAACCTTAATATCATTAAAAACATTCACAGCCTACAATGACTGTGCACAACGTGAGCTGTACTAAGGTGTTACACAATTCATAAAACCGTATTTAATAGGACCAAAATATAAGTAACTTTAACATAAAAAACAAACTGCTAAATAAGCAAAGCAAGTGCAGCTCATGGCCAGTTTATTATTTTTTCTTTTACCACATGCCATAGTCCTGGTACAGTCGAAATCTTCAGAAAAGGATCCTAAATGACATTCTATTAAACCACTATTTCTGTAATAAAAAGATGAACTTTCATGTCTAAAATAGAAACATGAATTAGAGAAAAATGTGTTTTTGTAATCTAAAACATGTTTATTTTCTAAAATTTTTACATCTACAAAAAAGAGCCCACACTGCTTACAATGTTTTCTCTGCACTTTTTATTCAAAACGCCACCTAAAACTATTGCGATAAATGCAGGACTTCTGGCCTAAATTGTTCAGTTAAACTTCTCTTCAATTTAATTTAATGCTCTTATTTTCAAAATACCAAAGCGTTTGAGTCTGAAATGTGAAGTCTGAAGAAAATTTCCCTCTTAGAAAAATGTGCAAAAAACATTTCTTTAAATAAAACTAAGCTAAGCCTGGATGAAGCTGTGACTGGACAGTGAAGACAATGCTTATTAAATATGGAAGCTGACTATATAACACTGGTCCTAGAATTAGAAATAGAAGAATTTGTGTTTAATTTCCCTTTATTTTACTGAAGTTATTATGTTAAAATGTGGCCATCCAATCTTACAAAACAGATGACTCACATTTAATGCACAGGTTTCACTTCCTGTGCTAACATATAGAAACAGGATGTACTCTTACACTGAGAAGCATCACTTGCAGATAAAAGTCACGTCAGTAATGATTTTGTTATGAGTTAAGGAATTAATGTTTAATTTCTGTTTAGAAAAGTGTTTCTTGAAGCCAGGAGTGAAGAAAGTACATGAGTAAATGAAAGTAGAACCGCATTGTAATATACTTCCACTGGATGAAAAAAAATGAGTACAAGCTTTTACATGCCAGCAAAATGTACTTAAATTAAAAGCAATACTATAATGTTACAGTATTGCACATTTTATTTCATTATAACAAGTATGTCCTTAGTTAATCTGGTGCAGCTAATTGTATCAATTTATTCTTAAACATCATCATTTTGTACATTAACTGTTGACACCACTCAAATACATGTGATAGAGCAATAATAATTATATATTTGCCTCTGAACTGTGGGCAGGAATACAGGTAATACTTCAGGTGGGAGCTGCTTTTGTGCGTGCAGTACTTCTACCGCTCACTCAAACGTCTCAGCCACTGTTGTTATAACACAGGAGAACAATGCAGTTGCTTTTCTTCTTCCAGCCGTATCTATAGGAAGAGCTTCCGTCAGTCTCGAGCGCTGACCTCTCACCACAACCTGAGACCTGAGAAATCCGTGGGAGGTTCAGCTCTTTCATACCAGCACATGTTCACATTCACAGAAGATCAAACCAGGGTCAGACTAAACACTTTGTGTTGCTGGAAAATTCTTCTGTGGCTGTAAACCACGAGAAATCGTTGTATGTGTCAAGAGCAGAGTCTGCACAGAGCACAGAGAAAGGTTTCATGTGGAGTTTAGGGACTTTATGTCTCAGGAGACACGCAGACACTGAACTGCTTCATGTCAGGCAGCAAGAAGCAGCACTGTGATCGGAAAAGGCATAAGAGAAGAAGAACGAACTGTGTTGTAAGTGTTTCCTGCCGCCAATGACCCCGAACAACAAAAGAAACATCAAAGTCATCTGACCAGCTAAATGGTTCTGGAAGAACAATTTATCAAGGGCTTTTGCACAGCAGTAAAAATTATAAGAATAATGATACAAGATGGTAGAAACATGTGACTTTCTAGATGATTAATATCTAATTAATAACAGCTACATGCAGCCTCAGTTATAATTATGCATTAAATTATGAAAAACACGTGGACCTCAATAAATGACAAAAACAAGCTAAGTGACAGGAAAGACAACAACAACCCGACTTTTGATTTTTCTTTTTTTTTACAATTGAAAGAATAAACGTGTCAGACTGCAGTTATTGACTGACTGGATCTAGACAGTCGGTGTCCAACGTGTTTTAGCCCGAAGTGGGAAGCGGACTGTCCTTCCTGCTCCACGCTTCACTTCATAACGGTCCACAACAACTGGTCCCTGAGTCCCTGGTGCTGCTCGGTTTCACGTCTGCTTGCAGGTTTTCAATCCCGCTCGGTTCGTACTGGATACGCGAATTAAAAGAAAAACGAATCATAATTTCGGCAAGTTTAACCGTTTGTGAATGACACTCACTGATCACGATCTAAAGACAAGTCCGATATGTGGCGAGAGGAGCTGCGCTGCCTCCACGACATGGACAGAGGCATGGACGGACCGAGGGACCGGTGGGGGGGTAAATTAGCCCTTTTCTTTAAGCCCTAAGAACAAGGCAGAGAAGAAGAAGGGGAAGAACAATAAACCCTCAGGAAAGCATCGTCCATTCTGCTCCGCTCTCATATTCTTTACCTTATCCGCGGTTTTCTAACCACGCTCACGTTGTTTCCCCGGTGATCCTCCATTTCATTCGATCTTTGGAAACTACTCCGCACGAGCCGTTGACCGCGGCGGCGGTGGGAGCGTGTCAACAGGCTGCAGAGAAGAAGACCCAGCGCCCTCTGTCTGTGCGCGCTGTGCCGCTACCGCCACCCAGCGGCCGCGGCGCGTCACTGCAGACGGGCCTGCGCCGAGGCCTTCCGCTTGGAGGCCTGGACGGTGGAAACGAGTCCGCAACGGCCGGACGGAGAAAAACGGGCTCATTATAGTAACAGAAAATAAATTATAATTATATCTCTATATTTTTTTGATTTATTTTTGTGTGTGTAAAAATTATGTGTTTCAATTTAGCAACCTGTCACACAGCTCCGGTTGAAAGCCGACCAACTTCCGACTTGTCGTTGTCTCTTGAAGCTGTCGGTAACCTTTATTTTTATTTGAATTAATGGGACGGTAAATAATTTGCCCAAAAAAAAAGTCAACAGATTTCATTCGGGGACTCTATGGATTGTTACACTGAAATTAATGTGAGCAAAATGGCGTTTCCGCTTCCGCGTGCCAACCCCCCCGAGCTGTTACTAATTAACCCGCTCACCACAAATTAATTACGTCTTCTTTAATTGCGTGGAATGGAGCCGCGGGCTGCGCAGCCGGGTTTGAGCCGCTCCGACACCGGGACCGGATGAGCCGAGGCCCCGAAGCGCCCAAAATGTGCGTGGCCATCGAAAAGGCAAACGATTTTATATGGAGAACTGGGGTCGATGCTGAGCCAACTGTGCGACCGGCGGTGAGGGGACATGAATTCACTGCGGTCCACGGCGGAATGACGCGGCTCGGGACGCGTCCGGGTCCGGGATGAGCTCGGTAAGAGCGCGCGAGCCGGCTCACTCCTTTTTCCGAGAGGCGAATCTGAGTGCGCGCTCCCGCTACGTGCACGCTGTTTACGGGAGTTTACGTTGATAAAGTGGGATTAAATAAACTTTGGGGTGACGAATCGATAATCATTAGATAATAAGCTATCATTATTATTATTACTATTATTATTAGTTGTCGTAGTCATACCAGTAATAATTAATATTGTTATTATTTTTAGGAATTATTACTAGCAGTAGTGATTGTTTGTAATAACAGACACGGCCCTGCACTGCATACGTTTCACAAGGACATTTTGGAATTTAATGTAATAATATCAAATGAGTAAATTACCGATAAACGTCTAAATGATCATCCAGATGTTGAGTATTATTTAGTAAAAACAGTCGTGACGGATTTCTCGGTATGTCCCATAGGTCCGTATAACTAGGTCTTCGCGGTTTTGGATAAAAAAAACGCGAATCGTTTAGTGCTTCTGCCGCTGACCGTGGCTGATAACGTGGATTTTACTTGTCAGTGGCCCCGCGGCAAAGCAGCGGTTGGGCTCCTCCTTACACTGACCCCCTCATCTAAGACTGACTGAACACACCTGATCCAGGTCCTCAGCAGTGGGTAGTTGAAAAACAAGCAGAGCAGGTGGTTCTTGAGGACCAGGACTGATAAGCGGGTTAAGCACTTTGTGAGCAGGACACAAACACGTATTTCAAACTAAATTTGGACACAGTTATTTTTGCTGAATGAAACATGCAGCCAATCATTATTTACAACCAAATAAAAGGTCCTGGGATTCTAAGGCAAGAAACCCTCACGAGTCAGTAATTAACAGCAGAGTCACAGGTGTTTCTTCAGGAGATGTTGCTTCATTCAAGTGTCCTCCTACGTTGGCATTTGAGCCTGAATAGACTTTTCAGAGAAGTAAGACAGGTCTGTTTCAAGAAAAAAAACTATATTTATAAATTGATGGAATTTTCCCAGACAAGACACAGGGTGTAGGATTTATTTACTGCATGTCCTGCAAAGCCTTTCATTTCCAGCATGGTGAAGTTCAGCAGATCTAACACACAGATACATTAACTTTTACCCCTGAAGACTAAGATATGCTGTCATGTCCACGTAGGTCAAAACGGAGAATCGGATAGTGCACGTTTTGTTTTTCCCTGTACCTGCAGACACTTTCTGTCTCATTAGCTGCACTGTCACAGGTTGACTCTGTGGAAACTATTACACCATTTCGCTGCATTTACAGAGCCATTAATAATAGAAGATCTCCAACGAATTGTCAATCATGCAGAGAAAAGAACAAATAAGTGACATTTGTTGAATCTGTGTGAAGCTAAATGCAATAAATGTTTTGGTGGATATTTTCAAATTCTGAAGTACTCAATTAAAATGGTTATGAAGATGGGACTTTACTAAAAATAAAGACATTCGGGTTGTTATTTAAGGTCACTCACCTGCTCATTCTGGAGCTTTTGACCCTGCCACAGGCGTCTTCGGCAGACGACATTTGCTCCGTTGTCATGGAATTGCACATGCTCAGACTGTAATCATCATGTCATTTAAATAACTTCACATTTCCTTTGTAGCTCTGAAAATTGCTCATATTGACAGATTTATTTTCAAACTTGAAGCCCTTGTTCTATTGTGTTGTGAAGAACAGCGGCACCGATTGTGATAATAATAAAACATTTTATTTGTATAGCACTTTTCTAAATACTCAAAGACACTTTACAAGGAGAGAGAAAGCAACAATGAAAATGTCATGAATAAAAATAGAAAACTTTAAAAAGAGAAAATACAATGTCAGTAGAATTGGGGGTATTTCAATGAGCACCATGTTAGCAAGCAACCTAACAGACCAACATACTGGATAGAATTAAACTTGATATTCATCAACAGATTTGTCCGTCTTTTTTTGGATTCATCCAGCCAACCGTGACTGGCTGCTTATTGAAACACCCTGACGCTAGGTGTTAACTACATCTATCCTGCGTGCAGTGAGATGCAGGCATGATGGGGTTTTTTTTTTCTACAGGAAAAGCAACACTGGAGGGTGTGTTGGAGCTGAGGCGAGGGGGAGGGGGTCCAGACCTGCAGACATACTGCATTTTGGCCACTGTAGCCTCCAGATAGAGCCACGTTAAGGGCACAAACCAGACCCAGTGCTGGTGTTACAGGTGATCGTGTGAGTGAGTTGTGATGAGGGGTTGATGTAAAGCGACGTTACTTCTTTACGGCCGACACAGCTATAGTTAGAGGAAGGGGGTGGGTGGCAGAGACGGTAATGGTTATTTAGCACTTGTCATAAAGTGCTTTAAGGTGAAAGAAAACATGGTAACAGTCAGTTTGGAACAAAAAAGTACGGAGACTAATCTAGATTTGATTCCCAGCCAACGGATCATTAAAACTACAGTAACAACAAGCCACCAATCGGATGCAAGTTTAGGAAAAAGTGAGCTTTCAGTTGTGTGTTAAAAGAAGGTCACTGCACCAAACTGTCCTTATTCGGTGCTTGGGGCCGAGTCACAAGGAGGTCCTGGTCAACAGCACGGCTTCCGTCCACTATGAGAAGCCGAACTGGCCGGCAGAACTGTAGTTCCTGGTGCTTGCTATTGGTGCTGTAACGTCACAGAGAACGGAAGAGGCTTTTTGAAATAGTCATGCCATCTCCGAGCGCACAATATACACAATGTTCATTCTGGAGCACAATGAAGGGGTTTGTTTAATCAAAAACAAAAAAGAAGTTCATGGTTCCGCTTTCCCTTTATTTTCCAGAAGCCTCACTGACACAAAACCGTATTCGGACCGAAGGGAGAATTTTGTCACATTTAATCCGACACCGTGGAGCCCTGGAATCCCTGGTATTCAGGGTTTGGAATACAGTCTTGATAAAAAGAAAAAGGGTGGTATCATTTAACATATGGAAAACAGGGCTGGGGAGAGACACTATTCATAATGGGAAGGATAAATATTTTTATAACTAGAGTGGGAGAGGGGAGATAAGGAGAATAACTCTTAGTGAGAGGACAGACTTTTTAACTTATAACCAGTACATGGCATAGATCATACATAAGGGTCAAGGCAACACATTTCTCAAACCTAACTACTCAGTAATCAATCTCAACTAGTTCTCAATGATGCCCTTCCCCATTCCCAAACTCAATGCTCCAAAGGATGGGTGAGGTGCTGGATAGGCGTCCAAAGTCCTCCATTCTCGACGCTGAATCCAAAATGAGCGGGAAGGACGTGGGTGTATGGGGATGGTGGTGGTGGACGCGGCGGTAAAGGTGGTGGGATGGTTCCCAGGCATCTCATTGATTGTAGAGGGAGCGCTGCTCCCAGGGCATGGCCTGGATGGTGCGTGGCACAGGAGAAGGTTTGAGTGTGGGGGCTCCGTTCGGATGAAGAACGTGGCCAATGGGGTTGATGGTGGTGAGGGGCCGCTGGGGGGCCAGAGAGAAAGCGTCCTGGTGCTTTGGCTGTAGGGGGGAAGTGGGGAAAGGAAGAGAGACAAAAAAGGCGGACAAAGAATTCTGTTAGAGAACCAATTGGGAATGGTGGGGAGGAAAGGGAAAATAAAGACAACAACGTCCGTGGAGTGACTGCAGGTAAAACAACACCAAATGATGACCTGATGAGATTTCGGTGGAATGGGGAAAAGTAAAGGAGGAACAGAACAACACACCAAAACCCAGGGTGAAAACACAACGCAGGGGTGAAGTTGGTTGTTGATACAGAACATGCAGAGCAGCGCTGCACAACTAATATTATATCTGTTGTGATTTTGATCTTCAAGTTTTTGAAGGGAGACCAGTCGTCAGACCAATGTGAACATTCAAATGATATAAAGTCAAAAACGGTCCAGTTCTAACTTCACACAATAAAAACTATTCTAAAAAACAGATTGTTAAAAACACTTTGTTAATCTTCAAAAATTGATAGTCATCCTTTCACTTAAACATCACCGGAGAGGGAGAATTAGTGAATTTTTGTTGACACTCACTCATAGGTCAGCCACACTTTAAACCATAGCCGATTTATTAGTTGTTTGTAATCTACATAGGCAAGATTTGAAACCTTTGTATTGTATTTTTACTAGAAACAATTAATTTATCCACCATGTACAGGTGCAGTTTTGTATTGTAGGTGTGATAAAGGAAGAGTTTGACGTGTTACCGTGATAAGTCTTCCTCCAACTGTGTGGTTGGTGTTTTCATGGTTGGCTGTTTTTCACCCTTTTTTTAAGAACTATCAATATTTACACCAGAGAAACAGTTTGTTTACATAAACGCTCTGATGTAAACTTAGTTTTATTTAAATGTTCTGAATGTATTCTGATTCCAAATACAAAACTCAAATCTATACTAGCAATTCTCAGCAGATAGTCTTTGTTCCATTTGATTTTAAATTTCTAGAACATCACAACAGATGTGTTTTTAGCCCTTGCTGAAGTAAAATATTTCTGCAGGATTAAAAAAAAAACTCATGTCTAATCTAAACATCATCCAGATGTGCAACACAGACCAAGTAAATGATTAGTGTGAAAAGTGTGAAAGCCAGGACTGAGTTAACGGCACAGCCCCAAGTTAGTCGTGTTAGAGAGCTTCCTACCGCCAGAGAGGATTTACAGCTCAGGGCCCGAGAGGGGACGTCCTTTAGGCACAGTGGGAATCCACATTTTCAAACCTGTATCTTCAACCCTGCTCCTCAATAGTGGGTTCTCTTTTCTTAAATTCTATAGAAATAAAATCTAAAATCTTTATCTGACAAAAGCACAAATAAAAGATTTCCAGTATTTGTACTGTCCAACTTCAGTGTGTTCACCTATAATTGAATACATTTCATAATTTAGACAGTTTGTGCTGTGTCTTTAACCCTCTGATGATCACAGCCAAAAAAGTTAGAAACCTGCATTTTCTGTCACTATTCAGTTAACATCTGTGAGTCAGGCCTCCAAAATAATTCTGTGGTAGAGGAGAAAGACTATTTTACTCTTTCACAGATGAAGAGAAAGATGTAGAATGCTTTCTGTGCTCAGTGAATCCACATTTTGTGACCGCACCTGTGATGATGAAGTGTGCACCAGTCCATGGCAATGGTGACGTGTATATGTGTCAACATCGAAGCAGAGGTGTAAATTAAAGATGTTAAGAGAGCTACGCTGCCATCAAGGCAACTTCTTTGCTCAAAAAGTCTGTGCATATTACTGGAGGAATTTACCAGAGCCCATTCACTTCATGTGCTGTGTTCATTAGACCTACTGCAGTCCAGTTCCATCTCCTACTGAAATTTGATGGCGTGTCATAAAGAGGAGAATCAAACGAGGGTGACCACAGACTGTGGAGCAGCTGAAGTCATGCATCCAGCAAGAACGGGAACCATTTCTCGAACGGTTAAAAAGTGGCATCACAACAAAAAGCTCTGTAACAAGGTGGTGAGCATGCTTCTGCCCCAGCTTCTCTAAATTTGTTTACATTTTGAAAATAAATTTAGTATGAAAATCCTTTATTTACATTTCTGTCAGATAAAGGGAAAAAAAAAAAAAACAAAAACAACAAAAAAAAACAGTTTTTATTGAATTTTAGAAAAAATATTAATCTTTTCTGCAAATTGGGGTTTGTAGCTTTGGTTTAATATTTTTGTTGGTAAATGTATCGGTGAACTTAGACATTTTCCATCTGCACTTTGGCTGCTGATGTTAGACCGGGTAGAATACAGCTTTCCTTTTAAGGCAGCTCCTTAATGCGCAGTTATGTTTCACTGCAGCCACAAACCACAGAGGCAGTTCCCTCCTAATTTGAATTATTACTATACAGTGTACAAACCATATTTCTATCTGTGCCCAAAGAACATTTTAAAAGAAAACAGCAGAGGAAACTAAAAAGATTTTAGAAGAAGACTGTCCACCAGGTGTCTTTACTGATACTAGCACTAGCACAGAGGCTCCCAGTGGACAAAAAGCATTCCAACATAAGTCCCTCGCTCCTCATGTTAGTAGGCAGACAGGGAGAAGGCAGCTAGCCAGCAGATAGGGGACAATGTGGCGGTTCGCTCTCCTACCATGGGGTTGGCGCTCAGCCTAGTGTATCCCGAGCTCATCTCCTTTACCTCAGGCACCAGGGGCTGAAGCAGAGAGTACGAGGAGGACGGGGTGGTGCTGGAGGAGGAAACATGTTTGGAGGACGAGCTCCTCATGCTCTGCTGGCTGCTCTGGGAGGAGACAGAGCTGGGACGGCCCTGTTGGGACACAGAAGATCAGCGGACCCTCTCATAGCAACTACACAATTATAAACCTGCAATGATTCCTCAGGGCTGATGCTGCTGCTGTGACCAGTTTTCTCCTCCCTACCTGGTGGGGGTCAGGCACAGATTGGCTGGTCACACCACCACCCTGCCCTCCCTGAGACATTGGTGACACACAGTGGGAGGGCAGGGTTTCCTGCTGGCCGTGTCCTCCATGTTGCGGTTGCATCATGGAGTTAGCACTGTTCTGCTGCTGTTGCTGCTGCTGCTGCTGTTGCTGTTGCTGTTGTTGCTGCTGCTGCTGACGGCGAGGATTGGCGGAGAAATTGGAACGACGACCACCAGACTGGATGGAAGGAGGGGTGGATTAAGAAAGACAGGAGGGAGAGTGACATTTTAAAAATAGCATGTCTCATAACATACATCGTTCACACCACATACATGCCAGTAATGCACACAGTTTGTGACCAGAGATATTTAGACAGAGCAGAGGAGAGGTGACAGATGAATGTGATGAGCTGGTGTCACTGAATCAGCGACAGGTCAGAGTAAAAGTTTACGTATTTCAGCTGTGTCTCAGTTTCACTGCCTTTCACTAACCTGTCTTTAAACCTACTGATATGAGGGGATGGAGTGATCAACTTGCACACACATACATACACACACAAACACACAGAGATACACTCAACCATTTAAGTCTGCCAAATCTAGATATCATAAACTGTGTGAAATGGCGACTTCCAGCATTAACATGAATCTACATCTATCTTTATCTAACCGTACCTACTGAAGACATGTCAGCTGACCATATTATCTGCTGAGTGTAAAACCTTCTCACTGACTTTTCCCTGAACATTTAGAGCTGCAGTAAAGCTGGAAGCTTCAACTCTGCCTCTCTGTCCCTCTGAAAGTACTTTAGCTTCACAGAGTACTCAGAGCCCCTCACTTTTGAGCTCACTATGCTATAAACTTTATTGCCAGTGACATTGATGACAAGGTAAAAACAATTTTGGAAAGGTTTAAAAATGTATAACTCGTCCAAATTAAAACCTGTACCTTACAAAAGTGCCTTTTTGGGCTGTTTCCACCTAGCAGACGACTTATCGAGCTGTAAGTGACCTTTGAGGTTTTTGACATCTCTGTGATGAATCAATTCGACTCCACGGGTGGACTTCAATCGCATTCCAGACATAATTCAAAGGCTACATTCACATCAAACCTGAAATGACCTAAATCCACTTCAGATGGAATTTTTCAGAATAAATACAAATTATTAAAAGCAAAGTTGAGCCACTGACCATGATGGGGTGGCCTAGGCAAAGGGTCTACACATAGGTAAATTAGACACAGTTTTTGATTTTAAATAAATGTTCTGAACTCATACAACATGAAATTGGGGCAGGAAGGTGTCTGCATACTTTTTGTTTTATGTTGTACAAGTATAGTCTAAACTTGATAGTTAGCATTTTACATACAGTAGCTGATTTCCCTGCCACAAAATGACAAAATGAGATTGGCTTAAAAAAAAAAGGCATACAGTCATATAAAACAATGACTTATAAGAAAAGAAAAAGGCACTAATTATTAGTGGTCGACCCAATTGGCATTTTTACTTAAATCGAGGCAGATTAATAAAATATGTCTGCGGAGATACCTGCAGTTCACTTGCATATGTGACTACAAATCAGAACATGCTGATGTGTAAAATTATTTGAGCACATCAGTGTCAGAAACTCAGCTGGGTGAGCAGGACGGCAGTGAGTGAGATCAGCGGACCGGGACATTTAGTTCATGCTGCAGTCTCTGCACACTCTGTCCAGTCTTTGTGACCTGTCGGCAGAGCTGAACTAAAGGACAGAAGGAACCCAGGTAAGGCGCCGTTAGTTTTCGAGTGTACATTGCTGTAAGTGCAAACGAAGGGAGTCATAACTTCACCAGCCCACTTGTTGAACCAGTGAATCTCTCTCTCTGCCTGTGATCTCTCATTTATAATCGCATCGAGAGTGCTGGTTGATCAGTAATTACTATGAGCACGCTGAAGGGAAAGACTGTTTACTGTACAGCAACATTTTTTGCCCAGTTTACTACTAATCTTTAAGATGAGCAAGTTCTGGTGAACTAACTGCCCATACTTACAGCAGAGCAGCTGCTTAGCAGAGCGAGACGTGACAGAGACAGAGGGAGGCAGAGGATCAGTGATCGAGACGGATTTCTATACTGTTCATCGTTTTAAGACCTATCCCAGTGACAACTGATGTTTAAAGTTCAAATAGGTTTTCAGCTGCTGTGGGATTATTTTCAGAGACATAATTCTGTGCTTAGCCTAGCTTCACTGATGCCAATGCGTGCGCAGTTCATTTGTTTGAGCATTAATAAAAGTTTAGTGTAGCAGTGCGTTTTCTGCCACTCTATCTTGCTTTTATGTTAAAAAAAAAAATCAGGCCAACACTCCCATGAGTATTAGCAGTCAAACAAATAACGGCTTCAAGGGAAAAGTCGGCTGCTAAAGAGCGTGTGAGAATGATTTTATACTCGCAAGCCACAGTGTAAGACATTTCCCATCAGAGGCGGGCACCATCAGCACTTACACGTCCTGACCATCACACTCCTGTACGAGTTGGCCCTTCCTCAAAGCTAAACACCAATCTGCTGACCTTGCCTCACACACAGACACACACATTCACGCTCACACCAACCTGGTTTTTGGCCGCGGCGCTGCAGCGGTGCTGGGCCAGGTCCAGCATGGTTCGGTAGCTCTTAAAGCAGGACGGGCAGTTGAACCGGTTCTTATGAACCGACCCCACACACACACAGACACACAGACACACATATAAATTTGGATTACTGTTCTTGTGAGGACAATAACTGATATCTAAATCCTGACCCTTTCCCTAAACTTAGCCTAATCCTGGTCTAATCCTGTCTCTACAGGAAAGCTGGCAGCAAGTTCTACAGAACAAGATGGTTGTAAAAACTGGAGCTGTAAAGAGAGCAGATGATCAAAGAAAATCATACAAACACACACACACACACACACACACACACACACACACACACACACCTAGTGCAATTTTACACATTTACACACTATACTCTTGCCTGGAACTACTAGTCAGTAGTCAACATTACAGTCTGACAAATTCACCTTGATGACATCATCAGCGACAGCACAAGAATTTAAATTGTTACCGAAGCTCTGTGTTACAAAGTGGCAGAGTAGGTTCTGAACGAAGTGGGCATTTAAGAAGGAAGTGTCACATTATCTGCTTCCTTCAGGATGCTGCTGATGCTGTGGTCAAAACAACAATTAAGGCAAATTAAACCAATCCCCGTGAATCCCACCCAAGAGTACGATATTGTCCAACCACTGCTTCCTTTCTGTGAACTTGACCTACACTCTATACTCTCCCTGAAGACCTCACACCAGAGCTGCAAATGAAAGACCGTCTTTGTGTGTGTTTGCCACTTGAAACAGTCAAAACGTTGTGGTTTATTCTCACTGGAACAAGATGCCTTTGATTTTTAATGATTTAGGACCCAACAGTACCAAAAAGTTCGCAAAATCCTGGAGGGACTGAGCATCGACAAACAGTTTTTTTCAGTACAAGTATAAGGTAAGTTAAGTCACTTCAGGCAAAAATAAATAAATAAAAAGGCATGTGAGTTCACACATTTTGGTTGTAGAACAGGGATTTTAACCTGTTATACTTGGTAAATTCAACAGTTTCTGACAAAGAAGTGCATCATGGTTTCTAGTTCAGTACACACCAATCAGCACGAGCGGCCTTAATGTCACGGAGCACAAGGATCACCATGGTGACTGAGCAGTCTGCAGCTCCACAACCCCACACACAGCAAAATGTCATATACACTGTGTGCAGGGTGGTCCACAAATTCTATACTCAAGTAAAAGTACAAGTATTGGCCTAAAAAAAAAAAAAAAAATCCAGCTGAGGTTTGCCTTCAAATCTTTTACTCTAGTACTAAGCAGGTTATTTGCATTTCACTTTACAGAAATAATAATAATAATAATAATAATAATAATAATAATGTTCTTTGCAAAAATAATGATTTTTGCACTGCAGATGGAACAAGACATCCCAGGTGTCATGGAGAGAGACAGAGCGAAATTGAACGTTCGAAATTTAGAGGGAAAAAATTTGCTTCTAATTGGAGTGACAAACTACTAGAACATCAAAGCCATTAAAATTACATTTTGTCAAATACAAAAATGTGTTTAATACTGATTTTACTACCATTTAAAACAAAGCTAAGAAGCTTGTTGGACAAATGTTCCTATAACTATTGTAGGAATAAGGTGCTGTGATCACATGCGGAACACTTATTACTTGGGAATAAAAAAAACTGTCTTTAAAAGAGCCGCTGACAATAGTCCACTACGCTCCAACTCCTCAAGTTTAAACAACAGCTACGAACAAACTTTTTCACATTACTGGTAGAAAACTAAATATCAAACTATTTATATTAGCAATAAAGTTACATCCCAACATACACAGTTCCAAACATCAACCACTCTGCTGTCAGGCAACAAACCTCCTGTTCCCCAGAACTTGCCCTCTTCTTCTACGTGCTGCTCTCTTTGTACACAGAGACTGACGCACGAGTGGCCCATGTGTATGGAAGAGGTAATTACCATCTGAATTATGCGTCAAAGGTCTACTGTAAGCAGGTAAATCTGAACTTTACTCAAGCTCGGACTCTCACGAAACTTCATTGGAGTCCTGGTGAGAATAATTAAGGAGTGGTTTGAGATTTTTCGACTTGGTCTTAATAGAAACTTTAGTGCTATTTATGCATATGGAACAAGCTGTTGGTTGTTAAAGGTTTTCCTGCCTTCTACAGTGTCTGAATGTTTCCACTTGGAACACAACTACACCTTAACAACTGAGAACCACAGTTCACCGAAGACTCATAGGAAACTTCAGCTGCTGCACTGGGCTACATCGATTCTCAATACATAACTCTTACCATATTTGTAAGACATATTTTACTGATTTATGTTCTCCTGAGCTCTGGCAGAGGGATATGATCTAGTGACTTGTGGTTAAAGATTGAATCAGAAGAATAGTAAAGGCTGACATTTGTGTCAGACTTTTGGGAGGCTTTTTATGTTTTATATAAGACTCACAGAAATTGGATGAAACAGACAGAATAAGGGAAATAATCAACACTCACGTTCACCATCTTTAGTCATAAACTGAAATCATATATTGATTTTTCATCGAGGGAAAAAAAGCAAGCACGTAAAGGTCAGTGCTTTTGTAGTGTTCCATGCCTGACCCTCACTGGTGTCCGGAAATAAGTTTGAGTGCTGTGTCAAAAAATGACTTACAGCCTTAATTACACGTCCTACAATGTGAATACTGGCCATGACAAATTGCAAGAACAAATAAACTGGCTATTGAACAAAGTAACAAACTTCTAGGTAAACTAAATAGTCATATTCCATGTGGAAACCAGATGTTAAACGAGTTTGTTATGAAAATATTGCGGAAATGACGTATATTGAAAATCTGCATGGTAAACACTTGATTGAAAATTCCAAGTCCAAAGGTGCAGAACTGATGATCATCTTTACTAGGGTCTCAACTGCTTCCTCCCTCAAGCCAAATGTGGCTCAGTTATGCGAGAATGTTGCCAGGTCTCTAGCAGCAAGATGAAAGGCCATGTTAAAGAGCAGTTCATGTTCTTCAATGTTCCACTTATGTTCAGGATATTCCATGTTGGAAAGCTTAAAGAACTGTTAATACAGACATTTGAACTAATTATTATAATTATTATTTTGTTTACTTATTACTGATTGATTGATTGATGTTCTTATTCATTTCTTATTTATTTTCTTCTAATTTGTTTATTTATTTTTTCCATGAGAAGATTAAAATTATTTAAAAGTTTTTCAGTAAATTGAGTCCATCTGAGCAGTGTCTCAGATTTTACTCAAACTATGACACATTATCCCCTAAAGGAATCCAGCATTGTATAGTAATTAAAAGCTACACTTCAAACAGATTCTAAGTAAATTTAACTACAATATGCTAATAACACCTGTTTCACTCTTCATTTCTAGGAACAAAAATATCGTAGGGCTTTTTCTTTTATGTATTTTTAACATGCATTTACCTATTTTAAACTCCACTCCTGTCCCGAGAGCTCTTAAACTGAAAGCCAACCGCTCTAATTCCAGATTAAATTTAGAAATGCACCCATAACAATCAGCTGGCTGACACTGTCTGTATAGCTGTGTGGTCGCCAGGCAGCGTAACGTACCTGGGCAACACAAAAGTTACTACACAGCAGTCAAAAACGGTGCATTCGTCAGCGTGTTTGTGGACTTCAGGTAGAGGTCTCGACAGATGCCCATGCTTCAGTGGTGGAAAGTAACAAAGTACAAATAGTTTGTTACTGTACTTAAGTACAATTATCACGTATCTTCTCCACTGAGACAAGGTCTGGGAATCAAACCTGCGAGTGCCAACTACTCTTCCCCCACGCTGCAAAGCATCAGATCATTTATTAAATCAGTTTCAATCTATTGCACCGCCCCAACAATAAAACAGCACTGGTCAACAGAAACAAACAGAAGAAAAAAAAATAGTCAAGTCTTTAATACTTTAATCTTCAATACTTTTAATACCTTAAGTAAAATCTATATAAAATATTAATTATGTACTAACATATACTTCAGTAGAAATTTCACTGGGTACATCTACTTTCACTAGCATACATTATAGTTTGTGTATTTGTACTTTTACTTAAGTACAGTTTTTGAGTACTTCAGCCACCACTGCCGCCCGGGCACCTCCAGTAAAGAATAACTTTATATTTAAATATTCAACTCTCTTCACCATTTCTACTGAAAACATTGTTTCAGTGGCAACATTTGTGTTTCTGCAGCCTAGGAGCAAGAGACCGCTGCCTTCGCACACAGGCACAGAGACAGAGCTCCTCTGGAAAGGGAATAGCCAAAATGCATCGCAAACAAACGTCTTAAAAACCTGGAGTTTTTTAAAACTATAAAACTGAGTTGGCGAGATAAAATGTTCAATATAAAAGTTTGGTAGCAATAATAAACAGACAATCGATTTTCCTAATTTGACCAGTAGTGTTTGCAGAACAAATATTGTTAAAGCTTCTAGACTCGATGGTCTTTAATAGTTTAGCCCTGGGGCTTGTTTAATGCTGGGTTTCAGTCCCAATCCCTAATTACATTTTCCCTCTTGAAAATTGTGTAGAGAAACAATGTTCTTCAAGATACTGTCTCAAAATCAGAAATTCCAGCATTGTTGCGCATCTAGACTGTATTCATCGGTTTTTCCCCTTTCCAAATATGAAGATCTGGTACAAAATAAGGCACTTGCTGTAGACCATCCCTTGAATTGCCTTGGGCAGATAAGTCGTATCAAGGCTCTACATATGAGAGATTGGAGCATTCCTACAAACTTGTATAGTTGCTTCGGACAATCAGACCCCTGATTCGGTGCAAATATGACTAGTAACTTAATTTCCATTACTCAACACAGTTCCCGTCATTCCAATTCAAATACGCATCACATTTGTCATTCTTATGTGTGTGTAAAACCTGTACCTAAATTACTATACACAGCACACCCCTCAAGATCCCAAGAACTGCGGTGCTGCCACAAAGCCCAGTGATGCAGCAGTTCACCTCTCACACACCCACCTGGTTAGATGCAGCAGCGGTGCACCGGTGCTGGGCCAGCTCAAGCATCGTCCTGTAGCTTTTGCAGCAGGACGGACAGTCGAACCGGTTGGGCCCGTCATCGTGGATCCTCTGGTGGTTACGAAGGTACCGCGCAAGGCGGAAGGCCTTCCCGCAAAGGTCACACATGTAGCGCTTCTGACCGTGGATTCGCATGTGGTTACGCAGGGACATGTAGTTGGTGTAGGGCTTACTGCAAAAGTCGCACCTGAGTTTTGAAGATGACAAGTAGGTGGATAAATGTCAAACTGGATTAGGGACATCAGGGATTAAACCGATGCCTCTATTTACAATGAATTACAATGTTTATTTGACATAAACAGCAGACGATCCCTCTGTCTATTCATCTAAGATAAATTTGTGTCCCTACCTAAAGTCTCCAGTCTTGTGGGTGAGCTTGTGGTTGAGCAGGGAACTAGCATGCTTGTATGCGCAGTTGCACAGGTCACAGACATATGGCCTCTCATCTGATTCCATATCATCTGTGGCTGTTGTTGTGGGCGCTGGTGCTTGGGACTCCATGGAGAGACTGGAGCTGGACAGTGACGCTGAGGAGAGACTGGAGCTGGAGAGGGCTGTTGACGAGGAAGGAAGCTGACTGCACCAGCTGATGGTCGAACTCGGCTGTGACAGAGGAGAAGGAATCAACAAGTCATAGATAAGTTAATCTTCACTGATGTATCAATCATTTTCTTGAATTGGTATGACAGTTTTAATTTGAACCCAATTATACAGTGAGGTCTTTAAATATTTGGACATTAATCATATTAATCATCATCATCATCTTTTTCAGGCTCTATAACATAACGTATTTAAAATAAAACCATTAAGATTTAATTAAGTACAGAATGTCAACTGTTATATTAAAAATATATATTTATATTCTACAGACATTTTGATATAGGCCATCTAAGGATGTGCATCAATGTTATTTGATAATTCATATAAATTAATATAGTCAAATTACTTAGATAAAACGTGCAATGTTTTTGGAGCCCTTTATTTTTATTTTTTTATCATAGAGAAACTGATCTTTTATTAGGACACTTAGCATGGGCAGCTGGGACATATGCGAGCAGAGGACTCGGGTAAAGATTGTCAATTTTGGCATTACTTTACACAGCTGGACAACCAAATTGTGTATGCCTTATGCGGGGTGAAGGCATCTTTCCTTCGTTCTCCAAGCAGGTTTTGCACCCCGATTGTTCAAATAATTAACTCTAAATGCCTTGATCATTAAACCTCAAAAATACCTGTAACGCCCATCCCTAAGAACATTGATATTTTAAAGGTTCAAAGGTAAGTCAAACAATTCTTAATAAGCCTTTTATTTTTAATGTGTGGTTTCAAACCTTTTGCAGATTTTGGGACTTAACATTGGCTTACATCTTGTGGGTCTTGTAGTAAACCCCAAGTATTTTCTCTTGTAAAGTCTTGATTGTTGACTTTAGCACTGATACCACCAAACTCTGAGGCTGTACACAGAATAGGCTCTCTCCTCATCTGGAACTGAAAGCTTCTGCCAACCAAAACAGATGTTTTCCATGTTCTTCTGGGCCTTTAAGTGTTCCTGAACTGAGAATTGATTTCTCTATTTTTAAGAATGTACCAAAGACATAATACGGACACACCTAATCTGTCTATTTGACTTCCTTTGATTTTTTTAGTCTAGTGGCAACTTGTCAGGGAGAGCTCTTTGCAATAACAGATGCAAAGACAAAACTTAAATTCTATTCTATATCTGTTATCTGCTAATTTGTTAAAGGAGTAAACAGGAAATAGCCTAATACATGGTTGGCTTTGAAATATCTACTTAATTTTTTTGAGTCACCAAAATTTGGGTGAATAAAAAATGCATTTAATCCCTAAACAGTTCACACGGTTCAGACAACCCCTAACCCTTAAATTAAAGCTGACAGTCTCTACTTAAGGCACATTTTCACTGTTTTATTTTAAACTCTCTGTGGTGGTGTAAAGCGCCAGACCAATGAAAAGTGTTTCACTGTCTAACAATTACTGTCTGACTGTAACGTAATGTATGTGTGAACTTTAAAAGAAATTTAACAAAGGCCTTTTGAAAACCTGCCGAATGTGATGCAATTGTAAACATGACAGAAACTATTAAACATAACATCAGAATGTGTTCCATAGAGAGCAGGGTAAACTTCAGCTCGGAGTTGTTTTGCTGTACATGACAATATTCCAACCAAAGGATAAAATGTAGCCTTGGGTACAGAAAGTGTCCTCCTGTGAAGACAGTACTGTCCAGCACCGTAAAAAAATAAGAGAAAACAATCTATGAAGTTTTGAAGGAAATGCACTCAGCACTATCGGCAGCTAGTCTTTTTGTTCTGCATGTGCCTAAGACACAGAGCCAAAACCATCTCATGCCATTATCGTAACAACCCAGAGTGTTATTTCCCCCAACTCTCCTTTTCCTTTACATGATGGGTTATCTGTATAAATAATGCCTTATGAGTTTTTGTTCTTGTACATTTCACAAAAGGTGTAGAAAAACAAAAGAATCACCACATTTGCATTTCAATTCTAATATTTAAATTCTTTAATCCAGTAAACTTTTCCACACACAGACTCAATTAACTTGGCCTGTTAGTAAATTGAATCTCTACATAAGAAAATCCAAGTACCAAGTTCAAAAATGGCAGAGATTAGATCCCATAACATTGGCCTTAGTCGCCCCACGTCAAGTGCGTACTGTGCCAGCGGATATTTGCATTACATTTAATCGTTTTAACCTGCTTGTGTAATGTATCTGGGGGCCTTTTGAATTAATCACCCCCACAAATGGCACACAATTGCCAGTCCCATTCACAATGAATGGCAGCTGTCACTGGCCAAGCTCTTTGAATAGTCATGTGTGAACACCCCCCTAGAAAACAAATCCAAGTGGAAACCAGCAGCGAAGAAAAGACAGACTCTGTGACTGACAGCACATGCATTGCATAAAAATCACAACGCAAATGCACATGACACAGACAAATAAAGACACACTGCGACCCAAACTATCCGGGTTCACCAAACTAATTCTGCTCTGAGATCGGTATGTGTAAGAGCAGGTGCTTTTAGTGTCCCTCAGGCAGATGCTACAACACATTTCTTTATCACAACACTGACATAGGAAAATGAAGTACAAAGTTGTTATTTATTATTAGTTAATAAATAATTAGTTGTTATAAATTATTCTAAGTTATTATTAAGTCAAAAACTAGTAGGAGCCTACTTCTCACTGACATCTAAGCCACTTTCGTACCAAATTCACCACAATTTTCATATTGTTTACAGACACATCGACTATGAAAGAGTGTTTCAGTGTGGCCGAGTCGGGAGTAGCCCGTTATGGCCAGCCACATTCAAATGTAGGAAAAATGCTAAGATATATAAAATCAATATGAGATAATCTGCAGGCTGAGTGACCATGAGTGAACCGCACAGTCTGCCATCACAAAGAGGTTTTCAAAGTCCTCCGCGGGGCGTCTTCCGCTACAGCTTCCTGTGTGGGAGCCCGGCCGTGTTTACTTTACGCCGTTCGCCAACAATGTCGCGGGCCTCATGCTTCGCCGCTCACGAAAAACCTCCGTGGGCCAGGACACCGGCGCCGCGGGCTCCGGGAGGGAGACCGCCGCCAGCGCTGCCTTGTTGTGCGATCTCTGGCGTTTGCCGAAGCAGTCGGTGTTGTCTGGTGTTAACATTAGCTCGGTGATGCCTGGCTTCGTTAAGGCGTCTCTGCACAACGCTAACTCTTTGGGGGCTTTCCCCAAGCCAAGCAATGACACTACGCCGGGCAGACAGTGTCAACAAAGTCTGCGGGGTGTCCTCAGTACCAGCCAGTGTGCAGTGCTCACAATCTGTTAGCCGCGTAGCTAGCTCGGCAGCTAAGAGTCACATTAGTTAGGCCGTGACGCTCAACATGATACGCTAGTACGTTAGCAGGAAGCTAACGTAGCATTTGTGTGACGTTAAGGGCAGCTGCACATCACCCGGCGCTGCCAAACTACGCTACAGACACTCCGTTCATAACCATTTCTCATACGAGACACATGGCCCCCTGCTCCTGCCGTAAAACGTCGCTCCATTAGCCGTTTCATACAGCTGTTTGTCGGCTAGGCTCGCTAGCTAACGGTAGTGGCAGCTGGCTTTCTTACCCCGGAGTCGTTGGGATCCTTTTTCCAGAACAATTGAGAGCAGTGGCCGAAGGACTCTGTCGATGTCACATAATTTACTCCGTTTCTGTCTTGAAAGTCTCCATGTGTGTTCCCGGTATTTGTCCTGGCGTACATCGTCGGTCTTCTGATTCTTCGACTTTTTCAGGCTGAAAAGAAACACGGCCGCTTTGTCGGGATCTTCTTCCGAAAAGAAAAATATTTCTTCTGTGAAATGAGCATTTTGGCGGCGGACATATCTGAGGACGCAAGTCATTACTGCCGCCTGCTGGACTGGAGTGGGGCCGTCTGTTGGAAACGGTGCCCCGGAGGGACGGAAGAAACGCACAATTGTCTCAGAAATGATGTGAAGCTGACAAAGGTAATAAATGAAAAAGATTACAAGCTTACTAACAAACACATTAAATACAAATAAAAAAAGCAAATGTATACAAATACCTGTATTATAAGGATTTTCACAATTTCTAGTTTAAATAAAACCACACACGTCAATTTTCTAATCAGTCATCACCTGTTTTGTTTCAAATTTCCCCTGACAATGTGTTGGAACATCTGTGACGAGAATGTACTATTTATTCCCTCCACCCTTGTGTAAGAGTTTCATTAGAAAACCTTGGTGAGCACATATTTGATGTGATACAACTACAGAATTACACTGCTCAAAAAAATGATAAGAATACTTTTTAATCAGAGTATAACATCAAGTCAGTTAAACTTTTTGGCTGTTGATCTGGTCAGTTAAGTAGCAGAGGGGATTGTTAATCGGTTTCAGCTGGTTTGGTGTTAAGGAAGAATGAAACAGCTGCACAGGAGGGGCAACAGTGAGGTGAACCCCATAACAGCAATGGTTTTACAGGGGGAAGCCTAATACAATTTATCCTTCCTCATCTTTTATGGATGTTTTACACTAGTTTTGCACTTGGGTAGGGTCAGTGTCATTACTGGTAGCATGGGGCGATACCTGGATCCAACAGAGGTTGCACAGGCAATCCAGCTTCTACCAAATGGAACATAAATATGTGCCATTGCCAGAATGTTTGCTGTGTCTCCGAGCACAGTCTCAAGAGCATGGAGGAGATTCCAGGAGACAGGCAGTTACTCTAGGAGAGCTGGTCAGGGCCATAGAAGGTGCTTAACCCATCAATAGGATACAGGATGAGCACTGCGAGTTCATTACGAAATGACTTCCGGCAGGCCATTGGGGTCAGTGTCTCTGGCCAAAAAATCAGAAACAGACTTTATGAGGCTGGCCTGCCGGTCCCGTGCTCACTGCCCGACAGCGTGGAGCTCGATTGGAATTTGCTATAGAACACTAAAATTGGCAGGTTTACCAGTGGTGCCCTTTGCTTTTTACAGATGAGAGCAGGTCCACCCTGACATCATGTGACAGACGTGAAAGGGTCTGGAGAAGCCGTGGAGAAGGTTACGCTGCCTGTAACATCCTTCAGCATGACCGGTTTTGTGGTGGGTCAGTATGGTCTGGGGAGGCATATCCATGGAGGGACGCACAGACCTCTACAGGCTAGACAACGGCACCCTGGAGTGCCACTACGTATCGGGATGAAATCCTTGAACCCAGCAGCATTCTGAGTTGCTGCAATGAAATTTCTGCAAAATGGCTAACCTTCTGCACCGTTTTTTTACTTTGATTTTCAAGGTCTCATTGAATTCAGGCTTCTGTAGAGTAATGCGTTTTATTTCCATCCAACGATGTGGCATTCTTTTGTTTCTAACACACGATCCAATCCATATCGATATGGATATCCAGCAGGATTTCCTCCCCATTAAAATCGCATGTGTTTTCTAAGTTTTGTAATTTGTGTGTGTGTGTGTGTGTGTGTATATGTACATTTCCTTAGAAACAGGGGAAACAAAGGTTTAGTGAAGTTTAAATTGGGTGAGGCATAATATTATTCTAGTTAAGTCTGGCCACAAGCTGTGTCAAGCAACTGAATCCCATTTTCCAGCTAAATTTAAGCTGGATTTGTTTGTTGTTTCCTATCAACAGGGAGCACACATCTGCAGAATTTTAAAGAAAATTATTTATGACAACTTTTACAACCACATCACCTCTCGGCTACCAGATAAGGTTTGTAAACATTTTAATTTAAAAAGTATAATGAAAGGTTCAGCAATGGTTGTGGAGTGGTCAACGCTACTGCCTCAGAGCTAGAAGGCCCCCAGTTCAAATGTTTGTATGTTCTTCCCGTGCTTGTGTGGGTTTCAGTCCGTAGACATGTATGTTAGTTTAAACCTCTGAATCGTCCATAGGGGTTAATGGTTGTCTGTG
Organism: Channa striata; assembly: GCA_033026295.1. Taxonomy (NCBI): domain Eukaryota; kingdom Metazoa; phylum Chordata; class Actinopteri; order Anabantiformes; family Channidae; genus Channa; species Channa striata. The sequence continues at coordinate 2,651,206 of CM065180.1, read as the reverse complement.
TATATCTCTCTGTGTTGGCTCTAAGGTTGACTGGAGACCTGTCCATGTCATCTTGTCCAATGACACTTGGAATAGGCTCCAGCCCTCCCCCACAATCCTGGACAAGACTAGCAGTTATGGATAATGGATAAAAGGAAGTGTAATGAGAAGTCAGGGAAATCGTCAGGTGGGTGAAGGGGGTGATGTCTGGGGTTATTTTCTGCAGGGTGACTGGAAAGAATCTGGTTTCCCCAGATAAGAGCAGGTGAGATTAAGAGATCTGGAGAGACACCGCAAGTGAGTACGGTCTTGAAGAGTTGATATTCTTAGGTGGGGTTGGAGCCACAGCTGCAGCATGTCTCAGCAACATAGTTGGACTAGGAGAGGTTGGTGGCTTACTCACTAATGCAGATATGGTGCCATTCTGGTAGCAGCACAACCACCACGTGAGATCTCCAGCATGAAATGATGAGGCCTGCGGTCAGGAGCAGGCCTGGGTGACTACACTGACTACTGGGGACTACAATCAGAATCCAATATCCAACAACCAGCTGAGGTCAAATATCAGGCAGATGGGTTTGCAGTGCAGACAAAGTAGAGGCTGATTTAAAAATCTGACCGTTACAAACAGTAAATTGTTCAAATTGAGCAGCATTTGTGGCTTTTGTTTTAGTGCATATGTGGTTGTAATATATTATACACATCCTCAAATTTAACAGTTTTTTTTCTACCAACTCCAGTCCTGAATGTGACTACAGACAAAACAACCAGGGCCAACATGGTCGTGCCAAAGCAAGTATCTTTTATTTACACGTGTATTTTGTACAACATAGCCACCTATCAATGTGAACATATGTGAGATGTGACAGTTGGAAATATTTTTTATATTTAATATCAATATTCCAGTTAAATATTTTGGATGTGACACTAAGTGTGCTATATTTTATGAGTGCACAACACATTTCATTTTGTTAAATCTCTTAGAGACTAATAAGTGGGACAACCTGCACATAAATAGTAACTAGATTCTGTACAACATTTACAGTGTGTGAAATCACAAATACAGCAAAGTAAAAGTGGTTAATAAAAAAAGCAACAAAGAAAGCTGGACTGCTTAAGTAATATTGGTTAATATCTTGAGTTCAAATGGACAACGCCTGTGGAAGAACAAGCAAACTATAAAAAAATAAAGAAAATCACCCTGTTAACTAGTTGTGCAATGTAGCGAAACAATTTTCCTAATATAGTGCTTATTATAGCAGCTCAATGCTTCTATGACATACATAGAATAACTTTTTTTGTGCGTTTGGGTAACGTTTCTATGTAAGATCAGGGATAAGAAAAAAAACATGCAAGTGAAATATTTACCACATTGTTGACCACAATCAAAGTGAGACAAATTTGCAACACAAATTGAATATTCCCTTGATTTTAGGTGTTTTTTTTTAAATTTTAGGAAATGCTTCCAATGGACACCTTGATGAAATCAGACCAAATCAGATCCCTACCATGAACTATCAACAAGAGTGTGAAATCTACATTAATATGTGAATTGTAACAACCAAGTCCAAGTCAAGAAGCCTCGCAAACCAGCCACAGTGCTATTTTCCTCCTTCCTTTTGTTTCTGCGCATCAGAAAGTTATGCTCATTTCAGTGTTCTGACAGTTAGACCTAATGCGATCTGTATTGCCGTTGCAGATGGCTAGCTGGTCCTAGTATCCAGCTGATATTTGGTGGCTAGAAGGTGTACGGCATTGAGCATTTTTGGGCCACCTGTGGTGCACTTTACGCCTTTATGGTCTTGAGGAGGTTGCAAAAAATTTTGCAAAAATGTTTTGTGGGTTCTTATACAGCTCCTCCAGGTAACGTCTAAGTAAGTTCAGCATTGCAGCCCATATCAGAGCTACAGCTTTTATGATGATGCACTACTACTCCTGTAAACTGGTGCATTAAAGAGTGAAAGTTTCAGATTTGGCACTTAGCATTGGCGTTGGCACCTTTGTATATATTTATTATGAAGAGTCTTCAGTAAACCTATTGACAATGGAAAGGTTTGACATTGCACTGAATGGTCCGTTGAAGGGTCAATAGCAGTTACTGATTATAACATTTTTTAAACTATTAACTTTTATAGTCTCATACACAGCATATATTCATATACCATGTAGACATAAGGTTGTGTTAAGGCAATCAAATGAAAGGGTTGGCAAAATTGTGCTGATCACAGCTACAAACAAATGTGCACACTAAGACCCATGCTCTCAAGTTATTTGAGATAAACAGAAGTACTATACAGACTACACAAGATGTTAATCAAAAACATTGGGCAGCGAAATAAACTGTTTTTCTGTGTCAAGACTAAAAGAAGACCTACTGTCCCATGGGCCCTAAAGGTGTAAATTAACAAACAAAGCCAGACTAGATGCTTCCCACTGATTTCAGTCTCTATACTAAGCTAAGCCACTACACCAGAATGCAAACTAGCTGGTAGCTACCATTCACACATGAGATTGATACTCACCCTTGTCTTGCAACTTGAGCAAATAAAGCAAATCCCCAAATCTCAGACTACATTTAAGTGTTCCTCTTTTGATGCTTCCACTGGTTTACATTTATCCCCACAATATCAAAGTGAATGTGTCTTTACAATGGTAGAGTGGCTTTAAAGATTGATGTGAAACATGTGAAAGTTGATTTTTATCCCAATATGAACTAAAGAAACTAATAGATGCCTGGCAGATGGCAACAAGATATTCAAAATTCTGAAACGTTATGGACTACTTTAGCAAATGGTTTGTTGTAAACATGCAAACACCATTATGGTCTTTAAACCACTCATTGTTCTATGATCTACACTCAGTTTCAGTCTAAATCACTAGTGACCTCTGTACTGAACATAAAGAAGTGTATCTACAAGGAGTAAAGTCAATAGCAAAATATCTTTTCTGCAAGTTCCCAAATATGTTCTAGTCGCCATGAGGTTCTGCAGTGACTGACAGACTTCCTTATAAAACAAGTGCTTGCTTCTAGTGCAAAGGATACGTAAACAGTACATGTATATCATCAAGTATGTGCATGTCTTCCTAGGATTGTGGGGACAAACTTTAGTTCATTCAGTACAATCGCTGTGAGGATATTCTGGCTGGTGCTCACAATTTCAAAAGGCTGTTGGAGGGTTAGGACTTCATTTTAGGATAAAATTAAGTTCAGGTTGAGGTTAAGGTTTAAGTATTTAGCTGAGTTTCCAAGCAACTAGAGGAAGACTAATGCATGTGAGAGTACAGGAACTACATTTCTGGGCAACAGTGAATAATAAGATCATTCGGGACATTCATAATTTGGGCTTCAGTGTAATGTTATAATCCTTAAGATTTTCATGTGAGAAAAGTCTATTTTTTCAGCAAAAGCCATTTAATGCATTAAATGCCATTTCATTGTAGCTGTATATAGTTTTCATTTCCCTGCTTGGCATGTTTACTGACAATCTGAAATGACTGCCCCATCTTTACGCCCAGTGATTAACTTATTAAACAAAAAGCGCATCATCTAAACTGCAAAATCACTTTCAGTTAATAATCTACTTGCACAGTATGCAGCATGAAATCAATGGCGGTTGCTCAAAGCGTTAAGGATTAGTCTAGTTTGGCTCCCAGTTGTAATTTGACTGTATTTCAAAGCGGTCTGTCTACGTGTGGCCTTGTGACGACAGCCAAGGACAGCTGGAATAAGAAATGTCTGCTGGCCCCAGAATTTTAGAGCCTTTAGGATTAAACTACATTTGCTTTTACCCACTAGTAAGTGAGTGTTCTTCCAAATCCACCAGGACTCAAATCTTAAGGATTGTAACTTCAAGATAAGGGCTGATAGTTAACAGAAGACCCTCACAACTAAATGCCACAACACAGGAGTATGTGGCATTTAACTCTTGATCTCTAGAATAGAGGGGTTATGGTCGAGAATGGCCAGAATGATTTTGTCCATGTACTGCCTCAGACGCAGGTTGATCTCCTCCTGCTCCTTTAAAGCATCTACCAGCTGCGAGAAATGGACACAGACAGAAAATGCATTAGAAAGACATTCATGTCAAATATTCACGTTACATCTATCCACCGACCAACAGCAGCATCATACTAACCTCATCTCTGGATGCGTTGTCTATTTCGGCTGCCAGGCATTGGGCCTTGGTATGACAGGCAAACAGATTCTTAGCCTCATACAAACTCAGACTGAGAATCTGAGCATTCAGGTCATCATTCTGATCTCGCAGCTTGTAGTTCTCCTAAGGAAGCAAAGAAAGAACATTTTCTACAAACTCTTTTTGTTCTTTTTACAGCATTTAGTGTACAATACATACTTTAATCTACTGGAGCCTATACTAGCTGTCATTGGAAGAGAGAAGGGATACACCCGAGACAAGTCACCAGTCAACCTCAGGGGCAACACAGAGAAACACAAACAGACGGATAACCATTCACACCTAAATTTAGAGTAACCAATTACCCTAACATGTCTCACCTAGACGAAAGCCACACAAGCACGGGGAGAACACGCATAGAAAGGCCACAGGTGGCAGGCGGCTGTGCTACCCACTCTAGCACCAGGATGCCCGGGATTTGCCATATTGCATATAATAAGTACTAGCACCTAATTGATACTCAGTCTTTGTGGCCAGTGTCAGTAATTTGACAAGTAAAAATATGTAACCAATATATAATGAACAGGGTGTTTTACAGTGTGTGTGTGGATCACGATAACTACAGTATGCCATGATAAGCCTGATTTTAACTAATCTGCAACACACACTGTCTGGCCATCTGGATTTAACCAAGGCTAATGCTGAGAATGAGTGGTTCTGGGAGAATGAGATATCATTTTCTCCCACAGAGTCAAGATCTCTCGATGTGCTGGAGGAGAATTTAATAAGTGGTCAGACTCTTGGATTATTAATACAAAATCCTGGTGAAAAATGAATATAACTCTGGATAGAAATAAATGTTATGACACTGCATGAGGTCACTGAAATGATACCACAGCAAATGCTGGCTGCAATCAAAGCTAAAGGTAGTCCAACAAACTGCTGAGTGTGTGACATTTGTTGGCTTGTTTCTGTCGTGGATGTTCAGATCAATATATCTTTGACAGGCCAATAATATGACACATACTGTGTGGATGTCAGTGTACATAAACATTTGTGGACTGTGCATGTCAACCTGCTTCAGTCTCTTGACTTCATGTTCCATTTCAATCTCCCTGGTCTTGGCGTTATACTCAGACAGCCCCTTGCCCTTCCCAGGATGCTCCATCTCCAGCTTAAACAACTGCAGATACTCCAGCTCCCGGCGCAGATCATCGATAAGCTGCAAGGAGCAGGTCAACCAAGTTAGTTTATGTCCCAGTTTATGGCCAATGGTTTATCACACAGCATTAAAAATACAGTTGACAATGCCTGACATTGAACACTATTTTCAGAGTTTGCTACATGCAGTTTGATGACCAAAACAGCCAATTTTATCAATTCATCCAATATCGTTAATCGCATCTACTGGGTTGCACGATGCTGAAGGCTATCCCAGCTGTCCCAGAGTCCACCACGTACAGGTTGCCAGTCTGTCTTACAGCCAGCACAGAGAGACAGAAAATAATCCAAACTCAAATTTACACCTACTGTATGGGCAATGCAGAATCATCACTAAACCTAATTCCATGTCTTCAGACCATGGGAGGAAACCATGAAGGAAATCAACTCAATCTATACGCAGAAATGTCCGGCAGCTGGCTGGTTGGGTTTTAAGGTGGCAGGAAACTATTTCACCACATTGCTGCTCACAGCCAGTTTGATCAAATCATATTTAAATCAACAGCATACGTGCAAAGCTGTAAAGCATTTTGAAAAATATATGGACAGTCCGTACATTACAATAAGGCTGTAATAATAATTTGGTGAAATCTACTTAGTAAATTAAAATGCCAAGTTTAAAGTTGTGGATAAACCCTTCCTCATATAATCGGTTTGCCCATTTATGATTAAGTAAAATATAGAGTCCACAGCTTGTGGACTCCTAGAAAACTACTTTCCATTTCACAGTGTTAGCTGGAGCACTGTACCTCCTGCATAGATTCTTTCTCTTTCTGAAACTCTTGTCGATTATGCCAGAGCTTGTCCATTATCTTCCTGTAGAGGTCCATCTCATCTTTCAGCCTCAGACTAGTGTCCTCCAGCTTGTCTGTCATTCTTTGTTTCTCCTGAAAATGAAAGAGGGCAGGAAACACCTGTTTAAAGGTGTAAAAACAACTCATAACCATTTCTGAAACAAATATGTTTACCAAGTCTGATTTGTAATAAATTTAAGCAAATATCAATGTATGCTCAGATCTAGGAAGTTTTATGACTTGTTATTAGTGATGTCCCTGACTAAGAATTTTAATCTAATTAAATGTGATACATCAAACGTTGCCTGTTTTCGACTGGCAGTCAAATGTTTTTTTTTTATTTCGCTCATTGATCTATATTTTCATATGGTTTTCCTTTAATTTACACTGAAAATAAAACATCACTCAATGGAGGAGCATCTACAATTTGCAAAAATGACTAGTAAAATAGCACAGATGTGTCAGGCAGTTAGAGCTGAAAGTAAAGTTTAAAAGGCAAATTAGACTTGAACCATTATTCTGTGCTTAAATATGCTTACAACAAAATATTGTAATTCAAATCAAATCATTAACCCCTCTTTTTTAACGTCACAATTCTCTTGTTACTAATACACATGATGGCTACAGCTACAAAAAAATGAAACTAAAGTTGTAAAAACTGAAATTCTGCTTTGAGAAAATGACTGACCTGATCCAGTTTCTCTGTCTGAGACTTCAGTCTGCACACATTAATCTTCATATCTCCATTGTCTTCTTCTAGCTGTTGTACTCTGCACACACACGTACACAAACACCCTGTCAGTACAGTATCGAACAGGGCTTAAGTTACTAATTTTGACAATGTCATCTCCATCATCTTACAAACTGTAAAAAGGTAAACAGATAAATGTGTGGTTACGAGAAAAGGTAAAGACACTGTTTTCTGATTTTGATCTTGCAATTTTAATTGCTGCAAAATCCTTAAGAAGTCTGTGAAGATGCTGGTTTCAGGGTTTTCTCTAGCATCGAGCTGCAAGGAGCTGATAGTCAGAAAAGCTTTAATCTAAGATTTTTATGGTCAGAGGAAAAAAAAGAGGACAAAACCACCAACACGACCAAGGGGGGAATTAGTCAAGTGGACATATCAAACTAAATCTTTACTCTAGAATGTAGAGTAAACTGTGTTGTGGAATAAGTTACTTGGTGATCGGACAACTACAGAGAAGCAGCAACATTCCCCAAAGTGTTTAGCTGTAGCGGCTGTGCTCAGCACAGAGCATTTGAATCTATTGTTATTTTTTATGGAGGTTTTAAGACTTTTGGCCTTGTGTTGCCTTTATTCGACACCCTAAAATAAAGAGGGGGACACTATAAACAAGGGCAGTGAGACAAAGGTATGCAACAAAGATCCCCGCCCAAGTCAGCAAGGCCTGCATGCACTGCAGCTATTTCATATATGGCCTGACAAGGGGTATATGTTTGTTTTTGACTTGGATTCAGAAACAAGGCCATCAACAGCATCTTTCAGACTGCATTATAATGATAATGCTACTTCATTTTAGCATATTGCTGATGAGGTTACTTGTTAGAGAGATGGTCTATCTGTGTGTTTCTCTCTCTTTCCATCTTGCTGTAAGCCTCCCGGTGCCTCTTCGACTCCTCCTCCAGATTCTGATCTGCCCTTGCCTCTGCATCCTTCACCTGCTCCTCCAGCTCATGGACCCTGGGGTGCAGAGACAGACACATTGTTGGTACTTGCAGTCAACACATGCTACAGCATGTACAGTACGGAGATGTCATGGATGTTAATGATTTTACGTTAGAAAAAAAGAACATCTAAACACCAAAAGTGAAAACTGAATACCCACCACACAGTCAAATGTTTGCATCCAGCACTACATGAAATATTGTTTCCTGGCAAGTCTTGTGATAAATTTCCAGAACGCTTGACATAAGATTTTTAGAAAACTCACATGTCTACTCACACAACATTATCACATGTGCATCACTGTTGCAACATATACGAGTCAATTCATATTCAGTGGTGGTTCATCTTTCATGAAACATTTTTTCCACATGTGATAAAATCAAATAAAGGTCTTTGTCATTTGACTTTTTACACATAAGATTCGACTTATCAAAATGTGAACTGCATTATTGTTATAAATACAACTGCTCCTAAGCCAAAAATATTTAAAGGATGCAGTGTGTCTGTTTTCCTACCTGTGGACAAGTTGTGTGTTTTCCTGTTTGAGTTTAGACTTTAGGTCACTGTTGGCCAGACTGTCGCTTTCCAGCTCTGTAACCTTCTTCTCTAGATAACTGACCTGAGAGAGACAGACAGTGTTTAATTCATCCTCCAGGAAATATAGACCACACAAGCTGGACAGAGCTACCCTTTGCTTTATACACATCATAAACAGTTCAGATATTTGAGTCCAAGACAATGTCACTTAATGTCTGTTAAAGCCGAGCCATTAAAGGCCTGACACCAAAGACAACATACACCAACTGTTCTTGTAATTCCTTCGCTTACAGTGTGATGTGTTGATTTAAAGTTTGTCATCAAACAACACTAATAGTAATAAGGTTTGTAACTTTTTTCGTTGTTTCAAAAACTGAACTCTGTCAGTAGAGAAGCCTGTCAGATCCAGAGCTGTACCACAACAAGCTGAAAGTGAAGCCATTTATTAAATGAATGTTTTCGAGATAAGTTTACAACGACAGTCTGCCAAAGCCATGTCAGTCAGGAACAAGGTCACAAACCTTTGCAGTTGTGAATCAGCTAAACATGTAGCTAAACTACATAAAAGTTCTTCTTATGTTTAAAGTAATAATTATCACATTTTCAAGGAATGCTACATTGGTGATGCCAGAAGGCTTGACACAATAAAATCCTCCAGTATGAAGGAGAGCATTATTAGAAATGTATCAAACACCTGTTGAACAAGGAGAAACTTGCAGATATACAACAAACTCATTCTCCCTGTGGTCCCTTCTTCACTCACTAAATCTATTATATATACGTGTCCTAATGTAGTCAACTATTGTGAAGAAAAATGGTTTCCTTGTGCAACATGTAATAACATACTTGTACCTTTTCAGTGATGTCAAGGTCACAGGAGTCAATGCTATCTGTGAACAGGTCCTCTGTGCTGCTGCCCTGACTTGACCCAAATGCTGTGTGGTTGGCCTGAAACAGCTGACTGTGGGGAGGAGAAACATGAACATGATTACCCAGGGAAGATGTTAATATAAAGCTGCATAAGCTGCTCTTCCATTACATTGCTGTACTAAAAGCTGAACCCAGCACTATCATGTGATACAATTCATTGGCTAGTCACCTCATCCTGTGCAAACTCACGGCAGTATTTGTATTGTTTAAATTAAATTAGTGGGAAGGCAACTCACCGTCCAAATGCAGTGCTGGAAATCTTTCTGTTAGGACTGAATCACAAGAGGGAAAGTTACACACACATTTTTATTGGCTGCTTTTAATAATCCACCTATTCCTACAATTTCACTATTTTCATAAAAACTGCTGTGTTTTTCTGCCACAAACAGTGGTCTCTTTTGTTGCACAATTTCTCACACAAAGACACACAAAAAAACAGCTTCAAATCAGTCACGCAACCTGAATGGAGTACAGTTTCTATAGCAACTGCTCAGGCTCCCCCTTTGATTTTGGTGCAGTACCAAGACAGAAAAAGAGAGTGTGACTGGATTGGATGGCATGTATGTCTGTACAACGTTTTACTTGAATTGTGGGGATTGAAACCTGATTACTCACTCATATAGTAGGGACAAATCAATGAATTTTAGAGTCATAACTTGGTGTAAGGTTATGTTTACATAAAGTTATGGTAAAGGTTGAGTTTAAGCAAGCAGCTCACTTTAATAATAAATTAATGTAAGTGAATTTAAAATTAAATTCCAGAGGGATTTTTACATTGTCGTGAGTGTGTGTGTTTGTATGAGAATGTGTGTGTTCTACCTGTTGGCTTTAAGGTTTCGAAGTCGAGCCTCGAGGTCATTGAGTAGATTCACTTTCTTGCAGCACTGAGAACAGTAGATATCCAGCAGCTCACTGTTGTACAGCTGCCGCATCTTCTGAGGGGTCTGCCCCGCGCTGCAAACACAAAACAGGTGGCATATTTAAGATGTAATGATGAAATTTCATAGATCAGTCAGTAATAGAGAAGCAGAAGGTGTAGTCTGCAGTGAAAAACACATTTTATTTTCCTATTTCTTACCACTATCTGCAATTTAGGTCTGCAATTGTCACCAGATTTTCCATTTCTTTTGTCCACAGCATTGTGGTTAAAAATAAAATTTAAGGGATTTTGAATTTTGCTGGGATGCTTTATCGAAAACATAAAATAAAGGCCTATTGAACAAGCAATAAAATAAAAAAGACATTTATATTTAATTAAATTATGTTTTATTAACATACAAATCGATTCAATATTATTGTTTTAAAATAAATGTTAACGTTTGCACTTTGAATCGAACCACTGGCCATAGCTTTAAGCATAATCCTGATATTAGAGGGTCTGTCATGAGGGATCAGAACATAACGTCTCACTATATGCAGATGATATGTTTTTATCCATATCTTACCCCTTGCAATCCTTTTGGAGTTACTAAAGGCCTTTGGTGAGATATCTGGCTATAAGGTCAATCTACAAAAAAGTGAATTAATACCAATTACAAAATTACACATAAAATATCTCTGTCAGTCCCATTCAAGTGCAGTTCTAAGAAAATCCAATATTCAGGAATAAGGACAGGCCATTTTGTTGATCTCTACAAGGCAAATTATCAACCTCTACTCTCTAAAACAAAGTTTGATTTAGAATGATGGGAATTGCTATCTCTCTTTCTGGGGGGGTAGGATAAATGTGATTAAAATTAATATATTTCACACATTTTTATATTTATTTTAGTGTGTTCCAATCTTTCTGACTAAATCCTTTTTAATAATCTAAATAGCCAAATGTCTTGCTTTATCTGGAATAAGAAGCAGGCACAAATTAGGCAAAGTATATTACAGAAATCAAGGGGGGTGGGTGGTATGGGACTACCAAATCTTCAGTATTTTTATTGGGCTGCCAACAACAGGGCAGTGTTGTACTGGACACAATGGGATGTCAATATACCAAAGTGGGTGACTATGGAAAAAACATTTACTGTACTAATTTTGCCCTCTTATTGTTGCTATGTATTAAATTACCGCTATCTTCCTTTTCTATGAACCCAGTTATGCTGCACTCTGTCAAAATTTGGAATTAGTTCAGACGTCATTTTTCACTTTATCACCTATTTTTTGCAGACTCACTTGAGGCCCTCTGCATGTTCGCTCCGTCATGCACAGACAATGCTTTTGGAACATGGTCAAAGTGCTGTATCGTTTCATTATATCATCCATATACCGACAACTATTTCAGTTCATTTGGACAGCTGGGGGAAAGGTTTAACATTCCTAAGACACATTTGCTCTAACTCTGACTGCTTCCCGTTATGCCCCTCTATATCTTATTTAGATGACATTTACAAATGTAAGGACCCTAAGTACAATATATGAGATGTTGAAAATGTGCAACTTAACATCACTGAAGACACTCAAAAGTAAATGGGAGGAAAATTTACAAGAGGATACAGATGAGCTTTGGCAAGAGATGCTGGATAGAATTCATCCATCCTCAGTTTGCCTGAAACACACTGTAATCTAAAGAAAGACTGTTGAAAATTAGAGAAGATTTTGATGCCACATGCAATCGCTGCAAACAAGCAATAGCCACATTGTTGCAGACCTGTCCAAAATAACATAAGTTTGGAGTTTTATTTTTGATGTTCTATCAAAAATATATAAAATCCCACCTGAACCATCTCCCTTTATCGCCCTCTTCAGTGTGCACTTTAGGAGTGGCCTTTTGAATGGCTCACAGGCCAATGTGATTGCCTCTTGTTCCCTCTTTGCTAGAAGGATGATTTTATTCAAATGGAAGGAGCCACTACCACCAGAGTCTGTCCAATGTTTTATAACTCAGTCTCCTATTTCACTATGGTCAAATCGTAATCCCCCATACCCTCCTTTTCTTTTTTTCCCTGTTTTTTTTGTTATGTTTATGATTGTTTACTCATTATGTTACATATTCGGGTGTACATGTTCTTGACAGGGTGAGGGTGAGAAGGTGGGTAGGAGCCAGGGTTCAAAAAAGAAAAAAAGTTGCATGCATGTGTATTTGTGTTGTCCTTACTTTTTTTTTCAATAAAAAAATACCCTGATCAAAAAATAAATGTTAATGTTTTGGCAGCTCTGGCTCAGCTTCTAGAAAGGGCTGCCCACCAAAATGCTCAAAAAGTGTTATCCTTGTCAATAAGGGATTTTAGTTTTAAATCAGATTCTGAATTAGTTTTCAGATGTGAGCATTAGCTAAAATTAAAAATAATTTAAGATTCAATGCTGTATCTGTGTTTGAAGTCAGAAATACAACAGTGTTATACTGTACTGATTACAGGCCATGATAAAAGAAGAAAATGAGACGAACAGCAGAAGAAAATAAAGGGGGCCTAAACTGTGACTATTTGCAAATTTTTCAGTGTTACAAATATCAGTAAATACTATACACTAGTAGAAGGTCTCCACCAGCTGCAGAGATCACTGCAGGTAGTGCCTTTGTTTTGGATGGTTATTAATAGCAAAATAGTCTACTTCATATTGAAACAGTCAGTAAACAATTTTCCACCATTCCTCCATTTGATGGCATTTGTACTACCCAAACTGTAAGTACTTGCATGAAAATAGTATTTACCTGCCCAGAGCAAGTGGGCAAACATTACTGTTTAGCCCTGAATAGACTACATACCCAGGCTCCACTTAGTGTAGAAATCAAAAGTAGTTCAATACACTGACACAGTTCTGATTCTCCTTCCGTGGCAAGTCAAAATATCCACCATGAAAATGTTGGTTAGAAAAAAACAACTTTTATGGGGAGTAAATGAAGGCTGACCACCAACCTAGAGGGCAGTGAGGATCCCAGGTCAGAGAATCCATTTGTTCGAGTGTCATCTTCAGGGCAAGGGCTGCTGGGAGTGAAATCCACATCCTCCCCTTCACCATAATCCTCAAACTGCTCCTCCCCAGAGATGATGGATGCAGACGCTGAGCCAATCCGGTGGCTGTTGGTAGTTAACAACAGAGATAAATGGTAAGTTCAGTTTTTTAGGAGATCTTCAAAAAACAATGAGTGTCCAACATAATCTGCACTTGATGCTAGAAGCACTAATTTGGCTTAATAATGGTCCATCCTCATTGAGTGTAAATAACCTGTCTTGGCGTGTTGGGTCCAAAGAGTCAGAGTTGTTGGCGTTTTCAGTACTGCTGTCCATGTCAAACTCCCCATCAGCACCACAGCCACCATACACACTGCACTCTGGGTAGGACTGAGTACACATGATGATGGGAGGGCCCAGCTTGGCTACGCCGTTCTGTAAGTGCAAAGGAATTTAAATATTAGTGTGTCAACAAATCAATTGACCAGCTGTCAGTGCTGGGTAGGATATTGCATATCCATGTTATTTGCTATGGGAGAGGGTGGATAAAACATTTTAACAACATTTGAAGTGCATAAATCTGTCATTGTTGGATTTTTTTGATGCGTTTAGGGCTGGACACCACACACTGCTGTGCACTTATTCTTAAATGTATTCTTTGTAAAAAGAAAAAAAAAAAGTTTTGTAACGTGACTTTTGTGACTATATGACTAACTTTAGTCTCTATCCATTATTCCCCTCAAAAAATCTCCATATTGTAATAAGAAATAAACCTTTTGCCCCAATACAACATTTCTTATTAAAATGTCAGTCTGCTAGACACCAATGGCCTATAAATTAATCATAACTGTCTGGCCTCACCAAACTCACCCAGCGTGCACACACACACACACACACACACACACACACACACACAGAGGGGCCATTTTTTTCATCAATTATACACAAAGTGTTTTTCTGAGTTGAAGGTGTGTGAAGGGATATAAAAGAATAGTTAACAGAGAAAGAAACTGAACTTCTGTGGGGAATGACAGTATTTTGTCATTGTGCACCTCCATTGTTGTCTCAACCTCCCAGATTCATGGCTCTAGTCTAATGTAAAAGGCTTCAAATGTCTTAGCACTGAAACCTTACATTGCTTTAGGTGGTGTCCCATAAGTAATGAGCATAAGTGCCTGTGTGCTGAAGGGTTTAGGAGCCTGTATGAGCAACGTCAAAGCCTGTCACCAGGACAAAAAACTACTCACAGTAAAAGATTGTATCCCACACGAGTGCCAAGTTGAGTTGTTTGCTTCCTGATCGCAACCCTTTACTTCTTAAGTCATTTTGTGCCTCTAAAGATTATTTCATTATCTGACTAGAAGTTTGAGAATGTTAGTTAGAACTCACCTATCTGGGGGATTCCCTGGAATTGCCTCTTGGAGCTGGAAATAATTGCTTTATTTAGCAAGTTTGTCCCTAAGCAGAGGTCTGACTTATTCAAAACAATGGCGTGAATCCACACAAACTGCATGTATTGGTAAAATGTTTTAAGACTTAAACAGTCACAGCCACAGACATGACAAAGGCTCTAATGGCTGAAAGATGTTACATGAGAAGTCATATTCTGCAAGCCCCTTTGTAAGGGTGAGTTTTTCCTTAATGATAAAACTGTACATGCATGTCTGCATTCTTTGTATGGACATTTTTGTTTTGTTGCTGTACCAGACACTGTGGATCAGTCTAAAGTATGTGAAATAAAGTTCTACATATTCTTCTGTAAACATGCAGATTATCTGATTATTATGAGTGTGTTTTGGAAGACAAAATTTCTGTACTGTATATGTAGAACGTCTGTAATTACAGAACTGCAAAGGCATGCTGCAGAAATCATACAGCCTGCATAATTAGCACAACTAGATGAGACATAGTAAAGCCAAACTATACAATAGTAAAACACAGTAATATAACACACCTTAACCCAGTTTATTACAGCCCTAGTTTTAAAAGCCCCATTCACAAACAACTCATCTACTCTAGTACCCCATTCAATCTTATGTCACCCTTTCTCTCTGTTTGCATACAGATATTAAATGGCATTTGCAAGAAAAGACATTGTTCTGAAAAACAATCTCTGACAAACATACACGCACATGACATACACCTTACCAAATCTATGTGCCCTCTTCCTCCTTTCCAGTTCCAAGTCATATTTCACACCATTGTGTTCATGTGTATGTGGCAGTGTGTCATCTAAATAAATATACAATATCCTTTATCAGGAACAATAGATATTCCTAAAGCTTGGATAAACAGGAAGTCTTGGTCATCCAGGTGACGTTATCTGGAACCTGAGAATCTCCGACACTTTAGCTTAAACCCAAGAATTCCTAACACACATGCATACTGTACCACTGCAGCTCTGTCCCATTTAAAAACACACTGATGCTTTCGCTGGGATAAAGCCACACCTCTATCTCACACTCTTTCCCTTGTTGCTAAGCAACTGTTCAGTTTGACCAATCTCTATGAACATGAACATTCATGCACTGCAGTATACACACACACAAATTTAAAATGAAGGTCTCTAAATGGGAAACTTAGCTATATGAGCTTTACATTGAATTCATATATGTGTATATAAATGGTCATATATATAGCATATTCAAATATAAATTATTTGTAAAATTATTTTATGTTTGTTTAAATTGTTTGGTATTTGTGTGTGGTTTGAACTCCGCATTTGTAAAAACCGTAGTTTTAGGGCAATAATAAAAACAAACTTAAAATAAAATGTTCTTAAAATAACAGTATCTAACTTTGGGGAAAAAATTTTAGCAGACATCTGCCCCAACACTTCTTATAGCAGTGTTTTTACAGGCTCGCCCTAAGTTTCACAGCTTCTTCTTTACTTAATTTTACAACCCCAATTCCAAACAAGTTGGGAGAATGTGTAAAATGAAAATGAAAACAGAATGCAATGATTTGGAAATTTCATCAACCCAAAATGTATTCACAATAGAACATAAACAACATATCAGATGCTGAAACTGAGATATTTTACCATTTCATGGAAAATATTTACTCATTTTGAATTTGACAGCAGCAACACATCTCAAAAAAGCTGAAAAAGGAGCAACAAAAGACTGGAAAAGTAACTGCTGCAAATCAAAAACAGATGGAGCAATGTTTGGCAACTAATTAGGTTAATTAGGTAGAGGTCAGTAATATGACTGGATATAAAAGAAGCATTTCAGTTATAAAGATAGGCAGAGGTTCACTAATCTGTGACCAAAAAAAATAGTGGAACAATTTCAGAAAAACGTTTCTCAACGTAAAATTGTGAAGACTTTGAAGAGCTCACCATCTACAGTACATAATATCATCAAACACACTATTGGAAATAACATCACCATTCGATCCACAAATGTCAGCGCTGTGTCATGGAAAGGAGAAGCCATAAGTGAACACGATCCAGAAACTCTGCCATGTTCTCTGGGCCAAAGCTTATTTAAAATGGTTTCAGGCAAAATGGAAAACTGTTCTGTGGTCATGTTATTTAAATTTTAATATTCTTTTTGGAAGCCGTGGTTGTCGTGTCCAGCGGACTAAAGAGGAGAGGGACCATGCAGCTTTTTTAAAGGCACCACCAATGCCGAAAAGTACAAAGAGGTTTTAGGGCAGACAACATCTCTTTCAGGGAAGGCCTTACATATTTCAGCAAGACAATACTGAACCACATACTGCATCCATCACAACAGCATGGCTTTGCAGAAAGGGACTTTAGGTGCTGAAGCTTGCATTAATAGAAAAAATGAAAAATCTGGCAACAAAGGCCCTGGTTGACCAGCTAGAATCCTACATCAGACAAGAATAGGACAACAATCCTCTCCTAAACTCCAGCTACTTGTCTCCTCACAGATATTTCTCACAGACAGTTGTTAAAATAAGATGAGATGAGATCTGTTGCTGCCATCAAATTCTAAATGAGCAAACATTTTCCCTGAAATGGTAAAATGCTTCCGTTTTGCCATGTGATATGTTGTGTATGTTCTATTGTGAATAAAATATGGTTTGATGAGATTTCTGTTTCTAATTGATGTTTTACACATCCTCCTGACTGTTTTGGAATTGGGGTTATAAAATAACCTGAAGGGGTCCGCAGAGTGCAGCAAAGTGCAGAAAAGCACCACAGAGCAGCCAAAGAGCAGGCAATTCTTGGAGCTTGTTGGATCTCTTTTTCTTAAAAATTTTTTTAAAAGGCTGCTGGAACTTTCAGTAAAGTCAAAGATTTTCTGCCAGTGATCAAGAGATCTTACCTGGTAAATGTAACCATTGTCAGTAACAGATGGCTGGTTGGAGGCAGCACTATGAGAATCCATGGCCATTTTCAGTATCTCATCACAACCTAGCAGGAGAATGAAGGGAAAAAAAGACATAAAATAAGAAGAGTTCAGTAAACTATAACCCTTTTCAGCCCGGGTTACACCTGAAAACACGTTATGAGGAAGTAAGCTAACAAGAAGAATGGTAAGGTATTTACACTGTGGACAAAAAGCTAGTGATGAATCAGCAAATACAGCCTCAGAATAATTACATAATACAAAGATGTGTTATTCACATCACCTTTTTGTGTGTTACTTTACCAGGAGTGTTTGTGTTTCTTGCAATTACATGATGACTAAAAAAGTTTGACTTGAGCCTTTTTTTCGATTGACCTTACTTACTTTTGCCAATGCCAAAATAAGTATTTATTAATTTAGTAAACCAAGTAATTAAAACAAAAAAAAACTGCTCAGACATGCACAGATCAACAGGATTGCATGTTTTCCTGTGTTTGCATGTCTCTTTGTGTTAGCCATAAGATCTCCAGATCTAAGTCTCCAGCGATAGTGTGCAGCACCTGCCAGCCTCAGCAGGATAAGGGGTTAAAGGAAATGGATGGATGGATGGACTTTGGATGGGTTAAGGGGGTGTTATCAGCTGAATTTTCAGTATTACGCACACACATTCTTACCTTTGATAGCAAACACTCCCTGGCAAAAGTCTTTAAAGTTGATTTTACCATGAGCATTAGGATCCAGATACCTGGTCAACTTCTTCACCTGCAGGGGACAAAAGCCAAATTCATTATACTTACAGTCAGCTTTAATATGAGAGTTTTAACAAAAAAATGTTAAAATTTTCTTGAAATATGTACGAATTACATTCTTATTGAATGTAAAAGAGTTAATTTCTAACATTCTAAATATTTTAAAACACTAGCTTGACCAAATTTGGCATCTACAAAAACAGAATAAATCACTGGTGAGCTGAACTGTAATGTATAACAGAAAATACATGGACTCATGAAGAAAATTCCCTGACAATTGAATGACAATTGAACAGTCACCACCCAACAACATCTAATGGACAGATGAGAATAAGATCATGAGAAAAGGAACTGCTCATGATGTGAAAACATCCAGAAGCACTTTATGAGTATGCATGAGTGAGTCAGTGTAATGGTGTGGGCATGAGTGGCTGCCAAAGGAGCTGGCTTCCTTGTTTTTATTGATGACATCACTGCTGGCAATATTATGCAACTGAAGGCAAAACTATAAACAAAACGCCCAAAAAGCAAATACAAGCTGGAGTAAAGATGGATGCAAAGAAGATCTAGGAGAGGATTACCAGGGAAGAAACCTAACAGCTTAAACTAAAATTTAATTCAATGT
Organism: Channa striata; assembly: GCA_033026295.1. NCBI lineage: Eukaryota > Metazoa > Chordata > Actinopteri > Anabantiformes > Channidae > Channa > Channa striata. The sequence goes on along the minus strand of CM065180.1, from coordinate 2,632,345 downwards.
TAGATTGTCAAAATATGTTTGAGGTATTAAAATTGGGGGGCCTATGAATGGAAATTGTTTCAATTCATACATAGTCCATCCAATATGTTTAAAAAAACATTTACAGGGAAAATATATATTATATTATATTATACATAACTGGGACTCATTTTAAATTTGATGACAGCAACCTGTTTTAAAAAAAGTATCAGAGGGGCATGTTTGCCACTGTGTAAGTTAGCCTCTTTTTTAATGACAGTGTGTATGGATATAGTGCCTATGTTTACATTTTACACTACATCCCAGCTTTTTGAGGAAACTGGGTTGTTTAGCTCCATTGACTTTACTTGATCGGTTTACATCACATCCATTGTGGTGCAACACGGAGCTAAAATGATGATTACTGGCCATCAACATTTAACATTGGTGGTCTTAATAATGGGTCAGCATGGCCACTCTGAGCACCCCCATTCAAAGCAAAATGTGATGAAGGTGGAGCTGCTTTTAACCACTTTTTGTGCTGGCTGGTGATTAACCCAAAACGATACCAGGTTAATTCTTAGTTCATAGCATTTTTGTAAACAGAACATAATAATTTTACACAAAATATAATTTGACCTAAGAAAATTATTGATATTCAAGTAACTTAGCAAGGCAAGTTATTTCATTACTTAAAAACCAACCATTCCGCTCATACACTCCTTGTGAAGCTCTCGTCGCCGTGGCAACAAATAACACATGACAAGAGGAGCCTGTGCAAGGGGAGGAGGAAGGAGCTTCCTCTTAGTATGGCTGAGTTATTTTTAGTGATATGTGCTGGGTGCTCAGTCTCTATGACAGTATTAAGAAAAAAAAAATTCTCACTGTTGGATGCCATTAGTGTTTTGACACTGGCATCTCAAGATGACCTGGCGCAAAAAATGTGAACTGTTCTAACTTGGTTAAGACAAAGCCCTTGAGGAAAATTGTAGTAGTCTCTTGCATGTAATGGAAGTTAATGCATTTCTCATATGAAAATAAATACTGCAAGTGAAGTGCATACAGCTGAGTAAAAAAAAAATTAAAATTGGCAAAAACAGCAAATATTTTTTCCCCATCAACATAATATAAAATGCACATTCAGCATCTTACAAGTGTTACTTTATCATCAGAAGTAAAACAAAAACAGTCGAGGAGTGTATAAAGAGTTAAGGTAAAATAAAAAATGCTAGTGTCAACACTTAATGCTTGATGAGTGGCACCAGGTGTGTTTAATTGGGTTTGCACTTTAAATTTGCAGTTGGGTAGATCCCGAGGGACAGTCTCAAGCAGTCTGCTGAGACCAGTGAAAAAAGTGGGATAAGAAAAAATAGACCTCAAAATAGAATTAATAAATCTTAATGATAGGTGCAGAGGGTTATACAAATATTTCAAAGCAGTTAAGAATACCAGTAACAAATGTGAAGACCACAACTCAGAAATGGACCAAACAGAGACAGACTAAGGTTTTTAAATGGAAGGAAGAATGAATGCAGCCTGACATCCAAAGATTTTAAAGAAAAGCCTCCATCAGTCATTAATTACCATCAGTCAAAAAGCTAAAAATAAAGACACAATGAGTCCTTCAACAAGGTAATAATCCAAAGGACAAAGCAAAGTCAACCAGAAATGGCTTGAAAAAAGATTTGGTGAATGCTATACCATGGCCTTTCTAGTCTCCAGAGTTAAATATTATTGAAAACCTGTGAACATTTGAAGAAGTCTACACATGGAGGACAACCAAACAATTTGAAAAACATGGAAAGATTATGCTACAAAGACTGGACTAAAATTACAAATGAAATGATACAAAGACTACTGACAGAGTACCCAAAGAGGCTGGAGGCAATTATAAAGCGAGGACAAAGCATTAGAGAATAGAGAACATGTAAGAAAGGGGGATTCAATCGGGCCACAGTCTTCAGCTAGTTTCAAGTTCAGTACCATGGAAAGTGCTCTGGCACGACTGTCAGGGTGCTCTCCGTGGTACTAAGGCCATGTTAGATGCTGCACTTTCCTTGCACCATGAGCCACAAAATTGCACATTGGAAACAACACTGACATGTAGGGAGATTTTAAACTGGTCTTAACAGAGCATCGATTGATCATACATAATATGAATATGGAACAGGCTGTTAGTTGTTAAGGTTTCCTCTTTATCGCGGTGTCCCTGAATGTTCACATCTGGAATGTAATTATACTGTAAGAAACGAGGTCTAGGGTTTAAACCCACAGTTTTGTTGGAAAAAATACACGTCAAAGTTTACTTGAGACTTACAACATTTCAGCAGTCTATAAGATATAAAATTTTAATCTGTCAAAGTTACAGTGTTTCAAATAACGTTTTCACTCTTTTTAACTTTGGTTGTCATCCAAACAATGTGGTTTGTTGTGCTCAACATGACGTTTGTTTGAATTTCATTGTTCTATAAGAAAAAAGCAATAGATAAAAGTGTTGCACAGATTCCCCCCTGAGAAATCCTGACAGGAGCAGGTCAGGTCAGTTACACAGCTCCCAGATGTACAAAGCAACAAGAACGTGCAAGTAATGTGCAAAAAATTAAACTCAAATCAATTTACAAATATACAATGTATAACTACTATAGAACATGTACAATATTTGAAGGTCCAGTAGGTTAGACTGTGGAGTTATAGAGTCTAACCGCAGAGGGAATGAAAGACCTTAGGAGAAAAGTGAGAAAAGAGTGACATTTCTCTTAAATTAACTGTAACTTTGAGACATTCAGAATCACTGTACCCTAGTGCAACATGGCTCAAGTGAACTTTGAAGTGCATTTTAAGGCAGAACAAGGACTGCAAACAATGGCCCACATTTCTTACAATGTAGTCGTGTTCCATGTGGTAGCATTCATACACTGTGGAAAGCATAAAAACTTTTACTCACCATGACTCTTTTCCATTTAAATAAATAGCACTCTAATTAACTAATTTTAGTAAGATCAAGTTAAAAACCATCGTATCCCATTCCTTTTTATTTTTGCCTATCTGGGCCTACAGCATCCTTTTAGGCCTTAAATTAAAGGTGAGTATAGCAACCAGAAATGCAGCTTAGACTGCTGCATCAGTATCTTACAGAATCGAACTGATGTGGTGTCAGGAGAACAGCACTTTCTGTGGACAGACATTTCTAAAGGGTCATAAAATGATATGAATGAATTTTACCTCCCTATGATGTTTCTGTGGTCTAATCTCAGTACCAACTGAGGCATGGTCAAGTGTACATTAGTTACAGACCTTTACAAGTGGAGTGGTGGAAAGAGGGGGAGCTGTCTGCAGACTGAGAGAGATCACAGACTGCTAACAATATGGTGGAATTCCTGAAGCAGCCATCTTTCTTCAAGACCTTTGACTTTTTAGAATGTCAGTGGGGCCTACAGAAATGCCTTAAACAATGACTTTCTGTAACCCTAACCCATTAACGACTCTAAACCTAACCATCTTCTTCTCAAGATTTATCTTCTAAATCAACTACTTCCAGCAGTTTAAATTTTTTTCAGCTTGTCCCAATATGTTCATGGTCGGCACACTGAATCATTGGTCCACATCTTGATCTGGCACCTTTTTTTTTGTACTCCTTCCTGATGCAAGCCTGTCCAATTTTTACCAGGGTCGGACTGGCACTGCACGGCTGGGGATGGGGATGGGCAGTTTGGTGTTCAGTGTTTGCCCAGGGAGACTTCAACATGTGGTAGGGGAGAGCCAGGTGTGAACCTCAGACCCTATGGTTGGGCTTTCTTTTGGTTGCTCTTTACCTATTGACACCCTATGTAAATGTCTAGCTCACTTGTATACAAAAATTACCTAGAATGAGTTAGGCTTTAGATTTAAAAATATAAACTAATATACAGTAATTTTATTGCATTTTTTTCAATTTAAACTTTTTTTTAATGTTTAAGTAAGCTGAAGTAAGTCATCTACAACTGTTGCTTTTAATAATGGACTTTTGTTAAGATTTCCTTTAAGAACTGTGCTTTAACACACCCCTGAGTTGTGTTCTTAAGCATTTCATGTTCTTATAATCCCACAATGAACAACAGTGTACTTTTAAATGAAAAAAAGAACTTGATATTTTATATATTTTTGATATTGACCACATATACACACACACACACATTTGTTTACCATTTTGGTGAATAAAGTAATGCTGGCAGCCATTTTGATTCACTCTTAAACAATTTCACACTGTATTATATGGTTAATCCTATACAATGGTCACATGTCGAAGTGTCCTTGAGCAAGACACTGAACCACAACTTAGTTGCTCCCGGTGAGTGTCAGTCAGCCACATAGCAGCTCCCCAATCTGTGTGTGAATGTGTGTGACTGTGAAGTTAAATAAGAAGCAGTGTAAAGCGCTTTGAGTACCAACAGGTAGAAAAGCGTTATATAAGTGCAGAGCATTTACCATTCAGCTAAAAGAAATTATGTTTTTGAATAGCAAATCAATTTGGTAAAATTATTATTATTTATTATTTTAGACATAAAATATTAAGGCATTGCACACTATTGTTTGAGTTTGTAAAAAAATATATTGTAAATAAAGATGTAAAATTGTTTGTGTAATATAGAATTTTTAGTGGATTTGTTTCATCATTGGGCTATAAGTAAAGAAAGTAAACAAACTTTTGTGGCAGATGGATAACAATATTGATGAAGCCTGGTTGATTTTTTTCTTTGGATTTTTGGTCAATACTTCAGCCAACACAACCGAATAGACCACGTACGGACATCAATTAGTTGCTTGTACAGGCCTCAATTCAATACCACTGTTTAGATAGGAAAGATGTTGATTGATAAAGTCTTATCTCCATGATGGAGGCGTCAGTAATAGGTAGACAGGGACGAATGAAATCACACGGCAACACCCTCAACGAAGCAGAGAGACAACGTGACGCGGACGGGTCTGCTATCACAGATTTGTCATCCGGCGGCGCTAACGTCAGTATCGGAGTGACTGCTAGCGTGCGTTCGTTATGCTAACGCCTCACAGCACACCTGTGACATTTACGGTTACAGTAAGACAGGTTGCTGTTGCTGTCAAGAGCTCACAGAATGAATGTGAATGAATGTACATGAAAATAAAACAGAGGATGGAGACGAACTGTCCAACATTAAAATTACCCAGTTAGAGCTTCTCACCTCGTCTCCTTGACCGAACTGAAGACCAAGGTCCACCAAATGCTCCACCCGGATGAAACCGTCAGCATCCTCGTCACAGACGTCGAAAACCTCTTTGAGCCTCTTCAAAAGCTGTAGGAGCTGTTCTTGGTCGGGGAAAACATGTCTTTCCATTGCACAGCTTGCTTCGTCGGCGGGCGTCTTCTTTTTCCAACTCAAATGGACTGTAGGAGAATCGGAATGACGGTCGCCATCATCATTCATCTTCAGCTGCCTCGAACCGACTGGTGCTCGGCACTGCTGTGACGTAAGCTGCATCGCTCGCTGAGGAGGCGAGGGAGTTTACGGAAAGGCACGATGGTTTACGAGGTTGGACACGAAGCAGCGCGACACAGGCCAACACAGGCTAATTAGTGATCCAGGTGTGATGCCACTCGTCCTGCTTCCCACCAAAATAATACGAGGCACACATTTCTATGACTTCTCTGGACAGTAAAGCAAATGCTCGGAATGACTTTAAAAATGCTTGAAAAGAACTTAACTGTGACAATTGTGAAAATCATATGTTTTGATTAAAGCAGTACATTGACAGTAGTATTCATGCTGCTCAAAAATTTTATTTGTAAGTAAACAGTCAGTTCAATCAGGGTTTTTGACCTTTGTTTTGGTATGACAAATAGATTAAGGTGGCTAGAGCAGCTTTGTAGCTCAAGTCAAGGAGTGAAATTGTCAATAATCTCCATTAATGTTCCGGCTACTGTCAGATTCTATCATAATATTAACCACTGTGAATTTGCCTGGTTTCAATTCGAACAGTCAAAAGTATGCACTCTGAGTAAAAATTACTTTGGTCATTTTAATATTTCAGTTTTGCTCAGCATCAACTGCACTGTGGGCTGCAATTCGAAAATGTTAACGTATGCAAAAAAACAGTTATGTAGTATATTGCATATTTGGGACACAGCAGTTGACCTTAATATTGCTAATTTTATGTAGTAAGCCAAATAAAATGGTAAGTAGATTTTTCTAACTTTGACACTTCATTCAACTTGTCATACCTTTGACTTTAGCATCTCATTTGCTTTATCTAGAAATAATCCACCTCTTCCATCTTTTCTTCAATTTATTGGCACAAATAGGTATCTATTTAAAAAAAAATACACTTGTAAAACAGAATTATACAACAGATATTACTCCTAAGAAGACAATGCAGTGTTTTATTAGAAAACGGTATTTACAAGACTGGTATTCACAGTTACATTTCTGTACAAAACATAAAACTATTATGTCCCAGACCTGGAAATAGTGACTTATTCATCTACATATTAAAACAATGTAGAAAAATAAAATAATTTCACATCTAACCATTTTAAAAGAAACAGTTATAAAAATGTTTAATATCCACTCCTGTACTTTGCTATGCAGTGGCTCTTCAGTACAAAGTAATTACTTATTTAACGTAGAATCAACTATAATCCTCTCTTAGCAGGTATAAGCTGTGTGAAGAAGTACCCGGGGCACTGAAGAACAAGTTGAAGGATCTTGAGAAAAACAAATCCAAATTGCTCAAATAGGCAAAATCACAGTTAAAATTACATAATTAGTCTTGGTTCTAGCAGGGAATCCCACCGTTCTGTCACCTGTGAGAGGGAAGTAAAAACACTGATGAATACAAAGGATTACAACAGTATCACTGTGGACAGTACCGTTAACGGTACTAAAAACAGCACTTAAATGAAACTTTGTGAAAATGTTGTTTTCAAAACCCTTGTTTTTTCTCCTGTTTGGATAAGTAAAGGGCTTTTAAAGTACAGGATCAGGACAGACATCAATGAAATTTCTCTTCTTTGGTTTTTAAACCTAAAATACATGTTCAGGGTTTTTGACATTGCTCTTCAGATAATACGAGTTTACCCACAATGGCCTTCAAAGTTTACATGAGCGACATATAAGTTTTCGAGTGGCCACTACACATCTTAAAAACCAAAGTCTATTTAAGCCAAATTCCTACAGTGTGGTTGTATTCCAAATGAAAAGCTTCCTTTTCTCAAACACACACTGACATCAACACTCTGACAAAGCCTTGTGGGACCAACCACAGCTGTTTAGTAGCCTAGCTCGACTATAGCTCTAATGCTAATTTAATTTATATAGCACAAATTTAGAACAAAAGCGTCTCAAGGTACTTAATGAAGTTTATACTGTAAGGAACAGCAAAGTTTGACAATTTAGCCTGCATTCAAACAGAGATTGTTTACATTTAAAGCCTAGCCAAGATAAAACAGCAGTCAAAATTACAATGTATTTTTAGCCTTTTATGGTGTCACCTAGTGGCCAAAAATAATTGCATTTTGTGATCACTGGACGTTTAAGGATTTATTTTATTTTGCGTATTTTTGCATTGAAGCTTTACAATAAAGTAGTAGATACAGTATATGCTAAGGCTTACCCAAGCCCCTCTAGACACAGCATACTCCACTGTCTCTGAGCCATCTGGGTTCTGATACACCAGGTCAAACTTCCCAGGCTCTGCAGGAGCTGGGGGAGGAGCACAAAGTTAGGAATAAAGACGTGTGTAACCCACCGGAAATGACTGTACAGTGTAAAATAAAGAATCGTTTTGGTAACTTTGGAAATCAATCCTCTTTTCCATAACCACCATACAGATGCTAAAATCCCCACTGAATATTCCCTACTCATGTTTGGTTAGTTGTCAGGCTGTAGCCTAGGTTGCTTTGCACGTTCTTTCCCACAGACTCATGTTGTTGTCCAAAAACCGCTCATAACATATCAGCCAGACACACTGCTGCAATGGCTGACATGTCTTTATTCTGAAAACCAAGACCCTTATAAATATTATACAACTGATCAGAGTCGGTGTATTTTCCTCTTAAATGTTGTGCATGCACATTTGACCATGTGCAGTACAAGGTTCCAATATGAAGAATGCGGGACAATATTTGTTGAAAATTTCAGGGTTTTGGTTTTTGAATGAAGAAATGTCAGTGGTGTGTCTGGCTGGAAGTCACAGAGATCAGACAGATTCAGGCTACAAACTGACAGATATCACACGTGAGTGGAGAAGTCCACTTTGGTTTAATGGGGATTGTCTGAACATTCAACTATTAAAATAACTGAAGTTGTCTTTTAAAGTATTTACCATCTTCTTGTGTTGTGGACTTCCTCAAAAATGCTATGATGCTGTAGGTAATCCATGAAGCAGCTTTAAGTCTTAACCTATATTAATCCTCCACACTCACCTCCACACATCTGTGGTGGAATAATTAACAGCAATAATTATCAATCCCAGGGATTCCTCGAGTCTATTTTATTTTCCAAGTGTTGAGAAAAAGTCCCAGCACAGTTTTAAAAAATCTATTAATATGCAAGATGGTGTGTCAGGCATGAATGAATCCCTACCTTGAGAAACTCGGAGCAGTTCCAGCTCAATCTGTTTGGTAGTTGGATCAAAACTCACAATCTTTCCCTCCTACAATATAAAGCAATGTGGTTAGACTTGTGATGACATTGTGGATAACCAGTAAAACTTACCTTTGAAATTATCTTTTTAAGCTTCTTTCCAACAACTCAGCATCAACACCAATTTTACTTTACTGCAGCAATGATCACACTCACCTTATATTCAGATACCTCCGGTGTATAGTTGTCAGTTAGCTCCAGTAGCTGTAAACACACACGAGGAATGAAGCTTAATATTAGACCCAAGGAGAAGTCTCTTCCTTCAACGTAATATTGTAAACTTAATTTAAGTGATACAACTGGTTTTCCTTTTCACGACAGATGTATGTGAACTAAAGATGTTGAACGCGTTTTATTATTGCTGTTAGTGTTATGATTGAAAACAACGTAAAATAACAATCAGTAATAGGTGTGACAATCACTATACAGTTGCTAAACCAACACAGAACCTTTGGTTAGTTGTCTGCCTACACCCTGGGTTAGCTCAGTCATCTCTGCAATAGTCCTCCAATGTTGCCAAAAAACAATTTAACAAATCACCCTGACACACTGGTCCACTGGGTTACACACTGCTTAATCTGAAAACACGTAGCTGCCATAAATATTGCCCCAAGTGATGTACATCCCATGCATAGCTGCAGTACAATGCATGTGGGGCAATATTTGCTCAAACATTTGTTTTGTCACAGACATGTTTTGGAATACTGAATATTGCCACCCAGTGGAGCAGTACGTCTGGCTCATGTGTTTTAAAAGTTTTAAGAGCAAAAACAGAGGTTTATGGCAAAGACGAACAATAAATCCTGCTGACTGACAAGCATCCAGACATGAACAGAGAAGATTCATTCATTAATTAAAATATATCTCACAGTGTAGCGTTTTTTGTGTAGGGTGACAGTCTTACTATGTGTTCATGGCTATCCACCATCAGGCTCTGTGTCTGACATACATTTATTGTTTCAGTATGGTAAATGGTTAAGACGTTCTGCCTGTTTACATGCCCTCTCTCATTTGAAACTAGGTTTACCTTGAAGGCGATCTTCTGTCCCACCTGTGGAGGAGCAGCTAGCAGGGGCATCGAGCTGTAGTCTGGTTTGGGGGAACTCTGTTCTCCATTCTACATTCAGAGACAAACGCAAGAGAGATAATTAATACCAAGGACATTGTCATGCACAGTATTTCATTATATACTATATATTTCAGCAGACTTAGCACTTAGATAATGTGTCTAATGCAAAAGTTAGGTTAACTGTGTTTTATTTATGTGACTGACTGAATCATGTCTTAGTAACTGTCATTAGGCATGGCCTATTAAGCTTTGGACTTCTTCACATAGAGAAATCGTGTACCATAGATTGTAGAGAGAGTACTTCCTAAATAAACAGCTGGATGAGGGTTTCGTGTCTTTTAACCTTTCCTAAACCAAAAAGTGCGAGGAACATTAAATAATACACCTGTCTGCTCAAACGTTAAGATACAAAAGGTACTTCTTTGTTAACTTTGATAATGAAAAACACAGAAACAAGTAAGCTAACCAGGGAAAATGTTAGACTGAAAGGCCAGTCTGATCTTACTTTCCCTAAGACTGATTAGCTCCACTACAACATAAGTGGCTGTAAAGAGGACTACTCTCTTCCCACACAAACATCCTTGAGAAAAAGCATTTGAACCTAAAAGATTTATTTTTTTCCGGATTTTCCTACTTTGCATTCACTTCTTTAAAGGTAAAACCACACATCTAAAAACAAATTACCAGCATGCCTCATAAAATAAATTTTAAATTTAATATTAAATTTAAATTATAATTAATTATATTTTAAATTGTGTATTGTATTTAAGCTTCGGATATCCTGGATACTGTTTTAGTTTAAGAACTTAAACAATGTCCCTTTGGTTGTTCAAGTCTTCCTACGTAAATGGAAAAGTTTTCACATAATTTGGCCTTTCTAATCTAGTCCCCCAACCTGTGACACTGGAACCACGATTCAACCTTGTCCTTGACTTTTATGATCAGTGTGAGCCCGATTAACCTTAAATACACGATCTTGGGAAGGATTTAAATTATAGTGCTGTACAGTAAATATGCAACTTTCTAGTCTTGGAATGACAGACACACGTAGACAGACCTGGAGGACCACAGACACGTTAGTCAGGGAATCACTCTGGTAAGACGGCTCCTTGGCTCCACTATGGCTGAACTCAGAGCTGCTGCTGTGGCCTCCTCTTTCTCTCTCCCCAGGACCACCATGGCTGTTCTTCTGTCTGCTGCACCCTCTCCCAAACCACTGACTACCAACATCAGATCCTGCCTGCTGCTGCATCTGCTGTCGGTTAACTGCTTCAACCTCCTCTCCCATGTCTGAGTTAAAAGGCTCCACAACTTCTGGGGACGTGGCTGTGTTGGCAGCCTCTTTCTGTTTGCAGTTTGTGGGCTGCAGGACTGAGGAAGGCTCCAGACGTTTTGAGATGTGTTTTTTTCTACCTTTCGGGGATGGGGATGTTGAAGGTTTGGTTTTTGAGCTGCTACTGGAATCTGAAGGAGGCTCAGTCTTTGTATTAGCTTGTGTTGCTGATGGCTTCTTACTGCTTTTAACTGAGTGTTTGACACTAGTTGGGGTTTTTTGGGGAGATGCAGCTGGTTTAGGGATGACAGCAGAGCCCTCCTCCTCTCCATTCTTCCTTTTCTTTTTTTTCTTCTTCTTCACATTGTCCTCTGTACTATTCCCCTGTGACATCTCCTTCTTCTTATCATCTGAAACCTGCTTGGCACCTCCCTTCAGGCTCGCTCTTCTCTCACTCCTTTTTTTCCTCTTTTTCTCCATGGACTCTGGACTCTCTCTTTGTCCTCCTTGCTCATCCTTCTCTGTGGGTCTGGTTCGCTTTTTGCAGTTTTTACTTGGAGTGTCTGGACAGCTGCTGTACCCGTTCACCTGAGTCAGGGAGTGCACCTTCACCCTGGCAAGCAAACACATTTTAATGAACATTTTCAAAAAAGTATTGTATGTTTTTTTCACTTTGCTCAGACGTAGTTTTGAGCATCAAAGTTTTACTTTTCTTTAAAGTAGTATCTGATAAATTAAAAAAAAGCTTTACACCAAATAATAACTGAGCTATCACTGCTACAACAGATAAAGAATAAAAGACATCATAAAAAGTTGAATTGCCCAGAAAAAGTACATGAAAGCAGGGTTATCAAGTGGCTTAGGAATTAGTGGCATAGGAAAGAAAGTGAATCCTTCCTGAGGCTCTCAGGGAATAACGTAGTTTCCTATTTAGAGAAGCCAGGAATACTTTGGTGTAATTCCCCTGTGAGTGGTGGGTCCACACTAACGGCTTTTAAACTGTGTTGTTCAGATGACTCCCATGAACACGTGACTAAGATACACATGTACTCACGTGGTGTTTGGTTTTACTTATTGCTCAAACTATTATTCACAAAGTACAGAAAGGATTTATTTTGAATTGATATGAGTCGCTTTGATTCAATTTAGATCAGATAAGCGCCTATTTTGCATTAAGTCCCTCTTAGAGTCCTGGGAAGATATTTTTTCCATTCAACAAGTGAGCAGCACTGCAGAGACTGTGTGCTAATTTCTTGGTTCGGAACCCTTTGATCATAACAAGGAAAACACGATGCACATAATACAGAGACATAGAAAGTTTAAAAAAATGAAAATTGTCTCTGTCTAAATACTTCCACGCTGGTTTGGTTTCCATATCATTACAGGCACCACTCAGTTTTGAAGTTTGGTTGGACATTTTGAGTTGGACATTTGGTCACATGACCCCACGTAAGGGAGGATCCAATACAACCATCAGTAGCTGCGTACTCGTCGTTGCCAGGGACCCCACAAACCTCCAGGGGCCTGTTGGGGGGTTAGGACCACATCAGGCCAAAGTGAAGCCCCAAGAGACCCCCGGGACATGTCCTGACGGCCGACACGATGATTCGCACCTGACACTGTCGTTGTCCCGCACCACGTAGATGCTCTCCGTGTGCGGCAGGTAGCAGTCTTCTATGAAGAGGTTCAGGATGCTGCCGCGGCTGAACTCAAACTTCTCCCTGATGATACTTTCCAGATCCGCCACCACGCGGCACGTGTCCAGGTGCACGAGCAGCCAACACGTGCGGCTGTCGACGACCGCGGGCGGGGGGTAGTCAAAGTAGAGGCGCACGCGGATGGGGCCATTGCCGATCCCGTTGCTGTAGGCAGCCATGACCACAATGCACCGCGGCCGGGGACGACAGTAAAGCACTTCCTGTTTGGTTTTTCACAATAGTGACCCCCAAAAGGTTCATAAACAGGCACGGAACACGGAGCTTTAACATAAATAAAATCTAGTATCTCACTAGGACACCCGACAATAATAAAGAAGTTCACGTTTGTTGTCGAAAGTTGAACAAAGCACAAAACACTAATGTTTCTTTCACAGCTGCTACAAAACAATAGTAATCTATTATATGATATATATAGCACATGTAAACAATGATAATAATGTTATAGCACATATTTAATCCAAGTGTTCTTACTGAATCTTAATGTGTATGGATCCCTTATGCCCCATGTATTGCTGTAAATGGTATACTGATGCTGCTGCTATTTTCAGAGTAAAATATTTTAAAATGTTAGCTGATTTAGTTTTTATTTACAGAATATTAACAGTTAATCTGATCTTGTTTTAGACGGTTTCAAAGTCAGCATTTTAATTTGAAACTGGGAGTCTGACATCCTTTAAGCCAACAATATTGACACTGCCACCTGTTGGCGTGGAGGAAAACTACAGGTCACGAAACAAAGAACATTTGTGTAGGCTACTACTTAACAGTGTTGGGGGAAATTACTCTAAAAAGTAACTAATTACATGAAAGTTACTGCATTAAAATCATTACAGCGTTACTAGAGTTACTTTAGAGAACTTTCCCATTGCCGAAAATGAAAACTCCTTTGACATTCCTCATGCATGTTGTTTTAGTCAAGACCTTTATGACTCTACCATCATAACACATCCAACTCTGGCCTTGACACATTGACTCATTTACACTCCTTTATTGTACTTCCTTACATTTAGCCTAGTACATATTCCCAAAGAGGCTTCAAGTTATGGCAAACACATACATCACTTTCAAATAAAGTTATATGCCTTTTAAAAACATACCGTACATGAATGACTTCAATTAAAGTGCGCAGGCTCTATGTATTAATCTAGCAGGCAGCCAGTGCCAAAAACTGTAAATTCATGGCAGATTTTGTTATTATAACAAAAAGTACAGAAATTGGTAGCTTAAACGTAACTGATCACATGTTAGAAAATGTAACAAAGTAACAAAGTATTTTAATTGCAGAACTAACGGGTTAGATTACTCCTACTAACACATTACACACAACACTGCTAATTAACTTAATAATATTCCACGCAGCATCAGCCAAGCTCCCCACTTCACCGAAGGTAGTAATTATAGTTTTGGATTTTAAAAACAACAAACACACTCAGTTTTCTTGGGAATAAGTTTAACTTAAGTTTTAAGTGCATCTTCTTGCTCAGATATAAGTTGAACAATAGAACCCAAGATGAAAATGGATGAAGCTGCCCTTTAAATTTGTCTCTGGGGTGTGCAGGCTACTAGTTTGCCTGTTTGCTGTCGAGAATTTAAGTTACAGTCACAGTCACTATAAACTTTAAATTTTTACTACAACTGCCATCATGTGAATTACCTGAACTACCAACCAGCACAGCTGTAGCTTTGATGTGCCATCAAGCTTGTATAGGTTGCTGTAGACACACAAGCACCACTCAATCACAGTAGAAACACTGAGGGACACTTAGAGTCTTATGCTTATTTACCTTTTTGGATTTTCAATGGCTGACCTTTCCCCTTTTTTTAGATTTACTGTAATTGTTGTAGCTCTGACCTGCATAATCAGTAGCAGAACAATACACAAACACGAAGGCATGTTTTATCATATGTGAGGCACACTGGATGGACCAATAACAGATATTTCAAATTAAATATGGTGGTAGAAAAACTACAAATGAAGGCAGACATAAATGACATACACACACACACACGCATGCGTGTTTATAGCTCTATCCTTGTAAGGACACTCATTGACGTAATACAATCCCTAGCTGGTAACCCTAACCATCACAACTAAATGCCTAACCCTAAAACCCAGTCTTTACCCTTAAAAATCCCCTTTTCAGGGTCAAAATTAGTGAGAACTGTCAAAAATGTCCTGACTTCACAAAAATGTCCTTGCTTTGTTGTTCAAAAAAATGTTCAGAAATTTGGTCCTTAATAAGTTGTATCTACAGGAACACACATAAATATATTTTTCATCAGACTCAAAGCACTGAGGTGATTGTCCACAAGCTGCTTTTTAAAGTAGAAAACAGCAGCTTTTTCCCTCCATTTGGATGTGTGGATGGAAAAGTACCATATAACTTGTCTTATCCTTCAAAATAATAACCAAAATAATATTTTATCTTGTAACAGGGGCAAGTAGTTGAATTTTGCTACATAGTCAGTGTTAATTCATGCAAAAAAATCATACAATAAAAAATAAGTGATCTGATCTGTAACACAGAACCAACATTTACCGCGGTTAATGTTAAATCTTAGCCGTTTATTGGATGAATAAACATTATTGAATTTCTTCTGTCGTCGGACCCTAAAGTTCCACCCTCGCACAGAGGGAGGAAGTAAACATGTGACCGGTCAGCTGACCCCGGGTGTGGTCATGTGATTTCTTGGAGCGACAAAGCGCTGCTGAGCAGATCTGTGCAACGTTCGCTTCCACAATGGGCCTGAGAGGAGCAGCCGCCAGTTTTTCTTTTTTACTCGTTATTATCATCAATAAAGGTATGATTTTATCACCTGTCCTTATTATTGATTAAATGTAATGTTTTGGAAGCAGCCAGTCAGGGATCGTGTTACCTCGTTCAGCTAATTGATAGTTCAGCTAATTCCGAAAGTAAAACTCTGCTGTTCCTGTGTTCATTCGCTTCTTTAACATCATTGTAACTCAACACGGAGTTTAACAACTTTTCAAAACCCTGCGCAGGTCTCCCCAGTCCTCTGACAGGCAAAGAAGCCTGGAGCTATGTGGAAGTGAGAGACGGGGCTCACATGTTCTGGTGGCTATACTATGCTGACGACCAACCTGCAGGATACAAAGACCTGCCTCTGGTCATGTGGCTGCAGGTAGGACACGATCAGGTCCACTGAGTCTGTAAAGGACTGCAGCAGGGTCAGTGCATGTGTAACGCTTTAGTCTCAGTCATGTCTCTTCCTCCTGAAGAGTTTTTTTGTTTTTTTTATTTTTTTGGAGTTAGCTCAGTCCCTGCTTGCATTCTTCCCCAAATTACATCTGTGTTTGGAAGCAGCTTTACAGTGGAGGATCAGACATGAGGAGCGTTACCCAGCCACTGAGACACTTATGATGTGTTCTGTGGCTGTGGATGAGGTCTGTGAACACAATTTGGCCTTGGACACCACTAACCTAACCCTTACACACTAACTAACCTAACCCTTACACACTAACTAACCTAACCCTTACACACTAACTAACTTAACCCTCACAGACTAAGTGTGTAAAGTTGGACTGACATGAGTCATTACTAGATAGCAGGTCTAAGATGCTACTGAGTTGCAATAAAGTAAATGCAGATCTTAAAGACCCATAGAGTCATTCATGTCCATGTTTCTGCTGCCTTGTTTCTTTGCATGTTTTATGTATTTGCATACTGTGCAACTCTGAGCGAAATGTGGAAAGCAGTGGTGCATTCAGCACATGGCTTGTTTATAAATAGTCTAAAATATTCTCAAACTAAAATAGTTTTTTAAAACACGTTAGAACTGAGTCCCATCTCCAGATCATGTTAGTCACATCAGGTTCAAATTGAGTCACATCTCCAAATAGTTAGGAACAATAATGCAGTAATATGAGTAACAACAGTGTTTCCACCTTTTATAAACGGCAGAAGCGGAACTAAACTAAAAACTCCTTGACAGACAAATGATCTGGGAAGGAACTGCTCATTAAACACATACAGTTACTTATAAAAGTTTGTGAATGACCTTGTGGCCCTTTATGAGATAAGCACTAAAGATGGATGAATATAAAAGAAATACATGAAAAATATCCATGAAAGGTTAGATTTTAGTTTTTAGATTTAGATATTTCTATTTTTTAATTCTTTATGAGAAACGTTGCTCTGTTGATGCATTTTAATACACAGTCAGTCAGGAAACACCCCAGTAAAGGCAGATACTATAATCCCTTCACAAAGTGCATTGTTTATTGCTTCTTGCTCCCCTTAAAAGACACAGATTCATTATCCAGCTGCTGTGTCTGGCTTAGCTGGCTAAAGCTGTGCCTGTGGATATAATGTCCACGGAGCCAGTGTTAAAAGTCCATCTCTTTAGTTTTATTAAGTCCAAGACATGGAAAGACAAATTCAGAAAGTGATTCAAAACTAAATGAAAAATGCTATTAAAATCTCCATTTCAGCCACACTTGATTTTTTTTGTTTCTTTTATTTTACTTGGACATGGACACACTTCTACTTTAACAGATAAAGTTTGTGACACACCTATAGACACTTGGGCTAATTATATTTATTCCGGATAAATGAAACAACACTGACTCCACAAAACCCTTGGTATTTGTACCTTGTGTAGTGCAGAACTATGTGCTGTTCCTCTCCTGTTCCTGTGTCTTACATGTTACATGTTGTGTCCTGATACTCAGTCTCGTTCCTTAGGTTTTGTAGATTGTGTTTTTTGTTTTTTTTTTTTTTTGCTCTGAGACTCTAGGCTGTGTTCTGGTCATCTCTTGTCCTCAAACCATTGATGTAGTACACTGTGCCGTGGTATTCTCTGCTGTTGTAAGGAGTGTCCTGGTACTCTTAGGTCCTTTGTTCTGAGATTTTGGACACTGTGTGCCTTCTTTGCTTCCCTATCCTTGAATTATGTACACTGAGTCCTGCAAGATAAGCAAAAGGGTTGTTCTGTTGTGTCAGTTATGTTTGACCTAAAAGTAATTTCCTGAAAAAAACAAAACAATAAGAAAGCACCTTCAAACACTTCCGGTTTCAATCACGTTTTGTCCCCACCCTTTCTATCTGCATCACATTTTTAACTTTTTCCTGCTCTACTGCTTCGTACTTTAAAAAACAACTTAATATCTCATTTGCTCTTTCATCTGTCTAACTGTTGTGTCCGTGTGTCTCCAGGGTGGACCAGGAGGATCAGGAAGTGGCTTTGGGAACTTTGAAGAGATTGGACCTTTGAATAGGGACCTAGAGCCAAGAAAGACAAGTTGGGTAAGATAGTGGTGTTTGGATCACTGCTAATCTCATTTTAAAAATGTGACAAAAGCCTACTGGAAAATGAAGCCCTGTCCATTCACATAATGGATTATTTCTATATATGTGTTTGGCTCCTTCAGGTTCAGGCAGCCAGTGTGTTATTTGTGGACAACCCTGTGGGAACTGGCTTTAGCTACACCGACAGGGCTGATGCCTTCACTACCAATGTGACCATGGTGGCTACTGACATGCTGGTGTTGCTCAAACACTTCTTCACAGAGAAAGCAGAGTTCCAGGTATTGCAGCTGGAGAAAATACACACGAAATCAGAAACGCGACTTTAAATGAAGAGTAATTTTGCAAAAAGACAAACATATACTGAACTATAGATGCCACAGCTACATTTTGAACAGATGGTTGGTTTGAATTTTTGTAGAACATCCCCTTTTACATCTTCTCTGAGTCATACGGAGGGAAGATGGCAGCCGCTATCTCCTTGGAGCTGACCAAGGTGAGTCCACAGCTTTTCTAGTCCCAGTCTCTTGCCTTTTACGTCTTTCAGTGAACTGATGGAGTCACAGTTCAGGGCCTTACATATTTAGTGTCCTTCAGTCACTTTACCTGGATTAGCTTGTTCATCTGTGCTTTGTCCAAAAACAATTACAAACAATCAACAAGATACACTGCTCCACTGGGAGACATGATTCGTGGGGGAGATATTTATACTTAATTGTATTTATTCCAACAGACTTATGATATTTAGGTGAACCCCAGCACACGCTGGCACAGTGTTGTGCATGGACACATTTCATTCAACACCTTCCTCAGAACAGAGTACATTTGTCTCATGCTGTGGTTAATCTGTCTCTCTCGTGCATCCAGGCCATAGAACAAGGCACAGTGAAATGTAACTTTGCTGGTGTGGCCCTTGGAGACTCGTGGATTTCCCCACTGGGTAAGTTTTACAGACACTTTACACCTACTCTATACCTCAGTGAATGATTTTAATCGAAAACAGCCCCACTAGGATGTTGAACATTTGGCTTTTGCGAAGCGGTCACAGAAAAAATTCTCCACATTTAAGTTCATTGTCATTCATTGTTTTTACATTTCAAAGCAGCCACTGTTTGCTCTATTGATGGCTTGGCAAACTGTTGGCAAAATCTTAACAAACTTTTTAAGATCTTGTACTGAAGTAGCGTTACTGTTGTAATTATAGAAAGAAACAGTCAGTCCAGACATTACTGTTGTAATTATAGAAAGAAACAGTCAGTCCAGACATGAAGGTCATTCACTCAGGAAACTTTTAGGAACCTGGGAAGATTAAAGTTCAGTCCCAGAAACTGTCAAACATTCCAGTGAGACTGTCTCTCATAAGGACAGCTCCAGACAAGAAGACCAAGGGTGAGCTGTGGTGCAAAGGATACGATCATATAGTGTACCAGCCTCATAAATCACCAATTAATTGACTCAACCATGTCTTTGTCAGACAGATTAATTTGTTGCTGTAACATGAAAGAGGAGGAGGAGCCCCTGATTTATATTACAATCACGTCTATAAAACCCCTTAAACTGGCATAAAGACATTATAGTGCACCACACCCGCCCCCAAATCCCTAAAACCTATGGCCCATCATAGCCAGAGGCAACATGGCTATTCAACCTGAGAGGACACGGGGGGTCTGATTTTGGGGGGCTTCACTAGTTTTCCTTTCATTGGTCCCTCCTGGAATGTAGGATGTAGGATCACCGGATGTGGGATTGATGACACCGCTGGTCCTTTACACTGAAGAGGCTACTTAGATTCAGATCATCACACCTGGATGACTGAGAACCTTCACAGACATATTTCAACATGAATCTGCAATCTAAAAAAAAATACAAGCAATGTAAAAAATAAAAAGTAGTACGAGGTGGGTCCAAATGTATTTTATTGTCCAGGTACTGTATTTTTTTTTCACCTGTTAAGTTAGGGCTGAACAAAGGGAAAATTTCTGCAGATCTAAATGAACCAACGTCTTTGATTTATTAATGGGCTGGGGACTGGTATGATTAGGGTATTTAGCTGCGTTTTTTAGATTCCTACTCATAACACATTGTGTTTTGTAAAAGCAAAGTTGGACAAACTGAGAAAGTTGTCAAATCATGACAAAGTAACATTAACCTCAGGAAGTGAGCGGTGGCAGAAATTTGTTCTAGCCGTTATTATATTTATGCTGTATTTTCCATGAAAGTATGTTATCGAGGGGAGGATGTTTAGTGAGTTCAGTGAATTGTATCAGGGTTATTCCTTTAATAATCAGTGACCGGCCAACGTAATCTTACATAACCTTTTTCCTCCTTAACTGTTTGATCACGTTTTCACTGTTAACACTTCATCCACAGACTCTGTCATGACGTGGGGACCATACCTCTACACCACTGTAAGTAACAAACTGTAGGCGAACTTTTCTGTGTAAATCTTTGGACACATTCAGATTTTGGCAGCGAGCAGGTCTGTTGTGTTCTTATCTGGCTGCTGTGTCTTTTGTGTGCAGTCGCTGCTTGATGATTACGGCCTGGCGGACGTCAACTCTGCTGCGGAGGCGGTGAAGCAGGCCATGGAGCAGCAGCAGTTCACGAAGGCCACTGAGTTGTGGTCTGTGACTGAGACTGTGGTGGAGCAGGTTGGACTCACAGGACAACACTCGCAGTTTTTTAGGAAGACTTCACACTTTCACACACAGTAACGCAGTGGACAGTATGCTGATATTCCTGGTGGTTCGCTTTCGTTTAAAGAATGTGTCCTTTTATTAAGAACACGGGCAAGAAAAACAATTTGAACCATTTAAGTTGAATTGCCAACACAAACCTAAGTGGAATTATTTTTGGGGGGGAGCAACTCGACACTGTGCACCATAATTACATATGGGAGATTTATATTAAGAACTAATAATTTACTTAAGCCTTTATCATCTCTACCACTCTATCGCTACTGCACACACATAACCATACACAGTATGAGTGAAATCCTTGGTTCGACTGTCCGCATGAGTTCCAAAGTGGAACGAAAAAGGAAAGGTAACCTAAGGGAGAAATAAATGGAGAAGCCAGGGCACGAAACAAATCTCCATTACTACTTCATTTTTTTTCTTGCTCGTTTCTTTTCCAACTCGTGACATTAGTTCACTTTCGTTGATGTCATTAGTGGAGGACTAACTTAAGTTTTCCAATCTATGTATTCAGTTTGGACAAGTACGATATACGTATTTGTGTGATGTTTAGTTTGTAATCGCACTTCTTCACTTAAAAGCATGCAAAGGGTTCACTTACTTTTACTTGTATTAGTAAAGAATTAATATTCTTGATAAATTGATACATTCTGTGTAATTTATATTTATATGCAACGGCACTAGTCATGTGACACTGTGGTAACAAACCCCCTCCTGCACAGCAGAGGTGTGTCTGTGTGAAACCATCAGCAGGAAGTGCATGAGTAACATTGTGTTAAGTTACCTAAATGTTTGTTTTCAAGCCAAAACGAGACACTCGATCTCACTCATTTGACACTGAAATATAAAACTGTTTGCTTGGTACAAATGCTTTATATTTGTGAGAGATTGACTGGGAGGTTTGATTTGACCATGGAGCATGCTGCGTACTATCACCATAACTCAGACTGAGGTTTGACGTGGTCTTGTTTTGGTTGTCGCGACAGAACACCAACGGCGTGAACTTCTACAACATCCTCACTCAGCAGCCGGATGAAAGACGCTTCTCCTCAGCAGGAGAGAACTACATTGGTAAGATGCTGTGACACACGGTACCGTGTTTTTTAGGAAATGTTAAAAGGTAAGAAAAAACATCTTGGGCTTTTGTCTCATTTCCACAAGCTCTGCAGACACGTCGCCACATTGGTCCCCTCCACAGCCAATCGCTGAGCGAGCTGATGAACGGACCAATCAGGAAAAAACTGGGCATCATCCCTCAGAATGTGACCTGGGGAGGTACTGCGTTTGTCACTTTCTTAGCTCTTGACACATATTTCCACCTCTTGTCGTCCTCCGTCATGTATTGTCCTCTCTTCTGTCTTTGCTGTGTCCAGGCCAGGCTGACCTGGTGTTCAGCTACATGGCAGAGGACTTCATGAAACCAGTGGTGGACATAGTTGACCAGCTGCTGAAAGCGGGAGTAAACGTCACTGTCTACAATGGACAGTTGGACCTCATAGTGGACACCATGGGTAACTAAGGCTGGTTTTATGGTTTCTGTCAGTTTGATGTAAAACTGCAGAGGTTTCCTTTCCTATGAGCATGTGTGGAACTTATTTCTAATTTGGTCTGCCTCATGATTCTATGCTCACAGGTCAGGAGCTCTGGGTGAAACGGCTGAAGTGGGACGGCCTTTCTGGATTTAATAAGCTGAGGTGGACCCCCCTGGATGATCCCACCTCTCCAGGCATCACAGGAGCTTTCTACAAGACGTATAAGAATTTTGCTTTCTACTGGATCCTCAAAGCAGGTCATATGGTAAGACACAAGCTGTGGTGGTTGAGTTTTTTGGTACAGATATGACTCACACTGTACTTCAGATCAGCAAATTTTCCCATTCAGTAATAAGGCTGCTGACAAATCCCATAAATAGAAAAAAATGTCTAGTGTCCTTGTGGTTTGTTGAGTCCAGGACATGGTTTAACAGAGTTACTACAACTGTTGCCCCAAAACAGTCAGGAAAAGATTAGAGAGCCACAGTGTCACACTAGGTGTCTTGTTTCCTTTATGTGCTACAGTGATGCTGGCTTAAAGATGAGTAACATGCAGAACATAATCACTTCAGGAAGGTGTTACATCACCCACATGCTCTAGAGTTCCCAGATGACAGACTCTGACTTCATGTTTAAAGTAAACTGAGAGGAGCTTTGGATTTAGCTGCAATTTCCTGAATGTGGCTGACCTACGCTAATATTAGCGGTTCCAAAGTGAGCCGATTTTCAGCTTTGTTGCCCCGGGAGATTGGCATCGTTTTTCGTTTTCATCATCACCAATCTCAGGTGTCACAGAGGTAGGCAAATGGTTTCCACGACCCCTGGCTGAGCAGGGATCGTACAACACTCTAAAGCAGGAAACAATGTAACAGTAAAGCAAAGTACAGCACAAGATTTAAAGTACAGCTTTGACATTTCAGTTTCCTGTTTTGACAGATTCCCTCAGACCAGGGACCTATGGCCTTGCAGATGCTAAAGATGATCACTCAGCAGGCCTGATCCCCTCACTCTGATGCCAGCTGGAATGGCTCTGACAATCACAATGATCACTTTTTTTTTTTAATAACTGACTTTCTGCTATATGATTTGTGTAAATTTTAGCACCAATGCCAATAAAGATTTTGTTTTCTTTTGGTAAACACTGTTTCTGTGGTGCCACATTAAACATGAAAAGGTTCAAGGTAACTTTATTGTCATCAGGTTGGGACATTTAGAGATTCACAGCTGTCAGTACTAAATGACATGAAACAAGAAGAAAAGTAAATCTCAAAACAATTAATAACCTGAGTTAACATTATCTGGACTGAAAGGAACAGTTATAAATGTCCTTTTAAGTCTGTGTGTTCTGCACTACAGAAGAGCATGTCTGCACCCTAAATTCACCCCATAAGGGATGGCTCAGATGACATGACATGTACAGTCCAAGACAAATTGAACGTTGTGTCCCAAAAAGGAACATAGCCAAGCATTAGCACAGCATTTACTTTTCTTATAAACAGGGTGTACACTGCAGGCGGCCAATAATTGGACAGCAATATCGTTTAAGCTGGAAACAGAAAATGGTTAAGATGCAGACATTTCATCTTAATTTGTTTAGTGGCTATATTAAGTCTTCATCTGATGCCAGGCTTTTGGAAGCTTTTATCTATTTTTATTATTGTATAGCTTTATACTAAGTATTTGCTCTCTTTAACATCACACACCTGGTGTGATCCAGTGTTCAAAGTGTGAACACTTAATCTGATGTGAAATAAACTGACATGCTGCACTGCACTGAATATATCACAGATTATGTACTATATTCAACAAGGTTTTTCACAATTTCCTGTTTCTTCTGAAGAGACACAAAGTAATTGGAAATTTCATCCTTAAAAAGGCATAATTGCATCATGGTCCAGTTAAAAACCTTAGCATAAAGGTAAGTCTGTCATCAGAGGCTGAAGGTGTAATTTGCTTATGCAAATCCAAATATATTATATATACACAGTTTACATCGTTTTCACTCTGTATGTCATTACAGAGTATTTGAAAAGCAATAAACTGTTAAATGTAAGTGAAATAACAGTAATTTTAAACATGGAGCAATTGGGTAAATTGGTGTGCTAATATGGAAACTGAGTAACAATTATAAACTAATCTACAGCCTTAATATAAGGTTTGATTTGATTTAAAGGCTTGAGAAAAAGGGAGTGAGCATTGAAGAGCGGGCAAGAAAAGACGCAAAGCATGAATTCAAGCAGATGAGCATTATCTGCATCAAACACAAAATTCAAAGTCGGCTAAACTGACAGAGGCTGTAAAACATCTTCAAATCAATACAAATATGTGAGGAGACAATGTGTCTACTGTTAAAGTGCTTTCACTTGAAAATGGTTTGACATCAGACTCATGCCTGCTGCACCGTTTATGAAAGAGAAGCAGCAGCAGATCTTTAAAGTCATTTTTTGACGTCCTCTGAGTAGCTGAGGCTTCTTCTTCCCCAGTGGCTTTCTGGGACTGACAAGCCCTTCTTGATCACTGGCTCCACAACCAGCTCCAGCAGCCCGGGGGCCTCCGGCACTGCTAGCTCTGTGACCCTAAACAAATTAGAATATGCCCGTCCAACCAAAAGCAGCTGACCTGAGGGGATTCGGGGATCAGGTCCTCTCAGACGTCGCCAGTAGACCCTGAAGTAGTGTACAAGCTCAGCAGGGTATTGCCAGCGCAAGGTGGCATTAAGAAGCAGTCTGGGAGAGCTGGAGTCCAGTGAGTTACTGGCACCACGAAGCCACACTACGTCGTAAATGCACAAGCCCTGAACCTGCTCAGAGGGAACCTGCACACTGGCTACGTCTAGGAGCTTGTACAGAGAGACAGAGACAAGACGATTAAACAGGGAGCACATCTCAGCTGTTGAAACTATATTGCATTTACTAGTGAGTCTCACCATGATCTCTCCCACCCTGCAGATGAAGGGTGTCCCCCGAAGCTCTTCGTTCTGCTGGATGCGAACAGAAACTTCTCTAAGAACGCAGCTGTCAAGCTCCAATTGCCCAAATCTGCAACCAGTGATATGAAGAGTTCAAAAACACCATGAATTGAGACACTTCTGGTATGGAATCCATCAATCAAACTGCTAGTGTTATGGCGTGTTTACACAAATTGTTTCAAGGGTTTGGTCACCCAGCTCACACTGACAAGCTTTTATCGTAATCTACCTAAAACTGCTGCTGCTCATGCGCAGCTCGCACTACATCTTGTGTGTAGACAATGTTAGCTCACTTGTTTGCCTTACCTCACGGTCCAGCCGTCTGGATCGGAGTTCTCACACAGCTGAGGGAAGTGGCTCAACAATGGGTGCCCCTCTGGCAATAACGTAGGGGAAACACTGGTAACTGCAGACCAAAACAAACATGTCGAGTTCATACCAGGAAAAAACTGAGTGAACACTGAACTCACAGAGAAAGACCTTCTGGTTTGGTCTGTGTGGCAGCCAGTGGAACCTGCTAAGGCAACCTCGCGAGGGAGAACTGTAACAGAAATCAGGTGGGCACGTGGAGACAGGGACCAATCAACAGGGACGGCAGGAAAACAGTCCAAGGTGAAGGGTCATGACCTGTGCCATGTGTTTTTGTATTTAGGGCATGTTTGCCGCTAGGTTTGTCCTTTATCTTTTGTATGTGCGTGGTCCTTTGAGGTCACTGTGTTCAAAACATTTCAAGCTTCATTGTAAACTCACGATTGTCATCCGTAATGTCCATGTGCGTATTGGCATCTGTTGTCTTCAGCTCCACAGAGGCTGTAGTCCCAGCAGACACCTTATAGATGAGGATCAGCAGGGTCTTGGACGGCAGGGGTACATGAAGAGAGAAGATCCTGATGGATGCACAGGCAAAGCAGTTGTAATATCACCTTTTTTCCACTATATGAAAAAATGAGCAGAAAACACACACACTTGGCACAAACGGGCGATGTCTCAGATACAGGCACAAGCCCCTCCAGCAACAGCGAGGAACCCCCACTCCAAACGTCCTCTGGGCAGCCCCGGCTTCTTAGCCACCCCTGACCTCCCAACTCTGTGTGATAGTAAAGCGGTTGGACCTCCTGGGCACTCAGGTTGAACCACCTCCTCTTTGTCTCGGGCTGCACACATAGAAAACAGTAATACAGCAAGCAACTTAAACACGATGGCATTTGTTTCACGGAACTATTTCACACTGAAGCCGTGTGGTCACAGATCCCCGAAGCTGGAAGAAGCTCTTTCATAACCACTAACAGTAGACCCCATTTTCAACAAGAGAAAGGCACAGTAGGCCAGATCCTTGTTGGGCTGTGTGTAGCAAAAGGTTAAGATGAATTATACATTTTAAAGTGAATAATCTTTTTTTTTTTACAAATATTCTTTGGAAAATGTACATGATGGTAAATGATTACTAAGGCAACACTTTGAAAGGACCAAAGAATATATTTCAAAATCACTTTTGATTGTGTTGCAACATTCATGGCTTTTTATACCTTCACTTTATCCAGTATTGTATAATCTCAAAATGTCTTTCCAGTAGTGGTATTATCATCTCCAACCCCATTTTCAAAAGAAGTTGGGACATTGTGTAAAATGTGAACAAAAAGACGAGTGAGATTTGTGATTTGCAAATCATTACAAACATGGCTTTGATTGTGAATAATACAAACAACAACATATCATATCAAGCATATCACGTAGCACAGCATGACACAATACGATTCTGTAGTGGAAACAACTGCATGGGCTGAAAAACATGGTCAGTAAAACACGTTTGTCTCTGCCTTCACAAACGAAACCAGGCACAGACACAACCATATATAAACAAGGCCCAGAAACACTGGCACCTTTTCGGAGCCTGAGCTTATTTAAAATGGACTGATGTGAAGTGGAAAACTGTCTTTGTTCTCAGGAGTCAAGATTTTGCACCAGACTTTTCAGTTCACATGTTTACAAGCCAGCATCTACAAAGGTTCGGGGGTGCGTTAGAGCACACAGCCTGGGCACCTTACACATCTTGGAAGGCTCCATTCATGATGAATGATATATGCTGATTTTGGCTGCATGCTGCCATTGAGGCAACACCTTTTTCAAGAAAGCTCTGGTTCATTTCAGAATTAGAACAGCAGCGCTCAGTAGTAAAACATCAGGCCAGAAACTGACCTGCCTGCACTCAAGAGCTGTCACCTACCGAAAACATTTGGAGTTTTTCTACTTTATTTTCAAAGTTAAAGCAAGCAAAATCATGAACGGCCTTAAATATTGAGTTCTACTGCCGAAACCCAACTGGAAGTTTCCTGGTTCAAATCCCAGCCAGCTGCAGCCTTTCCTGTGTGGAGTTTACATGTTCTCCCCGTGCTTGCGTGGGTTTCCTCCCACAGCCCAAAGACATTCATGTTAGGTTAATTGGTGACTCTAAATTGTGTGAATGTCTCTCTTTGTTGGCCCATAGACGGTGTGCCCCACCTCTCACACTATGACAGCTAGGAAAGGCTCCAGCCCCCCGTGACCCTGAACAGGATAATGGATGGATTTCTCACTGAACAAATGGTTAGATCGATACAGAATTCCAAGTTCGAAATTTCAATGAAAACCCCCCTGAAGTCAGATGTTTGGCTTAAAAAGTTGCACAACCCTGACCCCCAAACTCAAATATAGTTGCTCCATTTATCAGCAGAGGAATAGCTGTAGTAAGACAGTGTTTTCAGCAGGTCTGTCTTATTTGTGCCTCCTTAACATTTTTTTGGAAACGGGGGTTGTATTTCCCCAACTCCTTCTGTACCTTTCCTCTGCAGTAGACGGCCTTCCCAAAACCCTGGCAGAAGGAGGAGATGAAGGGGAGAGATGAAGCTGGCCGGTGGATGTACAGGTAGTCTGATAGTAGAGCCCAGAACCTGTAGGAATTTCAGAAAACATCTCAGACTCAATCCGATTCTCTACTCCCAACAACTAACACACACTCACATGTGTTTTCCATCTGCGTTTAACATGTGTGTGAATATCACATCAATCTCACTTGTCCTGATTCTTGCAGAATTCTGTCTTATCATCGTGGGTCTCGTACACCCAGCCTGGAGCAAAGATGGCTGCAGAGAAGTTGTGTTTTCTGATGAGCTCCAATGACTGGAGACAAAAGAAACAAGCAGCTGCTCAGTGTCCGTGATCTGCTGGTGATTAAGGTTTATACACAAACAGACATACACACATTATCTGCAATGTGTACCTTATTAGTTTCAAACTTTCCTCCCACGACATCACCTCGAGCAAACACATCCACCCCTACATAAACGTCAGCTATGCGGCCTTGGATCTCACTGTAGTCCCTCATCAATTCCAGGCTCTGCTCTGTCCAGTTGTAGTTGGTGAAGAAACCATCACAGGCATCGAAAAACATCCTGTTATGAGAAAGTTACATAAAGTATTTCATAGTTATAACAAATTTAAAAACTAACAAACAAATTTGCAGAATCAGGAATCAGCCTGTTTAGAAGTGATTTTGGGTTCTGTGACTAATTACAAGCTTTCCAAACTTTAAGTTTCACATAAAATAACGTCTCTACCTGTTGGACTCGTTGAGTTCATTCTGCCATTTCAGCTGTCCATTCTGGATCACACTGTCATACCACAGGACCATGCTGCCAGAGACTCGCTCGTGCATCTGGTCGGTCAGATACCGAAGGAACAAAGGTGTGTTCTTAACCGCAGCTTCCTTCAAGTAGAGCACATCACACACACAACCTATTTGTTAACATTAACAGAGCATTTTATACACGGCACAAAATGTGGTTGACCCTACGTTGGCAGAAATAAACTAAACAAGTTCTTTCTGTAGCTGTTTATTAGACCTGTACAACTGTGAGAAGGAAGTTTGGATCATTCTTCCCTACAGAGAAGACGTTTGATTAGATTAGAGCACTCTGTGTGTTTTTAGCTAAAGCTCTTTGGACCTCAGCAGCCTGTGCAGCTTTACACATTTAACAGAACATTTTTATTTCCATACGTTTATTCTCTATAGCCGTGCTTTATATTTTATATAAATTGATTATGTATCACATTTAAAATCCAATTTCATTCAGATGAAGTCCTTATTATTCTTTAGTCAAATAAGAGTCTTCTCCTCCCACAGAGAACGATATCGGTCTGTTGAGTACACATACGACACAAGTGGACCATTTGTGAATTTTGTTTGTACTTAAGAGATAACCTGAAGTGTAAAAAACTGATAAACGCTGCTAATTCTCCTAAATCGCGCGTGTGTGGCAGTGAAGAAAAACCCAGTTCATATGAGTGGCTCTTTTATTAATTCTCATAGTCTTTGTCTATGCTTGTGGATTAGATAAAGATCAGATTACACTTTATGAACAACTTATGGAGAAACCAGGTCATTCCAAAAGGTTCACATACTTTTTCATGCCACATCCAGCATAAGAAATGTGTGGTATTGTGGTTAGTGCCATTGTAAAAGCATTCGACTTACACTTAGGGAGTTCTCTATGTTAATTAACCAACCATCAAAGCCATAGAAATGGCTGATCTGAACCAGCTTATCAGCGACTGCCCGGTACGACTCCTCATCTTTGAGGAAGAACTCACACGTGGTGGCTCCATCAGTCCACTCTGTGATGAACGTCCCTGTAAGAGAGGAAGATTGAGAGGAAGGTTGACAGAAACCGAAATCAAATTTCTTCTCATATTCTATCCAACTCTTGATTTTCATTATTTAAAACATAAAATTCAGGACGTGGACATGGGCTGGTTGAATTATTGACATTATAATGGGAGTCTTCTTCCAGTTCTTATCTTGTGTTATTTTGAAAACTCAGTCCTAAACCCTAAGCCGGCAAAAGGGCAGATTTACACACATGAAATTGTTGGCACAATTTCACAAAACAAAAAAGAAACCCACACCTTTCTCTGAAATAACTTAAAACTTTAAAAAAAGTTATAAAAGAAAAATGTGAGAAATAAATGAAACAAAAAAACAGATTCTACAGAAAAGCATTAATAATTTTTGACACTGTTTCTCAAAAATTGTGATGCATATTCCTAATTTGTCATTTTTAAAATTGCAGGGTATACAGAATTCACAAGAGATTGAAAATGGTCTAGATAGATTTGTTTAAAAATTATATAAATTATTTGATTGTAGTGATACAGTATTTCAAACTAAGTGTTATTTAAAATATTTATGTAAAATCAAAAAGCTAACACATCAGTTTCTTTTTTTCTCTTAATTTTTTTGTCAGTTTCAGGTTATTTCAGGGAAAAATTGTAGGTCTTACAGATGGATTATATTACAGACAGATTATCACAGTGATCAGAGACAGAAAGCAAACTGGACACTTTGTGTGTTATTTTGAGCTTTGACACTCACCAATAACAGTGACTCCATGTTTGTGTGCAGCATTTGTCCACACAGCAGGAGGAATAGTCACCAGGTTGTGTGAGAAGTAATTAAAAATATCAATGTATTGCCAGTGGTAGAAAGTGTACGGAGAGTCGGAGCTTGTTCCCTGAACAAACCTTCAAAGACAGAAGAAAGCATGACAGGGTATCATGAAACAAAACCCAAGGTGCATGCTCGAAGTCTAGGCATTAGGACACGGATTTGTACATCATGGTGACTGCGCCCTCTGTAGAACTGAACTGACTTCTGTTCAATTATCATAACAGCAAAAGTTCAAAACAATGGCGTTTCAATATAGTACACAACATACTTTGAGCTCAAATAATAGGTTTGTTGCATTTTTATCTTTATACATCACTTTTCAAATGACCTTTTCCTCCCACAGTCCCAAGACATGCATGTTAGGGTACGCAGTCACTCTAAATTGCCTGTAGGTGTGAATGTGAGTGTGAATGGTTGTCTGCCTCTGTGTTAGCCCTGACATAGTAGCGACATGTCCAGGGTGGACCCCGCCTCTTGCCGTATGAGAACTGTGGTGGGCGCCAGGCCCTTCTGCGACCCTACACAGGATAAGCGTTTACAGATGATGGATGGATGGGTGCGTGATTCATACCGGTCATCGAGGTAGCCGCCCATCATGTCATGAGAAACCAATGTCCGACGTGGACAACTGGCCAGCGGAGGCTCTCGAGATGCCAGAGGGACTACTGCCACATTAAAAGGGTTTCCCTCACTTAATTTCCACGACAGTAGCTCATCTAACATCTGAAGACCAGAGCTGATCGGTTCGGTGGTGTCGCCATCGTAATGTTTGGCTGGAAGGGAACAGAATGGAAATCTTGATCTCGGTTCAGGCATTCAATGCTGGAATACTGGCAATATAGTAACCTGACCTGGTAGTTGTGAGGGTATATCCTTGATAACTTCATGGACACTGTCTGAATCCATGGGTTGATCCAAACAAGACTCCACTCTGGTGAAAGAAAAAGTTAGCATATTCAGTTGCAGCCAAGAATATTCTGTGGTACAGCACATGGGAGTTACGAAAAAAAACAAAACAATCCATAATAAACACCAGGTGTGCCAGCTGAATAAACACTGCTCACATCATCCAAACAACGTTGGCAGACATTCTGCACTTTGCGTATGTGTTGTTATATTTCATATACAGTGCAGGTCAGTGCAGACCATCAGTCCTGCTACAGCTCAGGATGAGCTTTAACAAGTCTAACAAAACAAGCCTGATGATGTCATGTTTCTATTTTTAAGCTAGACTTACAAACAAGAGTTGTGGGTATGTAGTATTACATCCTTTTAAGGTCCTGAAAAACGTGATGTCATGTAACGTTAGTGGGTTATTCTCGTAGGCTCCTACTGTCCTATAAGACACCCATAAGGGAAAGTTTATCATTTGCACTTTAAGACTTTAAGTGGTTAATAACGTTTTTACTTGCTTATACTTATTACTGGAGTTACTGCTGCATTGTTAGGACAACTTTTCGTTTGCTTGTAAATGTCCTTGTTGTATGTGCACTGTTCATAAGGTGTGAAGAAACTCTGAAACTTGTAACTTGTGGATGTGGGGACGTTAGTCCAGTGACCATGAAGACGCTCATAGCGGAGACGGACACCTGGAATAGAAAGGAAAAGCAGTAACGTTACCGGCTGGGTTCCGTTTTGTCCCGCTTCACGCCGACATCACCGCTGTCCACCTCGTCCTCTCTCTTCCTTCGCAGAGGATTCTTTTTCCCATCCACGGCCAGAGCCATTTCAGTCGGTGAAGCCGAGACAGCGGAGGAAACACACTGTGGAACGCGGAAGCAGAACGGTGCGCGTGCTGGCGCCTCTTCTCTTCCGCACACACAGATGGCGAACAGCTTCCGGCGCCCCCTGGTGGAAGACGGTCACACAACCGTCTTCCGCTCCGGCCCTGCTCAGTTTACCTGGGCGAGACAAAATGTCCCGTCTTGAATTTAGCAGAATGGATTTGACACCTGTTATTGCATAAAGAAATACGTCCAGCAAAAGACTTCTGACCTTAGTCCTTTAAAATAAAAGCGCAACTTCCGTAAACTATAACACACAATGGAAAATGCAGTAGTACACAACACGCAAAAATGAAATACTCATCTATACGTTTTGCAATCTATGGGAAACTGTCAATTGCCAACTGTAAATGCATGCATGCTTTTACTTTATATAAAATGCACTTTTACATTAAATGCATAGTAAAGTAATAAGCTATATTGCAAACACACACGAGCGCATATGAAGCGGGAAACGGTGTGACTTTTTATTCTTTATTTCAAAGAACTTTTTAGTCAACTGTCCAGGAGAGAAAGGCCTGTGGTCAGCTGGACAAAGGAACCCGTCCTTTGTTATTGTGCAGGACCAGATACATTAACTTTGAGGAGATTTGTCCCCAACAGGAAACCAGAAAACACGCACTAAGGGGGCGGGTTAAAAATGGTGGCTGCAAGCGTCAAGTTACGTCCAGATCCGGATCTCATAATCATGAATAAGGAGCTCACAAATGTGAGAATGTTTCAGAACTTGCTTAAAAATATACTGGTTTTTAGGATGTCTTCAGTTTCACAGTAGTTAAGTGACAGTTTTCAACACTTGCAAAAGTATAACGAAAAACGTAAATGTCGATGGATAATTCGGTCGACTTATCTTTCCAAAAATGTCAAAAAATAGGTTATAAAGTGAGGTTCCAATTGCAGCATATAGTATGTGTATGTTTCTGCTACGGCATGAATTTGAAGGCTACACTTCAGAACATCACGTTTTTAAGTTGCGTTCAATGACCTGCGGAAAACAGTGAGTTAACTTTACGTCCAATGGCACAAATTAAAAAATTAACCGTTAATAGCCAATTCGGCATGTTTAATGTTACTAAATGGAAACATATAAGCTAAAAACGTTGAAGCCCACAGGGCAAGTTTCTGTATCTATGGCAACACATCACTTCCTGTTTCTCTTCCTACGAGGGAACAATTTTAAACCATTTATTGTTTAATAATTTCCCAAGATCCGAAGATCAAGACGTGTAGAAAAAGTTATAGTAGTTATTATTTGTGGCTATTTGTGGCGACAAAGGCCTCGTGGTTTGAGAATGAATGCGATATTAAATGTTAATTTGTTTCATTTTCAACACAGCATTTCAGAAGATGTCACATTAAACATTAAAGACTTCAGTCGTGTGACCAACCTCTACAGGAAACAGGAAGCACTGTGTTGCTATGGTTACGGATAGGCACACTGTTTGCTGCAATTTGAACGGCTCAGTTCATAGCCTCTTTGTTGACATTTCGGGACGATAAGTCCAGTGAGTTATCTAGCGACGTTTCTGTTTTGCTACAGAGTTTTGGAAGAATGCAAACTGTCACTGAACTACTGTGATACTGAAGAATTCTTAAAAGCTGATTATTCTAAGGCAAGTTCTGAAATGTTCTCATTTTTACTAGATGTCTAATCCATAATTATAAGAAAATGCCTCTAATTCGTTTCCTTTGGTGAATGCAATGCGAATAGTTGAGATTGAAATAAATTATTTACATTACAAAAAAATCCTATTTTCTTTTTTAGCCTCAAAATAGGAAGACTAATCATATTTGTGTAGCAATGATTGCTAAAAATCTGATGCTGATTCCATTTCTTTACATCTAAATGTAAATTACGGACCATGTTTTAGTATTAGACCGTCTTTCATTTCCTCGCAGACGTTGGGACGCCGTGGCTGTTGCCGAGAGTGGTCTCTCTTGGTAGGTCTCTATTGAAAGGCTCTTTGGGAAGTGATGTCAGCCACAGCCCGCAGATCACCAAACAGGATCTGGACCGAGAGGAGACACAGCAGCAGCAGCAAGAAGGAGACGGAAGGAGTCGAGCTTTCTGTCTTCCCTTCTCAACATCCATCTTCATCCGCGCAGAATTAAAGTCGGACGATATCAGAAACAACGGGAGCAGAAAGTACATACTCCAGCCTTTTTAACAAGCCGAGTATTGGCACAATATGACATTAGCGACATTTTAAAACAAGTGGCGAAAGATTGCGACTTCATCCGGAGACAGCCTACAGCAGACGCAGCTCGTCGCGTGCAGAAGTCTTTTGTGTTTGTCTGCTTTTTGCGCACTCCACTTTTAAACGGACTCGGGCTTTTACTTACCGTTTTTTTGGAGATTTTCGAGCTAGCGAGCTTGCTGGCTAGCCTATCCCAGATCGCTGATTATGGAGTTGAGAGTGGGAAACCGATACAGACTGGGCAGGAAAATTGGAAGTGGGTCGTTTGGAGACATCTACTTAGGTATGTTACAGTCAAAGAAAGTTGCCTTATTGTTTCTGTGTGATTTGATTTACTACAACATCACTGGTACAGCGTTACGAGTTTGTCAGCTGGCTGCCTCCCTGTGGTTCCTCAAACGATCAGCTGCTGCTAATGCTAAGCATTAGCATGTTGTGTAGCAAAACAGCTAACGTTAGCAACAACAAGACCTGTGATAGTTTGAATATTTGTTAGTAAGTTATGAATTGTCCGAAAGGAATAACTTGAGGGACACATACGGGATGTAACAGCGGGAGATTAAAGTTCAAACGAACTTTTTTTAACGACAGAAATTCAGCCAGTGTAGCTCTGTAGCTAAACACACAAATGAAGCAGCTAACGTTAAGGTCAGTCTTTGAGTTTGTGCTTATCCGCACAGACAAGCTCTAATGTAGCAAACGATTAGCTCGATAATCCGTATGTTAGTGTTGATATCAGTGCCTGAAGCGACAAACGGTCCGATCGCCTGTAACACAGCACTTTCCCCTTCTGTGAACGCCACCTAGCATTCCAGCTACATCTTTGGTTTCCTCCAAAAGCTCCATGTCTGTGAGCGGAATTATAGATCCACTCCTCAGTTTCTGAACGTAACAACGTTTTTCAGATTGTGAGGATGTGTGTAGCACTTGGTCTGGGTCAACGGGACTGCATTTCAACAAATGAGGCTCAGTGGCCTGGTGAGTATCGGTTGAGTTGTCAGACACGGTTAATACGTGTAGCTGCATGTTGGGGACTCAGCTCATCTACAAAGTGCCCAAGGCTACAAGCCTACTGATCTGATAGTCTTACCTCTCATTAAAGCTAAATAATAAAGAGATAAACACGGGCAGGACTCCTGCTGGACTGTCTGGACTCTCTCACAATAATGGGTTATGATTCAGTGTAGTGTTAATGAGATTCTGTATGTCTGAGTTTAGCAATTAACAAATATTTTAGCTATGTGTTTTAATTATTGTGTTTGGTTTGGGAAAGTTTGAGTTAATCCTTTTCAGTCAAACTGATTTACTTTTAATGAATACTGAACTGTAATGACTTAGTAAGTTGTGACTATATATTATAGAGTTGTGTCTCTACATAAGATGACAGAACAGTTAAAAACCAACAGTCTTGCTGTGGCCAGACTGGAGTAACCTGTTTCATTTTTATTTGAGAATGTTCCAGGTTACTTAAAGTCATTTTGATGAAGGAAAATGGACTTTGTTTTAATTGTTATACATGTCCAACACAGTCTGATATATTACCCAATACATGCTGGTGATTGTGTTTATTACTTTTGATTTTGTCTGGTTAGTTATTAGTGATAGATGGGAGTTGAAGCTTAAGTCAAGTGTTTTACTATAAACAAAGTGCAATAGATTCCCAAAAATTGAACAATTCCTGATTAAAATGGGCAAGTATTGATCAACAAAATAGCTTTTACAGTTTATTCAACTGTCCTAGGCAGGATATATTACAATCTGTTGGACAACCTTTAAAACTTATGTATTCTATAAAGAAAGTGATTGTAGGCTTTGCATATTACTCTGCAATAATCTATTTTACAGTGCACAGATATTGTTTAAAATTGTTCATCTTATAGTTGTGCGTCCAATATAGTTGTTTTACACAAAAACAGGCTGTTACTGGATTTATTGTCACATCAATACATGACACCCATACAACCACAAACTTCTGCTTTTTTTTCTTTTCAAGGAACATAGTCAACAGTCAAGTTTGGCAATACAACTTCCTGTAATGTAGTTTTGCCTGTTTAATCTTCATTATGGTGTTTTTATTTGCTTTAGTCCGCTCTTTGCCCCACTGCAATCAAAGTGTTAGCTCTAACTGTGTAATTACTCTTTGAACCATTGCATTTTGGGCAGTTTGGGTATGTGTTAGAAGGCTTTGTGCTTCACATAGGGCTCTTGATATATAATAATGTAAACCTGCCCAAATAGAAGCAGAGACCCTTCACTGTAATGATGCATTCATTAGTTTAGATCAAATTGAATATGCTGAAGCACAGATTCTTAGGAACAAAAAAAGTACCTATCTGAATACGGAAGACTTGGAGTGTGTCTAGTGAAGAGAAACTTCCTGCAGTGCGTGCCAAAAGGGATGCGTGCTCTTACATAAGCAGCACAAACGGGTTGATTTAGAGCTCGAACAACAACAAAAAACCTGAGGCATGCTCAGACTAATGCTAACAGTGACTCAGTTGTCAAACCAACACATTCTGGTTCCTCCTTTCTGCCATTTTGCTTGTGAGGAGTTGTGGTTTGGACTGTGTGAAAAGTTGACGTGTTTGTAGTGATTGTTCTGACGTCATTTGTGACAGCTGTGCAGAAAATTGGGAGTTGAGAAATATTGTCTCTCTTACGTTCATGACCACAGTACGTTTGGTTTGATGATGTTCTTTTGGTAAGGTCGTAAAGAACAAGTCTCACATTAGGTTCCATATTTTTCGTCTGCTAGCTCACATGACACACTTGCCCCCCGCTGTCACAGCATTTGGAATGAGTGGTGTTGGCATTCTGCGACTGGTCCTACGTGGCTTGCTTCCTATCATTTCTCTGTCTTGTTGTGAATTTCCAAGTGACCGTTCAGAATAATTTTAATTAAAGCTATGTCCACTTAGGCCATGTCACGTTTCTGCTGTAATGATTATCATGCATATACTGAGTTGCATCAAATAGTATTTTATTATGTAAATAATTGGCAGAATCAGTTTAATTTCAAGTTCCTGTTGACTGATTTACTATTGTAGTCTTTTACTTTATTTATTCATTTCATATTTAGGATAATTTGTGTCTGCTGCTTTGTGAGCCAGTGTAGAAGGATGCGCCCAAACATGTTTCGCAGCACTCAGGATAAAACACACCACCTTTCCAATAACACATACTGTATGAATGCACACCCCAAGTCTCTGCGTAGATCAGGGGGCTGCATTCCGCAGAAAATTTTGTCCAGACAAGTCACATTCCTATGACGCTGGAGATCAGACAGCCCACTGATATGTGTTACGTACACCACGCCGAGCAGTTGGAGGGCAGTGACTTGCACCGTGTTTGTTGATTGGGCGAGTGACTGGTTTCATAGCGAAGCACAAACTAGAACATCAAGTCTTCAGGAGTCCTTGATAACTTTGGGTGTGTTTCAGAGTGTTGTACCGAAGCAAACACAAACTTCATGGCACCAGTATGATTGCACATGGTTAATTAATCCATTAATTATTTTTTGATCTTGTTTAGAAAGTAAGAATATGACATGACCTCTTATTAGAGCCAAAATTCTTATTTT
Organism: Channa striata; assembly: GCA_033026295.1. Taxonomy (NCBI): domain Eukaryota; kingdom Metazoa; phylum Chordata; class Actinopteri; order Anabantiformes; family Channidae; genus Channa; species Channa striata. The sequence goes on along the minus strand of CM065180.1, from coordinate 2,594,163 downwards.
AGCATTATTGCTATCACTTTGTATTTAAATCAACAGTGAAGGGAAAGTAATTTACACGAGCATCTCTTATGTTTAAGTGTAGTTTTGAACTATTTCTAATTGAGGATTTCCCTTTTCTCCTACTTTATTATATTATTATTCATTTCACTACATTTCAGGTGGACATATTGTACAAATATCCTACAGTATAAATTGTGCTGCTTAATTGATGAGTGAGAAATTCAGAAGTTACATAGTAGTATATACATAAAAAATGTAATTTATGAAGTTATTATTTTAATTTATAATTACAAGCTGAGCATCAAAATATCAAGTAATGTCGTTAAATAAACTGTTCACCAGCTGCAGCATCAATGTGGTGAACTCGTTAATGTATCACTAATTGTAAACAGCATTGTCTTTTAGTAATATGAAATTAACAGTTATGCATAAAGAGTGTTTTAGATACAGATCCATTACTTGTAATAAAATAATTCTAGTGTGGAATTCACGCTGATAAATGAAATACTGTATTGTAAACAGTGTAAATTAACTGAGTATTACTACTATCACTGCAAACTACAGTAATATAAAACAGAGGAAGCAAGCAAAGATACAAGCAACTGCTAATGTGATATACTCATCAGGGGGATATGTTGATAAAAAAAACTATTGTATTATTATAGTTTAATATCAACATAGGAGGTGAGATCCACATTCACTCGTTAAGAGTTCTAATGTCGCTGCTTTATTCTGTTATTGTAAATTGATCATCTCTGGGTTTTGAACAGATGTTAGTACTAACTGAAGCTGTTTGTAGTAGCCTCACAATGAAGGCTAATGGAATAGTGTTGTTTGGGTGAAGTGACCCGCAGTGAAACTGATGGTGGATATAGATTTGCATAGGTCGATGCCATTTAATGTAGTTGGATCAGCAGCAGAACTACCTTGTATCAGCCCAAGTCTATTTTACTGCGAAACCACAGCACCTTATGTTGTACGTCCTCAAATCCACGTACGTTTTTTTTTCCAACAGTAATTAAACAGTTGCTGTGTGTAAATTATATAGCATTTAAGCTTTAGACGATGTCATGGCGTCAGTAGCCTGCCCCACCCAGATGAGTTGAGCTCAGTGCACCCAGATGTCATTATACTGAGAAATCATTGATGCTTCATTGGTTCTGGAATCCCACTGCTGCCCATATGAGGCCATGTGTTTGTAGGAAATGGCATTATGTAACCTGGTGTCCAGTAACTCTGGAGGGAGCTGGACCCCGTGTCCACGATGAGGAAGAAAGCAGCTGAATCACTGAACTGTAATGGTCAGAGACAGTTCCCAAAAGTTAAAGACGTTCGAAAGCTGTGAGGAATTCAGGCTGCATGTACAAGTAGGTACATGAAAGAAGAGCAGGATACATACAAGGGAGATTGCTGGGTTCTCTTCCATTTTGGCTGCCTTAGCCTATATTTCCTTGTGTAGTCAAGCAGATCTTCCCGGTTTTAATCTCCGCTTCAGCAAATAGTTTTTGGTTCTAGCAGTTTTTCATAAGCTAATGTAGCCATTTCATTCTTCTATCATTTGTTTCATTTTAGGAGCAGGCTGAACACAAAATTAGACGGAATTACTCTTCTAACTTGTACAGAATTCTGTTTGGTGTTAAACAAGGTCATCTTTATAAGCTGTCCAGCTAAACCGGTAGTAGATGATGCGTTACCATGATGCTAATGTCTCTGTCTGTCCTTGTCCAGGCACTGATATTTCAGTTGGAGAGGAGGTCGCCATCAAGTTGGAATGTGTCAAGACCAAACATCCACAGCTCCACATAGAGAGCAAAATCTACAAGATGATGCAGGGTGGAGGTATTGTATGCTGGAATACTAAAACACATGGCACACACAAATTTTCCCCCAGTTGGGACTTGTGAACTAAATGCTCTGCACTACAATTTAGAACCACTCAACTATCAAATATAAGCCACAATCATTGTAAATCGTTTGTTTGGCTCTCTGTGTGCACCCACATTCAACCCATTCAATCTGATGGAGGTGAAAACTAAAGGTAACACTAAATAAAACGAGTTGTCAAAATGGCTTATTCTCTGGGCACCATCAGTCTGTAGGTAGTGCCACTGCAGTCCATCTAATGGTTTGATCTAGTAGTGTGTCAGTCAGGACCAAAGCAGTCAGACGGACACTGTCAGATACTATAACCTAATAGGAACATTATAAAATAGCTTCCCAGTGTGTAGCTGAATAAATATATATTTTTTGCCCAACTCAAAACATAGCCACAAACTTAAAGTGTGTAAAAGACAAAAACAAAGAACATGACACCTAAGTCCGTACGTGTGAATACTTCATGGTAACAGTCCAAACCACAGCAAAGTTTTCTAACTGTAGTTACTTTGCTGGCTGATGAATTCACTTTGGCCTCAGTAGTTTTTCTGGCTTCAAAACAACTGTCTAACTGACTGAGCACATACAGTTGAAGAGACACGCTCTCTCTGAAAGCACAACTGTGCATTAGTATTTTTGTTCCAGCATGTTAGGATTTATTAGGACATGAAGGGAGACATAGGCGGTTGGATATGTATATAAATAGCTGGTGCAGGACACGTTTATTTGTGTGTGTTTGGGTGGGGATGTTGGGGAGGGGTGAAGCGCTGAATGCTGAGCAGCAGCATTTTGTCGCTATCTGTTTGTGGCAGGAAATGCCAGATGGCCTCTTAGCCCTGGCTGCGTCAGCTACTTACCAGCTACTACTAAACCAGCTGGCCTGTGTGTTCAAGCCATTCTAATTCTGTACAGTTGCATAACAGTGCTCTGTATTAGTCTGCATAGGTACTGAATGTTTTATGCTGGTCACATTTAAAACTGGTTAGAGTCCCCTTCTCTAGCAGTACTAAATAAGGAACTAAAACATGTTCTCTTTCTTTCTGTCTCTTTTTTTCTCCTCTCTGCTAGTGGGTATTCCGACAATAAAGTGGTGTGGTGCTGAGGGCGACTACAATGTGATGGTGATGGAGCTGCTTGGGCCCAGTCTGGAAGACTTGTTCAATTTCTGCTCTCGCAAGTTCAGCCTTAAGACAGTCCTGCTACTGGCAGACCAGATGGTGAGAGTGACTAGGTCTTTGTAGTTACTAACTTGATTGTATTTTCCAGTTGTGAGTTGTATTTTAACAAAAGGGTGCAAATGGTGCATTGGAAATAGTGTCAGTTGGTCTTATTTAGATAACTGAAATATTCAAAGGCTAAAACTGGATCATCACATCATATCTGAACCACTAAATTCAATTTTCATAGCCTTGCAACCTGCTAAATGTATAGAATCAGACTACAGCCAAAGCCACCACTGCGGTATTCTGAGATTCTGACTGTCCATCATGTCTCCCTCTCTCCTTCTTTTTCCTCTAGATAAGCCGTATTGAGTACATACACTCCAAGAACTTCATCCACAGAGATGTGAAGCCAGACAACTTTCTCATGGGACTAGGCAAGAAGGGCAACCTGGTCTACATCATCGACTTTGGCCTGGCCAAGAAATACCGTGATGCTCGCACACACCAGCACATCCCATACCGCGAGAACAAGAATCTGACAGGGACAGCCCGCTATGCCTCCATAAACACCCATCTGGGCATTGGTAAGATCTGTCTGTTGCTACATACGTGTGTGTGTTCCTGTGGATACTTAGTGAAGACCAAATTTTGTTTTTTAACAACAGAGTGAGGATATTTTTGTAAACTGAGGACATTTTTGCGGGTCCTCACTATTTTTTACCCTAAAGAAGGGATTGAGGGTCAAGACTGGGTTTTAGGGTTAGAATTAGGGTTTGGAATAGGGTAAGGGGCTAGGGATTGCATTACGTCAGTGAGCGTCCTCACAAGTCAGAGGTGTGTGTGTGTGTGTGTGTGTCAAACTTGTGCTCTTTCTAGGCTGTGGATCTGAGTTTATCCTCACGTTTGCTCTCTCCATCTACAGAACAGTCCAGACGGGATGACTTGGAGTCCCTGGGATACGTCCTCATGTACTTCAACCTGGGTTCTCTTCCCTGGCAGGGCCTCAAAGCTGCTACCAAGAGGCAGAAGTACGAACGCATCAGTGAGAAGAAAATGTCCACTCCCATTGAGGTTCTCTGCAAAGGCTACCCATGTATGTTGGACTGACATCTGAATTTTATTATGTGTTCCTTGGACTAGTTTTTTTTCTGCGTCTCCGTGTCCTGTTGCTCTCCTTCTTGTTGAAATCAGTTTGTGAAAGTTGTCTTTTTCTTACTTTCCACAGCGGAGTTTGCCACCTACTTGAACTTTTGCCGCTCTCTGCGGTTTGATGACAAACCCGACTACTCGTATCTCCGCCAGCTCTTCAGAAACCTTTTCCACAGACAAGGCTTCTCCTATGACTATGTGTTTGATTGGAACATGCTAAAATTCGTAAGTTTATGTTACCACGCACAGATGATTCAAGTTTCACTTGACTGTCAGTAAGTGTTTTTTGCAGAAGGGATACATACTCACAATTTAAAAAGAGCTGGAGGATGTGCAGTTTTAGTTTAGTTCAACTGGAACAACAACATTCTTACTGCCACCAACACAACCATAAACATGTGTAAGAAATTAATCTCTACTCAAATGCCGGTTAGCCAGCTTTTTCTGAGCCTCCAACTGCATAGGATTTGGTTAACAGTCCCAGTGCTGGTCAGTTTGATTCCAGAAAAAAACGACATCATGATGTACACTACCTTTGTTGGCTTGTAATAAAATGATGTGTATGTGTAAAGAGCCATGATGGAAACAGATGTACTCTGTGTACAAGGTTAACTGCCCTATAGAAACAGGAAGTTAGCATTACCTCAAGCCAAACCAGTTTTACCAGCAACAAAGAGAAAAAGTAAATATTGCATAATATCTACCCCAAGGTCACACAAGTTCGTGTTCAAGTTCCAAAGCAAGCTGCATAGCATAGCTTTATTATAAAGCAAAAACCCAAAGTTATGTTTGTGTGTATTTCAGGGTGCCAATCGGGCTGTGGAGGATGCAGAGAGGGAGCGTCGGGAGCGGGAAGAGAGGCTGAGACACAGTAGGAATCCCGCTGCCAGGGGCATGGCCTCCGCCTCAGGAAGAGCCAGGGCAGCTCAGGAAGTCGCAGCGCCCTCCCCTCTTAACCCCACCCCACACACAGGTCAGCATACACTCGCCTTTTTTTTTTTTTTTTTTTTTTTTTTTTTTTTTTTTTAGTTTAAGCTTGTGTCGTGTGTCTTTTAAAGTTCTGAAAGATTTGTGTTTTGCTACAGCCACATCTCAGCGTTCACTGGCCACGTTCTTAAACCACCACAGTTATGACTTCGTTATGGTACTAACTGGCTTTTTTTTTTTTGTCTTTCAGGTTTAGAGAAAGAGAGGAAAGTGAGCATGCGTCTTCATCGCGGAGCACCTGTCAACATTTCCTCCTCGGACCTGACAGGGCGCCAGGACACATCCCGCATGTCCACCTCACAAGTAAAAACAGAAGCGGTGACAGAACTGTTCTAATTAGGGCTTAAAAAATATTATACCTAGGTCTGACATATGTACCTGGTTACCACAGCCCAGAAGGATTCCTAAGATGAGAGAACAAAGGACAAACTTTTAATAAAACAAAATATTGTAAATTAATCACTCTAGCTGATGGAGGAAACAATTGTACTGTGCTCAGTTGCCCAGCAAACACGTTCCACAAAGAAACCATATGTAGCATAAATACATCAGTGGTTTTCAGACAGTGTAGGACACAGAACATCACTTCTTACTTGTGTAATTTTGGATTGTTTGCCTTTCAATCTAGACAGTGCAGCCATCATAAAAACGTCTGCTGATTTAGTATTTTTAGTATCCTAGTGTTGAGCAAACACTAGGACTGGGTGAGATATTGAATTAATGTGATTATTTTAAATCTTTGTACACTGAATGATGTGAAAAAGCCCTTTCACATGGACATTAAGATTCCTTTGCTGTCACTCACGTTCTGGAGTTATGACAGTAATAGCGGCTGTCTGGATTTCCTTCTGAGGCATGAGCTTTGCTAGTTCACAATCTGGTGAAAACGTGAAATGGTACAAAAGAAAGTTTCCTCATTGACCCCCCCTTCCTCTCCCTTTTGGCTTTGTGTGCAGGCTTCACAGTAAGAAACGGTGTCTACGTGAAAATTTTAGTGTTAGCCACTTATTAACAACAGCTACACGGCTTGTTGGAGGCATTTAGGGTCAGTGCAGAGTGTTTGGATGCATTTACAATCCAATGAGGCTTTGTTGTGGATAATGTGTTATTTGTTTGGACTCTTTCAGTTGTTTTAATATGTAACATTTTAATGCAGAGCAGCTTTATGATGATTTTCTTTTGTCAATGTTGCACATCTGGCCCCAGTTACTGTGAAACAACATATAGTTGTAATTAAAAGAATGTTTCTGAATAGTTACTGTGAAACAACATATAGTTGTAATTAAAAAAATGTTTCTGAATATTTTTTTCCCTCGAGTAATGAACTATCCAGAACAGTAAGAAACACTAAAATATTTTTTTGTCCATATCTCTCAGCCCAAGTAAACTCCTCACAAAAGTCGTCTTTTCTGTTGTCCGTTTAATCTCTGCAGCTGACTAGAGTACAGCTCATGAATAATCCAAAATCTGGCTTATAATTAAAATCAGTAGCACGTGTTAATATGCAGCTATTACAATCGCAGACAGTTGTATAGTTATGGAGGGACTTTCTGGTCCATTTGAATCAGCGGGTTAATTTGATTTATACCGGTCTTTGCAAAAAAGTTTATTTGCGCTTTAAGCAGTTTGTACATTGTTCATTTTATGATACTGTTGATGTCCAGTATTAAAATAAGTGAAGAAATGACAGAAGTTTCTTTTGTCCTCTTAAGGCTCTGTCCCGGGTCACACCCAGTGGCCTCCAGTCTGCAGCTCCACGATGAAAACCTTCTCTTCCACCTGTGCACCATGGAGGCCTCAACATGCACCATCTGCAGCGCACACACACACACAGACAGACACACACGCACACATACACTGGACTCTTACATGACACAGCGGACTACCAACAGTCACTTGACACAGGAGGAGTTGCACAACCCTGAGTGTGTTTGAGTGTGTATGTGTGGATGTGTGAGAGAGGACGTGGGTTGAGTGCAGCTTGGTTGCATTACCCACCTCAGCAAAGGAGCAGCCACAGTCTCACTTCTTCTCCTCCCACAGAAGATGTGGAAACACTCACATTGCTCCTCTTTACTGTTGAAGAAGCCATGGATTCACTTTTCTGAAACTTTTTTTTTTTAAATCTGGTTTTTCTTTTTATTCTTTAGCATTAAAACTTCTCCTACACAAGCTCCACTGGTCAGACTTGGTAAGGATCAAAATGTGGAGAAGGACACATGTCATAGTTATTGAAAGTAGTGTGTGGAACGTTTGTTGTTAGGAAATCAAGAAGACACATGACCCATTGTGGCAATGTTAAAGGACAGTGCCTGAACTCTATTTTGTGTCCTGAAAGACTCCTTAAATCCGGCAAGTCAAGACGTTTTTTTTTTTCTTTTTTTTTTTTTTTGATGTTTAAATTTACAGGTAGAATAACACCCATTTTTTTCAAATGGGATAAAGGCCTTTTGATATTCTGTTTTCAAAGGTACTCCCAGAGTTGTTTTTTTTCTTTCCTCTTTTTCTTTTGGTCCTCCTCAGGTGCATAGGAATGAGGATGTTGTAGTAAATCCAAAAACGTGCAGCACATTAGCACATTTCTGTATGTCTTCAGGTTGTGACTCCAGTGTGCTGCTCTGGAAAAGCTGTGAAAGGAACAGTGACGTAGTTGGGAGGCAGAGCTGTCAGCACTGAATGGATGAGATATGTTAACATGTTGCGTAGTGATGTGGATTTTGTGTATGTGTGTTTCTGTCTTAGGGTTATACACGGGATGGGGATGAACAAGACACTTTTTCAGTTTTTAACTGCTCCCACTCCTAGACCTCACTCTAGACCATTTCTCCATTGAGTCCATTTAGAGACAGAAATGTCCTTTGCTTTGACCTACACCTCATTAAACACTCATCACTTGGATCAACATTTGGGGATGTTGCAAGTTCCTTGTGTGGATGAGGCTCTTAAATACTCTGCAGCCATCAAGGAGATAACATCAAAACTGTGGGACTGAGGCACAACAATGCAACATTTTTGATAATTTGCAAGATAATGTGAAGAAATGTTGATCAAGACAAACTGCTTTCCAGTTTGCTAAGAATGAAGCGACATTTCAACCCATTATAAAAGCCTGAGCTGGTGTAAATAATGTGCCATTACTGTGTCTAAATTAAAAAAACTACAAGGCCTTTAAATAGTCAGTTTAGGTGACGCGTCCTCGGCATCTGGCATTTTTTATGACGCGCTGAACCACTTTTTCACATCTGTTTTAAATCATGGGGATTACTTACATTTCAAACTTGAATGCCTCAATTTTACTTAATCTTATGTTGTTTTTCCATACTTTTATGAAAATAAATCACAAAGTTGCCAAGTGTTTCTTTAAAAGAGATGCATAAATGAAATCGGCGTAGCTATTTATTTTTTTTTGTTTGTTTTTTTTAAACCGTGAATATGTCACAGAAAGCCAAAACTGTTTAGAGCAAATTGGACATCACAGCAGACACAAGTGGTAGAAATGGTTTCATTCATCAGGCGACAGAAATTCGAAACTACAGACACGTTATTGTAAGTTTTAAAGTGAGACCTAAATTATCAACTTAATTTCTATGTTTCTAGTTTGAGGAGAATATTTACATGAATGAAATTATATATTTTTTTGTATTAAAATGTCTGTCTGCTTCTAGCTGAACTGCTCCAAGTGGCTTCATCTGCATTTTTCCCGTACTGATGATGTCATTGTAATCTTGGTTGCTTGCTCCTCCAAAACTTCTCCTGATGACATATGAACTGAAGGACTTCTCCAGAAGATGTTATCGGTTTAGTTTTTCAGCTAGAAGTAGAGAGATTTTAATACGAGGAACACATAAGAATGTTTGATACCACTTATTTATAAATGGACTCCTCACTGTGGAATTATAGGAAACGAGTTGGACATAAGTAAAGTCACACTCTACCAGCTGGACTAGCCGTAGAATAGATGGCACCAAATTCAAAAGAACCACTGAGGCAAAGATATTAATGGACAATAATCAAAGTAAATGAAACTGTTCCTGGAGGATCTCTTCCAAAATTTTTCTAAACCCACTTTAGGAAGATGAGTTGGGAGAATACAGGTAGAAGATCTACCGTGCGCTTTAAGTTTGGGCTTAAATGGGAGCGAGGAGGTTTTGGAGTGTCGGGTGTTGTCTTAAACACGGAGGTCACGGCCAAGTCCCAGCGGTGTCGGAGCTACAAGCCTCACGTGGCTCCTCTTGGTGATTTTTCCCCTGAGCATTCGGGCTGACCTGACGTGCAGATCTTGAAGTAGAAAATTCTTAATGTCGTAGAATGGTTGCAAAGTATTGTAGGCCATTTTCTCTAGTTGAAGCGGGAAGAGCTTGTAGTGATCATTTGTACATTTGTTCCGTTGTTGTGTTTTGGGTGTGCCTACTCCGTCTACCTCGTCCACGTGAACCTCTGAGTGGTTTCGGGTGATGACGACAGTGTACGGAGGAACTGGAAATGCTCCACTCCTTTAGAGTTCCTGCTTGAGGCAGTTTTTAAAATATATAAATATATACTTCACCTGTGGGTTTGGAAAAAGAAAAAACAAAAAACATGGTAGAACTTGTTTGTCTCACTGATGATGGCAATGATACATGCAAGTACACTTGAATGGGATAATAGATTCCTTTTCAGTCTTTCGTGTCTGCTTTACTCAGTTCTCGTTTGTGTCATCTCAGTGCAGTGGAGATGGTTGCTCACCTTCTCTCTCCACTCCCACCAGACTTTTTCTTATTTGTAATGCCACTGTATTTGTGTATTTTAAAATTGTGTAAATAAATTAACAAGTACTTATATTAGTAGTTTTTTTTTATTGACTGGACTGGTTGAAATTAAACTGCACTTAAGCAAAGTTTTATGATAACCAGGTGATAAATAAGTAGAATGAAGAAACCATCAGCATATCTATTTGTAAAAGACAGTCTGACTTGGTGTGAAGAGCCAGTGTCTGCATTAAAATGTGTATGTTCCCCAGAGGATCCACCCTGCTGGCTTTGAAAACATGGTTTTCAGGCTCAGCTATTGGACATATTGCCATGAAATCGCCCCCTCAGGTTAAAATTTATAGTTGTTTCCTCCTTTACATAAACAAATCCGCTAAACTAACATTTCCATCAGGCTCAGCTCTGTCTGCATCTGATCAAATCAAATAGGCATAATTAGTTTTGAGCATGTTATCGTAAAACAATAAAAATCATGTCTCATGTTAAATTATTTGCTCTTGCTCATTATGTTGACTTAATTTGATCCGATTTACAATGGTTTCTTTTCCACGTTCCATTAACATAAATCGTTTAATCGTTTAAGACCTCAGCGTAGTTATTGAAAAGTGTGATCACTCTGATAAAATTACTGAGGTATTAGAATCCAAATGTTGTTGATGTGACCTATAGTAAGTCTGGATTTTTTAATTTATTTTTTGGTTCTTTGACGGTGGTTAAAAATGACGTGGGGAGCTGTTGTCATGGCAACAAAGGGGTGGGTTTATGTAAATTTGTAAAGTCATTTTCACACAAATGGTTGACATTCCTCAGGAAATAATCTGTTGCTGTAACATCAGTACTTTCATATACAGGTTAAACGTGAAACTGAAAAGTTTTCAGTGAATCAGTCGAGGTTTAGAGAAACTGACAAAAAAACAAGGAAAGCTACTCAAGGATCCTGTTTTATAAAGAATGATCAAAACTAAAACATTGCAATACACATTTCAAAAGGAATGTGAGTAACTGACTGAAAATGTACAATTTAACAATAATGAAATGATGTAACAAAATTTAAATTACCACATTGCATGCTGGGATGGTTTCTAACACTCACTTTATGTACCTGCTGTCAGCCAAACCATTTCTCATGATTTCAGTTCTACACTTCAGGGCATTTTGTTAAGCACGTACAAAAGGAAACTTCGTGCCAGACTGAATCGAGTCCATCCACAGGAAAAACCTAATTAAAGGATTATTATAGCCTGACATCAACAAGTTAGTCTGGATACTCAAAATCTGTGTAGAATTTCTCTAGTAAAAACGGATTGAATTCTTTCATGCCTGTCAAGTCTGCCACAGAGTCCCTCCACTAAGAGATCAATGTAGTTTCAAACCTTGCTGAATATAACGCTGATAAAAACATAAATGTTCAGTCTAGGGAATTCCACGTCTTGGGATCTTGTGCAGCTGGGCCTTTGCCACTTTTCCAGGATCATTACTGCAGCAGGTGTGCGTACGGCTCAGGTAGATCCACCATCACCTGGACACTGTGGGTTGTGGGTGAGCTGCTCTGAACAAAGTTATTGTTCATCACCCTCCGTGGACACATGGAATAAGTCATGTAATCATTTATCCATGTGCAGAAGGAGGGGGGGGGGTGTTGCACAGCCAGGCAAATTCAACCAGCAGAGTGATTTACATCTTATATTAGCAGACACTTTTATCCAAAGCAACTTACAGAGTAATTTGGTACACGCACACGGCGATGGCTGCCACACAGGTTGCTCATCTGGCCCTCCACAAGCAAGTCTAGTTTCAGCATCTTGCCCAGCCTTACCAACAGAACTACAGCCATTTTGGCTGATCTGTCCATTACTGGTTCTGTTCAGCTTTTGTTTGTGAGGCGTGAATGAGAGGAAGCTGGGAGCTGCTACAGCCTGGACAGTGGTGTTTGCACTGTGCAACTGAAGCAGGAAGCAGTGAGACATTTGTCAGTTATTAATCCACAAATGTCTCATACACCATGCTAGTTTTGGCAAATGTTAAATGGATATAAGGAGTCAGTGTAGGTGTCAAAAGTCAAGGAGCGGACATTTTAGCAGCCCGGATTTTACACTAAGGTAGCTATGACTGACCTCTGACCCCTTTCTCTTGCCTGACTAGCCCTTTGATTAGTGTGTGTGTGGAAAATCAGGTGACATGTCCCTGCCTGAGAGACATAGGGACAAACAGTATGTCTGTCATTTCCCTTTAGCTCTGCACTGGATGCTGCAGTTCACTCTGTGCATGCACATGGCAGAGGATTAACAGGAATAAGACATGCTTTTTAATTTGTTTTGGCGTATTTGACCGACACCAATTTTCATGTTTTAATAGACATAAAAAGACGTTAAAAAATACATTCCATCTCTGTTTAAAAACTCATTTACAGCAGAAGAACCTTTATTTTTCACTGAGCACATATATATTTGCATGTTACAATGAGATTTGTCCCATCCCTCGGGAGTGGGGGAGGGTTGGGGCTGGGTGTCTCGCTCAGGGTCACACCTGGTGAGTAGGCTGGGGATTTGATCCTGTACAGTTTGTATACCATCCTGTTTCGGTCATTCGATCATGAAAGTCACTCATGAAACTGGTAAAAGCAAGTCATGATCTATCGTGTCTTTATTGAACACACCCCTGTACTTTGTCTTGGGGGGTCGGGATGTTGGAGCCTAACCCAGCTGTCATAGGGTGAGAGTGAGGGTACAGCCTGGACAGGTCTCTAGTCAACACAAACCATGTAGGCTTCACATTGACAGCCATGTTTTACTATTTTGCAGACAGTTACGGTAGTTTTTGTTTTATTAGGATTGATTAAAGTTACAGTCTAAATTTAAGTTTGAGCTAGATCCCAAAACTGACTGTCCCATCATTTACCTGAGACACAGCACAGACATTTCACTGCTGTGCTGTTTGATGGACGGTGTTGGCTCATTGTGATCAGGGATGGTTGTTGACACAGCAGCAGACACTGTCCTAGAGTTTGTTTCTGAGACACAGCTGTAGAAAAACAGTCGATTCTGAGCGAGAGATTGTCGACAGGGACATGAGTCCTGAAAATGAGGCTGGGACTGTGTTGATTTTACAGCCTCTTCTGCCGCCCTCTAGTGGCCAAAGGATTTGACTGGAGCTTTAAATCTGAAGGTGTCAGTTACAGCATGCAGCCCTGCCCAGTCTCTACCATGATACTAACCTTTTTTTTGTCTTTTCTTTTCTATGTTCATGTAACGAGTTGTAATCAGCATTTTTAAGCTGAATATATTATGTCAAAGTGTTATTACAAAACTCGACCGACTCAGTAACAAACCTGTTTTAGATCATTTGTCATATTGTTTCTCATAAGTCTTAATAAGCTAAAATACATGAGATTTTTTTTAATTGCTTTGACTGCTATGAAATTACAAAACGAAATTTCAAATTTCCATTTGAAAGCAAACTTTATACAAACCCTGCAAAAATGCAGATGGTATTTAAATATATATATTCAACACCTTTGGAGTACAGTTACAGTCATCATGAAAAAGATTAAAGATGAAGATGAAATGAGACAGACTGTGAAAACATCAAATGTGCTACAGCCATGAGAGAAAAGGCCGATGTTAAATGTTGGTCAGGAGGAATGTGGGACAGTCTGCATCAGATTGTGGAAGTGTGGGAATCACTGTTGCATTGCATTGTGGGAAATGTAGCAAGACATTGTTATCCTCAGGTACAAAAAGTCGTCTCCTCGACTAGACTTTGCTGGTTTTGTTGATTGAGTTGAGACTGAGAATGAAGTCTACTGTATTCTCTGTTCTAGTCATTATGTTATAATTTAAGGGCGTGTGTGTGTTTGTGATTTTAATGGCTACAATATTAAATGATTATTTTGAATTACCGACTCTGGAAATTGTGTTTTAGGAAATGGTTTTATTGGAGTTTATATTTATGATGTCATCTGTGGGCTCATGGTGCACTGAGCTGAACTGTAGGTTTTAAGGAGATGAGTACATAAGCCCATTAGACACCAAAAAAGTAAAGGCATCTCTGCTATACTTGTTATTTTGAACATTGATTTTAAAAGAAAAATCAGCCTCTCCTATGTCTAATAAAATGCAAAATGAATCAGCTCAAATGTTCTTTTAGCAACTAATATGATTAAAGTTCTGTCGGTCTATGGGAAACATACAGCAAACAGGACCCAACAGCCCATTTCAAGGAAAGATGCTGCTCCTCAGCGCTGTCATAATCCTGCTGTGGACTGGCAGTTTCCCCCACACGGCTGAGACAAATGGCTGTTCATCAGTCCCTGCTGAGGACAGTGAGGACAGCGAGCGTTAGGCGTTAGGACCCAGGACGAGGCCCCGTCCGTGTGTCCTGCTGGTGGGCTGCAGGCAGACGTGCGGGCAGAAACGCGGCTCCGGTGCTGAGGCAGGACGCTGGAGGAGTGGCAGCTCTCGGCAGCATCAGCCGGTAAGACTCAACACTTTGTCTCCGTAGTGTCCACGGGAGTGAGGGGAGTTATTTATATTAATAAGCACGTTTTTACACCGGGACCAACAATTTCCGATGTATTTGATGCGCGACTGTGCGTTTCTCTCGTGTCCGTGACGTGACAGCTCATGACGTAAACAGGGATGTGGCGTGACCTTAGCTCCAAGACAACGAACCGCTGTTTGAAATTAATATTGTCCAGGTTTTTTTCCAAGAAAAAGTAAATGTGATGTTATTTACCAGGGAAATAATTAATAACCTCGTTACCTCGGTTTGTTTAAACAGACCCTGGAAACCTTGTGAAGGTGGAAGGTAAACAGTGGCAGCAGCGTATTAAGGTTTTGCGTGACGTCACCAGGTCACGTGAGCCCCGTCGGATGTGTCACAATGCGTCCTGACCACATAATCTATGGTCCTGACTCTCTGCATGTCTTGCTGTTGTGCAGATGGACAAAAAGATAAAGAGCATAAATACAGATTCATGAAGAGATTAGTCTGAACACTGACCTCCTCACACAAAGCTTCTCTTCCTTTAAACACAGCTCATGTTTGTATGAAAGCCTTTCTGTCACCACGTGTGAGCGTCCAGGCTGCTGACGTCTGACCTGTACATGGAGGTGGGTTTGATGCAATTTTAACATAACCATAGTCAGAATGAAATAAATCTGTACGCCTGCTCTCCGCATCCCTATGAAGGAACTCAGCCTGATCTGTTTGGATCCAACTCTGTTGCCATGGAGATCTTTAAAAACACCCTAAAGAAAAACAGATTTAATGCTGAGAAAAGGTATCTTAAAAAGTAAAAAAGAAAACTCAAAAAGCTGCCTCAAAGCCAGTGTTAACAAGTGCCAACATATCAGGAGTTGATGCTCCAGCTCGTCAAACACACAGGCCTCCCATCAATAACAAGTCAGTGCTGTAGGTGGTTGAACGTTGAGATACCATGCAGAGGTAAATGCGTTCTGGAAATGACTTTGGCTGTTCCGCAACAGAATTCACCCTCTTCGGCTTCCAGTCTTTACTCTTGTTAGAAAAAAGGTCAGCGACCCCCTGCCCTGTTGTTTTTCTCTGTGTCCAAGCCAATATGGATTTCCACAGTTTAAATGTGGACCAGTTCTCAATTACTGCTGCATGTCTGGGGCTGGACTTGAACATGTCTGGACATCCACGAACCAATGTCACCTGACAAAGCTTACATGCTGTTGGACGAAGACTGATGGAGAAACATTTGCAGTGTCCAGATATTTAAAGCTGATTGAAGACCTACTGTATCAACCCAATGGTGCATCAACCAAATACTGGCTTGAAGTGGGGGATAATCCACTTACTTCTTAATTTTTTACATTTTAATTAGCCTGTAGGTATCTGTTGTCACATAATAGAGGAAAAGTTCCACAGACGTGACGTCTTTCCTGTCCACAGAACATGTACGTTTAAATTAATGTTTCAGGGAGACAAACGCTGTAAAAACAAAAAACTGAGAGATTATTACTAACAGCCTTTAGATACGTGGATCCTTATTGACCCAGACGTTTCCAGGAGAGAGGCTGTGTTGCATTGCATTATGGGAGGTGTAGTGTTTATTGTGCTTTACGCGTATTAGAACATGCTACACAACTGAGGACACTTGTTACTTATCTGTACGCAGATTAGCTCCATCTCGTTTTAGATCAAAACATTATGTTGGACAGGTGATTTATTTTTTATGCACAGTGATTGCTTCATTATCAGTATCATCATATCATTCTCTATTGTTTTATTTACACATTGACGTATGTTCATTTAGTTTGTCGGAATAAGTGTAGTTCCTACGTGCCCTGGATCACGGGGGTGGGACGTATGTCAGCACGGTGCTGGTGTTTATGAAATATGCAGGAGAATATGAGGCTCGCTTTTTTTTACCCAGAGCCCAGAGACTCTAAAGGATCCTCAGTCCCGAAAATATGGTTATAATAATCGGCTCCCAGCAGTCAGTGGTCTGTAGGACTGGTAGCATCGTGGCCATTATCAGTCGCTGCTGGCTGAGGACAGTGAGGACAGCGAGCGTTAGGCGTTAGGACCCAGGACGAGGCCCCGTCCGTGTGTCCTGCTGGTGGGCTGCAGGCAGACGTGCGGGCAGAAACGCGGCTCCGGTGCTGAGGCAGGACCGCTGGAGGAGTGGCAGCTCTCGGCAGCATCAGCCGGTAAGACTCAACAGTTTGTCTCGCGTAGTGTCCACGGGAGTGAGGCGAGGGACGCAGGGCGGCCTGTCCCCCTGATATTAATATTAGGCCCGTTTTGACATGGGCACCGCTGATGGATTTGATGTCGTGATGACGTGTTGCTCATGATGTAAACAGGGATGTGGCGTGACCTTAGTTGACCTACAACAAATCAATAACAAAGCTCAATGTAAAATTAAATTGACTTCACTACATGTCAATATTCTTCAAAACATTTTGGATAAATTCCAAGTGATGGTTTAATTTACCAGTGAGAAGTGAAATAATGACTCAAATTGTCTCTAATTAAACAGATGTATAGGAAAAGTATCTTTGCATTAGTTTTAAAGACATTTTATTTCATTAATTTCCTTTTACAAGTATGTCTGTGACAATGCCATGTACATAACGTCACATTAAAGTGTCTGTTTCTATTGAATGGAATGTTTTTAGACACTTTTTGTCTCATTTTTAACAATTAAAATATTTTGAAATCCTAAACGATTCTACTAATTCACACACTAAAAACGAGCAGGGCGACATCAGCATTCATTTGGAGTCATTTCAAAAATTTTTGCTATTGCTTTTTCACTGAATTTGTCTGCTTTGACCATCTGTATCACTGGACATGTCGTGAACGGTGCATTTATCAGATCAGGTTTGATGACAGCAGTTACAAGAGCAGAGACACCGAACCCCGTCTGTTGGAAATAATGCCAGAACCATGATCTCAAAATCTTTTAACCGAGTGTAGCAACCAACAGGTTCTGGCACAGATGTAATTTGAATACGTCGTCTGCCACCCAAGGGGACTTAGAGGACTTTATGAAAAGGGCCAAGCAATATTAAAGGCCGCACACTGTTTGCAGAGCTGCTCATGGTTGTTTAAAAATGCAACAAATCACCCTGGGGAGAGGCACTCAGGCTCAGGTGGTCCATAGTGTTTTTTTTAGACTGGTCACATCACATTCCTGTTACTGTGAGGCTTCAACGATTGTGTTTCCCAGAGAGACTGGAGTGCTGGCCGATTGGGCCTCCATTTCTACCTCACAACTAGCTTCTTGGGCTCCATCGAGAGATTGTAAATGAGCTGACGGAATCACAAGCCACTTCCTCACTATCTGAACGCAACCAGCTGATTTGGTGAAATCAAGAGATCGACTGTCTCTTCTAAAAATATACCGAAACACAACGTCAGGCTGCAGAGACCAAGTGGAATCATAAATCATCGGCCCCGCAGCAGCGCTGGATTGAGTGTAGTTTATCAGTAAATCAGACTTGATGTTTTTATTACTGTTGGCTGATTGTAGATGATGAAAGAAAAACAATAAATATTTGCAAATTTAACCAATTCATTGCCTTTCAAATCAATTCTTCAATTAAAATAAATTTGTCTAGCACTGTTTGTACAGATGAACACATATTAGATATCATAATCAAAAAAACTGAACACAATGAAACAATTCAGTTTAGATAAAAATATAGATAAAACAGATAAAAACAACGACGACTAAAACATAACTCAACAAAAAATTAAAAAAACAAATTAAATAATAATCTGTAAATAAATGCAATAAATGAATAGTCCACATAAAACTGTTTAATCAAAAGCCAGGCTAAAAAGACTGTTGCCCTGAGCTTGTCGCGCCGCGTGGTCCAGTGACTTAGAGCATTAACACTAAAAGCTGCCTCACCAAAAGTTCTTGTCGTGCACTTTGGAACAAGTCATAGACAAAGAGGATCTGAGAGAGCGAACTGGTTCATATACTAAAAATCAATACAGAAGCTGAAAGGAATTTAAGACAGGACTCAAACTGGTTTATGGTCGGTATTTGGGTCGATCAGAGACGAGAGCATTACAATCGTCCAGTCTGCTGGATATAGAAGCATCAGTATTGCAATGAGACCTTGGCCATTCTGTTTAATGTGGAGCTGGAGCTGCTTCTGTTTCCCTGTAAGCCTGGTTTTCAGATGCGTTTTAATACAAGATACTTTATTGATTCGTGTGAGGAACTCGTTATTAGACAGCTTGCACATGGAGGATGGCACTGTTGAAGGGATTTTAGTGTCTCATCCAAGGACACCTCAACATGTAGGAAAGAGGGACAAACCTTGGGGTTTGTGGACGAGGGCCTTACCACCTGAACTACAGCCACACACATTCTCATGTATCATGTATTATTATTCCTAATATTCAAAGTGCAGAACTGAATAGGATGGAGTTGCTGAAAATCCAACCACTTATTGTCGTCTTCCTCTTTTGCCAGCTTCTCTGTCTGCCTCCATTAAGACACAGCAATAAAACATCATGGGGGGTGTAGCGGTGGACGTGGACACAGGGGGAGTGAAGGCTCCAGACGGAGGATGGGGCTGGGCGGTGCTGGCCGGCTGTTTTGTCATCACAGGCTTCTCTTACGCTTTCCCCAAAGCGGTCAGTGTTTTTTTCAAAGAGCTAATCAGGGAGTTTGGTGTGGGATACAGCGACACTGCCTGGATCTCCTCCATACTGTTGGCCATGCTGTATGGGACAGGTAATAACATATGCACATAAAACAGCCCTGCAATTAACACGCCAATACATGTAGCAGGCCCCCCAGTCCCACCCAGTAGTCTGAGCTCATTGCACTTTGTCCAGGTCCCCTGTGCAGTGTGCTGGTGAACCGCTTTGGCTGTCGTCCAGTGATGATGGTGGGTGGGCTCTTCGCATCTCTGGGAATGATCCTGGCCTCTTTCTCCACCTGCATCATCCACATCTACCTCTCCACTGGGGTCATTACAGGTCTGACTCTCTGCTGACAGCCTTCCCCTTTTCAGGGGATTTGAAACGACTTTTTTTTTGTGTTGCTGCTTCACCTTTGTTCAGTCAGTAGGCCGTAGTGGCTAATGTCAGCAAATTATATATCTGATATAAACATTATCTTGAGGAATATAAAATAAAGGGTATAAAGACATTCAAGTTACATTCAATATGTATATGTACATTAAAGTTACAAATTTTCCTCAATATTTGTAATATATTTTTTAAATCAATAAGTGGAGTAGAGAAGTATACCTCTGTGTGGCTAACGGTAGTTGCTGCTGACAATCACAAAATCTCTTTTGTCGTATAATTATTTGTGTGCCCCATTATTTCTAAATTATGTGTGTGTTCAGGGATAAAGTTTTACCATCAGTCAGATAGAACGAAAGATCATCTGCAAATAAATTGATGTTCTTCCTTTATCAAACATTCTAAGCCTGTTTTGTCAAATTGTCCCTTTCAAGTTACTTGTGAAGTCGGTCACTGGAACATCAAAATACCAAAGTGCGACTTTTGTACTGTAGCATGGGACCAGGCGAAGGACTATCATGCAGAAAAAAAGAGTGACATTTGACTTTGAAATGTTGAAATGTTGATAGATTCCAATTCAATTTAGTTACGGACTGAAATTTAATTGGAGCCTCAGGATTTACTGTAGGGTGATAAACAAACATCCCACAGTGAAACAAGAGACGGATCAGCCTTCTTCTGGGGAATTTGCATTTTACATGTTTTCACCAAACTAGGAAGCCATAAAACTGCCTTTCCTTTCTACAGGTCTGGGGTTAGCCTTGAACTTCCAGCCATCCCTGATTATGCTTAACCGCTACTTCAGTGAGAAGCGTCCTTTAGCTAATGGACTGTCAGCAGCAGGAAGCCCGGTTGCCTTGTGCTGCCTTTCGCCGCTTGGCCAGTTCCTCCAGTACCAGTACGGATGGAGGGGAGGCTTCCTCATCTTGGGTGGCCTTCTACTTAACTGTTGTGTATGTGGGGCCTTAATGAAGCCTCTGGTTTCCCCCAAGGCTGTCAAGGCCAAGGACCTGGAACAGGACAAACAAGAGGCAACAGAAGGTTCAGGGAAGAAGAAGCCCAAAGCTAAACTGCTGGATTTCTCTGTCTTCAGAGACTGTGGTTTTCTCATCTATACTGTGGCAGCATCCATCATGGTGCTTGGGCTTTTTGTGCCTCCGGTGTTTGTTGTGAGCTATGCCAAGGAGCTGGGAAACGAAGACACCAAATCAGCTCTGCTGCTTACTATACTGGGCTTCATTGACATTTTTGCACGGCCCACGTGTGGCCTGATTGCAGGACTCACATGGGTGCGGCCTCATTGTGTCTACCTCTTCAGCTTTGCTATGATCTTCAATGGGGTTACAGACCTGGTCGGCTCACAGGTATGCTAATATTTGCTTGTTGTGCACTGGAAAGGAAATGATAAGTCCTTGTTAAAACCTGTACATGCTCAGTTTGTTCCTTCTTTTTCCTTTATAACTTCATATTTGTCCTCAGGCCAACGACTATGCATCTCTAGTGGTTTTCTGCATCTTCTTTGGCATCTCCTACGGCATGGTGGGAGCACTGCAGTTTGAGGTTCTCATGGCAATAGTTGGCACTGAGAAGTTCTCCAGCGCCATTGGCCTGGTCCTGCTCATGGAGGCCATTGCTGTGCTGGTGGGGCCACCTGGTGCAGGTCAGTAACGGCACACTCTGCACAATATGCATCTAATCTACTTATCATTATGTTTTCTTCAAAACAAATGACATTGGCACATTCAAGTTAGCTTTGATTGAGTCTCTCTGTACGGTTCTCCCATCTGACCTTCTCACCCTTGTGTCTCTTTTCTATATTTCAGGTCGACTTCTTGATGCCACCAAGAACTATATGTATGTCTTCCTGCTGGCAGGAAGTGAGGTGGTTCTCTCAGCTGTTGTTCTGGCTACTTGTAACTTCTTGTTTATCAGAAAGAAAAGGTCAACCAGGTCACCAGCAGACAAGCTTGAGAACATCACAGTGACGGACGAGTCCAAGACGGAGGTGTGCAGCAGACCTGCAGAGAATAACGACGAGGAGGAGAAAGGAGAACGAGAGGAGCTAGAGAAGGAGACAACAAAGGTGGTGTTAAAGGACGAGAAGGAGGAAGGTCAAGAGAATGTAGAGGAGGTCAGACCAGGGAGTGAAACAGTGGACTCACAGGAAGTGGAAAGGTTCTTAAAAGAGCCCCAACCAAATGGCGGGATGACCGTCAGCCCTGAAACATGCCTTTGAGCAGGAAAGTGTTGGACAGGAGTTACTGCTTAAACCTTGGTCACTGCCATAGCAAATGTTAAGAGTTATTACTACACACATATATATTTGCTAAATGTCCGCAATATTTTATCACTTTATTTTTTAAAACGTGGGTATTTAGTACTAGGCATAGATGAGCTCAGTTACAGTGCTACTTTGCAAATGAGTTACATTGGATTTTTTTATGTAGCCACCTGCAAATAAGGGGGAAAAATTCTATATTCTTAGTGTCAACAAATCCAACAAAATGACCATTATTACAAATGTATTAAATGCATTGTCCATTGTTCCTGTAAATGTTGCTGTTTAACTTACTGATGTTGTCAAAAGGGACACAGTAAGGTTCAGTAGTGCATATTTGCAGAAGGTACAAAAAACTAGGACACAATATGAAAATGAGACCATAATCTGACATAGTTCACTCACTATTCGCATTTGTCCCATCAACTCCTGTCGTCTACAGACCATTCCTATGTTGTGAAGCAGTTTGTACTCCAGCAGAAAAGGATTAGCATCAAATTAAGTGGATTGTGTAGAACAGCTTTGTCCAGCTCTCACTGTCAAGGCTTGTTACCGGCTGATGGCACAACTGCACGTGTCAAAGTGAACCAAAATTGAAGTTGACACAACAGAGTCATGTCCTCAGCTCATTGTGCCAGTATGATTTGAACGAATGACAGGAAACACACCTTTAGCACCAGATGAAGCGCCAGTGCAGAACAAGCTGTGAAATTGCAAAACCAGAGGTGTAAATTGTGGAAGACAAGACAATGTTTCACATGACATTTCACAAAATATGACAAATTAGATTATGGAAACTTTGCTTGTCCCTGATTGGGCAGAACCAAAGATCATCATCAGTACACAGAAATACACTCACCAGCAGATACAACAACCACATATTTGTAATAACAGGAAGGAGTGAGGGTATATCCCCCACGAGCATGCTGGTAAAGGTTTTCTTCTACAGAGTCTAGGTCTTGATCCACTTTGGTTTTGTCCAGTCAGGAGCAGCGTTGTCCCTACCTCATACATAATGAGCAATGGCCTTTTTTTCTATTCTGTTTTGTGAAAGGTTTTGTGAAATGTAGTTATGTGTTCTCTTGCTGTGTTTTGGCCAGTGTTTGTGTTTTATGAATTGTCCTGTTTTCTCTTTTGTCGTCGTATTTTCTTCAATGTCGTGTATGGTTTCCAATATAAAAAGAAAAAAAAACCATTACTATTATCAAAAGGTCTAAATAGTTTTAATCTTTTATGCCTGATTTGTTGACAGTGAGAAAAGTGTAGAATTATGTCCGACTGGTCCTTTTAAAACCAAATGCTTGTTTTGTTACAGTGGGTTATGAAGATTCCGAACAGCTTTGTTGTGTAAGTAGGAACATATGCTTGAAGTGTTTAGTGTTTGCTGTGAACAAACTTGAAAGGCTTGTAATCCCCTCACTACCTGGTGTAATCCAAGCAAAGGCATCTTCCCATATGGTCTGTGCTTTCACGGTCGAAGCAGAGTAGAGGTTTTCAGTGAGAGGTGGGCTCTGTCAAATCAGCATTAAAGAGTTGGTATTATGGCTTCTTTGGACTCCGCCTCTTTAATGACGAGTGGCTTTTCAATGCATTTATTTACTTTTAGTTATTTAGTTAGTTTATTTAATATAAGTGGTCTCAATTACACTGCATCCATCTTTCAAAAGAGCCCAGTTTCCTCCCTGTCCTCCAGTAGTAGTAGTTCACACAAAATCCTCATTACAAAGACAAGCTCATCAACTGAAGACACTACTCCACTTGTGTGAAGGAACTCTTCAGACTCTTCAATGCAGTGTAAAGGAGCATGAGCAAATTTGAAAATAGTCAGTAACTAAGGTAACAAATCAAATCAAAATTCAGAAGGAAGACAGAGCCAACATAAACTTACTAAACTGGATAAAAGGCAGGAACTAAATGAACAAACTACACGGACTAAATAAGAGAAGGGAAATATGAATCCAGTTGGGTGGGGTAGGGTGACTATGAACCAGGATGGAACTAAAAGACTAAACCTAAAGCAGGCTAAAAAAGATGAATTAGGGTGAATTAACCAAGAGATGAGTAAGCAGGCGGTGATGTAGGTAAAAGCCAGAATCTGGCACAGAGGGGAATACAAACAAAAATTAACTCCAGAATGGGCTTGGTGATTTGGTAAGGCAGCCGTTCACAGACCACAGGGTCAGTGGTTAGATCCCCAGCCCCTCCTGGCCACAGGGGTCAGATAAGCACCTTGCATTTCAGCCATCGCCGTTGGTGTGTAAGAGTGTGTGTTAATGGCTGAACAAGAAGCTACATTGTAAAGCGCTCTGGATAAAAGAGCTGTATAAATGACCATTTATTTATTTTATGAGAAACCTGTTAGTCAGTTAACCAGCCATTACAAAAGAAAGAAATGAGAAGAAATTCCTCTGATAACTGCGTGTACTATTTATGTAATATAATATGGTTTGTGAAGTGCTCCAGTAAATAGACAATTCTGCACATTTGCAATTAGTATGTTCGAATATTCAAGGTTACAGAGTCAGGGTAGCATTTGTTCCTGTTTCCTTCATAGAGCTGCAATGTGCAACTTAAGTTTATTTGGAAACTTAGTTTGTATTTGTAGCGTGGAATTAAAAATCAATTGACTCCATTTCGCTCATCCCTCCATCTATAACCTTATCATGTATAGGCAGTTGAAGCCTATCGGAGCTGTCATAGGGCAAGAGCCAGCGTACAGTCCACTCTGGACAGGTCTGTTTTCTATCTCAGGCCAACAGACAGACAGACAGACAACCATTCATACTCACGTTCACACATACATTTAGAGTCATCAACATGCATGTCTTTGGACTTTGGGGGAAACAGAGGAAATCCACACAAACACGAGGAGAACATGCAAACTCCACACAGCAAGGAGCTTCTAGCTGTGAGGTGGCAGCACTGACCACTCCACCACTGTGCCGCCTTCTGCTCTTACTGTCCTTATGAAATTACAATAAACAGCCCCTAAAATATTTCACAAATCATTTTTTTGACTGTTGTGGCTCACAATGCCCAATAACAGCTGTTCTCAAACATTATGAAGCATGTTGCAATTTTTTATGATATTTTAAATTGTAAAGTCACAGGATTTCACAGGGGAAAACCACTATTTTTGGTCATTTTCTACATCTTGAGCCATTTTAGCTCATTGTTCCATCATGAGTCCTCTTGCATTTTGTGGTTGTTGTTATTTTTTTATGGTCATTTTAGGTGTAACTTTGTGGGTTCTGGCCCATGGGCCTCAGACTTCTCAGACGCATAGCTGTATGCCCAATAGGCCTGCTTATGGATCCACCCATGCTCTACACAAAGCATAGTCCTGCCAAAAATAATAGGAAAAATTAAACATACTAAATCTATTAATGCCTCATTTTTGATGTCAGAAATGACTGTGTAAAAGTGTCTCATTTGGAGGTAGAAATGTCAAACTGTCTTTACACACACAATTTTGCAGAAGCCAATGCACCCATGCCACTGGCTCGAAGCCTGGCAAATTATGTCAGGAAGGACATCCAGCACAGAAACTGTGCCAAATCAAACAAGACCGTGAATTGTGGAAATGTCCAGTGAAAAAACTGCTTCAGCTGGTCCGGTGGAGCTGCTTAGTGGCCAGCAGGTCAGACTGTGGTTGTCCTGGGCAGCTTCCAGGTACGAATATGCGTCACTGAGTAAGTGTGATCAGGATGTTCCTTAAACACAGAATACAAGGCTTTTCTTCCTATAATAAAAAGAAGACAAAAATGCCCCAGTTATAGGTAAGAGAAACATGCATGTCAGATTGACTTTAACAAAGCACTTAAGGAAAATTATTATGAAAAATTATGAAGTTGAAGAGAGCGACAGCTAAAACAAACAAGCTTCACTAAGCCGTTTGCTTTTTCCTCAAACTCAAGCTTGGTGTGTCATCAGTCCTGCCCTAGTGGATCTTGTCCAGTCTGCTCCTCTGTCCTTTCAGCCAAAATCCCACTTTCCCAGACCTTGTATTTCCATAAAGCCCTGCTGTCGTCTGCAACTGTCCATCGTCACACTATCTTGAGCTTTTCTTGCTACTGAATAATCTGCATCTGTGTTCTAGTCAGGTGTGTCACACTGTGTTTTACACCAGTTGAAGTCTTACAGTATCTTACAGTCTTGGCATCTGTAATGGACTGAACAGATTAATATCAATTAGATTTAAATTACAAACAGCAACCCTGGATTACATGGTAGAGGTAATAAGTTAATGGAAATGTATTTAATGGCTTTTGCCATCTTAAATATGATTGAAATTGGGTTTGCTTTTATGATATGAATTAAAGACAGGAGTTGTGGTGAGTTTTCCCTCCCTAAAAGTAGATGTGTGAACTAATGATATCTAAGTCAAATCACTGCTTTGCTGAGTTCATTTTGCTGAGTTTGCTGAGTTCAAGATGATCTGACATTTACACCAATCTATGGACATTCACAGTCATTAGTGCTTTATCAAGGGAAACTCAACCAGTAAACTGAGGCTTAAAATGGGCATCACCTGAACTGCCAGGCCAAAGATGAAAATTGTCTCTACAAAATTATTGGTTGATCTGCAGCCTTTACATTTTGAAGCATGGATATGAATATCATAATTGAAGAGTAAAAATGAGATGAAAGAAGTGGGAAACTCTGGATCTAAGAAGAATCTAGGCCAAAGATGATCAATTCAAGTCTGTGCTGGTACTAACACATTTGATTTATGTTTCATTTGAATTTAAACAGTCCATGTTGAGTATAATGATGCAGAGTAGACTGTGGCTGGAAGCAATGCCCCCTCTTTTATATCAGCTTAGGCCATTATTAAATATACAGTATGTTACTGTTGACACAATTGACACAATAGTACTGGTGCACTACTGAAACCATCTGAAGAAAGCCACGTTTAAAGTGTGGGAACATTTTAACTGTATTCCTATAGATTTGTTTTTCTATATAAATAACTGTACAACATTACGGGACAAGCATCTAAGATCAGGTGTTCCTGTGGTGAAATCCTGCCTTTAGAGATCATCAGTTTGGAGGTTTTTGCTTTAGCTGTGCAACCAGATGAACACAGATGTGTTGTAATGAATTAATATTTCCTTTCATTTCCTGCTAATAGTGGGCTTAAAATCACAGTGCATGTAGTAGTAAAATGAAAATAGTAACATTCATTTGTCCTTGAATTCAACAGACTTGTTACTATCATAATATCCGGCTGGAGTGCAATTTAGTCTAAAAATGTTCAAATGCTCACTGATATTGGTGACACATTGGCAGGAAAACAACACATAACATAACAGCTGGGTGAATGACGAGCCTATCAATCTGTATCCATGGTGATGCAGTGAGGAACAGCATGTGGGAATTAATATGAAGTGACACTCTGCTCAGGAAATGGCTGTGCTGTCCTCGTTTTGATCATTTAACACCTAAACATGCACCTACTGTAAGTGTTTGTGCATATGTAAATAATTTATAGATACATTATATGGGGCTTGCAGTATTTATCAAAAAACATTTTAAAGTATCAGTAATTTTAAAATGCAGTGTTTGTGTGTCTGTGTGCTGGTCATGAGGAAAATAGTGCGACAGAAAACCTCCCATCAAGATGTGAAACTGATCAGTCTGGGGTGGAAAGTGTGCTGTTCTTTGGAGTGGCGTGCTGTGGGGAGGGGCTTGCACTACAAACAGAAACAGACTGAACAAACGCATAAAGACAGTGAGCCCCACCACTGGGGTTGAGCTGGATTGTGTTCAGCAGGTAGTGGAGGCGAAAATCTCAGGAACCTCAGTTGTATGGTGAGCAATGACTCACCCATCGGAGCGAACAGGCAGTGTTTCAACCACAATGCAGGACTGAACGCAGCAGGAAGTCATCAGACCTTGTAACAAACAATGCAAATTGCACACTGCACATGTTGCATTGCTCATTTGCACTAAAAACTAATGTTGTCATATACAAACCATAAATACGGCACATTAATACTTTCTATACCATTTAACCAATAATAAGAGCAGTGCAGGGGCCATTTGAACCTATTTGTGTGCAGAAAGAATAAACCAAATGTTATTTCCTGTTGAAAGGATACTTAAATACACCGAACTCTAATTTTAGGTTTTTTGAGGTCACGTTTCGTCTATACATCCCACCAGAAGGCGGCGCTAATGAGGCGGAGGACGGTTACGTGACCAGGAGGAAGAAAAAGTCGGCGTACAGCACCAAGAGCAATACACAGTCACAACAGAAACATACAAGACAAAACAAGTTCTTTAAGACTTTAAAATTATTCATAAATACATCAATATATGGTAATTTATTACAACGATAAAAGCTGAGAAATTGTCTCTACAAAATTATTGGTCGGTCTGCACCCTTTACATTTTGAAGCATGGATATGAATATCATAATTGAAGAATAAAAATTAGATAAAAGAAGTAAGAAATTCTGGATCTAAGAAGAATCTAATATAAACTTCTAAAGCCGGGACCTTCTCATTTTGAGGAGAGAATTGGGCGTCGCTGTTTCCTGTCGGGGCCAATTCACTGTGGCACTGAGTTGGAAAGCGCTGCGCCAGGAATAATCTCCGCACCTCGCGCTTGGACAGGTAAAACGCTAACCACGAAGCCACGTGCTGCTGTGGACAGTTGCTACGTGACCAGAGTCGTGCGGGACAGCGCCAGAGAAACACAGCTCAGATACAGTTGTGTTAAACGGAGTCTAGTTTTGGACAAGTCATGTGCTAGCTAGCAGACGGGAACGTTCGCGAGCACAGCGAGACAGAGTCGCACATGTCAGACATGAGACAGTGAAGAGTCTCGCTTCAGTGTCGCTTCTGACGTCGAGAAGTGTAGAACGTAGAACGTGTTGTGAGCTGTCAGTCCGCGCCACGTACTGAGGTCCTTTAGTAAAGTCTCCAGCTTTGTATAAAACATGTCACATACATATAGTGTTTAATATATCTGCGACAACATCAAAAACATCTCCAACGTTTTTCGTCTTTTGTTGCTCTTGAGTTTAGGAAAACGTGCCATGTCTATGGATGATGAGTTGCTCATCTCTGTGACTCAAATGCCTCAATGCACATGCTGATACCTTAGCACCACAACAGTAGAGCCACCAGGTGGTACTAATGTTGTGGCTGATTGTGTATGTCTATCTAATGCTGCATGGATTTGCAGTATTGGATAACCTTTCTGTCATGAGATCTTGTATAAAAGGTAGAGTACCGAATGTGGATCCCACCTTATGCACGTACAGGAAGTATGTGATAGTGCCTCATCATTTACTCCTCACCTTCTGTACGAAAGGGCCAAAGTGTGATGCTTGAATATATGTGATTTCATATCACTAGCCGCCAGGGGTGCTTCTCCTGGGAGACTCTCCCTCATACGCTTGAGCATAAACGGCATGTATGGTGTGATTCATCCTTAAGCAGAGTTGCTGTTTGTCATGTGTAACATGTTAATGATTAGGGTCACATTCAGACATGTGTGATCATAGTGTGGTAGGATCACCATAGCAAGGGAGCTCAAAAAGGTGGTTAGCTACTTTAACCAAACAGTTATGTGTTATTTTAATGGTTAACCCAACCCAACCCTAGTCTTACTCCATCTCCTACCTTTGTATACTACAGGATTTAGTGCAACTTTACTGTTTATTTCAAGCCTGTTTGTTGTTACCAAGCAGCACTTTTTTTTTTTGTTTCTGTAATAAACATTTGTGTTCTGTTGTGTGGTGAAGCGAATCGGGATGGCTAAGCTCCAGGGCTTCGAGTTCTGGAGGAAGACCCTGAAAGAGGCAAGGTTTGTGGTGGCTCCCATGGTGGACCAGAGCGAGCTTGCCTGGCGCCTGCTGAGCCGTC
Source organism: Channa striata (assembly GCA_033026295.1). Classification (NCBI taxonomy): domain Eukaryota; kingdom Metazoa; phylum Chordata; class Actinopteri; order Anabantiformes; family Channidae; genus Channa; species Channa striata. The sequence goes on along the minus strand of CM065180.1, from coordinate 2,564,561 downwards.
GTCACGGTGCTCATCTCTGCTACACCCCCATGCTGCACGCTCAGGTGTTTGTGCGCGACGCCAACTACCGTAAAGAAAACCTGTACAACGAGGTTTGTGAGGAGGACAGACCCCTCATCACCCAGGTAATTCATTATGCACTGACACTTGCAGATATTCAGGGGAAATTCCATGTTTTCTAAATTTGAGTTATTGTGCAGCCATTTTTATGTACACTTACCGTAAATTCTGGACTATAGAGCGCACCTAAATTTAGGCCGCACCCGCTAAAATTTAAAAGAAATATATATTTTGTCACATATAAACTGCATCGGACTATAAGCCGCCAATATCCAGGCTGAGAAATAATATCTGTTGTATGCGCTCCTACTCATTGTTCACAGTAGGCATGAGGATGTTCTGTGCGCTGTTTTACCGGCATTACGGTAAAGAGTGCGTTTACGTGTATGTGTGGCTGGTATAACACATGTCGAATGTACAGAGCCGACAAAAACGTCCTTGTTATAAATAAACGGCTTGTTCCATAGCCAAAGGAGAAGACGTCTCTTATTCTTCACGAATTACGCAGGAGTTGCTGCGCTCAACAAAAGATTTTGTACCATAAGTGTTTATTCATACACGCGCAACTGCGCAACTATTAAAGTCGCTTCATTCTCCCGTGCACTGAAACCACAAATCGCTATTCATCTTCCTCCTGAGCATTGAAACCACTGTCACACTCGATTTCCTTCACGGATAGCCAGATCGATGGCTTCAAATTAAAAGCTGCATCATAGGAATTTCTTCGCGTGTTTTCCATTATGAGGGGGTGAGGGTGTAAAAATATTACCGTATTATGCTGTTGTGCGTCTTGGGTTGCATGCGCTAAGAATAAAAACTGGCGCTTTTTTGTTAGCACTGACTTCCATCTACAGCGCCCATCTGAGGGCTGCAGAAAAATTCATAGAAAAACCGCATTTCTGTAAAAGCCGCATGGTTCAAAACGTCGGAAAAAAGTAGCGGCTTATGGTCCGGAAAATACGGTACATAAATATTGTTCCTTGTGTGACGACAGCTCTCTGTTCTTTGTGCATCAGTTCTGTGCTAATGATCCAGCGGTCTTCCTTCAAGCAAGCCTGCTTGCCCAGGACTACTGCGATGCCATTGACCTCAACTTGGGCTGTCCTCAGATGATAGCTAAGAGAGGTGTGCACGGCTTCTACACTGATTACCCCTAAAAGCCCGACTTCTCTTGTGGTTGTATAAAGAAAGACACTGATGCAAACTTTTGTATAAAACATAGTGAAAGGAAAACTTACCTGTTCTGATGTTTCTAAGGGCACTATGGAGTTTTCCTACAAGATGAATGGGAGCTATTAGAGAAAATGGGTAGGTCTTGCCACCATTCGTATTATTACACATATAAACAACAGAAATATATTTACTGTTTTTTTCTGAATTGTCACCGTCAGTTTTACCATGTCAAAATAAAATTCCACTTTTGTGTTGCAGTCAGGTTAGCCAATGAAAAGCTCTCAGTGCCCATCACATGTAAGATCCGAGTGTTCAAGGAGATTGAAAAGACAGTTCGTTATGCCCAGATGCTGGAAAAAGCTGGATGTCAGGTATGATGATACCTTTTCAAAATCCTCTCTGTAGGGCTGTTCTTTACTTCATGTAGGTAGTTTTGCACATGTTAACTGCTGTAGCTGGTACTGCTGGAAGACATAATGAATGTGCCTCTGCATCTGCTAAACATCACCAATGCCTTTTATTTTTTTACCTAGCTCCTGACAGTGCATGGGAGAACCAAAGACCAGAAAGGAGCCGTGACTGGGATTGCTAGCTGGGAGCACATCAAGGCAGTAAGGTAAGAGCTACCACCCCTTTGTTGCACTGAAATTTTGTTCGGCAGCTTCCAGTAGGCCAAGTCTAATAACTGCATGCCTCATTAGTGAATGACTTGCTGTGCTAAATGTTTCTGTTATAGTTGAGCATAACATAATCTATTTTATTCTTTGATACCCTTTTGCTACAGGAAGGCAGTAAATATCCCAGTGTTTGCAAATGGCAACATTCAGCACCTGTGTGATGTGGAGCGTTGCATTCAGGAGACAGGAGTGCAGGGAGTTATGAGTGCAGGTTAGGAAAACACATCTACACTCATTTTGTCCTGTACAAAATGTTTCTTCTGAATAGTATTGCGCTAAAAGATTCTAGCTAATGTGCATTACTAAATAGTTTTAAAAAGTAGTTATTGCATTTTTTAAAAATGTTTTTAGAGGGGAACCTCCATAACCCAGCAGTGTTTGAGGACCGTAGTCCTCCAGTGTGGGAGATGGCTGAGGAGTATCTTGACTTGGTGAAGCAGTATCCTCCCTGCAGTCTGTCCTATGTACGAGCTCACCTCTTCAAGCTCTGGCACCACACGTATGTCCTTCAGGCTACAAATGCTTACCTTACTGGGGTGAATGTAATACTGCATTACTCCATTCACCTCTGTGACAAATACCATATTTGTAATTACTACTTCATAATAACCACTGGTTTATGGTCTCTCAGCTTCGTGTTTAAGTGGAACAGTATTGTTGGAGTAGAGTCACAAATACGAAATATGGATTTTTCATGTTCTGTATATAACGGAGGCACAAGATGAGCCCATAACAGAGAATGCTGTTAAATTATTTTGTCTGTTAACAATAATATCAAATCATTTTGAAAATACATCAGTAAACAGTATAATGGGATCATTATATTATGATATGGACTTTTGACAATCCAATATACTGTGCACAGTACACAGTTTACATTTGGATCCTGCCAGGTTTACAGTGCAGTTTGTGTGTGTTTGCATGCGTAGACTGCAGATTCACCAGGACCTGAGGGAAGAGTTGGCCAAGGTGAAGACCCTCGAGGCTTTGGCTGATGTGAGCAAACAGCTGAGGCTACGCTGCCAGGTATATTCCAGCCTATATCCTATGTTGTGAGTGGAGCATGGAACAGCACAAGAGAGCCAGTTCCACAGGGCAAGACTCAGCAGTCCATCTGCATCTGACAAGACAAGGGCAGTCCTTTGAAAACAGCAATGACTCTAACAAAAGGCAAGATTGGTTAAATTGAACGACCAAAATGTGTGGTAAACATAAATGTGAGGAACCTTTAGCAAGCTCACCTGCCACTAGATCTGGGTATTTCATATCAACTTTTAGTGGTATATTTAAATATAGATATAGGATGTTTATATCAGCATAGTTTTATGCATTACTCAACATGTCCTCTACTCTTCGCAACAGGCTGCAGCAGCTTGCTCCTCTGCCTGTGCAGCTCTGCTTACTTACAAGTTGCCCTGCAACAGATGCCCACCCTGATTTTCCAAGGCTACTTTCTCCTAGAAAGTACTGATTTCTCTGACGTAACCATGTTTGTAATCGCTTTTTTACTACGTCACCCAAGGCTGCACAATTCACGTTCAGACAGTTCTTGTTGTGCAGATCTGCTGTCTCCCTTCTGCCATCTTCTGTCACTACATAATTAAAATTAAGTTATACAAAGATTTCCAGGTTACTACAGTGCAAACCTGGTTTCTCTGAGTTATCATCAAACATATTTTTTCAGTGAGTCTTGCGACACATAAGAACACGTACTGTAGTAACTGTAGAGCCTGCAACAACAAATGTGTTGCCTCAACATGCCTTACAGATGCAGTCTGAAATCCGACTAGAAAGTCACAGATGAAAACTAAACTGAATCAGATTACTTAAATTTAAATAAAGTCAGCTATTCATTTTTGAAGAAGACTAAAACTAAATATCTGGTCCCAAAACTAATACTGGATCACTGTCGTGTGTAATAAAAGTGCCTTTGACATCTCATGTGCACCCCTCCCCCTTCAATGTAAGTCTCGAATCAGTCTATGTTGTCTGCAGCTTTATTCACTGAGTTGTGCACTTTGTAGCATCATAACTTAATATGACCTGCTTCCACGTTCACATAAAGCTTGTATCTGGACACATTATCTGGCTGTTTAGTGAGACAAGTATTCGGCACGAGTAACTGCATACGTCTTTGTACAGGAGGAGATCGCTAAAGGAAAGGATGCGGAAGAGAAGGGCAGCTTGCCTTTCCCCCACTGGATCTGTCAGCCATACGTCAGACCACCGTGAGTTAGAACAACTGTGTTTAATTGTTCTCTATATTATCTTTTTACTGGGGCGGATTCATTAGGTTATACAGCCACACACAACCTTTGAAGAAGGTTCTATCTTGACAGATCATAAAATCTATTCTGATGACATCCTACAGGCCAAAGGAGCCAGTTGCCAATGGTAGCATCCAGTGTGCAGAGGTGAAGAAGACAGTGTGCCAGAAGAGAGCATTAGAAGACTCTGATGGATCAGCTGACACACTCTCCAAAAACAAGCAGAAGAAGCGATCCCGTAACCCCAACAAGAACTTCTGTCCCACACAGAAACGTGAGTCTGTCCCAGAAACAGATCCGTCAAATCTTGAATATTTTGCACCATGAACTCAGCAGTTTGAGCACAAGGTGTTTTTCTTCATTCTTCCAACAGCCAAGTACATCAAATGTGAACAGTGTGGGAACCCAAAGGTAAGCAGTCGGTTCTGATGACAACATATCTATATTCTTACTAATATTTTACTGTAAGAGCTATTAGTGTTTCACTCCTGATCTTCACTTCAAATCTTTTTTTTGTACAATAATTGAAGAAAAAAGAAAATAAGGTTTTAACCATCAACATGCATTTTATACTTTATGTTGATAATATCAGGGATCTGACATTTACTCTGACTTTTTATAGCTCAGTGTTCTACAGAAATGTCAGCTGAACACAAATACATCAAAGCTTGTGTATGAAAAGTAGAAGATTTCTCCTGCCTTTTTGTTATTGCCTCCATAAACACATTATATTGTTTTCTTCTACTCTGCAGGGAAATAAGTGTGTCTTCAACCTGTGTCGAGGATGCTGTAAGAAGAAGGCCTTCAAAGAGGTGGCAGACTGTCCAAGTCAGTAAACACAGACACACAAACACATATATAACTGTAATCAACTTGTGAATGCTTTATTTGGCAATATACTGATCATTCGATCCCTAATACCTGATCAGGTTTGTGTTTTACACAATCAGCCACAATGTTAACGCAAACCCCATTTCCAGAAAAGCGAGGACACTGTGTAAAACGTAAATGAAAAGAGAAAAATACTAATTTTATTTATTTCAAGTTTCCACCAACTGTGGATTTGAAAAGAAGCTTAATTCTGCTTAATTAAATTTAATTCTGTGCTTTGGTTCCTGTTTTTTTGCACATTTCATTTGTGCCCCTGAATGAACTGCAGTGTCAGTGATATTTTCCTGTTGGTGCATCAAACATAACCGTTATAAGGCCTACCCTGCAGTATGTGCAGCATAATAATGTATAAACGGAGTCAACAGTTGAAACTTACCATGTAACCTGTGCACAGTGAATAAAGGCAGGTAAATTTATATTCTTGTAATATTTGGCTTATGTTTTCTCTCCTAAAAATGTTGTATTCAGAAATAAGAATTTCATAAAAGCGATTTGATAAAAAGAATCACAATCATTATTAATACTGGAAACAATTTGGAAATAATTTTACCCTGTATGTACATAACCATGATTCTAATCACCCTTTTAAAACAGGGGGACCATCAGACTTGCTGGCGATAGTTCCTTCATCATTACATAATAAAGAACCTACAATAATATGCCTGAAAATAAAATAAAGAATAATAATAAAAAAACTTAACAAATGCAATAGTGCTGAATAAATACAACCTTTGTTACCTTTGATTGACAGGCCACGGGCTGAGGTTCAAGACCAAGGCAGAAAAACGGAAAGCGGAGGAGGACGACAGAAAGGAGGACTCGGAGACGGACAAAAGCTACAACTCCCTGCAGCCGATCCCAAATCCGAGCACAGAGCAGCAGGCGCAGGCACAGGCGTAGCTGCTGCTGAGAATGAGACTGTCTTGATGGTCCTAAACCATACTGCTGTTAGTACTGGTTCCACCTGTCACGTGTAAAACTTGGACTAAACCAGCCACTGAAGTAATTTCTTTGAACTTTTGATCAATTTTGCTGGTGATGAACACATGACAGACAAGCTTTTAAGTTTGGCAATAGATATAAAAACTTCAGGTGTGCAGTTTTGTGCGTGTGTATAGAGGTACCCAGTGATACTGGATAATATACAGAGCTGCTAAGTAAACTCCAAACGTCTGTACTGGACACATAAACCAACAAAAGAATTTTTGTGTTACAAAATTTGTTTTTTCGGTCTGCTTGTTTTTTTTGGTTAGGAAAGTTATGGTTTTTCCAAATGGTTTTCTTTTTCATGTCTTTTATTTTTCAAAAGATTTTATTTTTGTGATTTAGACATAAAAACCTCATAATTCCCTCACAGTTCAGTTGATGGAGAAAATATTTGGACAGACTCGTGAATAAGGTTACATTTTATTTTGACTTTAATTTTAGATAAGCTTCGCTTGCAATGCACTGACTAAAGTATGTGCCTTTTGATGAGAACTAGCACTGCCTCAAAAAAGGGAAACAAGTTTAACGTGGTGCTCATACACACACAAAAGAAATGTATGGGAAGGGTTTACCTCCCTCTATAGTTTAGCATTTACTTTAAAAATGAACACTGTGACATTGTTGCGACATTTCTTTTACGTCTTGCAGCAATATAACAAGCTGGTTATTAAAGTCACGTTAAACTGCAAGTCTATCATAGCAAAAACATTAGAAACTCCAAAAGAGGGAAAATGAAATAAACTCAGAATATTCAGTTGCTTTACTTTTGTGTATTTGTTAATTATGTGATTATATATTGTCATGACAACATTTAATTAGTTTTTATTAGTGTGATTGCTCAGTAGCAAAGCTGTAGCAGCTGTTTGCAGCAGCTAGCTTTCAGCTATCACACGCATTTTCTTACGGGATTGCAGCATTCTAGTTCCTTGTGTTTTCTCTTTCTAGTCCTTTTACAAAGCTAGTTAGCCTAAAAAGTGAAAAAAGTCTCCACCTCAGATACATTTGTTCGACATTTTGTGCAAGGCGATTGAGTAAACGCTTGTTTTCCTGGTACAGGTTTCATCGGTGTACACATTCCTACACCAATGGCCGCCAATGGCCAACACTCACCGGGGGCAACTAACATGGGTTCAGTGTCTTGTTTAAGGAAGCTTTGACATGTGACCGGAGGAGGCAAGGATCAAACCAGCAACTGTAGGGTTACAAGGTCACCAGTTTAAGTTCCAGCTCTGTGTGGCGTTTGCGTGTTTCCCCTGTGTTTTGGTGGGTTTCAACCCACAGTCCAAAGACTTAATTGCTTGTAGGTGTGAAAGTTTGCCTGTTTGTCTCGCTCTGTTGGCCCTGACAGAATGGAGGCCTGTCCAGCCTGCGCCACACCACTCGGCCAATGACAGCTGGGATAGGCTCACAAATCACCTGTAAATTAATTAGCTCATAAACTATGTGGGTGGTTCTGCTCCTCTGGGGCATCTGACTTAATTTTAGAGAGATCATAGTCTTCTTTACAGACACTGATCTCCATATGCTGATTAACAGATATCAGTCTGGAGTCATTCACTCATCTCTGTAATATCACGGTTAGAATGAAGGGGCTCGCTGAGCAACCCCAAACCCTGTCCCACACTGGCCACTGAAACATGATATAGTACAAAATGTGAAATGAAAGCTTGAATGTTGGATCTTGAAAGTTTGTACAGTAGCTCGTTAAAGTTGCTTAGTTTGTGAACTGGAAAAATGTGACACTGTGTAAAATGTAAACAGTCAAACATGTGCCTTTAAACAGTATACTAAAACACATAGAGACATATGCTTTAAAGCTTTATTGCAAAGGATTTCCTTGAATAGACCAGAACAGGCGTCAACCAGTATTAAGAACTGCATTGACTAATAGTAGGACAGAGAAGAAAAGCCATGAAGGCAGCTCAGCAGAAAGGACAGCCTGATCTTAGGAATTTAGACTTCAGGTGAGACGTCCTAGTTATGATGGATGTAGTCGTTGATGAAGCGCAGGTGTTTGGACACTCGGGTGTACACACCAGGGTAGCCCTGGCGACCACAACCATTTGGACCCCCAGAGCTCATGATGCCAACTTGTACGAAGCCGCCGGCTGAACGACACACCAGCGGGCCACCATAATCCCCCTGTGGAACACACACATACTCACTCATTGTGCTTGCCTTTAAAGAAGCAGGGTGTTGGTTTTAGTTACAAATCACGTCGTCTGAACATTATATGGAACTGCTCGGAACACTCGTGTTCCACTTCATGGTTTGTCACCTTATTTCATTTGGACTCAGGTATGTGGTATGATAGTCCTGCACAACATATATCCCACAAGGACCTGCTGGCTTGGTGGATACAACTAATTTAATGTACTATGAAAGAATTTCCAGTTTACTTAATAGTAGAACTCACTTTGCAGGCGTCCTTTCCTCCTGAAATGTCACCCGCACACAGCATGTCAGAGTTCAGGTCAGGATACCGTGCCTTGCACACACTCTGAGAGACGATGTTAATTTTCAGCTCCTGAAGGGTTTCTGGGTCTTTCAGTGGAACTGTATGCAAACATACACACACAAGATAATAAGCACAATTAAAAGCAGGAATTACTGGGGTCCAAGGACCCTATCATAGTTCACAACCCAGCACAAAGACAGAAAAGAAAAGACAGTTTGCCAGGAGAGGTCACGCAGTCCCCTGTCCTAATGCATGTGCCAAATGGCATTGACACACTTTGTGTTGTTCATGTCATCTGCTTTGTGTTTTGACACCTTCAGTGCTTGAGCTGCTGCTCTTAATAATGATAATATGAATAGTATTAATATAAGGAGGTGGTTCATGGGCCCATTTAATAAGGGTGACACTGATTTCCAGGATCACTGTTTTAAAGGCTACGGATCTATGTATAGCTTACCATTAGTGTCAGTGTACCCCCAGCCAGTGATCCAACACTCAGATGATGAGTCAAAGCTGTCGTCAACACTGGGCAGAGTCACTGGCTCAACAGGACTCTTAAAGTCGATCTTCTTCTTCAGCTTGACCAGGGCGATGTCGTTAAGGAAAAAACCACCCTTGTTCTGGTAGTTAGAGTGAGGTAGGACATACTCTATTTCCATGTACCGAACCGAGCTCTTCTGCAGGTCATGTGAGCCGATCCATGCGGACGATCGAGCCCACTTAGCCTTGGGGTGTCTGTCAACACAAACACACAAGTATTAGTTTTTCTCCACTTATGGAAAACTCTCCATTCTTTTTTAAAACCCTAAACCCCATAGGTTTAACAGACGTGTCACATCAGTTAGTGGATGTATGAGCACTGCCTTGTTTTAACTGATCTTGACAAAATGCGGTGTCAACAGAAAGTGCAGTAATCAGTTTTTTTAACACGTGGATCAATTATCTGTGTGAAATGTGGAGGGGATGTGCAATGCACATGGGTACTGCAACAAGAGTTGTTCAAGTTCAAAGCGGTGTGTTTCTGTGGCCTTGACATACCAAAATACTCATAGTAATTATTAGTGTCACTAAGGTGGAAGAAACACACTTACATGGTCTCATCCCAGCAGTTTGCAGCAGTTAGGATCCATTTACTGTTGAGGATGGTGCCTCCACAGCGCCACTTGGTAACGCCATCAGAGGTGATGTTTAGGTGGACCATCCATGGCCATTTGCCCTTTGCAGCATCCTTCCCCCCGACGATGCCACTCCTCACTTCAGCTCCAAGCAAACCTAAAAAAAAAAAAAGAGGAAAGTTTAGAAATGTTATCTTAACATAAGAACATTGAGACCATTTAAAAACAAAAATTCCCATTAGATATTTAGCGATGCAAACATTGAGAATTTAAAGTAAGAGTTTTTCTCTCACCTCCAGTGTTGTGGATCAGTACCAGCACAGAGAGGAATTTGCAGAAAGCCATGTCTGTGACTGAGTGAAGCAGTACATCCACAGGCTGCAAGGGAGCAGCTGCAGCTTTATATACACCAATGAAGAGATGAAGTTCTTATCAGTCTTCCTCTTCCTCTCAAACCTCTTGTGGCACGCAAACATTTTCTCAAGTTAAAATGTAAGATACTCGCACTTTGCTTGATTTCACTTTATAATGCTTTACATTTACATTTTGTAGAGAAGATCAGTTCAAGGTCAATTCAAATTCATGGCACAGTTGTGGCGTTGAGAAAAGACTACAAAGTCTGCTACTGGCTCTTCCAATATGAGGCACTGTCATTTAAATAAACTTTATTTAATAAACAAAAATATTTGCTAAAAATAACATGAAAGTAATTGGACAATTGTTCATTGCACATAATGAATATTATAGAATATAATTTAATGTTGGTGGTGATGATAGAGCTAAATCTATTTATCTTAAACAGTAATATGTTTCAAATTGTACAAGTATAATTTGGGTTTAGTTATGCACTGCCCAGTAGTTTAACATGAAGAAGCAAAACGTCTGATGATTCTTCTGTATTTTATAATTATAATCTGATTCTGAAAAATAAACAGTAACTATAGTCGCCAAAGAAATTCATTAGAGTAAAAGCACAATATTTGCCTTCAAAAAGTAGTGAAGAACAAACTCACAGAAAATGGAAATATTTAAGTAAAGTAGAACAATTCAGAATTCTAGGCTACTACATAACTAAAGGTAATTTATTACAAAACAGGTGTGTAGACTTTAACTTAGGCCCACGTATGAGGAAATATCTGCACTGAAGTAGGCAGTTGCACTGATGGAGGAAAGAGGTGGAAACAGAAGATACAGATTTAAATCACGTTTAAATTTGTAAGGATACAAACAGAACGCAGCTGGTGTGACGACCTAAGTCTACACGCTGCGGTACAATAGGTGAGTTACGCAGCATTTCATGGGTTTTGTATTCACAAGTTGATGTGACTGTTGCAGTGCAAGAGAAACAGCTGGATGAAGGTGAAGAGTTCCAAAATCTAAACCATACAAGTCAGACGCTGATAGTGCAGCGGTTTTGCCTCTTGACCTTAGCTTAATTTTTTCATGATGCGAGACGGTCTCGAGTCCCGTAGAACTCTTTATAATTTTTTTTATGTTCAAAGTCCGACTGAATAACTTCATCTGGGACACGTTTAAGCAAACAACGTACATTGGTGCGTATTTCTTCTTTCAACATTTTATTAGAAACAGACCAAGGCAAAACACAAGCAGAGGCCTCACTGCTCGTTCCTTCCGTATTTACGTGCATCCTTCAAACTGCGTCCGGGTGTTGATCGTCATCTTTTCTCAAACAAAACAAGCATCAAAAGAACAATTACATGCAAGTTTATTGGTAATGAAACGAACAACAGACAAACTGGCATAGACGAGGACGGCTAACGTGTTGTCTTCCTGCTTTCAACAGCTGCCGTAACTACGAGCAACAACCGACGCTTGCGGAAGTCGATCACCAGCTAACGTGGTCACGGGTAAATTTGAAACACCGGAAGAAGAACAAGAAGAAGAAGAACAACAACAACGCACCAATGTAGCGTCTCGTTGATGTGGCAAAAGAATAAGCAGCTATGTACCATGTGACGTGTTGCTTCTGAGTAATTTTAACTGTTGGCAGTCGTTCCCATTCATTATATTTAGCCTGCGCTTGTGTGTAGCAAACCATGGAGCGGACAGGCAGCGTCAACGCAGATCCCGGTCCAGCCTCCGACACTAATGGTGGGTCTGTTAGCATTCAGCGGTTTGGCTCGATGAAGGGCAGAAATGTGGGAATGTGACTGTTACGGGTCGCTAAACGTCTTGTTTCATCTAATTCTATGTAGGTCGTTTCACAAAGCGGCGCAACTGGGCTGGATTTTGGTGAGTTTCCATTGTTTGATAGTAGGTGGAAGTGAAAGTGTTGGACAGTCTGTCACTCACTAACTCAAACGCACAAAACATCGGGATGTAGAAGTATGAATTATATCAAATGTGACCAATTCAATTCACTTCAATTTGACTTTATTAATGTAGCGCCAATTTACAGCAATGTCATCTCAAGGCAAATTCAGACCTAAGATTGAAACCAAAGTTGAGACCACAGGTTCCTGCTTTCTGTCAGCTGTTCACACACTGGTGTGTGCAGAGACACTCCAGATAAGTTCCATAAAGATGGACATGCACATTTAGTAATTTGACATATTAAAATTGAAATGTGACCCATACGTAATATACAAGGTAGTAGATTAGAGACACTGGAAGCAAAGTGCCAAGGGAGTAAAGGTTTCAGATTCATAGGTGCCATGAGCCAACAGAGATTATCATGTTTGATGAAGGACTTTACAGATGAGTTCTCTTAATTGTTGATGGTTCATTTTATAAATGAGATCATTTTTAAATGTCTTAATAAGAATAATGGAATACAACAATGTAAGGAAACAAATGAATAAATTTGGCCTGTGTTTTTACCAAGTAGTTGGCTGGTGTAATTAAAAATATTAGCTGGTTACAACAGATTTTCTATGCAGTACTGATTTTTTTACATTGTTGAGTAGGTTACTTTGTAATATAATAAGTAATGTTTAGCTTACCTATCCAACAAATGTTTTAAGATACATAATAAAGCTTGAAAGTTTTTTAAAACCAGGAAATATAAACATCATCATTGGTACACATATTGATACTGGATGTCCTTCCTGACGCAGCCGAACCCAATTTTACTGGGCTTGGCGATGACGATAGGTGATTTGGGGTTAAGTGTCTTGCCCAGGGACCCTCTGTCACAGTATAATGGATAAACATCAGTATGTTAACATTTTATCAAACTATACTTCTGAGTTTGTATGCACCTAATTCCACATTCTAAAACTCTTAATATTATTCAAATAGATTTAAGATCAGGTTTGTCGTGAAGCACTTTCACAAATACAAAAAACAAGCTTCTTTAGTGGTGTACGTTGATTTGGTTGGATAACAGAAGGCAGTTGCAAGTCAAACAAGGACCAATCAAGAATGGAAATATGCCAAACGAAGAAATAATGCAAAACAACATAATAACTCCCCTTTGTTACTAGTTAGATTATCTAGATACTTCCAAACACTGTGCTAGATTCAGGTAAAAGTTAATTTATTGTAAATTTACGTTAAACATTTGTGAGGGCATCAAACTCCAGTACCTTGTGATCATCACCAAAATAGTCAAGTTCTGAACTCCTCTTTCCTGTTTGTTTAATGAAATGGTGATAGTGAAGACAATTTTTAAAAAAGCATTAAAAACAGTGTTTATATAAAAAGTACTTTAGCATTGAAAATAAATTTTGAATCCTAAATATGGCGTGGGGACAAAATGTGAGAAATGTCAGTTTTGTAATGGAGGAAAAAAAATCTGTAGCTTAGATGTCGGTTATTGATTATCCCAATCTACTTATCTACTCTTTTCTCTGATGACCTTTACAGGGTCCTGGGATTGTGCAACAACTTCGCCTATGTAGTAATGCTGAGTGCTGCACATGACATCCTAATAAAACAAGAGACAGGAAATGCCACCTCATCTGTAAGATGGCAAATTTCCATTGAATATTTTGTATTGGATTGGTTAGGCTATTTAAAGGTCTAAAGCTTCAACACAAATAATTCACTTTTCATTGATTTCTTCTTCTATTTCTAGACCCAAGCAACGTTGACCGTGGGTCTTCAAGGTGGGAACAGTAGCAACAGTAGTCGCTATGACTGCAATCCAGTTTCTACTGCGGTAACTGAACATTCATAACACAACATGAAATAACCTTAATCGGTGTATAGTACATGTTAAAATGAATTAATAACTTGTCATGATGAAGTTTTGCAAAAATGTTCAGCAACAAAGACACATACATAATTTGACAAGGTTTCACCAACCAGCTTTTAGAAATATTTAAAAATATATATTAATTAAAATTAAAAAAATAAAATGAACAAATAGGTACTTAAACTACTATGACAATAAATCTTCATATGACAATCAGGAATTGAAATTTCTTACGACTCTTTAGTCTTAAAGGATTACACAATGTTAGTAGGCTTAGTGGCAAACTGGCTCAATTAGAAAAACATATCCACTTCTTGCAAAAAAGGTTTTTGTAGACATGCCTTTCAACAGAAACTCTTGATTAAGGAGAAATAATCTCTGGTAATACATTTAGATTTACATTTAGTCACTTGGCAAACGCTTTTATACAAAAGCAACTTACAAGTGAGGTACAAGGCAAGCAACAAATTCTAAGTCAAGGCAAAAACATCAAAGTAAAGTGCTATCAGAAGAAGCATAAGACAGAACAGATTTTTCTTTAAATTTAAGTGCTAAGGAAGTTGCAGAATAGTTCTGTTTTTTTTTGTGTGTGTTTGTGTTTTTTTTTTTAATATGTGGTATGGGAAAGCAATTTGGGAAGTTCCACCACACACAGAACATTTTCAAGACATTTTTTAGAAACAGTTTATACATTATATTTGTGCGTGTTTGTTCTTGTACTTTTTACGAAAATATATATTTTCCTTAAAAAGTTAAGAAATTTATAAACCCCCTACACATTTTGGCCAATACTTTTTTGTTTAAAGAGCTCTGTCAGGGTTGGATTGAGCTGCTGAGCTGCATCTGGCACATTCCATCAGTCAAACCCACCAAATGTCAGACATGACCAGGAAACACACACCACCTACCATCACCATAATAGACCTTTTTCACAAAAAGCAGAAGTACGTATCAAATGCGTATCCCTGTTTCCGCTTGACACTGTACATGGCAGTAACTTCTCTGATAATGAATAAAATTACTGTATTTGTATAATTACCAGGATCCGAGTTCATAAAGCAGAACATTTAGCCAGGTTGCTGTATTTTAACAACATGTTTGAATATTTTCATGTGACATGCTTGATAAACGTAATTTGAGTCACATTTCTAGACTCAGCGCATGGATTACGACCACTTCAATCGTGTATCTCCTGCACACAGATTGTATCTCAGACCAGGATGTTAACGTTATGTTATGTGCTACCTTACACGTGTTAACTTAATTACTGTTATGAGCAACAGTTTAAAGTATGCGAAGCTTGCATTCTAAGTGTGTTTGCTTTACATTAGAGCCAACAACACAGACTGAAAATGAAATTCTACCATAACAGCCAAAGGTCTATTGTACAAAAACAGTCAAAACCAACAAATATTTACCATACAGACTTAATCTCCTTCTTTTGTTCAGGTGGAGATGTATTGAGGGTTTAAACTCTGAATGAGTGTTTTGATGCTTTTCTTCTCAGGCAGTGCTGTTAGCGGACATTCTCCCAACACTTGTCATCAAGTTGTTTGCTCCTTTTGTAATCCACAAAATGCCTTATGGGTAAGGTTATTGCTTCTTAAAACTAATATTTCTGTTTCATTTCTGTTACTAGTGACACCACTATTCATGCAGACTTTCCATTGTTTAATTACAATAACAACTTGACTCTCAGGGTGTCAACAAAAGTTGACCAAAAGTGGATATGGGACTTTATTTTCCCATTCTCCTTGGCAAAAAGCCTCTAGGTCCTTTACATTCACGTGCTATCTTACACTAACTCCATATTTGAGATCTACCCAAAGTGGCTCAATGATTTTGAGATCAAGATACTGTGATGGCCATTCCAGCACCTATAGCCAATGGTGGGTGAACTTGGCCTTGTGTTTTGTATCATTGTTTTGTTGGAATGGCCAAATACATCCCATGTTAAACTTCCGGGCTGATGAGTGCAAATTGCCTTTAGTATTTCTGATACCATCCTGCATTTATCTTCCCATCAATTTTGACTAATTTCCCTGTGTCACTGTAGCTCACACAGACCCAAAACATCAGAGGTCCACTTCTGTGCCTCACAGTAGGGATGGTGTACTTTTCATTATAAGCCTTGTTGACTCCCCTCCAAACATGGTGTTTATGGTTGTGACCATAAATTTAGATTTTGTCTTTTTACTCAAAATGACTTTTTTCCAGGAACGGGCTGTTTTGTAGTATGGGCATAGCAATGGCTTTCTTTAGCAGCTCGACCATGCAGCCCATTTTTCTTCAAGTGCCTCCTTGTTGTCTAAAAACACTCTTACCACTTTTGGCTCAAATTCCGGCAAAGTCAGTGCAGCACTGGAGCAAATCTGTCAAGAGCCCAGAGACTCATTGACCTTTTTATACACAGTCCATAATATACACAGTCCATAATTAAAAGCAAACAGGTCACAGGTATGGACAGTTAGACTTATTAGACATTTAGACCTGCATGTGTCACCTTGTTTGTGCATGTACACTATATTATCAGGGCAAAATTTCAAGGGTATGTAAACTTTTGATCATGGCCATTTGGATGTTTCAATGTCATTATGTTATAATGAGACAATTGTTTAATAATAAATAGCTTCACCTGACCGCTAACCCTGAAAGAAAGATTTTTGCATGATATTTTATGATACTCATGCGCACAACTGTACCATCATGTGCATGCACTGGCCAATGTATTTAAAATTGGTCTTTATCTTTATCTTGAAACATAATTTTTATATTAATGGCATTTATTTTATTTACAGGTCACAAAGATAAAATGTCACTTTACGTGTTTTGAACTTGATACCTTGCAACATTTCGTAATTGGGCAGTGGCTGGTTAAAAGATCAAAAGGAGTGTTGTTTTTTAATGTTTTTGAATGACATATTTTGTATTTCATTCCAGGTTTTGTGCCTAATTTTCATTTTTACATTTTAGTGTCCGGGTATTGCTCTGCATTGTCATGGCATCATCAAGTTTCCTTCTTGTGTCTTTCTCATCAGCTGTGTCCATGAGTATAATAGGTAAAGCCATCATTTATTGCAGAGCACATGTATTCTCTGTTTTACACTTGGGTTCATAAGTGTTTGAACAGGGTCGTATTTCTCATAATTTTTGTTCAGTACACCACCACAGCATCTTTACAAATGAAAGAGTCCAGGTGTTAAATTTAAGTCTGGAACTCGCTGGCATCACCACATTCTGAGTTTTTTCACATATTTTGATCTACCAGGTTTTTACTAACTTAATTTTTTCCTTCTATGAGGTGTTAGCCACCCTCCGTTTTGCTTTCAGGCAGTGAAATGCAGCACAGTTGGAGTCAGGTCTAGTGATTGATTTGGAAATGACTAAATATTCCGCTTTGCTGTAAAATAGTCTTGTGTGCTGTGCAGATAGACACAGACCCAGCGCCAGTGAGTTTTTGAGCATTTGTCTTAAACAGAGTAGATAATATAACCCTAAACTTGTACTCACATTATCAATAAATACAAGGGAACAACTTTCATGTGTATTTTTTTCTTAGCAAACTCTAATCTGCTCTTCCTGTTTTGAGGTGTACCAATAAGTGTACATCTTGAGGTAAACCCTCTGTGTTTAATGTGGTGAAATCTTGATTTTTGACTCTAAAGATACACCTACTGTACAAAGTGAAATCTTTTCTCAAACTCCAGAATTGGTTTTTGTGTATTTCTTGGCCTTTTGATATTCCTCAATGTTTTTCTTTTTGGAAGAATGTACAGACTTGTGGCTTTGGGTACATTGAATATTTTTGCAATATCACTGACAGGTTCATTGAGATTTTTTTAGTCTTGTCGATTTGCTTCATAAACAGTAAAAAATCCTTGGGCTTTATATTGACACATGCAAATGCAAGACTTGAAATCTACTCTGCACCTTTTACCTGCTTACTCTAAGTAACACACAAGCACAGGTGTAACAACACACCTGCAAATGTAGCTGCTGGTCCCAAAATGAGTAGCTCTTTTTAACATGGGTTGTTAATCCAATGCAATTCATATAGTATATGACAAAACCCTTAAATTAAAGCTGATGGTCTGAAAAGCACATTTAGAGTCTTTCATGTTAAATTCATCTTGGTGGTTTACAGAGCCAAAATTATGAAACCAAGTGAAGCGCTGCCTGTTGAGAATTCAGATTGAGCAGTAGATAAACCTTTTTTGGCTTGGTTTCATTTCTTGTGAAACTTATAAAAACATTTAAAGATTGTAAGATATTGTTGAATGCCTCATTTCTCAATTTGCACTTTATCCTAGTTAATTTCCTCTCATTTTATCTCAGTGGCAGCAGCTACAATTCAACAGAAATGTAGCTAAATGTTCCTGCTGGTAATATCTATCACCATTTTAAGATTGTAAGATACTGTTGAATGTCACAGTCCACAGTGCGCAGCTTATTTACGTATGGTGGCTTCAAAATCCCATCATTGCAATGACATAAGTAGTGACTGTAGCATACCTTGCAGTGCATTGCAATTTATTTTTATTTGCATTTTTTACTCAAAATTGCAACCACATTTCTCACTGTTTAATAGGAGGCTTATCTTATTCCAACAGTATTAATTTCTTGGAAAGCAGCAATCTGTCTTCTTCCTCCCCACACAGCTGCATTTTTAGCCAGGGGGTTTGGATCTTGACTGTTGAACTCTCAACGGTCCCTAGGCTAGAATAGAAGAAACAATTCACAAACTTTTTCTTTTTTAATCCAAAATTTAGCGGGTAGAAAATTGGTAGAATTGTCCAACATTGTATTTAAAAATTTTTCTGAAAATTGAAAAATACTCTGCAAAAAAAACTACTGTAAAGTACAATCTATTGTAAATTGCCACAGAAAAAGTAACATGATTGGATCAGGGACAATGTTAATCAGTCAGGTGTAACTTAATTTTATGCTTTTTAATAAATACATTATCAAAATTAACAATCCAAGTTTAATTTTCAAGATAATTATTTTTCTTTGTCAAACTAAATAATATCTTTCCTTCTGATAATTGCTTTTTTTGGACTATCTATCTAAGCTCATTGCTCACCTAAATGACCGGTCTACCACTGTGTTTGTAGGAGTGATATTTGCCAGTTTCAGCTCAGGACTCGGAGAACTGTCTTTCCTGTCTCTCACTGTCTTCTACACCAGGTAAACAGCTTTGTAAATAAAAACATTTTGATATGTACCTAAAGTGTAAAGTATAATGTGAAAAGAAATGGGCATGAAGAGGTGGGTAGTATTCATAAGTACTGAAATAGCAAATTAGGTTTGTTTATGCTGTAATGGACATCTTGGCTTTGTCTGGAAATACTGCATTTGTTGTTAAAAAGCTTAAATTGACATAAAAAGAGAATCGAATATGTCTATACCTAAGGCATTGAACATGCATTGGAAAATAATACAACACTTGCTATTCTGACACGAAATCCGATGTCTGCTAATGCAAGCATGCCACGATGCACTTTCTATTAGATTCAGGGGCCTATGATTGATACAAAATCTATATTTTGGGCCAATTGCACAAAGTCAGTTGTATTGTTTCAGCATTGACTGATGAAATAGGAAACATTGACAGCATTGCACCTTTAAAAGCTCTTTGGTAGATACTTGCATGTTGCTGAGGTTATCAGGCCCTAGTGCAGGCTTTTTTCCTTTTTGCCATCTTTTAATGCATTAGTTGCTTCAAAAAAGCTTTATCCTTTTTAGCAAATGCTGTGACATTTCACAAAACGATTATGGTGATCTTGTCTGACAGAAATGTCAAGTCTCTGAAAGATCATTTCATTAGCTTCTCATCACCCCCCCCCCAAAAAAACAAAAAACAAACAAAAAAAACTGTAGCTGCTGATGGTTTAACCTACCATGTGTTTGAATGTACATGTAATTCATACTTTAATGGCGATTCTGAAACTTTTCATTATTAAATGTCTGTATCAGGGATGTACTGGAAGGTTGGGGCTCAGGTACGGGTGGTGCTGGTGTTGCTGGAGCCCTGCTGTATTCAGGCCTCACCCAAGCTGGTCTTTCTCCTCGGGTCACACTTCTCATCATGCTGGTGGTCCCTGTTTTTATGTTTATCAGGTAAAAATGAAA
The DNA here is from genome assembly GCA_033026295.1 of Channa striata. Lineage (NCBI taxonomy): Eukaryota > Metazoa > Chordata > Actinopteri > Anabantiformes > Channidae > Channa > Channa striata. The sequence goes on along the minus strand of CM065180.1, from coordinate 2,544,642 downwards.
ACAGTTCATAAAAAATATGATGTTCGATGTGATGCATGTAAAGCTGCATAATGACGGCAATGCACTTCAGCACTTCGCCGGTTTGTGCTCGTTTGACAGTAGAAATGAGGGAATATAAAGGAAAAACAGCAGTTGAAATATTTCGTGCTGTACTATCAATGCCACTGTGGAATGTGGCTCACTAGTGAAGACCTATTAAAATCTGACTGACCTCCTCTTCTTCTACATCTGTGTGTCTATTAAACGGACATGGGAAATGCAGTAAACTCCCAGAAACGTGCTGCAGTGGTGCATCAGCCTCGGTTTTGCTGTAGCACCACAATCACTATTTCTGCAGCAGTTAGACGTGTGCCACGGGCAGTGTGAGCAGAGGGACGAGGGAGAGTTAGAAAGACAAGGTTCTCCACAGCATGACAAAACTGAGGAGTTTATGTGTATGAGCAGCGGTAGATGTAGCAGCAGTAAAAATATGTATAAGCTAGTATCTTAGTCAGTAAAGAGCAAACATCAAAGGCTAGTTTCCCCAAATTACCATGTAAATGTACATTTAGATTGTATTTTTTCATTTGGCTGGCACCTTTCATAGATTGTATTTTTTCATTTGGCGGGCACCTTACATCCAATGTGACCTATAACTACGTTAAAGGCATTAGCCATTAGCTACATTCCCACAATAACTTATAAATTTGTGTAGCGAAAACATTTTTGGCTTCTGCGAGCCTGTATTTAATTTTCATTCTGGTCGTGGTTTCAGTCTGCAGCGTTAAGGTTTTGTCTATTAAAGTGGGGTGGCTTTTTTGGTGAAAATGACACAAAAATAGAAGTAATTATTAAACAGGACAAAATTGCATCTTTGCAAAACACTGCAGTAAATTTAGTCTGTAAACATTACAATGCTATAACTATACAAAGTCATCTTAAAGATTTTCTCTATGACTTTCTCTAACTTTATATATTTAGCATAATATGTAGGACATTACAGAGCTAATCTCTGGAATTAGTGACAGGTAACTACCTACATATCGAAGGAGGATACCAGCTAAGAATGGTCTACGTTGGGCCAACTGCGGAGGGCCTGTCTGGTCCTGGTCAGTGTTTAGTCCCAGTCCAGCTCTCGTAGTAAATGTCTCTTCACTGTGGCTTGCGGTTTCTTGAAAAAATGTATCTAGTGACCTCTCCTTCACTTTATAGTACATGCCAGTATGACAAACCCTTAACACTTTAAGCACATTTTGACTGTTTGGTTCAGAACCAAAATGAGGTAAAAAAACTAAACTACAAAACACTGGGAAAAAAGACATGTTTAGCATTGTTGACAATTGGATAAAAGGAAACAACAAGTAACACACCAAACCAGGCAATTAAAGTGGCATATTTCTCCAAACAGATCATATAGTACAGGTTAAATGAAAAAGATCAATCAGAGGAAAGGTACTAGAAACTAGAAAACTGTCTTTAGTTGTAACAGTAAACATGCCAAATTCCAGAGGCATTTCCTACCTTTTCCTTTTTTTTTCCTTTTATCTAGTCGGTCCTACTCATAATATCAGAGAAAGTAGTTTTAATTTCTAATGTCATGTTGCCTAACCTGCCTTTTTCTTCCCAACCACCACCAGCTATTTCTTCCTGCTGGTTCCTCCATCTACATTACCTCAGTGGAGAAGCAGGGAGGCAGAATATGCTGTGGTGGGCTCAGAGGAGAGACAGCAACTGATAAATGAACCAGAAGAAGAGGAGCAGCACGAGATACCAACCCCAGGTATATTTTACGCACAATAGCTAAATACTGTTGAAAATAATTTGTTAAATTTGCTTTGCTTTTCTTTTGACGCAGTCTGAGTTGTTGACATTATTTTATGTATGTTATTTATTTATTTATTGTTAAATTGTTGGGTTTTATTTGAATATTTTATGCCTTAACCTGTACAGCACTTTGTTCAACCTTGTAGTTTTAAAGGGCTTAACAAATAAAGTTACAGTTACAGTAAATAATCTAATAATTAACAAAACATTGTCAGATTATTTTCCTCCATAGAGAATTACAAGCACCCTCATCCTCAAATTTATGCAACTGCCACCTCATTGATCTTTAACTCGAGCTGAAAAGAACTCGGCAAATACTTTGGCACATTTCGGCACATGGCCTGTATCAGGGAGGTATATTACAGGATGTAACACATGTGATGTGTGGAACGCACAACAAAAGGCTAGTGTTCTACAAGCTTCACCCGTGTATTAATGCACAAGCAAATGTTACATGGTGGCTAATGTATCACAGCTTTCCTGATGCTCAGCTTTCACAGAGTTCAGTGATTAGACACTTCTGTTTCTCCTGTTTAGGAAAGCTCAATTGTTTCACTAGTGGCTTCCAGTTTCGTTGCTGCTTCAAGTTAATGTGCTCAGGTCCTGTCAGATTGTTGCTAGCTAACACAAATTCACTAAATTCAACTGAAGCAAAGTGTCTTGATGTTGTGCGTGTGTGTGTTGTCTCTGTAAGTCAGCGATAAAACAGACTTCACTGCTGCATGTAAGATTGTTTATAGGATACGGGAGGCAACAGTCTGTAACACGGATAGTTCAAAGTCAAGAACATAGAAACGAATTTTCGAGTGAAACCGTCTATTTCAACTGTTTGCCCTTTGGATCAGTTTTGTTCAAGGATCCACTGTGTCTTCATTCTTAGATTTTTGACTAATGGTAGTAGGCCTTGCTTTAAAATTCTTCCTTCCAGTGCCTGATACAGACGGTACATCGCCAAAACATCAGTGAGCCTCTGCCATGTTTAACTGTGGAAAAGGTGTTTACGTGTTTTTGGCCACATATATCTGTGTGAATTATGACCATACTGTAAGTGTGCTGCCTTATGCCTAGAAGTTAACATTGACTTCCTGTGTCCTTTGTTCCTAATTATTTCAGACTTGTGCTGACTATGCTTGATGTGAATATCTATTCCAGTTGCCTCCAAGCAGTTGTTCAGGTCCCCTGCTCTTTGCTTTAATTCTTAAGTGGCTCTAAAGCAAGTTTCTTATCAATCCTTTAATGTTTTGACTTGATTTTGAGTCCATGTTTCTTCCATTTGTGGATGCCGGTCTTGAAAGTTTATATATCTATGGAAGGTTGTAAAGTATTTTGCTTTCAGTAGTCTGGAAAAATACATTTCTTATTTTACTCCTTTTTCAATTTTAATGTGAAGGTATTATTTTTTAGCTCTTGACAAACATTTGTTGTAATTAGGGTTACAGTTTCTGTTGTCACCAATTAGGCTGTTGCTCGCGTCGCTGAATGTGTGTGCACAACCAACTCTGCCTCATTCTGAACCAGGTGGAGCCCTGATCTTATTGTTTTGTGCAATACATTTACTTGATTCTATAATTAAAAACAAAGTCTTCCAAAGTATTTTGAGTAGATGACAGAACTTGTTGATTGTATGCTGTGAGCTCTGATAATGTCAGTGGCCTCAGCTTTATATTATCTTGATTTTCTTGGAGGACTTTAGTGATGTTCAGATGTGTGTGAGCATTGTGAAAGATAAACATTGCATTCGTTAAAATTTGACATTTGAGTGCATAAATGATTGATGATGTTGATACTGCTAAGCCAGTAGTTTCCTCTGCCTCGAGTGTATTTCTGGACACTGATTAAATCGAGTCAGATGGTTCTGACATTGAAATGTTGTTTTCACCAGGTCTAATTGGTCAACATAATACAAAACATATGTAGACCCAGACCAACATTTCATTCACCTGTGTGTCCATCTGTTCAGTGCATGTCCAGAAATTCCCAGTCTCATTTTAGAACTCTGCAACTCTAAAGAAAAATGACAAGAAGCCAGTCGATCCACCGTGTTCACTAGCTACCTGCCATTCTAACTTTGTGTTAGAATGAACATAGCATTTTAACTGAGCCTTTTCACTGTAAACATCTGTGAGTCAAAACAGTAAAGTAATGGAAAGAACTAGGGATGTATGTAATTTGGCATTCCGGTGCTAAACTGATGGTGCTCGTGCCTAAATGGTGCAAATGCACAAAACTAAAGTTAAAGACCTCAAAGAACAACTTTTTTTTATTTGTTAGGATAATACTGCTGCAGCTACTAGCATCCGTGTCTGCTAAGGAACTCCTTTTATCCTAGTTTTGCTTTTTTTGCCAATACATTTGAGAGGGAATTTTTTTGCAGTGTTTACTATACTATGTGTGCACATTTATTTTAGTTAATGGATAATCATTGCTCAGCATAAATGAGTGCACCCCCACATTTGTTTAACTCATAACATGAAAGTAAGGTTAATAATAAAACTTGGATTACAAAATCTAGTTTAGTCATTTTAGCTAATGCAAACGTGAATAAACTTCACAACAAAAACTACTACATCTATTAGTTTGTATGAACTCCATGATTTTTTTGGGTCAGTACCAAGTCTTCCAAGCATGGAAAGGTGGCAACACATCTGTCTTTTTCCATTCTTCATGAACAACCGCTTTTAGAGCCTGGTGCTGGATGGAGGGTGATGCTCACCTTGTCCTTTCAGAATTACCCATTTGGGCTGTTGGCTTCAGATCAGGAGACATAGTTGGCCGCTGAATTTCTTTCACACACTGTTCTTCTTCAGACATGCAACAGTGGCGTTAGACGTATGTTTTTGATCATTGTCATGTCACCACAGCAGCACAGTAAATGGTTCAAATTAGCTCCATCTTTACCAGGTGTTGCCTATACTGTAAACAGTTTGACATAAATACTTTGAATTTGACTATTATTAAATATTAGCTGGATATTTTAGAGGAAACACAATAGACTCTGTAACGTCACAATCATGTGAGAGTAATGCCCGAAACCCCCAGTTTTGCTTCATTTTGGATTATCGACTGTGCTGAAGGCAGTGTTGGGTGTAACTCGTTAGTACTCAGTGAGTAATCAGTTGTTTAGTTACATTACAAACATGTAATCTGTTACTTTTAAATGACCAATCTCTCTACTTTTTGTCACAATAACAGAAATCTGCCGTGAAATGTTTTTGGCAGCACTGGCTGCATGCTGGAGGAATGCATAAATCCTATACACTTTAATTCAAGTAATCCATGTGTGTGATCAAAAGGCCTATAAGTTTAAGTAACTGAAAATGTAAAGAAACTTAAAGGATATAAAAGATCTGTGGAACGTCATCAGTTTGTCATCCTGAATCTGGGCCAGCTGTTGCAGACTGCATAGACACTGTTTCCTTGTCTTGCAAACCATGTTTGTATTTTTGCACTTTCCTATTATTATCAATTATAGTTCCCAAGTGTTTAACAGACTCCACTGTTTTCACAGTCTGGCCGTTTATTACAGTAATGACAGAACTTGTAATAAGTCCCACTTATTACAGTGTCATACATGGATTCAACTACTATTCCACTTCTGCATTACAGTTCTTGGATCACACTGAACCAAACAAAATACAATGTAAAAAGACAAAAGATGTTTTGCTAGGATCTCTTTAGAGAAGATTCACCGAAGCTGTACTAACCACGTCCTGCCTCTAACTCTGCTTTGTGCAAACACGAAACAGTCATTGCATTCGTTTGGTTATACACATTGCATGTTTGTGTGTCCACTCAACTTTGCGCCATCTTAATTTTGAAAAAGTATGTTTCTATCACTCTGCATTGTGATGCATTTTGTAGTGTAGTTACGAGCCTCTTTGGCTTTGAATCCAACCCGCAGTCTGCAGTAAACCACTGACCTACAGAATCCCCGTTGTAGTTCTTGTTGGTTTGCTCTTTTGGCTCTTGTTCTTGTCCTTGCTGGTAAAACTGCCAGACTATGTGACAGGAAGCTAAGAGGCTTAGCCAGCAGTTGAGCCATCTTGTTGTGTAGAATGTTTGGCTGAATTAAACATGCTGAAACATGTGAAGTTTGAGCTATTTGTGAGGGACTACAGTGGACTACAATAAGAAGAAGGATTCACTGGATTTATAACACAGTGCAAAACAAAAGGCATCAATGTTGAACAGAGTGGGTCAAAATAATAATTTTATCTCTATTATTTTCTTTCTATAATAGTCAAAATAGAATAATATATAATATTCAAAGTAGGATTAATTGCACAGCCCTAATCTTTATATATTGTTGCTCAGATTCCTTTTTGCAAAACAGCTTGAACATGCCAGCCTAATTGTTGTAACTTTGATTCTTTTCCTGATTTCTGCCACTGTCTCTATGAATGACGAGTCATTTTAAAGCACTGCTGCTTGTCACTGAATAACTACACAGACTGTGTTCTCTTCCTCCTGAATGTAACAGTGGACAGGAGCACTGGACCTCTCACCATCACAGAGAAGCTACATGTCATCAGAGTAAGTACAGTTTTACAATAGTTAACATGTAAGTATTTGTGCTTTCACACAAGATTAATCTTTAATTCCTATGAGCAGGGCTTGCTGAGGTTTGTCTTTCCTCTGGGAGTGGTCTACTTTGCTGAATACTTCATCAACCAGGGCTTGGTAAGTTCTCTGTTGCCATCTGCCATCACACTCATCTCACTACATGTTGTTAAAACAAACCAAACATACTTCTCTTTAACATTGAATTTATGTACATACAGTGTAAAAGTGATAATACTGAGACTTAAATAATTCTGTTGTTTCGGTTTTCAGATGGAACTCCTGTATTTCCCAAACTTTTCTCTGTCCCATGCAGAACAGTATCGCTGGTCAGTTAATCTTATAGGAATTGTACCCAGAAGCAGTTACATTGCTTGAATTGCACAAAGGCAGAGATTTAAATTAGTGGCCATTATTTGTGTGTGCACTCAGGTACCAGACACTGTACCAGATTGGTGTTTTGGTGTCTCGATCTTCTCTGTGCTGTTTCCAGTTCAGGAAAATTTGGCTTCTGTCTCTTCTACAGGTAAGAAGCACAGACATTAGTACATGAGTGTAGTCTGGTGTCACAGTATGTAATTATTGTTTTATGATATAATTTTCTAAAAGAATAAATGGTATTACGGTAGTGTTGGGGTGTGTGGGTAGGGTTAGGCTTTGATCTTCAGCAGCTGATAAACAGCTGTCAATAAATTTAAGTAGTGGTCATGTTAAGCATGTTATTTCTTTTGAGTAAACAATGCTATGTTAATTAATATTTTCAGTAAATAGTCCCAGCGATCACCAGGCCATCATCACCATGTCTAAATGTGTTGCGATATTGGCCTTTTAATTCATCCTGATTAAACATGCTTAAAAAATTGATTGGTAATTTGTACAAAAAAAAAAACACAAAAAACAACAAAAAACATGAAGTTCAATAATTGTCTTGTATTTAGCTTAAGTGTTGCCAAACTATATAAAACATTGAGGTTGTCTTTTGTATTTTCTGTTTGCTGCTCTACTGGATTTGACGTGTTTTGTTGACTTGCCTAAATGTGACATAGATTCGGGTTGGCACAAGAGGCAAGTCGCTTTTCATGTGCCGATTTCAGCTTGAATAGAAACCGCACCCAGCACAAACCGGCATCATGATAGGCAGGATCTGCACCCATTGTAACAGGCTCATTGTGTGTTTGTGTGTGTTGTGTGTGTGTTTGTGTTTGTGTGTGTGAATGGAGGTGAGAATAAGGATACTTTAAATCAAGATTATATAATAAATATCAGAAACACGTGACTAAATGAATCACTTTAATTGCACAGCAAACACTTTTTTCACGTCGTTCAGACATCATCTGACAAAGAATAACTTTCCAGAGAGCGTTTTATAATACGCCTTGTGCATCGGTGGAGCTGCAAACCCTTAAGTGTTCATTACCTAAATTATAGGTTGCTTGTCTTCAAAATACACAAAACAACACCAGTCGCATGCCACAAAGTCAAGTCACCTTTTTGTGTGCCGCACCTTTCATACACAAGCTGACTAACACTCAAAGCCTGGAAAATAAAAACAAGTAGGAGGAAGAAAGGTAGACAAGAAACAATAAATTAATCAAATGATTAATAAAAATAGGGAATAAATGCAATCACACACATAAACTAGAAATCGCTCCAAAAATTAAAGTGTTGCCTAGTAGAAAATAGTCTAGAAAATTGTTAGAATCGTCAACTTCCTGTTTAAGGCAAAGACTGTATCAGCATTTCATATATCTTCAGGAAGCCCCATTGCAAGACAGTCGGACCCAAATAACTAAATCCCCTTCTGAAGATCTTCATCTGTATTAGGCCCTATATTATGCACAATAAAGAGGTTACTATCAGAAGATCTTGGAAGATCAAGAGATCTGGACAAGATCTAGACAATTTGTGAGCAAATAACAACTTGTGAAAGCAAGACAGTCTTACAGACAAATAAGAGGATAGCAGGTTTAAAGCTGGCAACAAAAGGGAGGCCAAAAACATGGGTATATTACTCAAACCAGTTTAGTAAATGAACATATAATAACTTGTGGGGTGTATGGAATATGGTGGTGTGTGTGTGTGTGTTGTAAAAAAGTGGAGCACACCAGCATTCAAAGGTAGATGGAGGAGCATATCAGGCTCCAGAGAGAGAAAGAACCCTAAAAAGCCTGTTTATATGCCTTTTGAGACCTTGCATATAAGCCTCAGACACCGGCAACAAGCCTCCAAACGAGACCCACTAAAGTACCTGCAGGAATAAAACCGACTGACACAGTGACAGGGTCATTACAGATTATTATTACCAACTAAAACAATACGTACAGACAAAGCCTGTAGATCCTCTCCCCTAGAATCAAAGAGGAAAGAGAGGTTAACCTGATCTGCATGATGTCGTTTTAGGCAGAAGGAAGTAAAATCGATGGTCACACCAATCAGGATGTATCCCTCTGCCGGTTTTCTGAAGCTAGCGACTCCATCTGTATAGTGGTGTTAGTTGATATAGATAGAGTATAGTGGTGTGTATCATGTCTCACACATCACACACATCTTTGTTTGCCTCCACGAATACGTCAAATTGGAGTTGAATCTGTCCAGATTCATATTCCAAACTGTTTATCCATGAGTCTCAGTTGGTGTTTGGGCCAGATTTTGACTTTCATTCTTGGGTCGTAGTTGATACATTTAAGAAATTCTCTTCAAGTGTTCTAATTCTCTTAACAAATAGACAGGGTGACACAAAGTCACAGTATCCTTGACGTTTGGCCTTTAAAGACCAAAATCCTGCCTGATATGATGTCACGTTCCTGTTAAGGTTCAGCTTATGATTACTGACCTGTTTGTCTAGTTTTTTTTCACCATCTGTCTCTCTCTCTCCCTGCCACAGGTGCTGAATGCAGTACTGCTATTTTTTGCAGTGCTTTACCAATTTCTGCCCAACGCCTGGCTGGTCTTTGTTATTGTCCTCTATGAGGGTCTACTGGGAGGAGCTGCATACGTCAATACCTTCTACTTCATCAGCAAGGAGGTCAGTATCTGCTGACCCTATGCAGACGCTTACCTCCCTAGATATAGAACCACACAATGCAGACTGCAACAGCATTAACTGTTCCACTCAGGCATTCTGCCTCAATCTCCTCCAATGTCCACTATCTTTCCTGCCTTGCAGTAATTTTGGTAAAAGTAACAGCTGTTCAACTTCTCTTAGCTCCATCCCTAAGTTATCCTCTAAGTTTCACTCACTATAACACCAAAGAAACATACTTCAGTGACAGAAACCCTAATGCCCATTACCAGTTTGGCAGTGTAACAGACACACCAATGCACAAGTAAAAATGCTCAGAAATTGCACAGCCTACAGTGTGTTCTCTGCAAATATTCAATGCACGAATATAAATCTAAATTAAAGGGTTATTTTGGTCATATCCTAAATCAATTGTTTTGTCCAGATTAACAGATTTAACCTGTATGTTAACAGAAGATCCTGTTTCCTGGCTTCAACGGACAGACATAGCAGAGCTCTTCTGCGTGACCTAAATTTAACAAAAACCATAATAGAGAACCACGTATTTAGACTTTAGCAGGACCCACAAAATAGTTTCTAGTTTAGTTTAAATTTCAGGTGGACTTTGCCTTGTTTGAAATATGAGGAGGAATTGCTAAATTGTACAGTCCCTCCTTTCACCTAGCCACTCTACTACTCTCCCTGTCTGCACTTTTGTCATGCACACATCGCTTATTTATATGATAATTCTGTTCGCACTTTCATAAAAACTTTAGAAATGTATCTGTGTTATGTTGCCAATGATGTGGTAAACAATCATTATTCTTTACTGTTAAGTTGTAGCTGTTATTTTTCAGTCTAAAAAAAGACCTCATTTGTCCATACTGACTTCTCTTCTCTTCTGACGTCTCTGTCCTCCCACAGACGAAGGATAGACACAGGGAGTTTGCCATGGCTGCTTCCAGTGTAGGCGACAGTCTGGGCATAGCTCTGGCTGGAGCTGTCTCGTTCCCTGTCCACAGGTACTTCTGTGACCTGTGAACCCGCTTTCACACCACCATCATCTTTTATCTGGAAAAATATTTGTTTTTGTTGTAGAAGCACTGTGAATGGGCCAAACAGAGAGATGTGGACTCATTTGTGTATCTTGTAGCTCAAACTTTCAGAGATAAACTAATGTAACCTTTGGATCACACCCAGTGAGACAAAGGATTTTTCCTGCAACAGGGAGGCATTATAATACACACACATCATTAAAACTATTATATCTTGGAGGGCTGTTTGTTTGCACAAACTGCACTAACAGAAGTGCTACAGAAGTGCAGAAAATATTTGCAGCTTGTAGTTGTTGCTGTGGCTGGAGCTGTCTGTTGTTCAAAGTACAAGCTTTCCTGGGGTTCTCTGGTGAAAAGGAGTTTTTTAACAGACAGGACAGACTAGAGCATCTCACTTTGACACATACTGCACCTGTCTTATCATGTAGTTTAAAGAATTGCCTGTTAGCTGACAGCACACATGAAGCTGCACCAGCTGCTCTGTTATCTTTTGTTTTACTGTTTTTTTTGCCCTTGTTTTGCTTTTCAGTCCATGGTCCCACAAGTCATGACTAAAGTAACCAAGTTTCCACTAGAGTAAAACATAGTTTACCATTTAATTTTTATACACTGTAAGAGTCTTTAAAATGCCAGTTATAAGCAGTGTTGGGGAATGTTAATTTTAAAAGCAACATATTACATTACAAAGTTACTGTCATCATCAGTTACTTTACAGTCTTTTGAGAATAGCTGAAAATGAAAAAACAAACAAAAAAAACCTTTTCTGCTCTTTCTTGCATCTACATTTAATGACTTCATCTGAGTGCTTTGATGTTTTCTCCTTGGCTTAGATTTGCTTCCCTTGTATCTGACGTGTAAGTTGCTTAGGATAAAAGCGTCTTCAAAGACTAAATGTGAATGTTAAATGAAAACTCCTTTGACATTCCTCATGCATGTTGTTTTAGTCAAAGTTTTTATAATGACTTTATCATCATAACACAGCCAAGTCTGGCTGACACATTGACCCATTTACACTCCTTTATTGTACAGCCTTACATTGAGCCTAGTACATATTCCCACAGAGGCTTTATATTACACAAACACATACATCACTTTCAAATTAAACCGTGCCAAAAACCGTCAGTTCAAGGCAGAATTGTGTTATTGTGACAAAAACTAGAAAATTGGTAGTTTAACATTATCGGATTGAAAAATGTAACTAAACAACTGAGTTCTTAAATTGCAGACCTACCACGTTGGTCTGGTACATCCAAAAAGTAATCAGTTACTTTGTAACGCGTTACGCCCAACACTGATTATAAGTAGCTAGGTTTTATGCTTAAAATGGACATTTCTTCATGTTTTGCACACTTCAGTCAGTGGTGTCATTACCAAAATGCAAAAAAAAAAGCTAAACTTTGGGATTTTTGTTAACATTGCTATATTAATTTGTCTTTGTTGTTTTTTTTTTTCAATACACTATACTCTGTTTCATGTTTATTCATGGTAATTTCTCAAACTTTCTCCTGACATATCTCAAACCCACACACACACACACATTGTGCGCATTCCGACTGATCTTGATGTTTTATGTCTTGCTGCTACTTCTACTTTGTGGTATTCATGTTGTTATTAGGAGTACTTGTTTTAAATTTTTTACAATATAGAATTTAACTGCATAACAAGTGTCAAAACATTTTCTAAAACATAATAAATAAAGCAAAATGTGCCTCGTGTAAAATATGTATATAAATTGTATAAAAGAAGCTGACAGAATTATTTTGTCATACAGTAGAATTTTACATGCTGCTTCTGTAAAATGTGGTGGCCCATGAGTGACCTTATTTTAGGTACTAGGATGTTAGTGAGTCACTATGGCTTTTAAAGGCTGTAACGATTATTTTCATTGACTTTGAACCTGCTAAATATTTGCTCCATTACAGGATGCTCAAGGTGAAGCCTTCAAATTCTAACCCACAAAATGCTAAAGCTAAACTGGGGAATAAGAAGGAAACGCAGTGCTGGAAAGATTACACAGAATTATTGAAACGGCTGAATACGTTTCTATTATCCTTATCATTTTGACGAATTCAGTGTTTGTACACAAATAACATGTCGCTTTGCATGTTAAAAATATTGTATTGTTTAGACCCTACAGGTTATGTTGTAGTCATCTTCTAAGTGTTCTCATATCTTGATGCAGGTCTTCAGAAGGACCTTTTAGTTAATTCACTCCTTCTCTCTGGAATAAACCGTCTACTGTTTCCATATTTAAAAGAAACGTTTTCTCTTATGTATGTCTGATGCATGAACAGGTAATGTATGAGTGTGATTTAACTTTTTGTTGTATAAATATTTCTAACATTTCCTGCTTTTGTAACAAATTGTGCTGCCTAAGAACAGAGGACAGAGAGTGTAAGATTTTTTTTTAAGTCTTCGCCTTTAAAGCTGATATGCAGCTTCTTGAATCATGTCAGTGAAAAGTGCTATAAAAACTAGACTGTGGCGTTTCCTGAAGAAAATGTGTGTGATTGCTGAAAGCCAGCTGCTACAGCTGCCCTGAACAATAAAGACGTGAAATGGACCTGAGGTCTTAGATAAAAGACATCAAAGACTCCCATACCCCCCATTCAAAATAAAAATTAATAAAAATATTTATAGAAACTAGAATGGGACTTTTCCCCCAAAAATGTGTGTGATTGCTGAAAGCCAGCTGCTAACCAGCTGCTAGCCCTGAACAATATACGAGCAAAAGCACATGAAAATAAGAATTGCCGTTCCACAAACGTAGGCACAAAAAATGTTTTTACAAATTAGCAGTTTCGTAACGCTCCAGCAGGTGGTTTTTGAAGAACTTTGGAGCTGAGAGATTTGAAGCACTAAAGAATTTTTAAATGAAAGTAATAAAAGATATTTTTTTCTGCAATAGAATCGCAGTTCCATAAAACGAACTGGGGACGTTGAACTGCACGTCTGGTCAAACTGAACTGCGAACCATCTGTCTTTCACGCCTTTCAGGTTTCGATGCGTTCCATACACCGGAAGTGACGTTCAAGTCTGACGTTGCTGTTCACGAGGGCGTCTGGCGAAAACCGGCAAACACTGGACTAGACAAGAAGAGGGACTGGTGGTCGGCGAAAGAAACAATAATCCACGGAATGAAAAATACGGATGTTTAAGTTTCTGCTGCCACCCACTCAACGGTAACTACCTTCACTTGTGTTTTGTCGATTGTCAGCTCGCTAACATCAGCTAGCGTCAGCCTGCTCACCAAGTTAGCCGAGAATGCTAACCAGTGTTGATGCCGTCTGTTCCTGGTAGCCACTGTGTTAGCTAGCGACCGTACAATATTTTGGTAAGTAGTTGACCTATTTGTTTTCCTTTATTACAGTGAAGTAATACAACAAGAAGTCGATTGGTAGCAGTTGACAGATAGTAGCGGTAACTAGTTGGGTGAAGTTCCGAAACAAAATGAATGGCCAAATTAACTTATCAAAGATCAGTTGTTCGCTGACGTCGTTAGCATTGATGTGAGCTAAACTGCTAACGGTTAGCTTAGTTTTCAGTTACGCCCAGAGGCCTCACATTCCTTGACCAATAACGTCATGTTTATTGGGGGATATACGCTTGTTTTGTAAATAAGCCTGCATGTGATTTATTGTCCTCATTAAATCATCTCCGATTTCAGTCAGGACGGTAGTTTTGGAAACTCGAATCTAAGTTGTTAAGTAGCAGTTAACCGTGAAGTATCGGCTAACCGTTAGCAAATTTTGGTGCGTTGTTTGGTCTTTTCATAACGTCATTTCTTGAACGACTGAAGCTGTATTTTCTTCTGACAGTTCCTCATATTGAACTGAGCCAAACCTACAAGACTTGAAGAGCCCGGTAGATTTTATGCTGTGACTGACGGCTCCAAGGAGAAGAACGAGCCTGTTAGTTTTCTCCTCAAGTGTGTGAGAAGAAGTGTGTGCAACCATAGTGTGCAAGCAGTTCTCCCTATGTGTGTGACAATGGGGGACATCAGCGACCTGGACCGACAGATAGAGCAGCTCAGACGCTGTGAGCTCATTAAGGAAAACGAAGTCAAAGCACTGTGTGCCAAAGCCAGGTAAAAGCTCAAATTTAACTTAATTACTAACAGGAAAATCATATGATTGTAATGCTAACATGTAATGCTACAAGTGAGTTTCATCGTGACTGGTGACTAGTATTCAATACGTCCTTGTTGGTAGGTAACAGAAAACATGCAAAGCCGACTAAATTGACTCTAATTATAATAGCCAAGTTGTTTCATCTGTATGCACAACATACTGTGGCATATACTGCAAAATTAATCTTTATGGTTTAATGATTTTTAGGCTATTATATTTAAAATGAACAAAACACCTTTTGAGGCATGTTTTGGCATTAGTTGACAGTAGAAATGTGACAGGCAAGAAAGGAAGATATAACTCATGCAAAGCGTAGCCTTGATCTGGAGACTTGTACTTGATGTCACAATCAAGTCCAAATGTGGTGTTGGTCAGTAGACCTTATTGTACAGTACTGTTATATTACTTTAATCAGTTAGGCTTCCCTTACGTCCAGTTCTCTGAGCTGAACATCTGCAATAGAATAGCACAGGAAATAATTTTAATGTCTACTTTGATGTATTTACAGAGAGATTCTGGTTGAAGAAAGCAATGTCCAGAGAGTAGATTCTCCTGTCACAGTAAGTAATTATTTTTCTCAGAATGTATTTGCTCCGAATTTGTAAAAGTTGAATGAGTGTTGTAATATGGTATCTCTGAATTGCCCCCTTAGGTGTGCGGTGACATTCACGGTCAGTTCTATGACCTCAAAGAGCTCTTTAGAGTAAGTTTGTCTTTCTTTCGCTATGATTAATACCCAGTAATCACGTTTTATTAGTCTTGTGTTTATTAAATTGTTTGCGCCCATTTTGTTTGTTGTAAAAACACAATAGCACAAAAGCACCCTGAACTTTTAGTCTCTATTTTCCTTGGATTGTCTGCTATGATAATTGTGGTACACATTTTACTTACTATAATCTGTTAATTAATTAATTAATACGTTGTCAAACAAATTTAGGTTCATAATATATTTGTTTGTTTGTGTAACATATATTAAACTTAACTGATTATATTATTCCCTTCCAATAAAAGTGCAAGTTTAGTTTCACATGCCTTTTCTAAGTTTACACATTTTTTTCTCCTTCATCTGAATGTATAGGGTTTTCTTTCAAGTAAAATGGATGTTGGTGGTGGCATTGTATTGCTTGAAGGAAATGTTGTTTTTTGTTTTTTAATGAGGAGGCTTAAACCCCTGTTAAACTAATGTTTTGTCAGGTTTGACAGACTTCCAGTGTATTGAGAAAGATATAGATTTTTAAAATATTTTAATTTTAAATTGCACTATGGCATTGCTTTTGTAATTGTGTGATATCGGACCACTTCATTATTAATAAATTAACCTTTTCACCTTTCAGGTTGGTGGAGATGTACCAGAAACAAACTATCTCTTCATGGGGGACTTTGTTGATAGAGGTTTCTACAGTGTTGAGACTTTCCTTCTTCTGCTAGCTC
The DNA here is from genome assembly GCA_033026295.1 of Channa striata. Taxonomy (NCBI): domain Eukaryota; kingdom Metazoa; phylum Chordata; class Actinopteri; order Anabantiformes; family Channidae; genus Channa; species Channa striata. The sequence continues at coordinate 2,528,662 of CM065180.1, read as the reverse complement.
TCAAGGTACCTGTGTCTTTAAGTCTCTGTCCTTGCACAAACACAACAATCATTATTTAGAGCTAAAGTATATGTAGCTCGGGAAAGCATAATTAAAACCCAACTGATCTTTTTTCACTAAGGTGCGCTATCCAGATAGGATAACCTTGATCCGAGGAAACCATGAGTCCCGGCAAATTACCCAGGTCTATGGCTTTTACGACGAATGCCTCCGCAAATACGGCTCAGTAACTGTGTGGAGATACTGCACTGAGATCTTTGACTATCTGTCCCTTTCTGCTATTATTGACGGAAAGGTAAGAATAAAACACCTTGTTTGATTTTGATGCCATTGGATAGTCATTTGCTAACTTCACTGACTTAATTTTCTTGTCAGTATTGTAATATCTGTTTAAATAACTTGTCAGACTCGTCGTCATCTGTTTAATTAAATGCATTCCCCTCTGTCCTTCAGATCTTTTGTGTGCACGGTGGCCTTTCCCCCTCTATTCAGACATTGGACCAGATCCGGACCATTGACAGAAAACAGGAAGTTCCACATGATGGACCCATGTGTGACCTCCTGTGGTCAGATCCTGAGGGTAAGCAGGAATCTCTGACCTTGTAAATACTCCACTGTTAAGCAATGTTTAGACAAATGTGGAAAGTGATTAAATTTGACAACTGCATTTTCTCTAGGCCTGCAATGATTTTGGATTTGTAAAAGTTGTTGAACATATTTGCGTCACTGTTTACCACTGTTCAGTGACCATCATTTTAAGATATAACCTGTGCATACAATATTATTATAATACAAGGTAACTTAGCTCAAAACATGCTGGTGAAACACAATTTTGGTTTAAATAGAGCGATCATTTCACAACAGTTTGTCCCTAATTCAAATTCCTTGTCAGAATTTGATCTTTACCTTACTTCTGTCCCTGCTTTCAGATACTACAGGGTGGGGAGTGAGTCCCAGAGGTGCTGGGTACTTGTTTGGAAGTGACGTGGTGGCCCAGTTTAATGCTGCCAATGACATTCACATGATTTGTCGAGCACACCAGCTGGTCATGGAGGGCTACAAGTGGCACTTCAACGAGACAGTGCTTACGGTGTGGTCGGCACCCAACTATTGCTACAGGTAACCAGTCAAACTTGAAGGCAGCAATTTATGTTATGGTGGGGTTTGTAAAGTATGAGCCTTAACAATATGGTTTACCCCTGTGCATTATTCTTTCGTTACTGCACATATGTAAGTGCCTTAACCAGTTTTGTTTCTCTGGAAATCAGATGTGGCAATGTGGCAGCCATCTTGGAGCTCGATGAGCATCTACAGAGGGAATTCATCATATTTGAGGCAGCACCACAAGAGACCAGAGGCATCCCCTCCAAGAAGCCAGTAGCTGACTATTTCCTGTAAAGTCTTTGAGCAGAGAGCCATCACATGTTAACTTCTCGGGTACCATTTCACACCAGCTGCCCTCCCAACTTCCCGCTGGACAGTTTTGTCAGTCTGAACTCATTCATTTGAATTCATGATGAACTTTATCATTTAGTTGTAGAAGCATTTGAACTGAGTTAGATCTTCTTTTTTTCCCTTTTTTATTTTTTCAAAAATATGCATATGTTGGAAGTTTCAGTTTTATCATTTAAAGAAGTTTCCTTTAGTGCATATGTTTTTTTTTTTTGTTGTTGTTGTATAGAAATTGTTGCCAGGATTAAAAGCAAAATGACCTATGCCCTCACCCCTATTTGCTCTATTTGTTTCTGTTTAACTGTCATTTGTTACTATTTAACATACCTAGTGCTGCTGCTCAACACACCACAAATGTACTCGATGGACAGTTAATTAGGTACACCAAGCCTAAACCAACTCTGTCAAATCCAACGGGCTTATACCAAACTTTCCTTCATGAAGGTGAAAACGTTTAGTGTGATCATATTTGAAAGTTGTAGCCTGTGCTCTTGAACTGTACTGTTATACCAACAGGTGTTTGTCCTTTTATACTCTAGTCTTATAAACATGAATGACAAAATAATTAAAACATTTTAACTGCTTAAATGGAACATAATCACCTTCATGGAGGAGAATGTATTAAAGGACTTGTGATGAGACTCTGATAGTTATGCTTGGTGTACCTAATAAACTGCCAACTATGCGTGAATACCAGAAAGGTAGTGACTTGAAAATAGGAATCACTACACACACACACACACATACATATATATACATACACCATTGTTTCCATCTCTTATTCCTTTTAATCTACAAATCTCTGTAGGTCTGTCAATTTTGATATTGTGAGAATAAAGTTTTTGTATCAATGCGCATTAATTTTCACGTGTGATTTAGTAACGCATGCTAACCACAGTTACAGATCAAAGTTTTTGAGCCTAACTGTCAGTGGTTATGTTTGATTAAACTGGGCTCCAATGGTGACAGACAAGTGACATTTTCTTAAACTCACTTTGTGTGCACCATTCCTACAGGTGACAGGATAGACAAAGAATGTGTGAAATGGTTTGATTCCAATAGAGCAGAGGTCACTAAACAGAACATTAGTGAGCTTGTTAGCACTTGCTGATTTGGGGAAACGTGAGCAGACAAAGTAAAAAATCAGCACTAGTCTCGTTTCTCTGCTACTGACAGTTGATGTAGAAGGAAATTGTAAACCCTCCCTGCAGACTTTGTGTTGCAAGTTTGAGTTGTATTTGATCAGTTGCCATCAAATCATTAATATGCACCTAGTAAAGTGAAAACATTTTTTAATGTTTAATGCAGACTTCTAAAAAGTCAACAGCTCAAGACGTATTCAGACATTCGCAGAAGGGCCACCAGGATTGTGGCGGTTTATCCCATTCGTCCTGGTAGGTCTTAAGCTCCATCAGACTGGATGGGAAGTGTCTCAACGGCTCCACGTTGAAGTCTGAGCTCTGCAGACTTGACCGTTATGCATCGTTTCATTTTCTTCACCTTCAGTCTAAACTGTGGGACCTTTTACGAACAAGGCCGTTTTCTTAAACTAGGTCCAACCATTTCCAGTGGCCACAGGTGGACATCAGCGAGGCTTCGACGGATCTGAGGGATCATTTAGGCAAACAGGACGCACCTGGTCACCATAGTGAATTAAGGGACACAACACAGCACAGGGTGAACATCGCCGTGCTCCTGTCTGACTAGTTTTATTGCAAGTTTTTCAAGATTCACCAATTCTTCTCCGCCTCCCGTTTCCAGAGGAAATAGATAGTTAGAAAAAACAGGAAGCACCCGGAAAGCCGAAACAATTCCCCGTCTGTCCTCGGCGTTCCACGCGGACCAGGGGCCGACAGTTCGAGAGAGCAACAGGTAAACACTGCGCTATTGTTCCTTCTTCAAGCGTGGTCGGGGGCAAAGTACCGACGTACAGGACTGTCATGGCGTCTCGTTACATTCCAGCTAAAATTAAAAAAAAAATTAGGCGCTTCCACTAGCCGCGGACTAAGCGCTGCTCCGTGGTATTTGCAGCTACAGTTTGACCAGACGTGTGACGGGCTGCGGATGCAGCTGTGACGGCGGTTCGCCGCCACAGTTCGCTCAGCGTTTCTCTCTAAAGCTGAAAACGCTGTAATCAAATGAATAAGAGTTTCATACACTTCTTCTTTGCGCTATAGCTCCACGTGACTTTAGACGCGCGCTCCGAGTTCCCGGACTTGGCGTTTTCGAGTTTAGAGAAGTTCACTCGATCCTTGGAAACACGGATTTCCAAGGATCAGTGTTTCCAAGGATCGAGTGAACCCATCAGCAGCTAATTTTTCCTTTCCCTTCCTTACATGACGCCATAGTTTTTATGTGCTGAGTCATTTGAACAGGCCGGTCTGGATGGGACGCAGTCAACAACAGTGAGTCCACGAAGATGAGGTTTTGCAACACGGAAACGTATAAAGCTGTGTACATGTTTGAAACGATGCACCTAATGTTGTAACGTGAGTGAGTGACCCCCCCCCCCCTCAAAGGAAAGCTGAAGTTGTCTCTGCATGTGTTTTCCAGGTGACAGGATGGAAACCCAGAGCCAGGTTGTGGACAGGTTGCGGTCAGCGTTTTGCTCAGGTATCACGATGCCTGAGGAGTTTCGTCGGACACAGCTGACCAAGCTTATGTCCCTGATCAAAGACAACGAGGACCAGATTTTAAATGCGCTGCACAAAGACCTTGCGAAGGTACTGCGCTTATTCCGCACGCCACACACAAACACACCCGCACCGCGTCTTCCTGACTGTTACTCAACCGAACCCAGACACCAGCCAGTTTTGTCTAGTCGTCACAGTCTGTTACAACGACAAACACTTAACCACTGTCAGACACACGTGGCACAACTTGTCTAGTGCATTTCAATAAGGCCCAACTTCTTTTTTGTCATGCTGCTCTTCACTTCAGCCAAAGTTTGAAGCCATCCTGTCTGAGGTGGACATGGTGATCAACGAGCTGCATCACGCCATCACGAACTTCAAAAGCTGGATGCAGCTGGAGTACGTCAGCAAAAGCCTGGTAGGTTCAGCTGGGATTGTCTTAACTGGACGCTGCATGCGTTTTTCTATACACTACCCTCCATCCTTTGCCACACAGCCATTGTCTGTCAGTCTGTATCCTTCGTGTGTGTGTGCTACAATTTCCGATTTTGTAATTGGACACAATGAAAACTAGTCATGCTGCACATATTTGTGGCAAGAAACGTAAAAATAACTTTCTGCCCTTCACCCTTTAGTCTTTGAACCCAAACTCAATTTAAAAAACCCATTTGTATCTGTGGTTTCTTTTAAACACATTTGATCTTTTATCTGTTTTTATAATTTTTATCTTCCACACAGTTCCTGAACTAAATAAAAATAAATTATGCTGTGTTTACCGTCCATCTGACATGTTGCCTCTGCACTACCTGGCTGCTGTTCTCCGACAGCCATTAGCACTCGCCAAAACCTCGTCAGTTGTCCCATTATCTTCCAATGTTCATCTGGATTGAGGACCATTCAATATCCTACACATGTTCCAAGGGTCTTGGTGACATCAGACTGTAATGTCAGTTTTCGTCATGTTAGTGTGATTTGGGAAGAATGTGAGGATAATTCCACACGTTGGAGTCATGCACTGGCAGAACTCGTCCCCAAGTATCTCTCTCAGGTAAAGTGGTTTGTTAAATCCACTATTAGGGGCTGTTAGTCTTGAGATTCACAAGTTTTCAAGAGCGACACGTTGGTTGAAACATGAACACTTTGACTGATGGAAACGCTGATACACAATGTGTGATGGGCTGATACATTGGTCCTGCTGCAGTACAGTGATCACCACAGTCCAGACATTTGACTGGTCTCTTAATTGGACAGGACTGTTAAGTTCACTTGAATTAAAAAAACATTAGGAACAGATCTGATTGTCTCGATCAGTAGGAGGAATTGTTGCAGCAAGCAAAACCTGTTTGTGTCTAAGGATGCGTGACTGTTTTTTTTTTTTTGTTGTTGTTTTTCTCTTCTTCTTCTTAAACAAGGTGCTACAAATGCTTAACCTTTGACTCGATGCTCACAGGTGCCCCCTGAGTTTATCCTATGAATTAAAGTGGCATTAGAGAAAAGGTTACACGTACTAAAGTAAACAGACCTGTTTTATGAATTATCTGGTCTCTTTACCTTTTTATTGTTTCTTAATTTCTTGTTTAAAAAATGTTAACTTCTGCCTTGTCACTTTTCAGGCCACAAAGCTGGACAACTGTTTTGTACGAAGGGAACCATTGGGAGTCGTGTTGATCATTGGGGCCTGGAACTACCCCCTGCAACTAATTTTCTCACCCATGATTGGAGCCATTGCTGCAGGTGCCATTTACCGCCACAGTTTTATTTTCATTTGCATTGAATTACACGAATGAATGATTCACCTGTTTTGTAGTTCCATGTGTCAGGTGAAGGTAAAAGTGAAATCAGGACTAATGTTCCCGTGTCCATTTCAAAGCCAGTTTAGCGTATGATGTAGCTTTGCTCAAGTTAAGTTGATGGGTTTAGGAGTCACTGCTTCAAGATTTGAAACGTTTGACATAAAGTCACTCTTTACTGTCTCCATCTAGGAAACTGTGTGGTCCTTAAGCCTTCAGAGATTAGCGCTGCCACGGAAAGTCTGATAGCAGAACTCGTTCCCAAGTATCTCTCTCAGGTAAAGTGGTTTGTTAAATCTACTATTAGGGGCTGTTGCTCTTGAAAACTTGTGAATCTCAAGACTGACACATGGGTTGAAATATGAACCTGAACCCTTTGACTGATGGAAATGCTGATACACAATATGTGATGGGCTGATAGAGCTATACATTGGTCCTGCTGCAGTACAGTGATCACCACAGTCCAGACACTTGACTGGTCTCTTAATTGGACAGGACTGTTATGCAGTTGTTCGCGGTGGAGCAGAGGAGACAAAGACACTGCTGCAGAATCGCTTTGACCACATCTTCTACACAGGTACATGGCTTGGTATCACATGCATGCTGGTGCATTTTACATGCCAACACCAAAATAATGCAAAGATCCAAAGTGTCACTATTTAAAGATGTGAAGTTTGAATTAAACACAGAATATATGAAATGTAAGCATTTAGTTTGAACAAAAACTTTTGTTTTTTTTTTTTTGTTTTTTTTGCTGTGTGGCACTTCGATCCTTTCTAAATTAGTAAAGTTGCTTTCCACAGTTGACGTGAAAACGGTAACAGCACAAGAGCAAAAACACCCTTCTCAATCACTGGTCTTACAAGCTAAAGCGTAACGGTTACTTGTGCATCGATTCTGTGCCATCAGACCTGTGTAACTGTGGACCTTATGCAGACCTATATGCTGTAGCCGGACATTCACAAACTCAGTTAGTGGTACATAGCCTATGAATTCAATCGCTTCTGAAAGTCTAAGAGACTCAAGGCTTTATATTAACATTTTTATTTATACATGTATTTGCATGTAAATCTGGACAGTGAGGTCAGTTTTGGTTTGAGCACTTTTGCAAATTAGTGTGCCCCTCAGTCCTGTTAAGTGGTCTACCCTAAGGATTTGAATTCTTGATTTACAGTGTTGTCAAATCTCAGTGAACCAATAACCATCTTTTAGAAAAATGGAAAAACATGCTCACTAGCTTTTTTTTTAATCTAGTGTTGTAATGTTTAGTATTTCACTCCACAGCAAGATATAAAAACAATCCGCCAGATTTTCATGAACTACATTCGTGATTTATCATGTCCACTGACAACTCACTGACAACGCCCCTAACAACTGACCTCTTCTAGGCTCTCAGGCTGTTGCACGCATCATCCTACAGGCAGCTGCGGTCAACCTGACCCCTGTGACATTGGAGCTGGGTGGCAAGTGTCCGTGCTTCATATATGGTCGGGTGAACGTTGCTGCTGCGGCTCGCCGCCTGGTGTGGGCAAAGTTTTTCAACATGGGCCAGAGCTGCGTGGCTCCGGACTACGTGCTGTGCTCACCAGCCACACGGGATGCTTTGCTGCCTGAACTGCGCAAGACCCTGGAGGAATTCTATGGCAAGGAGCCTGAAAAGTGCCCTGATGTGTCCCGCATCGTGTCAACTCGACACTTTACACGCCTGCTGGAACTACTGGGGAAATCCAAGGGAAAGGTTGTCATAGGTGGAGACAGCAACCAGGAGGACAAGTTCATAGGTGGGTTATAAAACACTGGAGTGTGGAGTCACAATTGTAGGTGTCAAAAAACATAAATGGGTATTCACTGCAAAACTCTCGAGTTTTAGATCAGAAGTGACGAAGATTACAATATACTGTAGAAATAAATGGTGTGTTCAAGGGTTTACCTAATTTATGAGAGTCAGCAGGGGAAACTAGTTAATGATTACATTAATGGTCATCTATATTTTAAAAAATGTGATAATACACCTGATTTTGGTCCCTGTCTGTGCCTCAGCTCCCACAGTAGTGGTGGATGTACTTGAAGATGATGCTCTGATGCAGGAGGAGATCTTTGGCCCCATCCTGCCCATCCTGACTGTCGAGACGCTGGAGGATGGAATAGACTTCATCAACCGTAAAGAGAAGCCACTGGCTCTCTACGTCTTCTCTGACGAGTCCTCTGTAAGAAGCCACAGCTCCACAGCCTCCTGCCTCACAGCATTGGACAGTTGTCTCTTGTGTTGGCTCACACTGTTTTTCTTTCCTCAAGGTGGTGGACACCGTATTGGAAAAAACGAGCAGTGGTGGATTCTGCTCCAATGACGGGATTGTCTACATGACTCTGCCAGGCCTGCCTTTCGGAGGCGTAGGTTAGTGTCACCCCACGTTAGCTGTAAAAGGTATTTAGAACCTTCACTAAACTATTGCTGAGGTAATTTTAAATGACCCACTATAAACAAACATTAACCATATGGCTTAAGTCAAAAGTAACTAACTGAGATGAAACTGGAAAAACAGCAATGTATATACACCAATCAGGCATAACATTATCACCACCTTTGCAATTTAATGCAGTCAATACAGTCCTGTCATGACTTCTATATTTTCAAGGTTTTAATTACAGATTGATCTCAGTTTTTAGGTTGAAACTGTCAAAGATTCTGTTAGTTATTGAGATCATAGTTCAATAAACTGAGAAATTATAACCTTGTAAAAGTAGAACTCATGGCAGAGCAGCTGTATTAGAATGCATTAAATTGCACAGGTCATGTTATTTCTGATTGGTGCATAACGGCTGAGCTTGACTGTACTATTTCAACTCAACTTTATTTATATAGCGCCAATTTACAACAAGGTAATCTCAAGGCACTTTACATAATAAAGTCAAGACTATACAAACATTTAGAGAAAACCCAACAAATCCCCCTTGAGCAGCTATAGCCAACAATGGAGAGGAAAAACTCCCTTTAACAGAAGAAACCTCCAGCAGAACCAGGCTCAGGGTGGGCGGACATCTGCCTTGAACGGTTGGACTGAGTGGAAAGTGGAGAGAGAAAAGAAAAGAAAAGAGGAACAAAACATTGAGCAGGTTAGTAGGACCAGTAGCTGCACACTGGAGGACACACATGTCCAAAGCCGGGGACACCTGAAGACAGGGACAGAGAGGCGGGGACAGAGAGGGAGAAAGACGACTACGGGACAAAGAAGACACAGAGTTAATGTCATACAGTGGTGACATTATAGATGTGGGGTGAGAGGAGAGAGTGAAGATAAGAGGAAAGTGGCTCAGTGCAGAGTCCCCCAGCAGTCTAAGCTTATAGCAGCATGACTATAACCAACTATAAGCTTTATCAAAAAGGAAGGTTTTGAGCCTAGTCTTAAAAGTAGAGAGGGTGTCTGCTTCCCGAATCTGGACTGGGAGCTGGTTCCACAGGAGAGGAGCTTGATAGCTAAAGGCTCTGCCTCCCATTCTATTTTTGGAAATTCTGGGACCCACAAGTAGGCCTGCATTTTGGGACCGAAGTGGTCTATTAGGATGATATGGTAAAGGAGATCTTTTAGATATGATGGAGACCGTTTAGAGCAGCATAGGTAAGAAGAAGGGTTTTAAATTCTATTCTACATTTAATGGGAAGCCAATGGAGAGAAGCTAATGAAAATGAAATATGATGTCTCTTACCAATCCCAGTCAGTAATCTTACGGCAGCATTTTGGATTAATTGAAGGCTTTTTAGAGAGTCATTTTCCTGTTTCATTAGGTATAGAGGTATGGAGATATAAAACTGATCCAAGTTTTAAAAACTGATTTGAGACCACTTTATTTTACGGTCCTCATCCAGGGGCCAGTGGTTGGGGAAGTTACCATGGGCGCTGGGGCTTCGAGACGTTCAGCCATCGGCGTGCCTGCATGCTGCGGGGCTGGGCTTTGGAGCGACTAAATGGTCTGCGTTACCCACCGTACACTGACGATAAACTGAGCTGGCTGCGCTGGACTACCTCGCCCAAGATGAGCTGCTCCATAATGTAAAGACTGACAGGAGTTTGTGTGTGAAGTGCTTTTACTGTAGCAATGAACGTTAAAATTATTTTACTTTTTTGTATGATTGTGTATTAACTTTGCTGGTGTTTTGTGTTTTCAGTTCATCTCCTAAAGCTGACTTTTACAGAACTTTAACTCCTTTTAACTTTTGGATATTCTATTCTGTGTTTTCCCAATGTTGTAAGACATCTCCTCACTTTTTTTCACTTTACTGTATTTTGCACGTTATGTACAACGGTTCTTTTTTTTTTTTTTAGTAGTTTAGTTTTTTTTTTTTTTAGTGGTGGCATTTCAGTCTGTTTGGTTTTACCTGCTTGCCAACAAATCTGTAAGTGACAAGTTTAAAAAAAAATTGAATGTCTAGTTGTGCGCTTTTTTCAGTATGTTTTAAATTGTCAGGGAATTGTATTAAATAAATTTTTGAAATGTGAAAGCTTTTTAGAATTTATGGTGTCCAGTTGTCTTTTAAAATGCAATCACTTGTCCTGGTTACCAATGTTAAGTGCTCGCTGTCTCTTTTGACCTTCTGACTATTCAGTTTGATCTGACCGCTAAAAACATCAAGCTAAATGATGTCACAGGATTATGTAGTTTATAGAAGTAACCAGGCATAGATGTGGATTAAATTTACTTTTTCAAAAGTAATCTAAAAGCAGGTTAAAGATTCTGCCATAAAATCTGATCTAATAAAAGGCCAAACTGTAGTAAGCAATTACAAGATTGAAAATGGGTGATTCTAATCGCAAAGGTTTTGAATATTCCTGTAACCAAATAATTGGTAAGATTTCTCTTGAATTAAAAATTTAAGAGTACCAACAATTTCACCCATGTCCCAACATATTTTCTAACTTAACTCAATATCTCTACAGATGGAATTTGGATTATTGGTTTGTCTGGGTTGACTGTCTCAAAGTCATACAGGAAGTATTACAATGTGACATTTCATGTCAATCATTTGACTGCATGTCCCCTGGGAACTGCTGCTACTGCATCACATACACTGATTATTGAAATATATGATATGCAGCCTAAAACCTGGGCACTTGGGTGATAGTGCTGCAGTTTTCACTAAAGACACGCTATGCAGATATTAGACTGTGCATAAAGAACAGGCAGGCCTTGTTTTGTAAACTGTTCAAAACTATCATTTTTATTACAATTATGAATATTCAAATGCAGGTCAAACAAGGTCCTCTCCCCTCCCCAGTGGATATACCTGCAGCAATGAGGTACAGAACAAGATGGTTCCATAATCTTAGTAGTCTTCCCCTAAACTCATGTTTGGTCAAAAATAGGTGATCAGTTAATGCGGACGTCTTCCCGTCATTATGCATTTTTTTCAGTTTTACTTTGTAGAATGTAGAAATTAGCTATTTACATTAAAATAAAACCTTATAATTTAAAAACTTGCATCCAACACTGATTTTTCAGTTCACTTGATATGAAGTGAACGCTGTGTTCATGGTGCCTGCACATGTGTAGGCAGCACAGTGTTGGTACTGTAGGGGTAAAAGACAGAGATATGATGGGCCCTTGCTCTCAGGAACTGTCAGGTGTTGTATCCTGAAGTAAAACCTTAAAGACTGCTCTCCAGCGTTCACGGCTCAGGTTTGTATGAGGAGGGGGGATTTGTCCCTGGTGAGGCCTGATCAGGGGCTGACGACTCTGCTGTTGGAGACGGACTGGCTGCTGCTGATGTTGATGCTGCTGCTGGCTCTTTCTGCACGAGCTCTGGCTCATCCTGTCCTGCCTGGGGTGGGTGGACTAGAACTCGGTCTATGAGACCGAAGTCCTGAGCTTCCATGGGGCTCATGTACCGATCCCTTTCCATCACACTCTCTATAAACAGACAAGAAAAAGGGGAGAAAGGAATAATTTGTCATTTGTATACCAGGTCTACACCAAGCTGGACAAGGAAGCTGAGCGGCAGGGGTAAAAAGTGGAATTGGGAACTAAATGTGTTTCTCAAGCTAAAATACAGTTTGTTTGTGCTGTGCAAAACGCCGTTTTATTTTTTAAATCCCTTCCCTGTGCAGTTCGGAATGCAGAAACAGGTGAACCAGTAGTGAGCTTTTAAAAGGTTTTGGACAACAACATAGGCACTGATGTTGAAGTTAATCAAGGTTACAGACTGAAAGGAACTAAATTTGAGTAAAGTCAATTCATTGTGTGTTGAGTATCTGTATGGAATATCTGTATTTTTGAAAAGATAACAGAAAATGATAAAAATAAGTGATGTTATCCTTCTGAGGATCTGATTGATGTGTGTTCAGTTTTTTTAGTTGAGCAGAAAAGCTAGTACAATTGTCGACATCATCAACTCCCCATCTGCTTAAATACTCGAGACTCTGTGTCTGCAATAGGAAACCATACAGTATATCCTAATTGTCACAAGTGTCAGTCATAATGTGCTTGTAATGTCAGTAGTAAAGCTCTCTGTCAGCACTGGACCTTCTGAGAATAAAAAATGTGATATTCAAAAAAGTGTTGTAATAATGCTGATGCATCCTTAGAACCTTCACACCACACAATAGGGGTTGTAGATGAAAAGCTGAGGAAACCTACCAATGGTTTCCAGCAGCTGCCCAGTGTGTTTGGCATAGAGGTTATTGATCTGTCTTTTTAGCTTCAGGATCTCCTCAGCCTGGATGGCAATATCAGTGGCTTGGCCCTGAACATACAGAAATATAAATATTAGTTCATTGGTGCAGGGGATTTCACATCAGTACCAATGGGTCTAGGGAGACCACCGACCCTGGCACCTCCTGAAGGCTGGTGAACCATGATGCGGGCGTTGGGCAGTGAATGCCTCATTCCCGTTGTTCCTGCAGCCAGGAGCAAGCTGCCCATGCTGGCTGCCTGGCCAACACACCAGGTGGAGATAGGATTAAGGATGTACTGCATGGTGTCATAAATGGCGAGGCCTGCTGTCACAACACCACCTGGAAAGGCAGAGAGGAGGCTGAATGAATGTATGCATTTACATTGTCTTTGGTTTTGGGTTAATTAATCCAAATGACAACAGAAAAAATAAAAACATGACGTGAAAGGCTATTCTTATACGGTAATCCTCAAGCCCTAATTAAATGCTAAAAAGAAAAGAGGAAAGGAAAGGGAAGGAAACTGGACTTTAGGAGAGCAACTTAAACATGAAGTTGTGCAGTTGAATCTGGGAGCATCTTTGGAGTGACCATGAGCTAATGACTAAGAATTATTCAGATCTTAAAGGATAACTTTGGCCATGTCTACGTCTATTTCTCAACATCTCAGTCAGTCTGTACTTGGATTAGTCAAAAACCTGCATACAGAGCAGAGGCATACTGGTCAGGAGATGCCAACCACACAAATGTCTTGGGAAAAAGGGCCCCTGGCATCCAATCATTTTGCCACATTCTGCGACGACATATATAACCCCACTTAAACCTTCCCATAAAGATGCTATATAGAGCACTGCTGCTTCATTGTCTAAGGCCCTGTGGACTCTAGGAACCTCACTGACACTGAGGGACACTGAATGTGAGCAGAGGCAATTTGTTAATGGTTTTGGTGTCTGAATGGTGATTGTTGAAAATGCCATTATTGCAAATGCCCAAAGTTATCCATCCAATGATATCCAGTTACATGTATTTTTAGTCATTTGTCAGATGCTTTTATCCAAATCGAGTTACGGTGAGGTACAAGGCAGCAAAAATCTAAGTAAAGGAAAAAATATCAAAGCAAAGTGCTATCTAATAAAGAAGTGTTTTTAAGTGCAAAGGAAGCAGAGTTTTGGCTAGCCTCATCCTCAACAGCAACACCTGAGGTCAATCGACTAAGGCCCTTTTTAATCCAACTATAGAAAATAAAAACCTTGCTGCTGACCTCCTCTTTGTTGAGGACTGAAGTACGAAACTGCAATATACAGTGGTGCTGTCCAAGGTTTACAAAACCTTACATCATTCTCCTTCAATATTCACTGAGGCCCTTACCAGGACTGTTGATGTACATGTGAATGGGTTTGTTGTTGCTTTCTGACTGTAGGAAGAGCAGCTGGGCAATAACCAGACTGGCTACAGAGTCATCAATCTAAGCAGACAGGAGAGACAAATGAGTGAGGGAAAAGGGTTTCCTCTTTTCCTCTGAATGAATCCCAACATGGAGTAACAAACTTACAGGACCCATTACACAAATGATTCTCTCCCTCAGGAGGCGAGAATAGATGTCATACGCTCGTTCTCCTCTCCCCTGCAAAACAACAATTATGAATTTTTTATATGTTAAAGCACAACAACAAAACAACTTGACCTAGTAAAAAACTAAAACGCTTCAAGGAGTTGATTTGTCTGTGCATTTTTCTCCCCATAAAGCCAATCACTGCTGACACAAAACTAAAAGTCAGCTAAGTTATGAAATTAACTGAGAGCAGCAGAAGAATGAAAGGTTAAGAATCGGTCTAAAACCTCAGATTCAAATTATAGGAAGTGGAATGCATCCAAAATGTTCATGTATTATGTCTCTTTCAATCGACTACTACATTGCCCTAGTTTCATATAAATAAATCCTATACTGTATGGTATATGTTATCACAGTAAACTAAAAAAAATACTTTTACAGTTTATATTACTTAATAATAAGTTTGCCAAGATATATGTAAAGCTGTTTTACAACCATTCACACTTTATTTAACTACCAACAGCTCATCATAATAAATAGGTTAAGTTAGCATCTCAGACAAGCTGAGCCTTTCAGAATTAACGATGGAACGAGGTCCCTTACTCTGCTACTCCAGTAATGAATGTTATACTGTACAAAGGTTTTAGAGCCACATATGCTACCAATTCGAAAAACATCTTTTGAGGAAAGGTCTTGTTTATTTTAGTAACAATGTCAAATAACATTCTACATTTATTACTCCTTTATTCCTTCTTAGAGGGTCATTGGGAACTGGAAACAATCTAAGCTGACATTAAGCAAGACATGTTGACCAAGTCATCCCTCTGTCACTGGGCTGACACATGGACACACAAGGAAAATCCACACATTAGCACCTACTGATGGTCCGTCTGCTTATTTTGCACTTTTAAGCAAAGTGCTTTACAATGTTTCTTTTCATTCACACGCAATCATTTTACTCACTGTCTGCTCCACAACTATCGGTATAAGAGGACTCCTCCACGCAGGAGTGTGGTGGATGGACCTGCTGTGTTTCAACGTCAGCCCTCCGATGTGCAACACCCTCTAAAAAACACAAAATGCAGAAAGTACAATGGTTTCAAAACCGTCCAACTCAAATTACATGCACCGATTGGCACATATGATACTGCTATTTAAAATAATAGTTTGGCTGATGGACACTACTGTTTCTTTAGTTGGGTGGTGTTAGATATATATGTATTCCGCCATTCTTGTTGGGGAAGCAGAAATCTTAATTATAAAAATAACTTCCTCTTTCAGCCCTTCATCACACTCTTTGCAAAAGCACAATAAAATCATACAAAGTAACTGTCTTTCACATAACAATACCTGTTAATTAAGTAAGTCATATACCAATTTCAAAAAGCCAGAAATACTGGCATTAACGAAAGCCATTTTTTCTTACCACGAAGCCCATTAACATTAGAAATGTAGGGCCAATACGATGTATTGTTGATATAACGGTGCACCGTTACATACGTATTTTCTTTGTAAGACAATACAAATAAGTGATTATAAACCCTTAAAATAGCAACAGAACACAAACCAAGTTAATTTTTAATGATTATGCATACCAATTTAACTGTATTGAACGTTTGTTCATAAAAAATGTTTTACGTTCTCTTTCATTTAGAAGGAGAACAAGTCATGCTCATGCCAAATTGATAATGATCTACATTCTGTAGATTACACAGAGACATGTGCCATCCAGTAGCAATTATGAATGAAAAGGTCACGAATAATTTTGGACAGTTACATTTCGCTACACTCTCTCTGCTTCAGTAAAAACAACGTGACATTACGCAGCTCTCCCAAGTGTCTGGAAGAAACGTCCCACTAGCTAGCTACTAGCTAACACGATCAACGCGACAAGCAAAAATAAGAATATATTAAACAATTTTTAAAGTACGACCCGCGCTGGCAGGACGATTCGCTAAAGCTGGTGCTTGTACTCACTCGTAACAGCATTTTGAAGTGTTTAAGGTTTCAATCCCCCTCTTTGTGACCTAGCTTCACTACTGCACAATTTGACCTTTGAACCAGTCCCTTCTTCTTCTTCGTAACAAATAGAGTGTGAGCAGCTCTATAGCGCCACCTAGCTGACGGTTTGCTTGTTCACTAAAAGTGGTGATGGGACTCGTTTTTAATGTTTGCTTAAAGCCATGTGCCTTTCCGTCAAGGAAAAAAAGAAAAATCTATTACAATTATACACACACAAATGTATTTCAAAATCGTTTTATTCCGCCTATATCTTAGTTATATCAGACTTTTCTTTTTGCATTTTCTTAAAAACACACACTAAGTTCAATTTATAATAATAATATAATATAACCACACGTGCTGTGTACATTGCTTATAACTGGTTTTCAGAAACTGTTTAAACTTTTTAAAGGGAATCATGTACACTTGCTTAATTATTCTGGCCAAGCAGAATGCTTTATTAAATTATATTGAGTTAAAATATTAAGCATCCATTTTTACTTCTGTCAAGGAGTTATTTGATCTTTAAACAATCTTATAACAATATGGAAACTAGATAGAAGGCTTACTAGTTTATATCATGACTGTAGTTTTGGATGTGTGGGAATACCTGCTTCAACATCACATATAAGTGTTTTGTAATTTTACGTATTTAAATTTGTTTCATTTCATTCGATTTTTTGTTTCATATTTGAAAACATGCAGCTGTACACAAAGCTTCTTTAAACAGCTGTTCAAATTGTATTTTAAACAGGATTTATATAAAGATGGCTAAATGTAAACATTGAGCTTCACAGTAAGGCTTTTATGTATATGATAATAAGTTCCTTTTCTCTAGACTTTGACTCTGAAACTGATCGGATTTTGCCTAGAACTAATTAGCTAATAAAATATACTGTACTTTTATATCTAAATCTACCCAAAGGTATATGAAACATGTTCAAATTTCTTTTCACGCCACTAAATATAAAGCCAATCGAATTCCTGTCACAGCTGACACTTTTATATAGTTTTCATTTTATTTTAAATATATTCAGTCAGCACACAACAAATCATACTACCTATAGTAACAATAATAACAACAACCACAACGTATAGTAATTATTATGTGTGATATCATTTATTCTCATCACCACCATTATCACTTTGAGGAATAACGAGGAGGGAAAAGACGCGAGAGAAGCAGTAAGTTTACATGCTTTTTATTTTGAAAGCCCTGGCCGGAAGATATAGTTTATAACGGCCCAGAACTGAACAAACTAACCCGAGGAACTTGGTCGCGTTCTCTCTGGTTTGGACTCAGTCATGTCTAACAACAGCGCCACCAGCAGCAGTTTAGTCATCGCCCAGAAGGCCGTGAAACAACTGTGTCTAGAGGCCAGTGTCCGCAGGATAAAGGTACGTGGGTGATTCTCAGCACGTAAAAAGTTCCCAGTGTGTGTAGCCCGGCCGTGAACACTGGCTCAGTAACAGTGGAACAATATAGTCCGCATAGCCTTATAAACAGGACTAATGTGGATGTATTTTCATTTCTCTCTTGTTCCTGTATTTTAAAATGTTATTTCTTACCTAAAATATAAGTTTAATAGCCTAGGTGCACAATAGCCGGTTGAGACAGGACAAATACCAAACCTACTGTATATTAACATGTTCTCCTCTTATCAAAAGTAATGGAAACCTGGATACTGGTACTAGAAACTATCGTATGTGTTATCATAGAAACAACCTCTCACATCAACCCCACACTTCCCTCAGCGTTAAGAGTATGGTTGAAAGTTATTGTTACATTTGGTTAGGAAGTCAGACTGCAGCCTGATTTCCTGCTCCCTCCTTTCTCTGCTCCACAGTTATAGCTTTGTTGATTGTGCTGCTGTATGACTGGTTTTATTCTTGAGTGGCTACTTATTTTAGAACAGAAGCCCGTGTGTGTGTGTGTGTGTGTGTGTGTGTGTGGCGTGTTTGACCAGCCCAATGATAAGCTGTTCAGGAGAAGTTTTCAGAATAAATCACTGAAGAACATCTCTCGTTTAATTATATAGTTATTTAGAAGTAAAAACATGAATCAGTCTCTAGAAAAGAACATGTTGATATAAGGTAAAGGTTCAGTGAATTATGAGTGTGAATCAAGTGCACGTTTAAAGCAATAACTTGTCACATTTTTTTTTTTGCACATGCCTTGATAAAAGTTGAAAAGGCATCAAAGCAAGGCGAGCTGACCTTTTTTAGTTCATATTTATGATGAACATTTAAAGGGTTCACAGATTTTCAAGCACTGCTTTATATATTACTTCCTATGTTTACTTGACTAATGACTGTAGATGTTAATCTTATTGCATTTTTACAACAGCAAGTCTACATATTTCAGTAACAAAAGCCAGTGTCCTTCCAGCTAATTCTTGGTGTTTAAATACAAGCTACTAGGACGAATAAATTGACAATTGTGAATGAATGAAGGAGCCTTGCCCTCAAATTTTCATACAACATAACAGTAACTAATAATTAGAGATTTAAAAATGCAGGATTTAACCAAATCTTATATTATATTGAATACCACACAGGTTTCTCAGGCTGCTGCAGAACTAAAGACTTTCTGTTTGCAAAATGCCCACAAAGACCCTCTCCTCACCGGAGTGCCTTCCAGTGATAACCCTTTCAGGCCTCCCAAGTCATGTGTCCTCCTCTGAGTTGTGAGTGTTCATCTCTTCTCTTTGCCTGAAGTTACCAGTTCTTGTCTGTTCCTTTTTATACTTTTTTGTACTACTGAAGATGATGAACAATGAAGCCAGTGTCTTGAAGAGCACAAGCCACATTCCTTCAGGCAAAAATTATTTCTTTATTGTCTCTTGTCCTAGGACTGCTACGGAGTGCAACATACTCAAACTGGTGCCTGATCACTCTGAGGTGAATTGGTGTCACGTGCCCTGCTGCCTATGAAGATGAAGAAGTCCTGACCATACACACTTAGTCATGTCTGACTATACTTATTTAAATAATGCATTCCTAGCCCCTTCCTCCAACCCTAAGCTAACCCCAATTTTTTCCCTATAAAAGCCCTGTGAAGTTCTGTGGACTCGTTAAATGACTTGTTAAACAATAAAGGTATTAAAAGAACATTTGTCCACGTAAGGAAATAATGAAATGCACCCATACACAGATGTACATTTGCACTGGAGGTGCTGCCACTTTCAGATTAAGAAAATGCACTAATACATTGCACGTTATAGGTAGGATGTCTCTCTGTGTCCTAATAATGCAAGCTTGTTGTTTTATGTTTTACTTTTGACAGGGTTTACATTTCAGGTTTCTGGATATGTTGCGGTAAATTCACATAACAATCCTTAACACCAGTTTAGTTTTTTGACCCCAGTTTATGAAGTTAATGAATTTTAGTTCATGTAACAAAACAAATGTTTGGTAGAGAAAAGAGATGGTAAGGTCACATAACAAGCTGCTGAATTACCCTTTTATCGCTATCACACCTGCCCATCATCATGAATTGTCACTCTGTTATTGCTGGTAATTGCGTTGCGTTCCACTTGTGTATATTTAACACTTCATATTTTCATCCTTAAATTGTTTTTTCTTGTAGATGCAAAGGTTAAAGTTGCCTGTATCATTGTTAATGTGTTTTCATTTTCTTTTATTCTTGAGCAGCTGTATTAGGGCAAAACAATTCCCCCCTGAGGTTAATAAAATTTTACAAATCTTTAATCTGTTGTAAGTTGATGGGTAAGTGGTAACCAGTTATGAAACCTCTAATATCTTACAGTTCCCTCCAAAAGTATTGAAACAGCAAGGCTAATGTTTGTTTTTGCTGTTCATTGAAGACATTTGGGTTTAAGATGAAAAGATTCATATCAAATAAAAGTTTAGAATTTCAGCTTTCATTTACACCTCAGTACTTTGAAAAGTAGCACATTCTGAATCTGATGACCCAGTTTTTACCAGTTGAATTTTGCATCTTAGTAACTGCTTTTAAAACCTTCAAAAGGGGAACTGATTTTATTTGACGCAAAATGTAGAGGAACTACATTATCACTATAACAAAAATAAAAACAGGAGTACCTGGTATAAAAGGAAATGATGTGACAAGATAGCAGCATAATAAATATATATATATGGATGACCTGCACGATATTACAGCACACATAAGAAATATAAAGCTGCACTTATAGTGTAACTAGCAAGCTGGCCTTGCCTTGTGCTGTACCACAGGCAACATCCTGGGTAAATGTTTGGGTACAATAAGTATGAATGAAGAACACTGATGCTACTCTATGTTCTTACAGTCATAAGATGAATTGTGAAAGGAGCAAAAAAGCGAGATTATGCAAATCCTTTTCTTAATTTATTGCACCACAGCATATTTGAACAGTATGTGTTTTTTTAAGTATTTGTTGTTGACTTGTGATGTTATGGCTTCATCATACAGGCTGGGCTAAAGATATTTAGAAAGCCTACTTTATGCTGTGATATCTGCCTTCACCCTAATGTTAGTGGAGGTGACTGAAATCTGCATTTGGATAGATGAAAATTGAATGAACTAAATGTTATTTTTGGAAATACATTTGTAAAATGAACATATGTGAGAGCTCTCGGGTTGTATGACGTTATGACGTATGACGCCCGTGTTTACACAGTACCGCGTTTAGGCCGACAGGTGGCGCTGTTGGCGCAGCTTGACGCGCTGATGCCCCGTCTGTCTCCAGCAGAGAGAAGTGCGTGGTTGGATGTGAGCGCCACCGACCTGACTCCCAGATCGAAGATGGCGGTCTCAGTGTACCCCGGCGTGCGACTCCTCTCCATTGGAGACGCGAATGGAGACATACAGCGACACTCAGAGCAGCAGCCCCTGCGGTTAGAAGTGAAAACCACACAAGATGCTGCCCTCATCAATCTCTCCAATGGTGAGTTGACCTTTTCCGTAGTTCCTCGTCGGATGGTCGGCCTGTGTTAAACTACCAGTGCTAATGCTATGCAGTGCTAGCGCTTGTTCGGCTAATCTTGCCATGCGTAGGGCTAGCCACCAAGAAGCTAACGCATCTTGAGAAACTACGTTGCCTCCCCCCTGCTTGTCACGAGGGAGCCCTTAAAACGCCCGTTTTCTGCAGCCCCCGTCCATTAATTGGTCTTTGTAAGTTTAGCCATTCAGCTCCCAAACAAGTTAAAGGCGTCGGAGAGCAGCACGTTGAACGTTTAGCAAGCGGCGTTATTGAGCCGGGCAGCGAAGTAATAAGCTCAGGTAGTTTTATGCTAGTTAAACAATGCCACTAGCCTGGCTTCAGCAATGATGCGCGAACGTGTCTCAGTCCCCGCACGTAGCCAGCGTCTTTCGCCCCAGTGTTTCACCGATGCTCACGTTTAGTCAGCCAGACGAACCTGCGCCGCGCGATTTTACTGGCAACTTATTGCGCGTCTTGTGTAAATCAGTCTTGCTGTGTAGCTTGTGAATTAGCTAGCTTCTCTGAATCGTTGTGGAGCAGAGGGCATCACTCTTGACCCGCCGCCGTCCATGCGGCTAACGCGGGTTAGCGTCATGTCTGAATTAAGCCCGAAACCAATTCCAGCATAAGGCCGTAAACACAAACCTCTGAAGCGGTTACTTTTTTTGGGGAAAAGGCTCCTGTGTTTTTTTTTTTTGTTTTTTTTTTTGCGTGGCGTAGCGGGACCGGGCCCTCATTACACATGCACCCATCTTTGTTCTCCTTGGAACAATAGCCGAGTCCGCGCTGCTCTCTCCCCCTCTGCGGGGGACGCAGCATCAAAGCCGCTCCGCTTCTTTAGTGGCACGTCCCGCTGAAAAGCAACCGTCGCGCTGCCGGCCTCTGGTGCTAAAGTTAAAGCAAAGCACAAGGAATCCTTTGTGGGACGTTGAGCAACTCCACCAAGTTTCAGCGCGGTGGACCGAGAGAATCACCCCCACACATCTCTATCTGCACAAATTGAAAGACGTTTAATTTCTCCCTGTGGGAATTTAGTCCCATCAAGAATAAACGAACGTGGGTTTATACGGCGTTTCTTGACATACACGTAAGAATTGTGTTTGAAAGACTTGAAACGGCGTCAAAAAAACGGATTTATTAAATTTAACATGGTTGTGTGAAATGCTTTCTATTCTATGGAAAATGATGTAGATGTGCAGATGAACTGTAAGCTTTCAGGCCAGTGAAACGATGGAAACATTATCTTAAACTGTGTGAATTAACAGTATTAAATATTAAATTATATACCAAGCCAGATGTAAGCTAGTTAGTTAAGCTGTGCTTTGTACAACTAGCTAGTAATTCCGTGTCATAACTTGATGACAAATGGAAATGACACTTTGCTTCTGTGAGCTTTGTGTGCTCTCTGAAAGCCATTGGGAACAGTCTTTGAGAAGCCTAAAGTGTAACACGGCTGTAATGACTGATGGTCACACTGTGGTTCCAACAGCTTCAACAGAGTCTGGAGTGGTGCTAGGAAAATGGAGGTTTTTGTATTAGCATGTGCAAGTTCTTTTTTTTAAAACAATGGCATAAGTAATTCGGGCAAACGTGTTGATCTAAAGCGAAATTAGTCCTGTTAATAGTTTTATCCTTTATAGAGTTTAATCCTTGATTTCTTAACCCAGAATGCAGTTGTGTTTTGCTTGTAATTTATATAAAGGCCAAAAGAAAAGTGTTGAATCATTCATCTGAATGGCTGCATGCACTAGATTAATAGATTCATCTCAGTGTGTTTCTCTCTGTTTTATCTTTGTTAGTTTGTTCCACGTTGTACTTTATCATTGCTTCTTTCTTTATCAGTACAAAGTTTTTTGATTAGATTTTTAATTGAAACACATCGTTTAACACGTGTTCTTGTTAAAAAATCATACTTATCTATTTTTCTGTCCATCTAAAAATGATATGATTAAACTGATAACTGACAAATAAGAAGCAAGTTTCTGAGGAATGTTTGCAAGGTTTATAACTGCAGCAGCTGTTAATGCAACAAACAGGACAGTAACAAACAGCAGAGACCCTTTTAGCTGGAGCTGAAAACCGTTTTTCTCATTTTTAATTGTTGATATTGAATGCAGGTGGTGGATTTGGGTACAGGTGACAGGAGGAGGCAGAGAGCGTCTTGTAGCAGTGATCCATTTACAAGGTGAACCGAAGAGATTTTGGGGAAACTCAAACTTAATTTAGCCAGATATTTCAAATGAAGATGTTTAAGGTCTAGGTTTGCATGATGAAGACCATGTAGGTCAAAACGTTTCATGCGCTAAATACAGAGTCTTTATATTCTCACGGTGGAGTTTTGTGGATGAACAGCGCATGAAGTTGCCTCACAGCAGTGCTCTTTAGCTAGCTAATGTTCTCTGAGGCAGCATCAGCAGATATTCCAGACCATAAGCTTGCGATATGTGTCCCAGCTGTGCATTTCTTTCAGTCAGCCTGACAAACTTTAGCTAGAGTGAAGAACTTGGTGACTTCTATCAGGTAGATGAAGTAAATGTGTGCTTATTCGATTAGTTGTTTACTGGCCAATACAGGATGTGCAGTGCACATAGTCTGATTTAATGTTTGCTTCATAATGTTGTTTGCTGTGTTTAACACTTTGACACTTGTCTGGAAGATCTTTAGATGGCAGCAGAAAGGAGTGGAAGTAATTTTAAATGAAGTAATAGTATGGCTTAATACATGTAAGCTGCTGTTTATTTAATCTGTTCTTTAATCCTTAATTTACTTATTCTTTCTGTGAACATAATCATGTCTGTGATTGTTAATGAGCACTGTATTTCATGAATTTTAATCATGAACTTAATGTTGTTGACTATCTATTTAGAGGTATTACTTTTAATAGAACCTGGATTCGTTTAGGCTGCTTTGAGACCATACAGCGCCTGCTGCATGACCAGGAGACACTAAACACTATGCAAACCAACACCCACATAAACAAATATTGATAATAAAAAAATCTTTTATTATTATTATTATTATTATTATTGCAAAGGAGTTGTGTGCTTTCATATCAGCGGCTTTAGGTTTTCATTTATGTAATCTATAAAATCAGAAGCTGAAATTAATTGCAAACTATATCTTAGTAAGGAGAGGTGCTGTTAAAGGCTCCTGTGACTCACTCATTGAACAGGTTGACAGTAGTGTATATATATTCCCTACTTTTTTTAGTGAGCGTTGCTCTAACCAATCATAGAGGCCAAAGTCAGGGCTAAAGCACGTCTGTCAGTCAACACAAGAACATGCGTCTTGTTAACTAGGCTGCTGATTGATGCTCAGATTGATCAACATTGGAAGACACAAACACCGATTGGATATTCAGTCTTTGATAACAGTTAGTGAGCCCACACCAGTCCGCTCCTTCATTCAAAGCAACCAGTTTGTGATCCATTATCTTTCTGCCAGTCTTTCCATGTCCATGTCATGTGTTTATATGAATGGCAATCCTGTATGGTGATAAAACCACAAATGTGTGTTGTCAGTTTACCTTGTGTAAATACAATGAAAATGTACTATGTCAATTGACAAGATTTACTGTATGTCAGTATTGCAGACAATGCCCTACACGTATGTAAATGTACATTGATGTACAAATGTTACCTACAGTCTGTACTGTCCCTAAGCTCCTCAACAGAAATGGAGATTTGGGCTTCCTTGCACTACAGGGTGTCACTTTCTTTAAGTAAAACCTTCATATAAAGGCAAAGGATAAGTCCACAAATGACAAGAACAAAAGAAATTAGCTCAACGCGATAGTAGAAATAACTTGGAGAAGTCAGAAAGGATCTTTTTATATACAGGAGAATACAAGACGTCTAGGAGAAGATGGATGTCTGTGGAAGTTGCTGCGTATGACTAGGCAAGGTATTTCCTTGATGTCTTGCGGAGAAGTTGGGGTTTACTGTTGTAAACTTCTTACAACAACACCTGTTGCATACTATTGCAAATGCTTAAAGAATTAGCGTAAGTAAATAAGCTTTTTTTGGTGATGATGTTAGTGGCATAGAAATCAGTGATTTTTATATTTTGCGATTTCAGTATGTTTTTTTTTGTCTGCATGACAATGTGCGTGCCTTATTCTAAGGAAGTTGGAGTATTTTTCTTAATTTTTTTGCTAAATGCTGGAGTCAGCTAACAGTGGTCATAACAATCAAAGTTGGGGCGGCTGTAGCTCAGTTGGTTGTTTTAGGTGTCTAAGACGGTTCGATCTCTGGTTCGGGCACATGTTGAAGTGTCCTTGGGTAAGACACCGAAGCCCAGGCAGCTCCGGGTGGGTCAGGTGAGCCCCCTGGTTGGCAGCCACCACTATTGGATTGTGAGTGTGTCTGGGTGAATGAGAACCAACATTTGGATAAAGGATATAAGTGGCTATTTGCCATTTACCAAGTTCACAAGTCCTTCATTTACCACCCTCCTTTTTTGTGCTGATTGTTGCTTCTTCTGTTTAAAAAAACAAACAGGTTTCATCAGCGTCACTAACTAATGGTGACAAGCCAAAATCTAATAATTGTCTCTGCTCCCCAGATTCTAGTGGAGAAACAGACTGCTTTTTGTAAATTGAAGATTATGCAGAATTTGACTCTAACACCTGAGCAACCACAGGGGATGGAGTTTTTTAGTCCTGACAACTTTGACATCATTTCATCTTCTTAAGAGAAGTCCAAGATGTTAAGTGATCTAACATTGGGCTCATTCTAGTGACAGAATGTCCCAGTTAAAAGTTTCAGTCAAGTAATTCAGTCAGATGTCAGTTTTAGCTCTGAATCAGTATAGCAAACTCGGTAGACTGGGAACATTAGTTGTTTTTTGCTGCTGTGTGTACTAGTGCTGAACCATTAATTGTTATTAAATTGATATTGCAATTTTTCAAAACACAATTTTCAAAAATGAAAATCTACAATTAATGTTTTTTCTTTTTTAAACACTACAATAATAAGAGGCATTCCTGCAGCCTTCACATGCAGGAATCTGCCCTCCCCACCTGCAGCACCTGCAGAAATAAGAGGAAGTATGAAGAAAGTTTATGATCCAAACGTGTTAAACTGCAGTGAAAATGCCCTCGGCAAAGGCAAACCTTGATGTCATGAAGCAAGAGACCCCACTAACTGACACAGTAAAGTCACACTCCAGCATTTAAAGAAGCCCCACCCAACTGTGTTTGACAAGTTAATAATTAAAAAGACATCTTCTAATGCAACCTTCAAAAGCTAATTGTGTCAGTTGGCCAGGTATCACATGACAAAGATTAGCGGTCCAATGCGTTACTTCAGACATTGTTGGATCAAAACACTGAGTTTATTTAATCTAGTTTATCGTCAGAGTTCACTGTCTGACTTCTAAAGACTCTTAATATCATTGTGAGAGGGAACCTATACTAATTAACTGGAACCATGACAACATGTTTGCAGTTATTAGTTGTTATTTCAAGGTTTTTATACACCAGCTAACCCTGTGTTGGGAGTGGAGTAGAGAAATGGAGTTGGTAGGGCAAATTTGCACAGTAGACTGGTTTAAGAATAGAATGGTTGACGGAGTGAATATGTCTAGGCAGTGTTTTTTTGTGTTTATGCGTGCGTTTGTTGGCACGCCCATTGTAAAAGTAGTTTATTATAATCTTACTTACTTAAATACTTAAAATTTGTGGCTTGTTTGAACTGAGTATTACAGAAATGCAGGAACTTAAGAAAAAATCACGATAAATTGCAATATTTGCTCTAGATAAATCACATCATTAATATTTTATTAATTATTTTCCTAAATTGTTCAGCCCTTTGTATGCAATATATTCATTATTACTCTCTGCTGAACATCTTTGATGTAGAGCAGGTCAGTGCAGGTTTTAAAGATTAATTAACCTGTCACTCACTTTCTTTTCAGCCTTCAACTGTTTATTCATAATTCATATTTAATTTTATGTTTTATAAACAGATTAGTAACATAAAGAGGATTGAAAGGAATCCTATTAAATAAGCAAATTCAGTACCCAATTCAGTCTGTATAAACAATGCCGTAATTTTGTTCATTTATGGAAACCAGAGCCATGAAAAATAAATGTCAGTGTAGGACCGTAAACAGGTTAAACTACCTTTTTCTGTCACTAATTTGTTCCAATTTAGGCTATTAAGGAGCCTGTTGCCACACGCTGCTGCTGTTTTATTCATTTTCATATGAGAAAGAATGTTACCTTTTTGAGCTTTCATTTGTTTAAAACAATGGTCTGTACAAAATAACATAACTTGCCTATTTTATGGTGTTTGGAAGGGGTATTAAAGAGACCAACACGTGGCTGGTTTTGCTATTGCCATCAGATTTGTCGACAGTAATAGATGTACAGAAAGCACTAGCTGTATGTCATTCTACCCATAACTGCAGCATTTCTCTTGTTTTATATAGACATTTAAATCCATGCACATGATATGTATATCCTGAAACTTTCCTGTTTCAGGACATACATGAGCAAGTATTAAATTATTTTATACTTGTGGACAGGATGTTTTAAACAGAATTGTCTGAGCATTTGATGTTATTTTACCAATTTCTGTTAATTTGCCCTTTTCAAGCTCTCACAAAAGGCAGAACAGCCTTAACTGTGGATACTCCTTCACTTTAGAGGTGTGTGTGTGTGCGTATGTGTGAAGGAGCAGTGTCAGGAGATAGAGGCAAGGCTGCATTGTACTCAGCTCCTCCCACACATGAGCAGGCTGAATTGTGTAAAATTTGAAACTGAAATGTCAGGCCAAATGTGTGAATAGCAGCAACAGAAGCAGTTACGTTCTCAACTTCATCACTTAGAACTCAAGTGGAACTTTAGTGGTCTGTATCATAATATTCAGGGGATACTAACTGTATTTATTTTATTAAAGCCAAATAACCCACATATGGCAAGTATGTTTCATGTTTTCCTAACCCTTTCCATTTCTTTTCTGTATTTCCAGGAGAGGAGGCCAGTGTGTTCAAGTGTTCTGTTTCCAGGGAGACGGAGTGCAGTCGCGTGGGGAAGCAGTCCTTTATCATCACACTGGGATGCAACAGCGTCCTGCTACAGTTCTCCTCCCCTGCAGGTACACAGAAAAAACTAATACAATAAGACTGCGGCACACTGAACACAAGTAATGTACCCGACCCAATGTAGAAGTCAAAATGTGGTCCCCAAATCTGTCTGCAGTTAAAACATCCTTATTTTGACTTGAAGAGGGTAGCTATTATACTTCATATGCAACTTAAAACTTGCTCTTGAACAAAAAAAAAGTTATTTTAAAGGAAAATTTTATCAAAGACTAATTTCAGTTAATGTGTGTGCCTCCACAATGCTCACTTTTAAATGCTCCACTCTAGCACCACATTTGCTATGCTTTTTGTCTTTTTTTTTTTTTATAACCTCCGTGTGAGTCAGTGTGTCATAGTTTATATAAGCGGTGATCGTGTGTTTCCCACACACTTGGAACAACTTCAGTGGCGTGTGGATCAGGCTTTAATGCATCTCACCTCAGCCTGTGAAACACGTTTTTTTCTCTCAATGAATGAAATGACTATTTTCCTCTAATAAATGGTTGTCTAGTCATACCTTACTGACTGTAACCAGCCATGTAGACTATGTCAAGCAAGTTCTCCACATATGGTGTGCTGAAGTTGAGATCACTGTTGATCAGTTGTGATATATGCAATAGTGGTCATTTTTACAAATTATTCCAGTGTTTTCTTTCCTGGTAACTCATGTCAGGTTCAGCTTTTTACAGTGCATGTGCTTGACAGCAGGGTGTAGACAGTACAAGCAGCAATTGTGAATAGAATATAGAACAGACATTTGAACTAACAAAACTGATGGTCACCATCTTGAAATGATAAGTTGCTTCTCTACCTCTTATGTGATATACCTTTAAATAAAAAAGGGGGCAGAATTTCTCCAATAGTTTAACCCGACTCTATGGTTGTGGTTTTAATATTATTGACCAGCTGAATTATCCCAAGACACATTCTGTAAGACTCAGTACAGTGTTTCCTCTGTATAGACACAGACATACAGAAATGTTTTGCAATGCAGATTTGAGTCTGATCTGTAACTGTTAATGTGTGTGTGTTCTCCACTTCAGACTTTCAGTCCTTTTATAATGTACTGAAGAACTGTCGTGGGCACGCTGGTGAGAATTCAGTCTTCAGTGACAGGACAGAGGAGTCCTCTGCTGTACAGTACTTCCAGGTGAGAGGAACATGAACACAGACACATGTTTTTGTGCTAGCATAGCATCAATTGGAAATTACATGTTGAAACAAAAGCAGTGGCTTAGAGGAAGAGGATTGCCTGCCCGTGTATAGTAATAGGAATATGCTGTTCTTGTGTCTGGATTGGGAGAGAACTTCTTTGCATAAAGCGTGATAATGTGATAATTTCAAAGTTCAGATTCATAAGCGTGAATGTTACCATTTATTATAGGCAGTATGTAATACCCCAAAAGCTGAAAAACTTGTCAAGCGCATTGACTTGCTGAGCATACTAATAATCTTTGGTTAAAAGATATCGACTTCACATAAACATTTTTTTTTCTTGTCTCTGCAGTTTTATGGCTACCTCTCTCAGCAACAGAACATGATGCAGGACTATGTTCGGACAGGAACTTACCAGCGAGCCATTCTCCAAAACCACACAGACTTCAAGGACAAGGTAAGATGCACAGCCCTTAGGTTTATTACTTGACAAAATACTTTTATTTGATTAAAAATGTGTCATCCAAACAAAATCTATTCTTCGCTCATCATTTACTTAGAAATATTGCAGTCGGGCCAGTATATTGAAGTCATGTTTGCTGTTGTCTTTTCTACAGGTTGTGCTGGATGTTGGTTGTGGCTCTGGGATTCTCTCTTTCTTTGCTGCTCAAGCTGGAGCCAGGAAGGTCTACGCTGTGGAGGCCAGCACCATGGCACAGCATGCAGAGGTCCACACACAGAGTTATATTTTGAAACACTATGTTTAATGATAACTATGTTGTAACAAATGGAAAAGAACACTTTCAGGCTTGGTAACACTATACTCTGCCCTACAGGTACTGGTGAACAGTAACCGTTTGGGGGAGCGTGTAGTTGTTATCCCAGGGAAGGTGGAGGAAGTGACGCTGCCGGAGCAGGTTGACATCATCATCTCAGAGCCAATGGGCTACATGTTGTTTAATGAGCGTATGCTGGAGAGCTACCTGCATGCCAAGAAGTTCCTCAAACCCAGTGGTAAGAAGGTCTGGGGAAGAATAGAAACATTATTAATGGTACAATCTGGGAGAGGCTGCTGAAGGTGGGGTGAACAACCACTTTACTCCTGCCCACTGTCCTTATTTATTTTAGATATGTGCATGTTAGAGCTGAGTGATATGGCCAGAAGAAAATTATTGTGTTTTTATTTTCCTTTCAGTGTTCTGGTCAATTTCTGACTATAATTAATTATTTTCTGTCTGCTTTAACTGAAGACAAAACCTGACAATAAAATATCCTCAAAGCTGCTAAAATAGTTGACATCTCTGGCAATGCTGCTTTTATATCTAGTAAACATGATGAAAATAAGCCTAGGTGCGGCTGTGTAACAAAGTATGGACTGCCCATAGTAAATGCATATTGGGCTCAGAAAATTTCTGAAAACAAGGCAGCGTGCCAACCATTAGCTATGGCTTTTATGTAGTCGCAGAGTTAACTTCTTTTAAAGTGAAGCCTTTGCACAAAGATAAGGGAACGAGGAAACGACATTTCCATATCAGTAAGGTAACATAACCTTTCTTCGGTTTTATTTTATTGTGTTTGCCTGCTGTTGCCACCCCTATTCCAGCTTGTTGATTGGGAAAACCAGCACGTGTATAAATGGAGACAGATGACCACACTGCTGCAACTGCTGCTACTGTTATTTAAGTGACATCAAAGAAAATAATAATCTCCGTTTGTTGAATTTAGGTATTTGTTTAAAAAATTTGAATTAAACAAATTAATGTACCCAAATGTTGCCAGAGGTTAACAAATCCGGATTTCCTCCTGTGCTGGCACTGTATACGTTTCACTGACTTGTCTGTTTGTCTGTGTTTTTCCAGGTAAAATGTTCCCCACTATTGGTGACGTCCACCTGGCCCCTTTTACAGACGAGCAGCTTTACATGGAGCAGTTCACCAAGGCCAACTTCTGGTGAGAAGGAAAAGATGCTGGAGAGTTTTTCCTAAAACATTTTTGGTTTACATTATGTAAAAGGCAACAGAGGAATCAAGTATAACTAAAATGGAGGCTGTGCCTTGCATATTTTCATCGTGCTGAAAAAGTAATTCTGAGGCAAAATAGAAGTCAGATTACTC
Source organism: Channa striata (assembly GCA_033026295.1). Taxonomy (NCBI): domain Eukaryota; kingdom Metazoa; phylum Chordata; class Actinopteri; order Anabantiformes; family Channidae; genus Channa; species Channa striata. Next base: position 2,497,271 of record CM065180.1, on the reverse strand, counting down.
CTTTGCTGCTTGTATTTACAATATCCATGCTACTCAATACTATGTAAACTCATTACCCTATTACTCACTAGAGCTGGCTCTCTATAAAACCCGTTGACTTAAGTGCATGTAAACTTTGTCAGCTGTGCCAGCCACCTCAACCTTTTAAAAATTTGATGTGCAAATCTTGGCAGTCATACTTGATTTATGGTTATTGTTTTGATAGTTATGTATTTCTGGCATGGCTGATGTGAGTCGTGGTTGGTGTCACTCCGCTAATACAGGTGCTGCTAGTACCTGTGTAGAATGAACACTTGAGTGCTGTTAGGGTGGGTTTTTTAGGCTCAGTGTAAATGTGCAAAGCAGGGCTGATGTATCAGTGGTTTGGGATGTAGAAGGAAGCAGATTTGAATCCCTCCCCACCAGGTGCAGCCCGGATATAATGGCAGGGTTAAAAAGGGCACATGCCAAATCAATAGCCGGAATCTAAGGCCCCCTGAATGGACAAGCCGCTGAGTGTAAAGTGCAAATAACCAGCGTAAATCCAAAGTGTAAATCCAAGACTGTCTACATTAAGCCAGGTATGTTCTAAAACACTCCATGACATTAGAGTTGTTTCTGCATTTTCTCCATCCAGATTAAAAAGCCAGTAGCAAGAATATGTGTGATTCTCTTTCTACTGAGCGTGCATTGAAGACTGACAACAAAGCCAACTTTAGAAAACAAGCAAAGGACAAACGGTAGTTTTGGATTTCGCTTGGTGCATTGTTTTTGTGGAGTAGACTACAAGGTTTTTAAAGGCCGTGTCACAGAATCAGATGAAAACTATCAGGGACCAAGTAAATTGAACTTCTTTGTCTGTCCAGATAAAGCTGCTTTTTAAAAGTACTTGAATACTGCATTAGTGATGCCACTGGTTTAGGTACCATTCTAACAGTGCTATTTTCCCATGTACACTACAGCATTGAGATTAGAGTTTTACAGTCTGGTGTCTGGAAAAACTGTGGTTGAAGGGCAAAAACCACTATTATGTTTTCTGTGCCTCGATTAGTTTGCCTTTGCCATTGATCTGTGTCCTCCAGCAGCTAGAAATCTACAGTACAGACAAATAAGCTAATCTACCCTACAGCCTGACAGACACTAAGTGTGAGTGTAGCCAATTCAAGTTTTGGTCCGTTTTGGGATTGTTGAAAATATGAAAATATAATTTAGACAATAAAATAAAAAATTAGTTATCCTTTCATTTAGATGTGTTCAACATAGCAGTCTCTTTATAAAAAATGGGTAATGTGTAAGGTTCCTTCAGTGAGCACAGATATTAACAGATTTGTTCGAGGCATAGGTGCTTGTGGTGATGCCACCTGTGACTGGGTAAAGGCAATAGCTGACTCTTCAAGCATCACCATATCCAGCACAGTGAGAAAACGCATGCATGGGTGTAAACAGCAACTAAGCACCACAGAATACTTGGTGTAAAAGCAAATCAGGATTTAAAAAATTTTGAAAGTAAAAAGATATCTAATAAAATGTGCACACCTGCTTGTTGTCTGGTTGCCACCAAGTAGAACTGGCAATTTCATGTGGACAAACTGAAAGCAGAGGTTCCTCCTTAGCATTTTAAACAGGTTTAGTTTATATATGCTTGTCTTTGGTGGACTGACTGGTTCTGTAAGTCTTGCTCAGAGCAGTTAGAGGTGTGTCAGTCTGCACAAGTTTTGTAGGATACCATGGAAAAATCTTCTCATAACAACCTCACAGAAAATGTCTTTGTTTCAGTACAGTAACTTTTTTCAGGTGGTCTGCCTTTATGAGCCTCGGGGCTTACTCTTTCCTGATCAACAGCGCCTCTTTATGAGTCTAACTTTAGCTACTGTGGATGTAGCTTCTTGCCATCAGACAGCCAATCAATCTAGCAGGCTTGCAAACAATTTTGCCTTGATGAATGGGCCTCAATTACAACCCAAATAAAAATGATCCTCGGAGAGCACCCGAAGAAGCCTTATTGGCTGAAGTAATGCATAAATAAAAATGTACATGATCAACACTAACTCAGTGTTGATCATGTACATTTTTATTTATGCTGTCATTTGTTCCGGTGCTCTTGTGGTTTAATTCTTAAGAGGGAGGAATTTTAAGGCTGTGATCTCATGTACACAGCTCTGTGGTTCTGAGTTAACTTGAACTTGGGTCCAAAATGATTTGTCTGTATCCACAAGAATTTAGATATTGTGCCACAGATATGCAATTTTTTTAAACTGTTCAATCATGTAAAATTGTCTAAGTATCTATATCTTAAGTGTGTGTTTTTTGTTTTTTTGGCCTTAGGTACCAGCCCTCTTTCCATGGTGTTGATCTCTCTGCCCTGCGGGGGGCAGCAGTGGATGAGTATTTCCGACAGCCAATTGTAGTAGGTTCCTCATCACACAGAAGTTTACAAATGCTATTCAAAAAAAATGTTCAAAGAACCATGACTGTTGCAATGTTTTAAAATTTTGGATGTGGTAGTTTTAACCATTGAGAATTATGACTACGGGTCAAACATGCATATTTATAAAACTGGAATTATTATCTTTTTTGGCTTGACTATTTAAACCTAAATCCCAGGGCATTATCAGTACAGTTATTGTGGCAGTGTGATAATCAAATCCTCTCTGGTTTGGAAACCGAGGGGGGTCTAATATGACACACTGAATCTGCAGTTGCGTTCTTGACATGTATAATACGCTCAGATCTCCCCCCACAGGACACTTTTGATATCCGTATTCTGATGGCCAAATCAGTCAAATACACAGTCAACTTCCTGGAGGCCAAAGAAGAGGATCTTTATAGGTTTGTGTGTGTGCGTGTATGGGAAGAATATTAAAATGTGCGTGTTGTGCAGAATAGAATTAACATGCATATTCACTGCCTTTTCCTCTTGATCTCAGAATAGAGATTCCGTTTAAGTTCCACATGATGCACTCGGGCCTGGTGCATGGCCTGGCTTTCTGGTTTGATGTGGCATTCATGGGATCAGTGTAAGTCAACCACTCACACAGGCTTCAAATACCTTAATTTTGAATGCCGACTCTGTTTTAGCCTGAAACTCTACTATTGCCCTTGCAATGCTCCCACTGTTACTCTCTCTGCAGGATGACTGTATGGCTGTCCACAGCACCCACAGAGCCTCTCACCCACTGGTATCAGGTGCGCTGTCTGCTGCAGTCACCTCTCTTCACCAAGGCAGGAGATACACTGTCCGGCACCGTATTGCTGGTGGCAAACAAGAGGTATGATAGCCATGCGTACGTGGACTTGCTGCAAGTCTCCAGTATATGGTATCTGACCAGTTAGAGAAATTCAGCAATGCAGGCCCCAACCAACAGTTCCTGAACTTTCAAAAAGCAATACCCCCACCCCCCACCCCCCAGATCCCGTTGGCTCTACCAGTAGAAACAGACATAAAGAAACTAAGTTCCACAATTCCTGAACTGGGAAAAGTCATTTTGTTTAAAAAAAGGAGCGTTCATGCCTGTTGTAGGTTTGCAAATTCAAACTGTTGTCCAGTGTTGTATAACAGTTACATTAAATTATTATTTTTTTATTTTAGTGCAAATAAACAGCAGTTGCAGCTGTTCAGTAGATGTTTTTTCTTACATTGACATAAAAAAGTCGACCCTTTACAAAATTTTAACTGTCAAACACTAGCTGTTATTATTTTAAGCAAGTTGCGGAGTCTCTTTTTTCTGTCTTAGGTTCTCTCTAAAGTTAAGGGTTTTAGTCTTTTCTTTCTAGGCGTTTGTATTAAAGCTTTAAACAATAAAAGAAGAGAACATTGAGCTTGTTACTTTGTCTTCAAAAAATAGAAGGGGGCAGGGGGACAAATATTATTTCTGTGTGTTTTAGGCATAATGCATAGTTAGGAAATGTTTCAGGAGGCTCACTAACACTTGTTTTCCTAAACATGTTAATGCTGTACAGTGACGTCTAGAGGCCAGCAGTCATTAAAGCAGCTCATTTGCTGTAAGATACTCTGCTCCCTTCTTTTTATTTTTCTTTATATACAACTCTTAAAAATAAGTAAATTTGAAATGGCTGCATTCTACCTAAATACTGAGCTATAGATGTCTGGGTTGATGGATTGTGTTACCTTTAGAAATGCCCAGACTGCCAGTTTCCTCCTTTTTTAGTCTATTTCGTTTAAGACAGGTCAACAAGCAACTGTTGTAGCTTCTTATTTAGCATAAAGAAATTCAAATCTCAACTAACTTGAGTAAGCAAGCAAATAAATATACCCAAAATTTCAAACTATCTGGCAAGTCTAGGGCACCTTACTATGTCACTAAGACCTCCCTTTGGTGATAAAGCTGCAGACTGACATGAATGTAAACCTAAAAATATGTAAAAATAAATATACGTAAATATGCTTTTGCATTAATACAAAGCTCATCTCATTTCCACCAGACAAAGCTACGACATCAGTATTGTTGCCCAGGTGGACCAGACAGGATCAAAGTCCAGCAACCTCCTGGACTTGAAGAACCCCTTTTTCAGGTGAGTTTGTCTCCTTACCCTAGTACACAGGCCTGAATGTAGGTTGCACTGTTTAAGGGTTGAGATAGAGATGATTGACTACCCCTCTAACATTAAAGATGTGTATATTTATTTGCAGGTACACAGGCACGACCCCCAACCCCCCTCCTGGCTCACACTACACCTCCCCATCTGAGAATATGTGGAACACAGGGTCAGGCTACAGCATGAGTCAGGGGATGGCCGTATCAGGTGAACACACATGTTAAGATTGGCAGATGAAATTGACCTCCATGGGTTTGCCCAGGTAGTACCCAGCCTCACGTCATCTAATGTTTGGGAATTTTCCTCGTTGTTGTGGAATTTTAATAGACAGAAACAGGCAGAAAACGAGGGTTTCCCATATGTCAGATTCTGCGTGGCCGGAAGGCAACATGTCCCACCCGTGTGTGGGGATTGTCATACACCATTCATTTTAGGGTCTAACCTTTGTAATTGTGCATTAAAAACATTGTTGTAGAAATCGGATTAATATATGCAGTCTCCGAACAGTTTGCTGCCCTAGATGTCTGCTGGCCCCCAGGGTGTAAAGTTTTTTTTTTTTTTCACATATAGAATTCTTTTTTAACAACTTAATGAATCTAGCTTTATGTAATATGCATATAGTGTGCTGTCAGTGTGTTGTGCTGTGGTTTACACCCTTTTCAGGTTTGAACAGGATGTAAACCACACTCCTTAACCTCAGCTTAAACCAAATGCCAAACTAATAGCAATAACAACTAGAGGTTTTTTCTCCTGCTATAGAACACTGAAACAAATGGAAAACTAGTTGCTTGCACACTTTGACGACCGATTCAGGTATAGAACTCTAACTACAAGACTGCAACATATTTTATTGTTCATTTATAGTCCCATTTTATTTCAAGGATGAAACATTTGGATTACTAGCTCCTACCTATATCAAAAGGCCCTCATTTATAGCTCTTCACAACCATGTCCAGCATCACTCTAGGGTTTCCAACTCACTGACTGCATGACTGAAGTTGTGGTCGTGAAGTTGCCCCTAGCAGTATGTACTCTTTCTATTGTAGATGGGTACTGATTTTAACGACTGCTCCTTTGGGCTGCTTCTTGATCCCATACTCGGTATGTTTTTTAACCAAAAAATGAAACAAAAAAAACTAAATTCACACATGCTTCATTTTCTCAGGTTTATATGGATTCAAGTAAACTGGTTACATCTAAATGAGAAAGCTGGTTTCCAAAATATTGGGGTAGGGAATTGGGAAAACCTGAATTACCCCAGGTAGGTTTCTGTTGGAGTTGGATTTCTTTGCCATGTATAAACCTGAACAGGTTTCCAATTGGCCTCCACTCTGCACTTGTGTAACAACAGAGAGCTGAGTACAACTGGGTGAAGCAGCCTCTTTTTTAAAACAGTCTGTGTCTAGGTCACCAGAACATTTAGCTAAAGTCTAAAAAAAAGTCACTTTCCCCTAAGTATTTGCTGTTTTCTTGGATTGTCACTCCAGTGTAAAATTTAACATGTACACCGTTCAGAGGAGCTGGAACACAAAACATTGTACCTACTACATGTTTATTATAGTAGCACCTACAGTGCTATTATAAGAACAGTACATCTCAGAGGTTGAATATCAGACCATAGCGACTCTCCTCATTTGAATAGGTCATTGATCTGCTTTCGAAGAACATTGCACCACCCAAGATGAAAGATGTAAAATAAAATTTCCTGCCCTAGATATTCTTACTCTTCCGTAATTTGGTGTTAACCACACCCAATTTTTTATTGTGACTCAGCCAGACATGGCAATGGAAACATTAGCTGAAATCACCCTCATGTCCTTATATAATGTACGCCAAGTAGTTCAATCAGCAGTGAGCAGTCAGTTCACATTTCGGATATTTACTGTCTGTCCTCACATTGCATCATGACTAACACCTCTTTAAGCCACTCAGTGGTAACTGTCTCATCTCTAAAACAGACATCGCATTATGGCATCGTTGGCAGAAGGTGTGCATGTGATGCACACCACTTTTGTTGTGGCATTGTGGGATCATTTGAGTGCGCTATATAGTGAGTAGGGGCACAGCTATTGTCTTTTAGTTTTTGGAACTGCAGAAAGCTGTTCACAAAGAGAGAGGTTCTTTCCTCCTCTGCTGAAATACTATTTCCACAGTAAGATTAGTGTCTGATGGAACCACTGTATATCTATTCAAATATGCATTTGCTGTCAGTTTATTAGGTAAACGGAGCTTAAACTAATACTATCTAATAAATCCCTCTCATAAAGGTAATGTTTAGTTTTTCTTTATTAAAGAATGTGGTTGTGGTGGAGTATGTCTGATGCTGGTGAATTATATTGTTGTGCAGTTTCTTATGTTTTACACCCTAATTATATTCGGAGCCTAGGCTAAATATAAGAAACTCCTTTCTGTGTAATGCAGTACAATTTAACAGCAGTTCAAAGCCTCATTTCCACCCTCAAAAATGATTGTACAGTTGAATAAACGCCTCTCTGAACACGATCATCTTCGTGAAGGAGGATTCATTGCAGGACTGTAAGATAAGCCATCAAAAGAACTCTGGCTTATTTAAGAAGTGGGTATAGTATCAGGAGGCAAACATTAAGTGGAGGCTGGCTTGGAGATGTCTTGCCTAGACATGCTAGTAGTTGTTTGAAGCTGTGCAGGAGTGTCAGAACCATTTTTCTGTGACAGTCTTATATATTTTTGGTTTTTTCTATATGAGGGATTTCTTCCTCTAGCTCTAGTCTAAAAAGCTCATGCTCTGCCTGAAGGATGTGGGCTTTAATGCTGAGCCCCCAGGCGCAAGGGGCTAAACATATAGGTACCACTTCCTTTGACCCATCACATGTGAGGCGATAACAATATGGTGTGCTCCTGCGTGGAGGCAATTCTACATCCTCCTGTGGCACAGCAGGCTTCAGTCGGTCACCTACAGGTAATAACATGGTGAGCCAGCCAGAGTAAGGCAATTACAAAGTAAAAGTCAGACATTTTAAGGTGGACATTTCACTGCCGTTTCCTATAATTCAGTTTCCTCCTATTCACTGCTCACAGCTGCAGTGCTACTTCTGTGTGTCATCAGGCCTCAAGCGAAGAGCAGCTTTATATAATGAGACAGTTATGATGACATTCTGCATTAATTCTTTGTTGCAAATGTTGATTACCTTGTTTCCTTTTTGCCTCTAGGGATGCCTTCAGCTTATGACCTCAGCACAGTCATTGGCAGTGGCTCGTCAGTGTCTCACAACAACCTCATCCCCCTGGGTACGGATCACGCCTCCTGACTCTCCTGTCATGGAACCTAATATTGTGCTGCAGTGCAGCATGAAGTAGAGTAACACTAGTTTATGAACCCTTTAGAAATGTTGATAAAGAGTGGTGGGCATCATGATCTCAACATTTCTCTGCCACTCTTGCCTTCTCTTTAATTCACCAAATGAATGCATAAAAATTTGGTGAGGAAAAGAGAATGCCCCAGTGGTTATAATTTGGGTCCCCAAGACAGTTCATTTTTCTCAGACTAAGGAAGGTACTAGAAAGATAGTGAAACATTTCCAACTAAGAAAAAAGAACTGCAGTTGATGTCATTCAACATCCAGAGCCTTTACTGACTAGAAGAGTAACAACGGAATTTTGTTATTTTGAGCAATCACAGTGCTTCTTAATAAATTAAATTGTCAAAATCTTTTAAGGTTTAAATAAAATAAACTTGTTAGTAAATGAGACAACTGTCATATGGCAAATGATCTTCTAGCATGGTAAAGGTTAGGCAGTAAAAGACGTGAGTTTGAGGTTTTCAAAACCACTTTGACTCTTTTCAGCTCTTCTATTTCATTTGATTCAATCCTTAAACTTAAAATTTCAGCAGCACTTTCAACAGTTTAAAGTTTTGTCAGTTTAAAATTTTGAAAAATTCTAGCAGCAACATGTATGTTTTCCTTAAAAAAATAAAAATTTCTTCCTCTCTTATCTGATTGGTTGGCATGTGACAGGCACAGGTTGGACTTGTGCTCGGTTATGTAAATTTCATGTAACCAAAGCCACTTTAAGATATGCACTGGAATTCTGACTTTATGCTGACTTTATCAGGAAAGCATGCATGTGTGCACTCAAACATCCCAGAGAGATACTGCTGAAATCACCTGGACTTTATCCTTATGAGCCCTGTATGATGTGTGTGAGCTCATGCGTGTTGCATGAACTTATGGGGGGATTAAAAGTGAGTGAGTGGGCGTGTTGATGACATTTCTATCACATGACTGCGGTTCTAGTCCATTGATGCAAGCTTTTCTTATTAGTAGCACGTCTCTGATGGGCTCTAAACGAAACACCTGTTTCCCACAGTGTGTGTTTTATTGCCATGTTGTACCTCCTGTTGAGTGGACTTTCATACAAGAGGACGATTCTTACTTGGGCAGTCTCCCGTTTACATGCGTGAAATGCTACTTCGAACAACGTCTAAGTCTAAATTCTGCTAACATTGTCCGGAGTTCATATGTGTTGTTACTAACAGAGAAGCAGCATAAAATCAGTTGTAGTATTGAACATATTAACAAAAACAATTTCTGATTGGTTACAGTGAACACAGGGATTGTAAACCATACCCACTCCAGGATGGGCTCCATCATGAGCACAGGAATTGTCCAGGGTAAGTCCACTGCACAGATAGGAGCAATAGGTTTGCACTGCCTAATAGAAACTCACCATTTAGTCATCCGTTCAGGAATATTAAACCATTTGTTCTTCCTTCTAGGAGCCACTACGGGTCAGTCTGGCCCCAGCAGCAGCGGTACTTACTATCCCGTTACCAACCAGTTCACCATGGGGGGTGCTGCCATCTCCATGGCTTCACCTATGGTCATCCCCAGCAACACCATGCATTATGGCAGCTAAGACAAAGACCTCGCAATGATCTCTTCATTCTCCCCTCCCCTGCACGACAGACCCCCAGCCCACTTCCAGTGGCGACCCTTCCCCAAAGTGACCCACCATCTGCAGCCAAAACCAATATACCAAAACCAGTGTTGTGCTGGCACTTCCTCCCCTCTTTTGTTACTGTCATTCTAAACTATTCAGTCCATCACTATATGAACGGTTAAACTCTTGCATCCGTCCAAATTCTGTCCTGCTAACAGCTGAAAACTGTTTCCTTCCCTGTTGGATTTCCTGGGACTATAAATGTGCACAGCTGAGGAGTGCAGCAGTTATCACCTACCCCTTTCTCATCTCAAACCCTCCACTCCCCCTTTTTGTGTGTCATTATGACCTGAAAGTGTTTGCCCAAACCCCTTCTGCCCTAGAATCTACTTGTCGCAAGATACCAGCATCAGTCCGTTATCACAGTTCTCCACATAGCGGGCTTTACCGGACCTTCGCTGAAGATTTTTATTTGTATAGTAGGACACTACTATCGTCTTAGAACTGCCATTTTCGCTTTTCATATTGAATCCAGTCTTCAAGGCCTATCCACACTCTCAAGAGACTGACCATGCCATAACAGTTAAAGAATCAGTTCTCACAAACCATAAAATATTCTCCAAGCTTATTGAATGTGTAGTGTTTAATCACCAAGACAGCAAGGAGTATGTGGGAAATATGCTTTTTTTGTGTCTAGAACAAACTAACCTACGTTTGCCCATTCGTGTCTGGGGAGAATGGTGGAGTGAGACAAATGGGCATAGAAATCATCTGTGTACCCGCTGTAAACTGTTGGTCCAGTCCTGTTTGCTAATACTGCATACACTACATTGATTGGAAATGGACTCTGTGCTAGCATCTTGGCGTACATTATGTAAAGTTATAGTTAAGGCAACACATTGCAATAGGCTGCTGTGTAAACAGTAGCTTTGATAACGTTTAAGCGACACAATTATTTGATAACTTTAAGACGAGAACAAGCTATAATCACAATAATGTATCCAAAAAAATACGCTCTTATGAACGAGCTAGCAAACAGTTCCTTATACGTGCATCTAGCAGTCAAGATGCGATATTTCAACTGCCAGAAATATTGTCAGCGTTGACTTTTTCTCAAATGTAGTGGGATAGTTTACTTTGAGCACCGTCTAAAAAGGTTATATGGTTTAGTGTAATTGGCAGCCATAGGAAAAGGGGATCTGAATAGCCCCCAGCTCTTACTCTTATCAATGAACTGTCTCCCTGATCTCGCTCCAAGAATTGGCTTTGTAGTGTCTTTGTAGTCTTTTCTTCAATATTTTCTTAGTGTTGCCCTGGTTTAACCAACAATGTGACAGTAGAAGCTGCGTGTAGAATACAGTAAGAGCTTGCGAGAACCTCACACTGCTTTTACACCTGCACAATATCCATAAATGACTGTGCACACTGGACTTGCTTCCATTATAGAAATGGTCAGATGGAGCCTTTGTTGGAGGCTCTCACAAGCACACAGTAAGCTTTAGGGTAAGGCAACCAAGGAACCCCAATCTTATTAGCAACCTATGGATGATTTAATGGGGCATGGAGGGTGAATAACAGGACTGTTTCCTACAAACTTTGTTCAGGTTGCAACACGTTAGCTATAATAAACCTAAAACAAGCCTCGTGCTGCTCCCATCACCCACTCTCTTTGCTGCGTACTTGCTTTTTTGCTGAGAGGACTCTGCTGCAACTGCTCCTCAGCCAGTCATTTGTTGAGATAATTTGCTTCGGCTTAGTGGAAGAAGTTTGGAAGAACAAATCCACAAGGACCCCGACCCGACCCACTACATCTCCTTCAAACCTCCTTTGAGACTGTCACAAAGAGACCGAAGCCTCAAGGCAGGGGAGACTGAACCGATCCACCCACGTCCCCTCACCTGTGTATAACCTTTGACATATCAAGCCCCTACATACCTGACGACCCTTTTAGCAGTTACAGAGACAGACACAATGTATGCATTGCTTCCAGTGTCAAACTGTTGGACTTTGTTTACTTGGAATTTATGAGTTAGCAAGTTTTAAGACAGCTGAGGAAAATGTCTCTTTGTAGAAATAATCTTTTTTTTTATGTCTTTTTGTGTTTTTTCTTTCACAATTAAAAAAATGAGAGCAAATTAAATGTGGCAGTGATGTTCCAAAACCAATTCTGCAATCTGGCGTTGTATTACTTTAATTTGTTCCAGCTAGTTTGTCGAATTGAACATGGATGCTCCAGATGTTTGCCATGTGATAGCTAGTATAAACACATCAAAGCCGCTCTGTCATGGAAACATTGCTTGTGTAGTTAATCGTGGCATCCACTTTTATCATGGAAAAGTGTAAAGGGAAGAATGTGTGTTTTCTTGCCTGTGACCAAGCACTAATAACTTTCTTATTGTCGGATGTTGATGGTTCTGCTCCAGACACAGCAAGAGAAAGTCTGTCCAAAGTATTTTGGTGAGCATTTTCTTTATCTGGACTGTAGAAGTTTTATTTCTTGAATTCTAAATGGGGTTTATATTATGCAGTAAACAACTTGGTGTCTTAATTATTATGTTGGTCAAAATGAACCTAAATTCAGGGTAATGACCTCACAAGCATTTGACTATATTTGGGCTTTACAAATGTAAGTGAAGCAAAAAATGTAGGGATGGGGTTCATTCAGGCTCAACACAGGTGGGGAAAAGGGACAAGTGTTTCAGATATGCTTTCTCCAGTGTGTAATGGAGTCTTTGAAATTAACAATTATAGACCAGGATAGCGGCAACTAAAAGTTTTATTTAATCTAAATCATCAAGACACAATTTTAAAAATCACATGGAAGTGGAGTTACTCAGGTATTGTCAGAATTTGGTAAACACCTAAAAAATACTAAATCAAAATCAATGAATGCTTGTAGAACAAGGCCTTTGTTTGTATGGGAGGGACATCATTCATAATTTTCCAAATCAATCCATGTGAACACAGAAATAAGTTTTACTTGTTTACTTGTCCTTTGGCCTTCTAAATTAGTCACTATGATTGATAAATTTGATTTTCAAAAATTCCTTTTTGTTATTTTTCACTAACTCGATTGGAACGCAAACCCTACCTAGTAGATATGTCCCAAAGGTAAATTCTTACAAAGAATAAGGACTCGTCACATTGGCATCCATCACTTCCACAGAAATTACTATTAAGACGTGAACTTTATGGCCGGTGTGAACGGGAGACGAGGAAGAAACCGATGTTCAATACCAGAATCACTTGTAATATTGTGAACCTGTTCCTTATGAGCACAGTGTGCAGTCAGGTCTACTAATAACTTTAACAATCAGCTAACATTGATTGTGATATCAATAGTGTAGTGGCTTAGTTATGCATAACAGCACAATGTGCAGTTATGCACATTGCTGATAGAGATCAACATGGAATCCTTCGTGTTGCCTTTGCTGTTTAATATTCATTAGCTACAGTAGTTGACCTACAGCAAAATCTGCTTTTGTGACTTTTGTCGTATTTCTATATTCTGTTGTACTTGTTAATCAACCAGGATTCAAAAGCTTGAGGTGAAAATATGTCAAAGCAAACCAACCCTCAACTCTAGCTCCATCCTGTACAAGCAATGGCAGATGGCAACAGTGGAATACAAACACTGGCTGGAAGTTGGCAACGCTGATTGATGTTGGGAACTACTGCAGTCTGTGCTGTCCAATGCACCTTGAGCATACCACTAAACACTGGTTGAATGTTTTTAACCCTGATACTGACAAAGGAGTATAAACCAAAAACTGGACGTCTGCTTGCATCCCAAAAATGAGTCCACAGTGCCAGACAAACTAGCCTCTAGTTTTATAGCTGAAGTTTCAACTTATTTCCAGTTTGTTGGCACTGCTGTTGTAAAGTGGTTACGCGTTGTTTTTATGTCTTTTCCCTTTTTTCATGTTGTTCAGTCAACAGAGGCTTCTCCTCCAGGACCATCTGGTTCATTTCAGCCAATGAAATAATCCCAGAAATGATCTAACAGACTAATTCTGTTGGATAATGGATAAAGTTGTAAACTTCTGGCCAATGTGGTCAACATACAAAAAAAATCTTGTTGCCATCTTCTCACCATGACAAATCATCAGCATCACAAAATAACTAATCAATTAAGAAGGGTGACAGAAACAAATTGTAGAGAAACTGATCACCTGATGTCTACACAATAGAACAAGCGTCCATTATCCTCAGTACGTTGTCCATAGGTCTATTTCCTGTCCTGCAACCTCACCTCTCAAAACCAACAGTTGGCAAAACCTGGAACGTAACCATGGTGGAGCTACGTGTAAATACTAAACCCTGAGCAGGTACAACACAGGTAAAGACATTTAACTTGCCTCTAAAAGAGACACTTCTCCTTCCAGGTCAGTCTCAGCAGGTACAGTTGTGAGGACTCTGGACTTAGAAAGACCCACTGACTGAAAAAGCTTCTAAGCAGTCACCTCTCCTGACACCCACTGATTCCACAGCTCAGAGGTGAATCCAGTCAAACGGGTCAGGAGACTGCAGGGTTGAATCTGGGGAACAGATGAAACTAACTCTTTTCCTAGGTGACTAGTTTCAACTGGATCCCACCTCATTCAGACAGTTCTCCAGGAGCAACAACCTTATCACCTTCCAAAGGTTTGTCAGGAAAATGACAGTAGAGATGGTAGAAGTACCTGTGCACTTGTCCCGTGTGCTTCCTCACTTACCCACCTACTAGCCACCAGATGTCACCATCTCCTTCCGCACTTGCTTATTCCCTCATTACCTCTGCCATGTACTGTACCCTCGGGCCTTTGCCACATCGGCTGTTGTGGGACTTTTATGATGATACGATTTATTCATTGTCAGATTGTGAGTAAATATTTAATTTCCTACTTAAAAAATGTCAGAAGGGGCTCTGTTGCCAGTGAATTTAGGAACCCTCACACCTTCAATATGGCCAGATTTGTGGTTTTCAGGGTAAAGCAATTAAAAGCGGACAGTGATCTAGGGGCCACTGACACAGTGACCAAAGCCACCTGCTCCACTCCCATTAATTACTCCAGGTTGCTGCTTCTGAGAAGACAGAGCAGCCCGTTACGGCTCAGGAATACAGTATAATGCAGACTCAATGAGCCTGCACAGGAGGGGAATAAGAATTTAATTTATTCATTTTTTTTTGTTTGTTTCTGGCCTCCTTTCATGTTTGCTTGCAGTCAGAGCATTCACATGCAGAGTAGATGGCTGAGGTCAGTGGCTTATTGCGTGAAGTAGACAACGATCCAGCATTATTTATGCCCATATCAGACAACCCCTCAGATCACTGCCAGGAGCAAAGCTGATACCAATTCAGGCACCTCAGCTAGACACATGAAGGACTGCAGAAAGTGTTAGTTTATATACAAATGTGAACAAGGTATTGAAAAACAATTTAACGCGGCCTCTGGACGAGAACAGGCCTCACTTAAAATTTAATGATGAATTTTTGTCCACAAATAGAACCGCCGAATGACTTCAGCCTTGGCCTCCTGTAAAAAGAAGCCTTGGTTTTGTTAGACTTCTTCGTTTGTGGACACATCTGAACAATGAGTGTGTTTGCTTCTAATAACTCTCCCCAAGCACAAAGCTTCAGTATAACTGAATTCTACCAGCAGTCTCACATCTGTCCATGTTGGACATATGGACGCTCATAAAGGTGAGACAGATGCTCATGTTCTTCTCAGATTTCCCAGAATCCATATGGGCCGTTGTCACTACATTTTCATTCTCAGCTGTGAGATTAGTCAAAGTGCCAAACACACTTAAAAATGTGTCAGGAACTGATGTCATCACATTGTTCAATAACATCTATTTTCCATACCTCAATACAATATAATCATACCATAATTACCCAGCTTCACAAGTGATGTCTATGTTCTACTTTTACGTGTGGGACATGGAGATTGTTTCTTCTGTGATGCACCCTTTGTGGGTTTAGTGAATGACTGGGTCCCGCAGTAGGAGGATTTTTGTGGTAATTAAAGCTCCACATTTTCTCCGAATTCACTGAATTGATTTTGTGGAAAGCTGGATGCGGATTATGTGTTCGCTTTCAGTGGCCCTTCATTCTGGCATTCAAATAAACTGTGGTAAAACGATCCACGATCCAAGCCGCGTGTCGTTGCGCTAAATTATTACAAGATGTGGTAATAAAACTACAAATAAAACCAAAGCAGGTTTGTTTATGCTTCCACAGACTTATAAAACCGGTCTCTTATTGACCTACAAGCCCTGGATGCAGAGCGAAGTGTATCTTATCCATGTACGCCGAGGCAAGATGCCAGACTGATGATACTAGTAAATTTAGGTTGCTAGGATACAGTGGCAGGCTGGAGTGATTTGGAGGGGAAACAGGCACCGGCTGTGTGTGTGTGTATGAGGAAGGGGCGGCTGTGGAATCAGATGGCGAACGCTTATCAGAGAGAGAGATTATGGAGTGTTACAGAATCAGGACGGAAAAGAGAAAGTAGCATAAAGAAGAGGACAATAAGGTACAGAAAGAGAAAACAGGGAGGAAAGGATGGGAACGGATGTGAAGACGTCCAACGGAGGAGAGGAGGATAGGTGTGTGTGTGTGTGTGTGTAAAAGTGAAGAGGAAGAGAAATGTAGGAGGATGGGAGATGAGAAAGGAAGTGGGCACAAGGGACAGGGGGCATCCAATACATGGCCAAAAGTATATGGATGGCGAAACATTACGTCAGCACTGTGCTGCCTGTGATTCTTGAATATACTGTTCCAATATCACCGGCAATAAAGTGAACCTGCAGTGATGCAAAGTGTTTGAACCGTGCTGCAGGCGAGAACCTTCATATCACACGAGGGTTTACGTACCGCAGTGAATTCTTCCACGTCCATGATTAAGCTGCATTGATCAACATCCTGTATCCAAGTAAACAGCCTCTCTTAGCCAGGGCTTCACCCTTTAGAAGAAACAGGAAGTAGAAACTCTATCCGGCAACTAAAGCTCTACCAAACACAGACAGGTTGGTGTTTAGGCCCTTTTGGACGCATCGTTTGGACACTCTCATATTAGTCACCAAAACATCTGCAGATCAATCTTTCCTAATCAAGCTGCGGCGGCGTTGTTGGTCTCTTGGTTGTGATTTACTTAGATACACAAGTGCGAGCACAACTTAAAACCACTTCAGGTGGGATTTTCAAAATTGTGAACAAACTGAAAACAGTGCTGAGAGAACCCACCTGAATCCACCTAAAATCTATTTTTTTTGTTTCCTAAAACACCTGGACATGGGAAATTCACAGATCTCACAGAAAGTGCTTTGTATTATAAGCTTCTCCACGAGCCAAGCAACACAAGCTTAGTTTTGCAGTTGTGGAGGACACATTACGTCACGGCCAAGGACAGAAATGATGAAGTTCTAAAAGGTCTCAGTTTTCACAGATTCACAGAATCCATTTCTAAGACCCCGAGCCTTCAAAGAACCAGAAGGAGTTCTTGTAGGGTCAGGCCAACTCCCCAGAATTCCCGCAGAGCACGTCATTGACATCACACAAAATGCGCAAAAGAGAAATCCTCCACAGACGTGCGGGCTTGTCTGTGGATGATGGTTCGTGTCACCAAAACGCACCGCTGCGTTGTGAGACAGCAGGGCGCAATAAGAAATCACACTTACAAATGGCATAAATAGGCAAAGCTATCCACATACTTCTGGCCACAATACACTGAGCTTTTGTGCAAAGTATCGGGAGGCAGCAACGTGCGTAAAAGAGAAGGAGAGGGAGAGATTAAAGCGAGCGGAGACGCGGCGGGTTTGGAACCCGAGGCCACGGCAGAGCGGGATCTTCTCTGGGCTGCTGTCGTGAAACACTGAACGTCAGAGCCGCTTTAATCCAACAAAACACAGCCCAGCTGAGCGCTGGATGAATGGACACACACACACACGGTGTTCACAGTTACAGCTCTGAATCCAAAATGAGGATAAATATTTCATATGAAACGCCTTGTGAGTGGAATTTGCAGACAAATCACGTCGCTCGCTGCGTTAGTGGAGAAAAGAAGGCGCCACACTCTCTAACTGAGGATCCAGGTCAAACACATGGCGGCTCCTTCACTCGACTGCAGCTCAGTTGGATTCACGTCCGACGACCGACTCAGTCCCTTCAGAATAGTCCGTTTCTGTGGCGTTCACGGTGTGACTCGGGTCACCGTGACGAGCTGCCCCCTGGGTTTTGCAGGGTTTGGCTGGATGTGAGCAGATAAAAAATTCATCCTGCTGCTCTTGTCAGCGGTCACATCATCAATAGATACTGGAACCAACGTGGCCACAGCTCAGCTTCACATGTTCACCATCATTCACCACTTTCTTCTTGCTCTTATTTTCTGCTAAAAGTGGATTTTTGAAAGGTTTTGCAGCAAACTCTAATCTGGTTTCTGACTTTTAGCCGTGGTTCTTGTCCTGGGGTAAACCCTCTGCTTTTCTCCCGGGAAAGTCGCCTCCTGATTTTTGACTTTGACAGAGACACACAAACCTCCTGGACAGATTTCCTGACCTGACTAACTTTTGTAAAGCAAGGAACTGTTCTGTCACCTGCCATATCTGATATTTGCGGGCCTCTGGGTCTTCGAACGTCCCTGAGCTCCCCATTGTGTTCTCTCTATTTAAGATGTGGGGACACCTGATGTTTTTACTTCATCACTGAGTGATTTCTTCTGGTTTGACAGTCCAACCGTGACTTGTTTCACTGTCGGTAGCAACTCTTTGGGCTTCACATTGCACCTTAAATCCAATAAAGTTGGTCCCTCTGTCTAAAACAGCACTGTATGCTGTCCTGTGGCCATACTGTGAAGGACACGAAGTCATTGGGGAAAGTTTTCCCAGGCTCAAATGTGGTAATTTTCATATGCAAATGTAGTTATTTTGTTAATATGTTAACAATATAAATTAAAATAATATTTATGACCTTTGTGACCCCCTGAGACATATCTCTCTCTCTCTCTCTCTCTCTCTATCTATACATGTGTAGGGGTGAAGTAGTCCATAGTCTACTGATTGTAGACCCCCCCTTGTGAGCTTGCATGTGATCCTTTGTGTTGAGCATGTTCAGGCCCTTAGTCCCTCCCACTTAAGATGCATTACAATAAAAGTGAAATCTGTTGAAAGAAATGAAGCCCATTACAATCTCTTGGTAGATGGCTGTGACGGAACACAGTGGACCAACACCAGCATGGCACCTGAAATCATCACTGACTGTGGAAACGACACACTGGACTTTCTCTGATATGCAACATTTACTTTCATCTGAAAAGACGACTCTGGACCACTGAGCAATGATCCAGGTGTTTTTCTCCTCAGTCCAGCAGTGTCTTTAAACAAACTTTAAATACAAGGGCTGCAGCCCACCTCCTGGAGCGTCAAGCAGTGGCTCCCGTGTGTTGAGTCCAGCCTCAGTCCATCCTGCTGAAGTTCTCCAGAGTTATAGAATTGACTTCACTTATCTTGTTGAGGCTGTGCTCATCCATGCAGCTTGTGCAACTTCTCCAGTCTTTCCAAGGATTGTGGTCGTGTGTACTGAACTACACAGAGACAAACATGGTATTTACTCTATGTAAAGTCAGATGAATTCCTATTCTAATATTCTGAGATACTGGATTTTTGATTTTCTGTAACGAAATCAATCAAAATTACAACAAGGTTGAAATATTCCACTTTAAGTGTAATGAATGAATACAGAAGTTCAAGATTTGAAGAAAATGCAAAGTGTTTGTAGTTGGATTCTGCTGTGCACTGAGTGTCATTTTATCACAGTGATCTCCACCTTTGTTACAGTTCCATTTATTTATTACAGATACATTTTAAAAATGAAACAACAACAAAAAAAAAAATCAACTTTTGTTTCCATCATGAGAGAGACAATATTACATAAAACTGAACGAACAAAAGAACAATCCAATGACCTCATGAGCACTGGTGGCGTTGATCCATAATACTGAATGTCACTCATTTAACCACATAAACCCACATGCTCACTGTGGACTAGTGTTTTCGGTCCACGTTCAATTAAGCTTTAGAGGCAAAGGTCTGAGTGTCTGACCCACCATTTCATGTCCAACAGATCGCTTGCTAAACCCCAACTGCATTTTGCCTGTTGCCACACCCTCATGTAGTTTATAATGAAGGTGCCAGACCCCCTACCAAGACTTTAGTAACTTTTGAAACAGTTAATAAATATTATTAGTTTTATTATTAGTTTTTTTCGGCATATTAGTTTTGTGCACGAATATGCGCATTTTCAAACAGAATGTTTTTCTTCAGCTAATTCGTCAGCATTAAACTACATTTAGCTTAGAGTGCATTAGAGCAGAAGAGCAGATCATTTAATACACTTTGGCTCTCGTGGTTTTGTTTTTGAAAAAAGCAAAAAATACATACTCATCATTTAAAGGCGACTTGCCAAAGCTTTACAGGCCTGCTGTGCCCAGTTTTGGTTGCTAATTTAGCAAGTGGTCAGTTTATTCACAGCTTTGATGAATTAGGCCCTCTGGTTTCAGAGGGAAGTCAGGCCTTTATATATCTGTGTAAAGTGGGGGATTCTGTCACCACTTCGTCATTAAATGCCTTGAAGACAAGCGACCTGTTGTAAAACCATGTGAAATGAAAGGCTCATACCTGCTATTCCCACCCAGTGAATCCATCTGTTCAGGTCTGCAGATTGTCAGAGATGAAGTCTCTCTCTGTTTCTCCCGTTTTACTTTTATGAACCTTCTCTGAAACAGACCTTCTGTAGTTGCTGTTTGGTTTCAGAATCATCTCACATCATCCCACAGTTTATGTTCTATGGAAATGTAATAATTCCAATAAATGTGGATGGTAATTTTTTTCTGCCTTCTGTAGCCTGGACTTGAATGTGGACAAGTGACGATCCGAGCCAAACAACATGGATTCTAGCCTTTAGATAACACCCATCCTCCTGAAAACCAGCCAAAATAAATGAGTCTCTGTGAGTTTACACAACAATTAAAAAGACAGTTTATTGTTTTTCCAGTACAGTACATTCGAGTCCTTATGGTCTGTTTCACACTTTGGTCTCTGACTCTGATGGGTATTCACACTATCCTGACCTACATGAGCTGGGTTTAGGTTGTGGATGTGTAGCAGGTCAACACAGCAGATTGTTTGGAGTCTGGTCACTTGAGCTTAGTGGTGATTTATTTAGAGCTGTTCAGTTCAGCAGAGTCAGTTCAGCTCCCGTTTGTTCCGCTCAGGCTCGACTGTGTGAAGTAAATTTAAATGCATCCTTCCTGTCTCTCCTCTCGTGGCACTGCAAGCTTGACATCTTTTTATCTTCTACTTTAAGAGCCACTGATTCACTGAGGGAGGAGAAGAGAAGGAGAAAGGAGGATCATTAGTAGAGAAAGGCTAAGCAGGGCGGAATTAAACAGAACAAAAAGTGCCTCGGGTTTCAGAAGTTGTGAAACGAAAGACAAAGCGCGAAACAGAATGTATGCCTGAAGACGGATAATGAGAGATAAAGGCAGGGACGACAAAAAGAAGAAAGTTCCAACAGTGGAAGGAAATGGAAGCGCTTCTCTGGAGAGGTGGACACAACAAAACAAACTGCGAAAGCCCCTGAACCAGTTCTTTCTCTTGTGAAGCTTAAATTGGCAGTAGACACCCTGAAGTCACAGGTGGCTGCTCCATTTTTATACTAGCTGCTAAAACGGTACATTATGTGGTTATGTAGTTTGGCGTCTACACATCCACTCCTAGTGTATATGTTCATTCGATGTTTGTAATTCCTTTGAACCGTCACAGAATCTTCATTTTTGCAGTGATGTCCGGTCAAAACAAATGTGTGTAGGGTGTAAAGTTGGCTGGTGTTTAAGTCAACCTCCATCTTGAAAACAAGGGGGAGGTAGACGAACCCGGCAATAAAGTTTCTTTATAAAACAATCCACCACGAATCCTCCCCAGGACCAGATAACACCAAGATAACTGAGTAAAGCAAACAAACCACAAACCATTGACACTCATGCAATTAGCATAAATTCTGCTGTGAGTTTTTCATCTATCAGACCCAAAACTTTCTCCTAGCTCACTTGCAAATGTTGTTCTTATCAAGATCCAGCTCTCTGGAAAGGAATTTGCAAAACAACCATAAAACTTGAGGTGCGAAACCACTTGACACAGAAAGACTTTGTTTGAATTCAAACCCCAAAACGGGGACAAATCATCTATCAAGCTTCATAAAACTCACACCAATGTGTTCAGAAGCAAATTTGGAACAATTTGACATGATACCGTCCTTTCTACGACGAGAAAAGTTATAAAATAAAAGTTTTAATTCAGAATGACGAGAAAGAGTAGCAAGGCACCACATTGCCATCCTTGGGTGGAGGTTATAAGTGCATCCCTGAAGGTACTCGTCTATAGAAAGAAATTAAACGGCATTAATATGTTGTCTTAAAGTTAAACACAATGTCATATTTTTCTGTCAGTTCTGTATATTACACGTTACATGTTCATGCATGCCTTTTATACAACCACTTAGTTATGTAAACGTGATCATGTCATGTTATATTAATTTGCTACGATGTCCAGATAATGCATGACTGAATTCCTAATTGTTGTTGTGTGTTCTTAACTATTAATAGGTATTAGACAAAGCAAATTTTCCATGCAATAATCATTCGATTCCATCTATTCATCCAATCAGAACTCTCACATGTATGTCAAAATGAGACATTAACTATTACACGCAACAGTTATGTTGTGTTTAACCATTTAACCTCCATAGGAGTGCAAACGCACAGTATAACCATTATAATATGTAGCTTTTTTTTAGTATGGGCTGTTGAAAAGAGAAATCTATACTCGACTCTGTGTGATTAAACCGAACAAAGGATTCAATGTGATCTAGAGGAGGGACTAGATCTGCCCTCCGCGGTAAATTTGAATTTAGCAGCAACGCCTCATAATCTTGGTGACGCCCCAGGATATAACATAAACAGAACCGACTACTACAACTACAGTAGTAGTATTTTGCATACATTCAGGGGACATTCTCTTTGTTTTTCTTTCTTCCATAGTCAGCTGGTCATGAAAACTTGAAAACTGATTATTATAATGCACTGGCTGTAGTATTTGCACTGTGATCAAATGCAACTGTGAACAATACTTAGATTTTTCCTTAGTCAAAATGGATCACCATGGACAGCTTGATCCATTGAGACCCTGCTGCTAACAATATGAAGGCTAAAAGCTAGTTAGAATTATAGGGACTGGAAACTGGGAATCAAGCGCATAATAATAAATTGATAGACAGAAGAGGAAAATTTCAGAATTTCATGAATAAATCTGTATACTGAACATAAATTTGGCCAAAAGTGAAATCCATGAGGTGACTCTCCACTAGGGTTCCTCTAATCACTAGTGAGCCTCTACATTGCCTGATTGTTCTTAATCATCTTTAAGATCCAGAGTCTGGTTGGACAGAACATGTGTGACACCATTTTATTTTATTAGTTAAACTAATATATTATATACTTTATTATATCCGAAAAATGTTTAAACCTTTTCCACCATTTTCCTAAAGTGCCACCCGGTTGCCAGTCTGCTGAGAGATTTTCCCATCAACACCACACCTTTGACATAATGTCACAAAACATAATGTGTCACACCATCACACCCACTAGCTACTTTGGCAGGTTGAATTTTATATACAGTTTTTCAGTTATAATGAAATTGCAATGTGACACTACAACTCCCATGAACACAAGCTGCACTGTGTTTGGTCAGTGGTTCACTGTGAAGCCGACTGTCTTTTGCTTCCAGACACTCATGACACTATGGTGGACGTGAACCAGAAGAGACGTGTGGCGGCAGGTGTAACAAAAACCTGAAGATAATCCTCACAAGGAGTATGTTGTAGTACTATCATACGGCATATGGACATCGACGATATTGTTGGTGCCCCGTGAGCTGAATGCCGTGTGACAGATGCTAATCAGCAAACTACTCTAACAGCCGAACTGACCGTGGGGGAGGATCTCTTTTGTGGTTGGGATTTTCAATCACAATTATCTCTTCCCAATTTTAAAGTATGTCAAATGTTTGGCTGGTGAAATGCGGAGTCACTAGTAACTTTGGAAAACCACTAGTCACCGCTAGTGAGAAAAACTTTCACTGCTGGTGAGAAAAACTTAATGTCTGGTCATAATTGTCATAATATAAATCTATAAAATCAAGACCAAGGAAT
The DNA here is from genome assembly GCA_033026295.1 of Channa striata. Taxonomy (NCBI): domain Eukaryota; kingdom Metazoa; phylum Chordata; class Actinopteri; order Anabantiformes; family Channidae; genus Channa; species Channa striata. The sequence continues at coordinate 2,473,570 of CM065180.1, read as the reverse complement.
TCCAGGTTAAAGCCCAATATGAATATTAATATGAATGTACACTGATTTGTAACAGTCCATGTAGAATATTAATTAAAGTTCAGAAGTAGCTATTACTGCATCCCATTTAAAATACTGTTTCTCAAACCAAACAATACGGCATATGTGGCTTTATTGTATTTCGTTTTCCTGCTCTGTCTGTCAGAGCTCTAACAGGTCCACATGTTTTTTTCTGTCTGTGTCCTCCAGGACTGGACAAAATATATCTGTTCTCTCCTTGTCCTCAACCTTTCTCTTTTTTCTTAAGGTCCGGAGAGTCACCGACGGTCACTGTGTTCTCTTTGACCTTTAATACACAATCTCCTATCGGGGTCCTGTATTAAACCAAGTCCTTATCAAAGGGAAGCAGAGGCTGTGAAAAGCATTTGATGTTGTGGAGAGCATGCTGCGCTACACTGGATCAATAAAGATCTTCACAATGCACTGAAGAGTCTGTCGACTATAGTTTCTCCTGAAGGACACACTGCGTGTGATGCTGCTTCCACCATTGTTGTGTGTGTGTGTGAGTGATGGAGAGAGATGTACCAGCTTCCTCTTTAACAGCGACTAGCTCAGTGACGCACTGCTGTTCTAAAAACTGAACAATTCCACATGCTCTCACATACTGTATATTCTGTGCATTTTCACCTTGGCATGCATCTCACACTTCTTTTGCTCTCAGGAGAGTGTCCTCTGTATTTCATTCTCCATCTGTCCACAGTGATGCTTAGTCCACTTTTTGTCATTTGCTGTATGTTCCGGGTGTATAATGTGAACTGGATCAAAACATTCATTCCTGTGCACGCTGGTCTACAGCCTAAGAAAAGAATCATCATCCTGCCAGATTCCAGCCTTAAAGCTCTACTGGATGATCCTCCTCCAGTCACACCATTTCACAGGGAAGTCATTTCACGGCCCTTAGCTGTCGTCACTACACATCACAACTCCTTTAATTGCTCTTGCCAAATTTACTGCCCCAATAAGCAAGATTTGGTACTTGTTTCCCACGTGCAATTTATATCCTGCTACCATTGCTGAGTGTAATTCACTTTTACGAAACTGTCAGAAATGCCACTCACAGGCTTGACTCCTCATGGCAAGCTGGTTTAACATTTACCAGGTAGACAGGATTTACATTTTAGATATCTGCAGTCAAAATTGTAATTCAAGGTATCTTTAATTATGTTTTTACTCGTCAGAATGTCTCACTGACTTAAATGGGAAAACGAATTTCAGATATCTACATTTCACTTTTGTCTGTCCGCAGTGTAACTTCCTGATATCTTTAATTCCCTTATAACACTAGTCAACATTTAAATTAAAGATATCTTGAATGACATTTTGACTGGTCACAATTCCAATTGAAGATATCTTTAATTTTTGGATGTCTCAAACCAACATATTTTTAGTCGAAGTTCAGTTATAGATATCTGAAAGTGAAATTATAACTAGTCAAAATGTGATTACATTCACTGTGATCACTGAACCAGCAGCTCAACTGACATGTTACCGTGACATTACAGATTTTTTGTAACAAATAACAGTACAGTTATATATAGAGAGTTAAAAAGTTTTGCCTACTTTAAAAGTTTAGTTGGCAGGGAAACCTTGCATGAATTATCCAAACTTAAAACTTCAATAGCACAATAACAAAGCAAGCTTATCAGGAAGTACTTACTGGTCCAAGAGCAAGAACGGCAGCTAAATATGCCTTATATCTCTTTTAGATATTTCATAATAAATGACAGACCAGTACTTATTTTTGTCCTGGTCTTGTTGATTTCTAGTTTTCTCATAGCCTCTTTCTCCAATATCACCTCCTCGAAACTCTTTGCTGCCTCCACCATCCTGAGCCGTGCTAAGAATAGCGGTAGTTACAATACCATCTGTCCATTATCTGTAACTGCTTATCCTGCTCAGCGTCACAGGGGTCTGGACAGGTCTCCAGAGCCACCACAGACACACACACACACACACACACACACAGATAGACAACCATTCACACTTACATTCAAAGTCACCAATTAACAAAACATATATGTCTTTGGACTGTGGGAGTCAATTGTTTTGACAGGTGAATACAGTACAAGCTCAAGTGTGGAGGAAGAAAGAATTCGATCTTGATCCAAACCATACAAGCTGCTTTGTGAAGCAAGGCGAAGGTCGTGGCCTTGCATGGCTGCTCCAGGAAGAGGTTCATTGATCTTTATTATGATATACAGAAGGATTTTAGCAGTAGAATAAATTCAGAGGTTTAAAACATTCTGTCTGCAAATGTACATCTCCAAAAGTAATTTGGAGCCTCATCATGTTGCAAGACAATGAACCAAATCTGTCAAATTGATAAATGACTTGACCAGAGGGAAAAAGTAGAAGGATTTCGACGGAACAACCAGCAGACCTTAACCCAAGTAAACATGTATTTCACCTGCTGAAGAGGAGAATAAAGTATGGTCCTGCATCAAAATTAAAACCAGGGGGGTGATAAAACACCTGGTAAAAAAATGCAGCTTTTAACATTTCACATGCCTAAACTTCCAAATCACAAGCGCAAATGTCACACTCACTAGCACAGAAAGAAGAGCTGCATGAAGAACTGTCTTTTTTCTTCTCAAATGTTTTTCTCCCTATAATTTTGTACATTTTTTAAAACCTTTTGAGATTTATTTTTTTGACTGCAATTCTTGTCTGCCATCTGAACTTTTAAAATTGTTGTAGAAAAGGAATCTGAAATCCATAATGAAATTCTTTTGAATAACATTACAATTGTTAAAACTTTCACCCAGTCTTTAGGTTCCGAGGGCTTAGACTCTACAAGAAACTGAATAACACTGGATACTAAAAACATCCAGTGTCTAAAACCAGACGCGGCATCTGTCGCCATCACATCTCGCATCAAAATCATTTTTGTTATTAATACCAGTGTTGTGTGGGATGCACATTTTCCCTTCCCAGCCATGTACCATAAATTGATTAATATAATTATTGGACATCATACCTTAGATGCATCTGTTTATAGTTTGAGTCTCTAAAAGCACCATATTTATTTAGCTCAAATCTTAAATCTGCACACGGGCGGATATTTAGCAGGGAAGAACTAAAATGAACATAATCACAACAGATATTCACTAGTTTGGTGTTTTGTTGGGAGGCGCTGTTAAAAAAGGTAGGTGTTTAGTTGGGTAATTATTAATTCAAGTACTTGTAGCAATTTGCAAGTATTTGTATGAAAAATTGAGATAGTTGTGCCTTTTGTTAAACTTCAAACCAGTCACAAGCCAAGTAGACATGTCTACTTTCTTCCATTGGGACTATGGGGGGCACAATAGCAAGGAAGTTCCTAATTTAACATCTGCAACGCTGGGCCCAAGTGGAGACTCCACAGGGCTCCCGCAAGACCCCTCCCCCGACTTACCAACCAACAATATTTACTGCCAGTACCGGCTCCCAAACTGCGTGTGTGTATGTAAACCTGAGCACAAAAGCTCTGACCAACACAGAGCCGACAGTTATGCACTTTGCACAGAAGGAAAACTATCAAATCGAGAGGGCAGAAACGTTTGAAATGGACGGAAATGGTTTCTGCTTGAGAGTGGGAAATTTAGGTAGGTAAAACGTGAAAACTCGCAGCTTTACAGTTTTTACTTTGTGTTTTAGCGCCCTCTGGTTTGAACTCTGACATAACGAACAACAGCTGAAGTACAGCCCAATCATTCCTCCGCCTGACCACCTATTCCTCATTGACTATCAGTTCCTCTGTAAACATGTTTGTCCTCATCAAAATTCCTTTAGCTTGTCTGTCGACTTAAATCTTGATGACCCGAAGCTGACTTTGCTGACTTTGCTGCTTGCGACTTCTGTCTGTGTCTGAATTACTCACCTGCTGGCTTCTGATCTATGTATGTGCCCTGAATGCTCTTCGTGTCATTTCTTCCTGACTGTGTTTACCTCCCAGTCTGCTTTATCCGCCTTAAGTCTACGTTTGGCTTATTTTTCCTTGCTGTTTGCAACAAAATACAATAAACAACACAAAAAATATAATGCACCTCTTCACTTTGTATTGTAGTATGGTGTTATTATTATAATTTGTCATTCATTCAGTTAGGAAAAAAATGTTCAGTTGTTAAAACTGAAAACTAAACAACTGAGATTTAACATGTTTTCCATTCTATCCAGACATATTAAGTCCACACATATGTAGGATTTGTTTTTATCCAGGCATTTAGTCAAATCTTATCCAAGTGGCATAATTTTTGTGGATGATGCTGTCACCACCTGTAATTATGTACCAAATACTTGCAAATTGCTTTTGTAAAAGTGGATTGGCCTTGCGTTATACTGTTTGTGTTCAAGATATAAGGGGAATAACCTGCCTAGCGGACATTTTAAAACCATGCTCATGTGACGGATCTTCACACTGCATTGCACTGCAGTCAGTGGGTCTTCATGGTAAAGTGTAAAGCAAAGCTTAATCAAAGCAGTGAGAGGGAAGGCTGAGCTTCAAATAGCAATAAAAAAAACTGTTGTACTTAGCAGAAGAACACACAGAACATTTTATTTTACCTCTGTACTGTGGGCGGAGGGCGCGGTTGTTGGGGCAGTTACGGCCCTTCTTGCTGAAGTTGATGTTGGTGCGGATGCAGCGCTGCAGCAGAGGCTGGGCGGGCCGGGTGTTGTCGCTCATACTCAGGAAGATCTTATAGGGCTCGTTCTGGCTGAGGAGGCGCAGGGAGTGCATCTATGGAGACAGGTTTTAAAGAACAGGTGGAGATGAAACATTTTTAGTGCTCAAAATGTTCCGTTTCAATTTTTAATACAATTCAGTTCAGCTAGGGGGAACTGAAATGAATAAGTTCGGATATTTGAAGCTGATCCAAATAAAAGTTTGAGTCATTTGTATGCGCACATATAATAATCTTGCTTGCTAAAAATGTTCCTCCTTTTCATGTCTGCAAATGTTTCACCCGTAAAATTCTCAAGTGGACTTTCAAGTGCATTTTCTTCCATGTATTGAGAGCAGTAAACCCTCATTTCTTACAGTGTCGTCGTGTTGTGGGTGGAAACAACAATGCAGGAAAAGTTTCATTGTGCTAAGCTAAGCTAATTTTCTATGCATGTTTCTATCAAGATACGGAGAGTTCAATATTCAGAGCCTCTGCTTGGCTGCTAATTGCGGTCAGGGCAGGTACATCCTGTTGCTTTCATTGTCCAGTCCAAGCTTCACTTTGTGTGGTCGTGCGTTGTCAGCAGAGGCCACTCAAGCATTGGTCCTTGAGTGGCCCAACCAAAGTGTAGTCTGTAAGCCTCAGAACAATGTACAATTATAAAATAAAATTATAGGCAACACAAAGGACAGAGTGAGATGGAAAAGGGTGATCTGCTGCGGCAAAGGGAGCAGCCTAAAGAAAAAGGAAATTATATTGTCATTAGTGTGTAATCTCCAGCAAATAGTGGCACAGTCCAAAAAAAGCGACTGTGTGTGAGCCTCAGAAACACAACTAGTTTTGCTACTTTATAGAGTAGATGAATAAAGCTAAAATTACATGGTCAGGTAGTCTAGGGGCTAACTCAGATAAAGTAGTGATTGGGGTTACTATGGTGAAAATAAATGTCTCAAAGCTACATCTGTATCTAAAGAAGCATCAGTCTGCTGGTAATTAAGGTATTACAATTTAGACATGTTGTGTCCACAAAGTTTATAAGAAACAATAGAAAATAAAGAGAAACCCAAAAGAGGTTTGTCTAAGATGACTACACTGATCTACACTTCTTTTTAACCTGGTTCAAAGTACAATACCACCAAGTCTCTTGGGATTTTCAGCCTCTACCTTAACTTTAAAAATGCCTGAGCCAACTCCCAGAAAAGTAAAGATGAAGGTTTTTATAAAGCAGGAGCCTTTATTTGAAAGAGTAGGTGAAAAACCTCACAAAATATAACCCAGTTTAATTTTCAAAACTGGTATCAGTTGCTGTATAATTTTTCCCCGATCAGTTAACAGAAAATACATGTATGTACATGATACACACATACCTGCTCTAAACAGCTGCACATTACTAGAAAGCTATATGAGCACATGGCGAATTTGCACTTTGGATCGTGTAACTCTTGACAACTAAATGTACGTACTGATTATACAAGCCCGAGGAGCGCGCTCACTGAGATACTTCTATCCACACTTGGTAAGAAACTACACACACAAAAAAGTAATGCTAACATACCAGTAGCATCCCTGTCCCTATGTGCTGTCCTCCCATCATCATAATGCTGTAATCCTACACATGTAGTAAACAGCAGCTTTAAAACCAGTCAGTATCGGTCCTGATCGACCAGCCTCACTGTCCACACCGCAGGCACCAGAAACCAGACCCATGCAGCTCTGCAGCATGTTTTTTGGAAAAACACAATCATAATTTTCTTTAAAATTATAAATTTTTATAAATACACCAGCTTAAAACAACATATTTTTGTTGTTATTTTGGCTATAGATATACTATAACTAAAAGTTTATTTAAAATCTGAAAAGGTTTGCTGTGCCAGCTGCCTCTTTGGATGTGCCGTCATTCCGGTTTAACTGGTGCTGGATCATCTGGTGATATTAGGGTGCGTGAGGCCATGGTAGAGATGGCAGTGGAAAGTACAGCTGACTGTGGCGTTGCCTGTTCAAAACTCCACAAATATTAACAGTCGTTGTTGGTACAAGTGTTTGTCTCATGTATCACATTTCCTGGGTTTCAAGTCGATTTAAAAACGAAGCTGTGTCATAGTGTGATCGACCCAGATCAACTTGTGATACCTCTGCATCAGCCATCAGCGGAGCATCATGTCACCGTTAGAGGAGTAAATATCTTTCGTCCATCTCTATGTGTGTTTTCTCCACAAGCTTTTTCCACATTATACATTTTGTCACGTGCCCGTCACGATCTCTGTAGAAAACTACCATTAGTTTTGGTGTGGGACGCTGTAACTTCGCCAATTATTGTTAAGCTCACATATTCTAAAGTTTTAACACTGAATACAGCACAAATCCAGGTAAAGTGGGACATATTTGTTGATCAGCTGGGAAACTGCCTTTAAATTAACCCATGAGCAAATTATACAGATATCTTAAATATGTCTTAAGATGTCCTACTCAATGGTGGAAGAATTATCAGTTAATAATAGTGAACCATTGGGTGTTGGAAATGTTGGATTTAAATGTTACAACTGGTGAAAAGTGCAGCTCAACCACTGAAAGGAAAAGACAAAATATTGCTTTCACCAATGTACCAAAGTGTACTGTTTTTCATTTTACTTCTTTTAGCATCAGATATTTGGTTAATGACTTTGATGGAACTGGCTACTTTAGGCCAGGTTGTGGCCTTTAAGGTTGTGGCGGATAAATACAACAAAATAAAAAGATGCCAATGGCATAAAAACTGGTATTTCCAAACTATAATAATGAACGTGAATCCACTGTGTATGCAACTTTATTAGCAGTGTCCTCGTAATATCGCGCCAACATCGTAACATGAGTAACGGCCTCTCAGCCCCACACTCTCTGGTCGTAATGGAGAGAATTTGACTTGGAGAGAAATAAAGTGGCGGCTCGTAGGCTAAAGAAAACCTTCGTCTCTACTCCTGCGTGTGTGTGTGTGTGTGTTTTTGTGTGGATTTATCCGGGCTGCTTGTTACGTACCACGGGTAGGGACAAAAGGTAACACATGTGACAGAGGCGAGCATCCTGACATGCGTCAAGAGTAAGTCATGGACAGATGTGACGGAGCGAATCCAGTCATTTTCCAAAATAAAACATCGGCCAGAATCAGATAGTAAATAAAACAGAAATAATGTAAGTTATGTATTTTTTCTGTGCAGCCTGGGGGTTGGGGACCCCTGATCTACACCAATTTTTCGATTTCCTTCTGGTATGTAGTAAAGTATGAAGCAAGTGTCCTACGTCTAATCTTTACTTTGGTGCTAAAGTGAATGTGCTCTGCTTCTGTCAGTCACAAATACCAGTAGTTAGATTAGTAAAGCCTTTAAATGGGACTGAATTAATAACTAGAATATTGTTTGAGAAATGCTGATCACAAAATAACGTAAAACATTATTTAAAATTATTTTCTTTATATCTTCAAACAGTTGCTTACCCTTCATTTGGCAGTGCTTTTAAATTATGTGGGCTAAATAATATACAGCATACTACCCCTGCTATTGTAGGAATGTAGTTTATATGACTTGATTATTAATAAATAAATTCCTAAATCATTACTGTGAAAAAAAAATTAATGAGTAGCAGACACTCTTAAATCTAACTGTGTTTAAAGGTGTGTATTTGATGACTACAGTGTGGCTCAGATGGTAGAACATCATCTACAGAGTCAATGGTTCGAACCCTGGAAACACCACACTCGCAAAATGGCCTTTGACAGGATTTGGAACCCCCGGATGCCTTTGATGTGTGAAAATGTGCTGATCCTTTTGGACAAATGTTCTGCCAAATGACTCAATGTAAATGTAGTGTAGTGCAAACCTTGTAATTAAAAAAATACTGCGTTTGAAAGTATGAGCAATATTAGGTGAGCTGTCAATTGTCAACACCTATAACAAAGTTACTATGAACAGTAGAAATAAGAGGTGTTAACTAATTGTAATTTTACAAGACTTTGTCTACTATGATAACTGTCTTTATCTTGAGGTGAACTCTGAAAATTATTGGTGATATCTGCTTTTTTTTTGAATCCCTGATGATTTTTTTCTCCCCCATGCAGCTAAGTTACAGTGATTTCCATAATGAAGAGGATTCCACATTTAATATACTTTGTCAAAACCAGTGTCAACGTTTTTGTTTTTAAGCAATGTGGAGAAATTAACTTGATAAGAAGACTGAAGGAATGTTTATTTCCTGGTCTTCCGGCAAGGGGTCCCGAAATACCACGCCTACTACACATCTGGCTCACGCACACAAATATTAGCAGACAATCTGAATCAGCGGTAAGTCTTGAACCCCGGCCACAATATCTTTAGATTTGCTCTTTACTTGGTGTGGTAGGCCTTTTCCAAAGGCCACCATGAAACATGCAGGTTACATTAAGGTTCATATGAAGTTAGTCAAAGGCATGTCATCTGTATGACAGACGTGTCAATGTCTTGTGTCTCAGACAACATTGGTCCTAAAATCTGAATTGTTGTGCACTGTTGAAATGAGCAGGGTTAGCTTGCTGATTTGATTTGATAATGCATGAAACCTGCTGACAGCCTAACCGAGAACAAATTGAATACGGACCTACTGAAATGTTTCTAGCTTCAGTCACTCCTATTTATGGTGAAGTGACATTCCTGTTTCCTATTTCATACTATCTATCTATATCTATTCTTTACTTTGTATATTTGTGACTGTTATGCAGCACAACATCGAGCCATATTTCCTGCATATGAAAAACCCTTCTTAGATATAATTTATTGCTGATTTATTAATAACATATTATGCAACTTAAGTTGGTGTTAGCACGAGATTCAAAACCAAATCAACTCATATACATTTATTCTCTCCAAAAGATGATAATCTCTGGTTTCCTCTATGATGATTTATACATGTAACACTTAATAAATGAAAGTCTTCTTAATTCAAGTCTGTGCAAAAGGCAGGAAGAGAGAGGACTTTATTAAACTGTTTAGTTGAGAAAGAGACAGGGCAAAATACTTCAAAAAGACAAGCTAGAGAAATGAGGAAAGTGTATCAAAGTAAAAGGGATGAAGATGATTAGAGAGACTTGACAACAGAGTGTGAACAAAGGATGAGTGAGTTTGGGTGGGAGTAAGTAAAGTGAGACAAATTTCCGGACAATATATGAGCTATCTTCACGATGCATTCAGGTGAGCACCATGCTGCACTTTGAGCTGGGAGCCTTTGGGAGACATAGAGAGGACTTTTGGTCCCCCAAACCACAACATGAGGTGCAGATATAAGGCCAGGTACATACTCATTTAGCTACTTCATGTCCTGTGTAATTTATAAGTTAGCACATATGTATTGCATTTAGATTCATCGGTTTCATTTTGTTTGATAAGACTCAAGTTTCTCTGTGTCAGTCCAGTGACAGGCTGGACATTTTCCCAGGGTACACCCTGTCTCTGTCAGCTGGGAAAGGCTCCAGCACCCCCTTACAGGATAAGTAGTAAAGATATGAGATGGGTGGACTTTTTATGGGATAGTGCACATTAATCAACAATAACAATAGCAGCTTCAGTGTAAATGTGACAGGATAAGCTCCATACATCATTTGCACATATATTATTATTTTTATTACACTCTGTCCCAGCAGCATTAAACTGACGATAAAATCATCAAAGCATAAAACACTCTAAAAACGTTAATCTATCAAAATCTCTTGAAATATTAAGGAGAACATGTCTCAGGAGATTTAAAACATATTTTAGGTTTAGTTTTAAGAGTGTTGTATTTTGTGAAAGGGCACATTTTGAGGCTGACACTACTGAGAGGCAAAAGCTGCACAGTTTAAAATTTGTAAAGTTTTGTGTGCCCTGTGCACATGCAGAACATTTTATTACATAACTGTTACAACATCACATTGTCCTCTGTCTAAACTGCTTAGTGAAAAGTAGATTCTTTCAGTTACAGGTTATGAAGTTGCTGTAATTGTTGTTACTTTTCCACATCACAATTATAGAATCTACACGTACCTGCATCTGTGTCACATAGATGGGTTTATTGATGAGAATCCATGTGGACGTCTCATAGCAGGGGGGTATAGTGATGGAGCCCTCATAAGTGATGTAACGCGTGGTGTCGGGGTAAAGGTCAGCTATGTTCAGCCCCATCATTAGGAATGCATCATCTTAAGAAAGTGAGAGTAAAAAAAAACATTTAAGTTATGAAATGTGTTGAGTAAGTCTGAAAAAAACTCTAAAACAGGGGAATGTAGAATCTATTAGTTTGGTTGTGGGTGTAAAACAGGGTATACGCCTATAATGCTTGGGCCATTTGAAAAGAGTCATTACACTGACTAACAAAAATGTTGCATTTGTCAGAGCAAAGGGTGTGTGTGATATTGAATTGGATTGTTCCCATGGTCACCTCCCATTTGTGTGGTGTCCCACAAGCTGAAGAATTCAGTTTTAGGGTTCAAGCCTGCTTTTGTTAAGGTTAATGTACATTTCCAGGGGATTTATACACTGTAAGTCATGTACTGTCCTAAGTCACAATACCAGGATTTGGTGTGTGCTTGTGGTTGTGTAGCACTGCTATGTTTAGCCTCATTAACAAGAGGGAACTCTCCAGAGGGCCATGCATGTTCCCAGAAGAAACTGGACAACAGATTTCAGCAATGAAGCCTTTCTTTGTAGGGAATTAATGTTCTTAGTGAAGAAGAACAGCAGAAAACGTCTTTGTGGGAGTGTTGCATACAAGAGAAAAAAGAGACTAACACACCTTGGTCTAATAGTTTTAGATCTCAAATGTGTCTGTCTGTCAGACGTTTGGGTGGCAGACCACTTTGGCACACTAAAACATTTAAAAAAAAATCAGCTGGATGAACTGACATTATGACAGGACATTGACTGGCATTTGTGGTCCGCAGAGGAAAGTACCGGCACAGGGATGTGGCGGTACATGTGTGCCCAGGGGTGGAAACATGTCTCCCTAGAGAGACGAACAACAGACAGGGGCTGTAGAGGCCTGCTTTACACGTCTGAAATAGCGATACATGTCCCAACATTATACTTAGAACTTATATATATCGTAGAGGGAGTGTTACGTTACGTTTATAGTTGATTCTGGTGATGGTGTCTCTATTGAGCATACGGTTGAGGAAGGTATTGGAGTTTTCAGAGAGCTGAGAGATGAAAAAGATAAAGAGAATTATACAAAACAAACTGCAATGCAGCAAAACATCTGTAGCAAGTAGCAGAAGAAGTGAAGCAGTGAAATGTTTTCCTTGTATAGAAGAATGATCTGACAGGCGCTTTTAACTATCCCAGTATAAATATCCAGTATAACTGAGTGACCTTATTAAATGATCACATAGGCTCTTTCACAATTGTATTTGTGTCTTCACTCAGTTCCACTATACTCTCAGCAGGACATACTGACCTTTATGAAGATGGAGACCACAGCAATGCCATACGGGCTCTTAGCTGCCTCACTGTAGTTGGCATACAGATCCTGGTTATAATGGATAAGCTGGACCTGAAACACAAGCACACACATACAAACTAACTATAGAAACTCTAGCACTATAGTGCAACTGCAGAAATATGACTTATAGTTCTGATTAATGTACATATCTCCCGTTTCCATTATGTATGTACAATATTTTATGACGGGGAAAAAAGATTTGTTATTTTGAAAGTATCATTTCCAGCTCTTTGGTTAGAACCAGCCAGTAGTGGACTCAGGGCTTTGAGGCCTACCTTCCTTTGAGCTTCAAGCCTCTGTTATAGACACATTAATTTCTTTTGAATTTAGTGAAATAACAAGTTTAATTTAATGAAGAGTTAATAATAAAGAGTATTTTGCAGCAGGGTCGTACGGTCTGTCCCTAATGGTAAGTTAACAGAGTCTAGTGAAACGCTGTATTTGTATGGTGGACTCGTCTCGTAATTGTGTGTAAAGCCTACGACCGTTATAGAGCACAATTTAATCCAACCGAGGATAATGGGAAATAAAAGGGAATAAAGCAACACAGCTAATGAGCTACAGCATCTTTCTCCAGAGATCCTGCACTCCATTCATTTATTTAACATACTTTTTCTCACCTGTCGTTTGTTCACACCTTGTTACCTAACGAGGATCCATAAAACCAGAATAAAACCACTTCTAGTCATAATGGGTGGTGGAGTTGTGCCTTACAGTGCATTACAGTCTAAAGTAGCTCTAATATTTTGACCCTCTCATTCATTTCAAATAACGCTCCACTACACACTTTGACCTCAATAATAAATGCCTAGTAGAATTATCAGAGTTTATGGCAGAGCTGCTTTATTAGATTGCATTAATCGCCTTAATGAGTAACCAGCAAAACACATGTTTGTAAAGAGGCAAAAACATCAATCTTTCATCATTAACCTCTAGCTACCTTTCTTACTGTGCACCCAGGACAGGTCAGCAGACAATGATTAACACCTCTGTGCAATTTAGAGTCAGCAATTAACCTAGAATGCATGTGTGTGGACTGTGGGAGGAAGTACCCAGAGGATGTAAGCAAAGAGAAAACACGCAAACTCAGCACACACAGGCTGCAGGTAGATTTGAACCAGGAAGCAGCAAAGACAACCACTTCCCCGCCATCGTTAACGCATGTTCTGTAAAGCTTCATTCATACATGCTGCTTCCCATCTGATGGATCTGTACACACCCATCGAAGCAAACGTGCTTTTGATAGTTAGGAATATAAACATGAACGTGAGATGATAAAATTTATGTGATACTAAGCATTTAACCTGATTTGTTCCATAAAACACACACACACATATATATACATACAGTATATGGCCAAAACAAATTGTACTATAAGGAGCTTTCTTTTGACCTCCATGACAACATTTGGTGGCAAGACTTAAATAAGAGCAAGGATATGAAACAATTTCTAAAGCTTGAGGGGTCATATGAGCACAGTGGCTTCAATAATTGTGAAATGGAATGGACATTCACTTTAACAGAGCTTCAGACGTACTTTGCAAAGATGAGAGGACCTGCCAGAAGGATGGCCATCTGGAACACTGATTGATAGGTACCTCGACAGATTCACTATTTGGGTTCAGCTTGCACCTAAACATGAAAGCCTTGTGCAATGGCTGCATTACTGCTGCAAGAAACTACCTGTCACCACAACGTGCTTCATCTTACTCCAACTTACGAACAAGATTCTGAAATGCTTGCATGCCTTTACCTCAATCAGTTTGTTACTGTGTTGTCTTTTACCTCTCCAGGAAAGCCCTGTCCATTGAGGAGGTGCTCTGAACCCTGGGAGTCCTCACTTCCAAAGTGGAGGCGGACCTCCTCCAGCCGATAGCTGTAACCTAGGGGACCCCCTGAGATGTTCACCAGGTGGGCTTTGTCTGGCCGCAAGGACACATGCTTCCCTGTGTTGTACATGGTGCCGCCCATCTAAATAGAAGAAAAACAGAGAGATAAAAACAAATGATCCTATGGCCTCTGTACTACTTCAGTATGAGATGACAGGTGTTTTGGGCTTGTTTTATGCTTTACAGCAGCAGTGGTATTGGAAAAAAAAAAACGGAAAAGGAAACTTCAGCTGCAGAATAAGCAATTAAGGATCTGTGAGGCATTTAGCAACTGCAAAGAAACTAGTGAGAAAGAATGTTTTTATAGCAATACTTTGTCATTTTAGGATATTTGCTTTTATAAGATGAATACCTGTCATTTCTGTTCGCTTAATTACAGCGAGCAGCTGGTTAACTTGGAAAGTAGTGAAACAGCTAGCTTATGCCTGTCCCAAGGTAACAAAATCAACCTACCAGAGCCTTGAAAGCTCCCTAATTAGCACTAATGAATTTGCTTTAGAGGTCCTGATTGTTAATGTGTGCTTATAGCTATTAAATGAAAATTGCAAAGGCTTGCTGGGATTAATGATCCATGCTACTAGTCAGTTTGATGTGAGCTTCAGTGTATGAGAGAGGTGGTAGACTGATGGCTTAGGGTGTGAAATCCATCATATTAGGTTTTTCATTTTTCTGACACAAAGTAAAAAAATTTGCAGAGCAGTACAATCAGCTTCACTGCTGCATCCATGTCAACCCAAGAGCCATCGCGGAACAGTATTCAGGAGTAGGTCATCACTGTAGGTGTGTGCATGTAAAACCGAAGAAAAAGCATAAGATTGACCTTAGGATGCATCCCAAGCAAAACAAGAAAGTAAAACCAGAGGTGTATACAAGCAGACAGCTGGATTACTTTAAATAGAAGATCAATTCTGTTAGACAAATATAAGGAAATGAAACTGTTTCATGTAAATGTAGGTTTGCTATCAACATCAATTTCATATGGCTTTACAGGAATTTTAAGTTGAGGAAAAAATGCTTTGAAGACTGAAAAGTCCATGGCAAAAATTTGACTATACATCTTTAGTTGACAAAAATAATCTAATTATTAAAATTATCTAATAATTTGTAAGGTATGAGCTGATCAAACAAACCAAATAGCTTTGGTCACAGTTGATTTAAAAAAAAAGGAAATTAAAGCAGAAAATATATGATGATTATATTCTGTCTTGGAATCATCATTGGGGGGTGAATGGAGTGTAAAGAGCTTTGAGTACCAACAGATAGAAAAGTGCAGACCATTTACCATCTTCAGATCATCGTATCCATTTTACTTCAACTGTAAAACCAGGTTCAGGTTTCAGCATGTTCTTTTAGAAAACTTATGGATGGCACCTTTGATACAAAGCCTAAATTTTGTAGGTTGAGCGTGGGTAAACTGCATGTTGATCTTTATTTTCTGCAGCAACTAGTCTGTTTAAAGCTGGGTCACTGTCCTATTTCCTTGCTTCTCTCTATTCACTGTGTCTGAAAAATGACTGCATGCATTAAAGGAGTGTGTTTGGTTGCTCATTTGGCTGCTGGTAACACATAAGCTATTAATGCTAACTTTGTGCTTTTCAACCATAACCATCATACATGTTATACGACACTGATTGCATTCATATATTCATTACTGTTGCTAAGGAAGAAGCACTGTCTCAGTTTAATTGCGGCATGCCACGGCTGGAGCAGTATGGAACAAAATCATTACTCACCATCTTGAAATCTGTATATATCCTAATCCTTAAAGAAAACACAACATTAGGTTATAAGAAGCTAAGGATTTAGAATCTAAAAATGACAGATTTTAGCTCCTCTACATTTAGCATAGAAGCTATGCACTTTAGTGAATACTGCAGAATCAGAGACATTTTAAGGCCTTTTATGAGACAAATGTCAAGACAAATATTTTTACCCCTAAACTCTCTTCCTTTTTATGATTCTTTTTTATACAGGTGTTCTATGTTTGATTCATCTGTTAACCATACAAACACTGTAGTAAATTGTTTAGTTAAGCATGAGAAATGGCACATGAATACTTGTACAATTGTAAGATTTGATTATTAACAACAACAACAACAGTCTGAAGTATCACCAGGGATTTAAAAGCATCAAAATGAGTTTTCAGCTGTCCTGAAAGAGAACGACCGTGTAAATGGTTTGAGGTTGGGGGAGAATGATAGTGCTCCCTAATGCACAGTCGCCTTACAGTGAAGAGCTCCTGGGTTTAAAACACTCTGTGTATGACCCTGTGGTTATCTGCATGTCAGATGGTATAGGGTCCATCCCATGCCCCTCAAAAACACAAGTCACTAGCATAATGAATGGATGGTTGATTTTGGACGCATAAAAACATCTCACTAAAACCAACTGGCCCATAATATACTGGGCTGCGGCAGTTACAGAGCGACCTGGACAATAACCTTGAGGCAGTGAATGCACTTTTTGTGCATAAATAAAGTGATGTATTGTCATACACTCACTTCAAAAAAGGACTTCCTCAATTCACAGTGGTAGCACAGGTGTGCCTTTATGAGAAGCAGAAAGCTCAGATCTCACTTGAGGAGAATATTCTATTATATCACTGGCACTCAATCTTGGTACTCAAGTACCACGGCTCTACTTGTTTTCCATCTAGCCCAGCACTACCCACTGCCGATTGCCTGGGTCAGGGGTGTTCAGTCAATGGGAAGCTAGAAGATAACAGATAACAGATGAGGATGGAGTGGGGTAAGACATAATGAATTGGTAACTTCCAGCTTCTGATTGATGGAATCAAGCAATTCCAAATAATCAACAGTGGATAGAGCAGTGTTAGCTTGAAAACAAGCAAAGCATGGGTCCTTAGCCTAGGGGATCTCAATCCTAAGAACCGGGGCTGAGAAACCCTGCATTAGAAGATGAGGTCATTGCACAGCATATTGGACTTGGTAATTGCATGTGGGAGATCCCTGCAGTGGACTGAGGAAAACAAGTCAAACATACTCTTAGTAAGCCAGTATAAACAGGTCAAAGCTGTTTGATGTGCAGTCTTGGAAAACCAAACCAGCGTGAGGCAAATCTTCAAAGCCTTCACATGTTGCCAAGCATATGATGTAATCAAAAGTACTGTATGGACAGAGTCAAGACCAGAGGGTCGAAAGAGGAAAAAAGACAAGAGCGGGGAAAATAAAAAGGGATTATAATAAAGTACTGAAGAAAAGCCACTGCCTATAGAAAATAAAGAGATTATATACTGCACATGCAGAGTTTAGGAAAATAAAAATATGAGAAAGAGAAAAAGAAAGGAAAGAGATTTATTAATGGCAGACTTGGGGAACTTGCATGAGACAGGTTTAAAAAAAATGGAATTCAGTTGGAGGCATCTGGATCACATACCATCCCCTCCAAAAGTGTTGGAACATTTGTTTTTTTGCTGTACACTACTGACCTCTGGGTTTACAATCATAAGATATATACACAAGATTTTACACTTTAATAGGTTAAAACATAGACAGCACCGTTTGTGTCCGATCAGCTGCTAACAGGACACATCAAGCAAGTAAATTATAATACCTTATAATAGAATTTAAAAGTTATAAAGCTTAATACAACTTTACAACTTATATATTTGAAACGACTTAATGAAACTACAGCACACAAATAAAGGCACAGCTCAAATTTTACAATTTTCTCCGTGTGCTGGTCTGTGCTTTTGAAAAAAAAAAAAAAAAAAAAAGTGTATATATATATATATACACATATATATGTATATGTATGTACACACACACACACACACACATATATACATACATACATATACATATATATACACGCACAAACACACACACACACACATATATATGTAATTATACATACATACATATATACACACACACACACACACACACATATATATATGTGTGTGTAATTATATATATATAATTAATGTTATCATGCTCTTTTAGAGTTGAAAGGAGAAAAAACAATTCCAAGAAACATGAAACAAAAACATAATAACACACAGTGGAGAATGAACCTGCACATGTTTTTCAGCAGTGTTATTTAACAATAACAATACAGGTTATTCAGTTTAAAGGATAACTTTAGTCATTTTATAAATTAACGATTAGCACATACACAACCAAACCAACATTAAATCCGCTTTAGTCATTTGTTTTTAACCTACAGCCTGCCTTAGCTTGGTGTCATAGATCTAACTTGACATAAATAGTGTTCAAACTGATCATAAACTGACGTCATAAATCCACTGGAGGTTTCAAGCAAGTAGAGTTGACCAGCTGCGTTACAAAGAAGGAGGGAGCAGACCCCTACTGGCCACCCCTGGTGCCACCCCTTACCAGATTCACAAAGTGGTGGCACCTTGTAAATATGGCAGGGCAAGCAAAGTGATGTCAGAAGAAGTGTTTCTGTTTAATGAGATGCAAGTACAAGAAAGAGTAGATTTTTCAAAGAAAGAGGGAAAAGAGTCCTGTTTTTAGCAGTTTTTTTTTATATTGGAAGTGAGGTTGCTAAGCGTGCAGAGTTTGGCAGCTCATTCTACCATTATGGGATCCCTGAGCTGTGTGATCCAATCACTCCAGATCCAGTGTTGATGCTGATGTTATGTTGTATTGTGTCGAAGGTCTGGCTGGAAAGACAAGAACTTCAGTCTTGGGGAGGCTAAGCGAAAGATGTCTTTCTCTCTTTCAAGCATAGACATCAGAGAGACAGGCAGAGATGTATAGCAGTGATAGGAAAAGCCATGTGACTGGATGAGAGAGCCGAAGGAAAAAGTATAGATGGAAAAAAAAAGATGACCAAGGCTAAGCCCTGCGGTACACCAGTGGAGAGGCTATGACAGTTAGAATGACACTCCTGCCAGGATACCTTGAAAGTTCATCCAGACAAATAAGACCAAAGCCAGGATAAAGATGATCCAGAGATGCCTTGATTTAGAAAATGGCCAACGTTATCTTTGAAGTCTCTTTTATTCTTTGAGGGCTTGAATTTTTAATTAGTAATTAATATGACTTAAGAGGTCAGTGGATATAAGAAAGTATGAAAACAGAAAAAATGGAAAGATCCTCATGATGCAAATATATTGAAATGCTGAATTATGCTTAAATGCTACACTACAAAGAACTGGGAGAAAACAGCACTGCCGTTTGTACTTGGAGGAATGTCATGGATTATTGTTTTCAGTAAAATGTCCGAAAAAGAGGGAGGAATCTTCATACCGTTGTTACTAACAGATTTAATCAAAAGAGAAACTTACTGACAAAGACACACAAATTAGAATAAGTCAAACAATTTCACATTCAGGAGGAAAAAGAGAAAGTGAAATAGAGTTAGCAGAAATGTCATAGAGACAGGCAGAATAATAATGAGGAAAAGAAAAATATGATGAAAAAAGAAAAGGACAAAATGTCGACAGAAGGAGTTTAAGAGACATACAGTGAAGTTAAATATTTAAACAATGTTACTTTTGTTTGGCATTTGGCCTCTTTACACAAGCAAATTGAATCTGAAATAAAACAATGAATCAAATTGGCTGATACTATGAAGTCTATGAAATATGATAAAGCTTGACCATTAAGAGCTTTATATGTAAAATGAGGGATTTCAATTCTAATTGAAGAGAAGCAAATAAAGGTGAAATATGACCTGTTTTGCTAATTCCAGTCAGTAATCTTGATGCAGCATTTTTGATTGAAGGCTTTTTGGAAGGTACTAGTACAAATAGTAGGGAAGTATAGTAGTCCAATCTAGAACTAAGAAATGCATGGACTAGTTTTCCTGCATCACTTTGAGACAGGATTCTCCTAATTTTGGCAATGTTCCATAGGTGGAAGAAGGCTGTCCAAGAGATTTGTTTTATATATGAGGTAAATGACAAATCCTGGTCAAAAATGACTGCGATTCCTTGCAGTACTACTGGGGGCCAGGAGTTATGTCATCTAAAGTAACTATATTGTTAGCATAGTTCTTATATTTTAGGCCCAAATACAATGATTAATTTGTTTTTCAATTCAGAAGTAGGAAAAACAATATATATATATAATAGAGAGAGAGAGAGAGAGAGAGACAGAGAGAGAGAGAGATAGTAAAAAGTATTGGACCTAACACAGAGCCTTGTGGAACTCCATATCTAATTGCACCAACCTAGTGCAGATCCTTTCATTCCAATTACATGTTCTACTGAATGGGGTCAAGTGCAGCACTAAGAAGCCAACAGAACAAGCATAGACACAAGTCCATTATCTGAAGAAAAGAGAAGATCATTGGTGACTTTCCCCGGGCTGTTTCTGTAATACAGTGAACTCTAAATCCTGACTGAAAGTCTTGAGACATGTTGTTCCTGTACAGATGGTCTTTGAAACAAATTTTTCAAGTGTTTTAGAAATAGGGCAGGTTGGATATCAGTCTATAACTGGCTAAAACACCAGGATCAAGAAACAGTTTTAAGGTTTTGTTTGATTACAGCAGCTAGATCTTTGGTACATAACCTGCTTTGAATGCGGGCTATGTATTAAATGTAGAATAGAATTTAAAACCCTTCTTATTAACTATAAAGCTCTAAACGGTCAAGCTCCATCATACCTGAAAGATCTAGTACCATATCATCCTAATAGACCACTTCGGTCTCAGAATGCAGGCCTACTTGTGGTTCCCAGAATTTCCAAAGTATTGGACCTAACACAGTAGTGTTATATCTATCTATGAAACCTGATGAAACAAATAAATTAATCAAACTACAAGCATGTCTAAAAGACATAAGGGACTGGATGACGTATAATTTCCTTCTTCTAAACTCAGATAAAACTGAAGTTATTGTATTTGGGCCTAAAAGTCTAAGAAACATGTTTTCTAACCATATTGCTACTTTAGATGACATAACTCTTGCCCCCAGTAGTACTGCAAGGAATCTTGGAGTTATTTTTGACCAGGATTTGTCATTTACCTCACACATAAAACAAATCTCTAGAACAGCCTTCTTCCACCTACGGAACATTGCCAAAATTAGGAGCATCCTGTCTCAAAGTGATGCTGAAAAACTAGTTCATGCACTTCTAGATTGGACTATTGTAATTCTCTACTTTCAGGCTGCCCCAGTAACTCTCTAAAAAGCCTCCAATTAATCCAAAATGCTGCAGCAAGATTACTGACTGGGATTGGTAAGAGAGATCATATTTCACCTTCATTAGCTTCTCTCCATTGGCTTCCAATTAAATGCAGAATAGAATTTAAAACCCTTCTTCTTACCTAAAAAGCTTTAAATGGTCAAGCCCCATCATATCTAAAAGATCTCCTAGTACCATATCATCCTACTAGACCACTTCGGTCCCAAAATGCAGGCCTACTTGTGGTTCCCAGAATTTCCAAAAATAGAATGGGAGGCAGAGGCTTTAGCTATCAAGCACCTCACCTGAAACCAGCTCCCGGTCCAGATTCGGGAAGCAGACCGTCTGTACTTTTAAGACTAGGCTCAAAACCTTCCCTTTGATAAAGCTTATAGTTGGTTATAGTCGTGCTGCTATAGGCTTAGACTGCTGGGGGACTCTGCACTGAGCCACTTTCCTCTTCTCTTCACTCTCTCCTCTCACCCCACATTTATAATGTCACCACTGTATGACATAACTCTGTGTCTTCTTTGTCCCATAGTCGTCTCTCTCCCTCTCTGTCTCCCTCTCTCCGTCCCTGTCCTCAGGTGTCCCTGGCTTTGGCGCTGTGTGTCTTCCAGTGCACAGCTACTGGTCCTACCAACCTACCCAATGTTTTGTTGTTGCTCTTTTCTTTTCTCTCCCTTAACTTTCCACTCACTCTAACAGGTCAAGGCAGATGTCCGCCCACCCTGAGCCTTGTTCTGCTGGAGGTTTCTTCCGTTAAAGGGAGTTTTTCCTCTCCATTGTTGCCTATAGCTGTTCAAGGGGGATTTGTTGGGTTTTCTCTAAATGTTTGTATAGTGTTGACTTTTTTATGTAAAGTGCCTTGAAATGACCTTGTTGTAAATTGGTGCTATGTAAATAAAGTTGAATTGAATTCAAAGCTAGATTTATCTATTTATGTCTATTAAAGTAAAACATCATTGTGCAATTTGGTTAGAACGGGGTCTAAGTGTCATGTTCGTTTTGAAGGGGCAATTGTCAAAGTTAGCTCAGTGAGGTCTATGGCAGAAAACAGTCTAAAACATATGGGGGTCCTACTGATGATTGTAGAGCTGCTGTACATGAAGATCTATATGAGATACTTGAGGAGGATCTAGTGAATTCTTTCCCTGATAGCTACAATTTTATTGCTAAAGAAAGTTGTGAATCATTGCTGCTAATCGTAAATACTAGGTTCAACAGAACTATGGTTCTTAATCAGCTTGGCTACAGTGCTGAAAAGAAACTGGGGTTTGTTCTTATTTTTATTCATTAGGTGATGAATAATATGCTGTTCTAGCATTAAGGAGGGCTTTTTTTTATACATTATTAAACTGTTATCCCAGGCTAAGCAGGATTCCTGTAAATTAGTGGAAAGCCACTTCCTTTCTAACTTTTGTGATCCCTGCTTTCAGATGCACATAGGTGAAATGTACCATGGAGCTCATTTCCTCTGATTCAGTGTTTTCTTTTTTAGAGGGGCAACAACATCAAGTATCATACACAGTGAGACTGTGGAACTTTCAAGATAATCAACTTGCACAGGAGTAAAGTTTAGGTAGCTACTTTCCATTGTATTGACACATGGTGGTTCAAAGCATTTTCACATAAACATCTGCTGTAGTGGAATTCTTTACTAACTGCTGTATAATCAGTTTTTGTATATTGAAATGTTATTAACAAATGGTCAGGCAAAGGAGAATTACGGGGAAATACTGTTATATTGTCAGTTTCAATGCTGTACATAAGACAAGGTCTAAACAGTGAGTGGTTTTTACATTCACTAAAAAACAATTGAATCTAATAATGAGTTAAACACTGACAATTACTGTCAACATCTACTTAAATGTTAAAGTCACCCACTAGGATGACTTTACCTTTACAAAGCAATAAATCGGATAGAAAATCTGAATAAGGGACTGGATGAGAATTAGAAGTGGTTTTTGACTTTTCTAGTTTGGATATGAAAGGCTAAGAGTAAGGCTATCAAAGGAGTTATGTTAAAGCATGGGGTTTATTAACAAGCTATTCACACACACATTTTTAGTAGTTCATAAATTATAGAAAAAAATTGCTGACGAGGAGTTTCATGGTCATGCTGTGGCCTGTTCCCTTGTTACTTCATGACCTATAAGCAGGTAAAATGTCTGTTGATGGTTCTAAGTGTTATTACTGCATTTGGTAGCTGTCCACTGGAACGCAACATGATGTGTTTATGCAAGTAATCATTAGACTGAAAAAGCAAAATAAATCCACCAGAGAGAGCACACACACTAGGAGTGGCCAATATATCAGTTTGAAAGAGTTGGCAAGCTCAGCAACAGCAAAAGGCAAAAGAACATCATCACATCGTCTGTCCAGCATGGTGGAGGCAGTGCTCTGCTTTGCCTTTAACAGCATTATGCTGCTGGAGGTAAATGATTTCCACCACCCTCCTCCTCAAAGACCGCAGCTACACACGGCACATGATAGAGTGACACAATGCTGCAGGGGTGAACATCTCTTACCATATTAATCCATTGGTAAAAGATACGGGTGGTATGTTATGTATGTACGTGGAGTATTTGTGATGGACTAAAGTGTCAAATTCTGAATGTGTTTCACCTTCTCTAATTCCAGCCAGAGGGAGACATAGCAATTTAGTCACAGAGTCTCTAACTTATAGCTAGATATTAGATGCAGAGTTGGTACATTTACAGAGTAAATTGTCAACTTGGACAACAACATATTAAATGTTCTGCCACTATTTATATTACATCACATTTGTGGAAAGTTCACTAATATGTCAATTTCCAGAGTCAGAAAGAAATGTACATGCCATTAAAGTTCCCTTTGCAATTTTATTTTACATTACAGTTTCTGGTGTTTCTAAATCCTCACAGTTTGATTATTTTCCAGGTTTACAAAAAAAAATTCACAAATTTGGTATCCAACTCCAACTATCAAATTTCCCTATGAAAGTGTTTTATGTGCAGCTCCACATACAGGTTTTGAAAGCTGTGACATTTGTTTTGGCATTTGAGTATATTACTAATACTTTAATTACTAATAATTTCCTTTGAGGGCAGCCACTGAACAAACCTCTTTTTAGCAACTTTCGCCCTGTTTTTTTAATAACGTTCCATATATAAAAACACAAAACTGGAGGTAAAAAGCTATTAGCCCACGTAACCCTCAGCCAGAGTGTTGCTAATAAACTAATCTTATTAGATTCGATAGCTACAATTTTCCAGGAGCTATGCATATCTAATACAATTTCCTTTTCTTTATCTGCTATTTTCAAACAAAGAATACATCTCCATGCTCTGAATTCACTCCATGCTGGCCTTCAAAAGCTTGAAACCACTTTTTTCCCCACTCTGCTCAAATATGAAATTGCCTCCAGGGTTTTGAGTTTAAAGTATATAGGTCAGTAGAATCTCTGGTGTTAGAGTGACATAGCTGCTTGCTTCTTGAATCTGTTGAGCGCAGGCCTAAAGCTAGGTCTCATTCACAGTAGCAGCCATCGGTCCCTGGGTTTTTGAATCGTACTGCTTGTTGCAGGTTTGATCTTTTTCACCTGTTCTCTCTGTTTAGAGATGGTCAACTCTTAGTTCCAGTCGATTTGATTAATTGCAAATTAGCCAAGGTGGTTAAACATGAAGTTATATAAATTGACAGGTAAGTCATTAATTGGACACTCTGATAATATAACCCTGTATCATTAGTGCAGGTTGGATCCTTGTGGCAAGACCGAATTGTGACTCACAGCAGGCCTGAAGCATTTTACTGAAGCGGTTTGTTTAGGGTGTCACATACAGTAAAGCAGAGAACACAAAACTGATTATGGGCATTTAAAGCAATACTTGCAACTCAATAACACGTCCTAAAAATGAAATCATAAAGGACAAATAGCAGTTTGCTTTAATGTCTTCTGTTGCTTGCTTGCTTTTTACGTCAATTGATGGTCACTTTGGATAAAAACACCTACAAATGACTGAATGTAAAGTAAAAAAAAAAGTATGAGCAACTTCTTGTTCTTATGAAGGAGGCAAAAACATCCATCCATCCATTATTTGTAACCTGTTCCAGGTTGCAGGAGGCTGAAGTCTGTCCCAGCTGTCACTGGGCGAGGTGGGCTACACTCTGGTAAGGTTTCCAGTCTATCTTACAATCATTACCACTCACATTCACACCTACAGGCTATTTAGAATCATCAGTTAACCTAACACGCATGTCTTTGGACTGTAGGAGGGAACTGGAGTAACTGGAGGAAGCCCAAGCATGCACGAGGAGAACATGCAAACTTCACTTCACAAACTTCAAATGTGCTTTTAAATCTGTCTTCCCTAAATTAAAATGTCTCTCTAGCTCCAGCTGAAAATATCCTTCAGATGACATCACTTGGAGGATCTTTCAGTTTAGATTATGTCATCTTGTTGCTCACGCTTACGGAGGATGTAATCAGGGTCAAACCTGCTTTTCCAGGCTTCTCCTAGAGGTGACGTCATCTGATCTTCTAATGATGGAAAACTTTTTAGATTTAGATTTAATCAATGAAAAAAGCTATTATCAAAAAAGTAGCAGGTTAGTGTATAAACTGTGTTTGCAGTTTATTACACTTGTTTATCACGCTCGTGCTGAAACATCTGTCTCTATAAGTAATTTTCTACTAAGACTCTTTGTGCTGATAAGTGCTGAAGTAGCTGAAGGAGAGCATGTGATGTATGTGTGTATGGCACAACACAGGCTGTCTAAATGATTAATTCCCTGTTTTAAGGACCCCACCCTCTTCCCCATCGTCTTCCATCTACTCCCCTCATCTCTCATTCTCCTGCCTCACCGTTTCCTTTTTGTAAAGTGGTCGTGACTTGCTCTCTCTAGTCCTGTTCCCTACTTCATTGTGTCCTTCCTCTCCTCCTCCCTAATCTCCTGATTCAGTTTGTTTTCTTTCCTCATCTTATTTCACTTAGACCTCTATTGACATTCATTTTTGTCTCAAGTAATAGTAATCTTTAATCTTCTTGTGTTGTCTATTGCCCTCTTTGCCTGTCTCCACTCCAGTTTATGAGAATAACACAGACACACTCAACCACTGTTTATTACTCCTTATTACTGCTTATTTAATTTTTAAATAACGTATATCACACTGAGGTTACCAACCTCTGTTTTAGCCTGACATCCTGACGTGGACATGTTCTCCCAAAGCAATATAAATGAAAGGTACAAAGCAAACTCAGAGCAGCTCCTGTTATTACCGCATGTACAGTATGAAGGTTGAAATGAGTTAACACCACGGCATTTTTAAAGAAGCTGGTCGACCTATCTGTTGTAGCACTTGAATGTCTTTCTTTCTACGTTTCAAATTGTAATTTCTCTGTATCCACTGTTAATAAAGTGACTTTGACCACAGCTCTTTGGGGTCAACTATATATGATTTTCCATGGACACATTTTGTCTTATATGATCCAGCTGTATGTCGTTGTGAAACTTGGGAAACTACAACACAGTACTCTTTCTATCAACTTAAGCACTTAATTCAGAATCCTTTTACCTGCTTTCAGGGGTCTACACTCCAAAAATCAGTGAGTCATGAGCTCAAGGGCATTTGCTTGTGACATGCTCAAAATTCAACTGTTGTAGCGAGGACGTTTTTACTATCTCAGCTCCTAGACTATAAAATCGCATCCTCTGAAGAGCAGAGCGGCAAATCAGTAGCCAGGATTGAGCCTGCGTGGGTGCACAACCTTGCTTTGAATTTCATATCCTCTTTTCTTTGTGTGATTTTAAACTGTTGTTTGCGGTATAAGATTTGGTTGTAATTTTGTTTTGATTTCTTTGGAATATATGATTTATATCTTACATTGGATTTTAGGTGCCACATTTGTGGGATTGTTTTGTTAGTGGTAATTATGTATAAAACATAATTGGGAGAAAGTGAATTCATCATTAATCATTGTTGTTTAACACTATTGTTTTGTATTGAGAAACTTATTCTGAGCAACATACATTCTATAAAAGGATAAAAGGTTAAAGAAAATTAGCCAAAATGGAGATCCAGTTACAAACTTGTATTTTGCTTTGAAACATGGGATTACTTCCCATGATTGCTTCACAATAGTGATCCAGCAGGTGCTTTTAAAAAACAAACAGGAAAGAAATGCTTAAGCATTTTTGGATTACAAATTTTGTGTCATTACACCAAAAAAAAAAAAAAGAAGGTTTTTAGTGCAGCCTAGAGGCTTATCACCGTTTGTGGTCTCTGTGAGTCTGTCTGCAGCCACATGTGTAAAGTCCGAGTATCGCCTCACCATTTCTGTAATCACTGGTAATTTAAACTGCACAAAAACAGTGAGCTAACAGTTTATCCTAATGCACAGCAACTTATATTTCTAACTCAGTGACTTTTAAGATCCTGTATACTCGACTGTACTGAGTCTAAGAGTTAGGACAAGGACATGTCTGTCATAGAATTACCCAGCCCTGGATTTACTAACTCTTGTTGCATAGACAACAATGTTGTTGTTGGGGGCATCATCCCAATCCCACAGCTGTTAGTTCGATCCCCGGCTCCTCTGGTCACTTGTCGAGGTGTCCTTGAGCAAGACACTGAACCCCCACTTAGTTGCTTCCGGTGAGCGGCAGCCAGCTGCATAGCAGCTCCCCCCTTGGTGAATGAATATGTGTCAAGAGTTATTCATTTGCATGTAGCTGGAAAGGTTTACAGAGTAATCTCAACGACTTCATCAGTCTACAGTTGGACATTTTGTCTGTACATACTGTAGAGATGATTTGTTATTGCGTCTAGTCTTAATAGAAGCGGCTCAACATCACTCCGAAAGGCTGAATGCAGAAAGGCAAATGAGGTAAAGAAGAGAAGCAGCTGAAGACTTGACAGTTTATTGAAGCTTCTTAACATCTCTGTTCATGAGTCAACTGTACGCCAAACACAGAACAGGCATAGCACTTATGGCAGGACACCAAAGAGGAAGCCACTGCTCTTCTAAAAAGCTTTTCCGCATGTCTGAAGTTTGCCAAAATCAATTCACAACACTACTGGGAATATGTCTTGTGGACAAATAAAACAAAAGCACAATTGTTTAGGAAGAACAGACAACACTACAGATTGCATGAATAACGAACTATGAACCACCATGAAAATATCATGCCAACAGTGACGTAATGTGGGGGCTACATCATGATATAGGACTGTTTTGCTGTCTCTGGATCTGGATAGTTTGCCACAGTGGAGGGCTTAAGGATTTCAAGAAAGTGTATCAAGTTATCCTAAATCCACCTGAGTTGCCCAGTCAGGGTCCAGACCTCAAGAAAGATGTTCAAATCAGATGCCCTGAGCTAAAACATTTCTGTAAGGAGGAATGGTCCAGAATTCTTGCACATGGGTGTGTTAAAAAAAGACATGAAAGATTATGACTATTTTATTAGTTGAAAAATGTTGGGTGTTTTTTTTTACTTTGAGAAAGATCAGATCACATTTTATGACCAATTTATGCAGAAAACCAGGAACATGCAAACAGTGTCATTAATTATTCTTAAATAGTAAACAGTATAGATACTTGAGAGAAAGTGGCTTAATTATTGCTTTTGTAAATGAAGGATTCAGTTTGTAATCAATATAAAACCAATGACACACAAAGTGTTCAACATTTAAAAGAGTCTGAAGCTAATTTGTCTCTGAGCCTTAAAGATCAGATTCATTCTCTCATTTAACAGAATACTGTTAATTATTATTCAATGCCCCATATAATTAAATGGAATTTAATAAAGACGTCCAAATTGTCACTGGATTAGTTAATGAGAGACTGTCAGAATGGGTTAATTAATGCCCGACCAAGTCAACGTGTACAGTCTCACTGTATGAATGTGAATGTGTGCATTTCTGTGTGTGTGTGCGAGAGAGAGAGAGAGAGAAACAATGAATCTTTTTGTGGTTCAATCAGCCTATGAGAAGGACATGACTAATTCTCTCTCTCTCTCGCACACACACACACACACACACACACACACAGACAAAGTCTAATCTCTTAGCAAAATGTCATTGTGCGAAGTCTTTGTGAGAACAGCCATTTGTCATATTTGGATGCCTTATCACACCTTTGTGTAGCATCGTTTTGTTGCAAATGTGAAGGTCACTCTGTCACTGCATCAGATGGAAATGAAACTGATGGCCTTTTCAGAGCAGCATGGCCATGACTTGACATGTAATTGGTGATTGCCTCTTAATTAATACCCACCACTGAAGCAATGACGTCCAAACCATGAACTCGAGCAAAATTAAGTGGCATTTAAATACAACAGTAAACTAAAAAACCCAACTCAGCCTTGGCTACTTCCTTAAATGTACAAAACTATTTAGGCTAAATTTGTTTCTCGTGTGTCTACATTTCCTGGTAGGATGACAATGGTAGCCCTAAACACCTATACAAAGCAATCTATGCAAATTTAACAGCTTCTCATTTTTACTCCACATGACTGGATTTTGTCAACTATAATGAAGACAGCAGAGCATTTTTAGCTGTAGGTAAAATCTATCTAATTTCTTGTTGACTTAATGTTTCAAACTTACTGATTCAAAATAAGAATTTTGCAAACAACTTTTTGTATATAGATATGATGGCTATTTAAACATACATTGCTTGAACATTTGCAAATCCCTTAGATTTTTTTTTCTGTATAAATTTGATTTGATATGGAAATCTAGTTCTAATTCTAAAAATAATTAGATTATTTTGTTCATCATTTTATGGAATGAAATGATCCAATCTTGCATATTTGTGTCTGGCAGAAGGATGTGAACTCAAGTATTTTCTGTTAATTTGAAGAGAACAATATGGTCAGGTGTTTACAAGTTTACATGCATTACATTAAACCTGGTTACTGGTTACTACATTACTCTGCCTAAAAAGAAGCGTAATGTAATGTCACTCCTCCATCTCTACTTTTTAAGCATGGCCTACAGATTCTAACTTCATAGTGACAGGAAATGCTGCTTTCTGACATTATGTTTTTTTATTTTTTATTTTTGGCTGCGTGCTTGTGTCACTGCAGAGTGACAATGTAGGGGAGAGACGGGAACAATACACAGTGCGAACTGTCTGGAGAAAAAAACAACAACCTTTCTGTAACATTTATTACGCACCCGGGCTGCTGTAGAAAGCTGTTTAGCAGTGGTCAACTAACAAAGATCACACCGTGTGTAGTAATGCAGGTCACATGGAACCCGGGTCACATGGAACCAGGCCAATGTCTCGGAAACTAAAGACCGCTCTTGCAGTGATTAATATCAATGTTCAGTCCACCATCAAGAGAACACTGAACAACAACGGTTACATGTTTCAGTACAACAACTGTATTCCATCTATAAAACCTGGTGGTGATAGTATTACAGTATGATGTGGGCCCACCTTGCTCTCTGGACCAGGACAGGTTACCAGACTATGAGTTCTAAGTTGTTCATGCAAATTCTACAGGAGAATGAACAAGTCATTCCACTGAAAAATGGTTAAAGCAGAAGAAATGGAATGTATTGGGACGACTGATTCCTGACTTTAGTGCTATAGTTATGCTGTGGAAGAACAGGTGGGAAATGATAAGAAGCCAACTAACATCCCTGAGCTGAAGCTGTTTTGTGAAGACGAATGGACTAAAATTCCCCCCACCTGATGCAGGGCTGACAAACACTTTAGCTGCTACAAAAGGCGCTCACACCACTGATGGACATTTTTCTCAAACAGCAAATTAATAGATTTCATTTTTGTTTAAAATGTGACCACATTATAGGTCATATTTATTGAGAAACAGAGAAAAAAAATCTAAAGAGCCCATATGCTTGCAATCACCACTGCATAATGCTAAAAGAATGAGGCTAAAAGGACAAACGTATCTTCCAATTGATGTCTGTCTGTGTGGAGGTTCTCTTGTATTGCTGGGTATCAACAATAAGTTTTAGTAGAAATACAAAAATTAAATGTTTTAATTTTGTGAATAAGTGGGGGCAAAGAAGAGACAGCACACAAACTTTTTTGTAGTCAAATTATTTTTTTAATTGACCTTCTCTCTTTGAAGACAATTAACAGGGTATGTTATGTAGGGTATGCTTGCCAAAACTCACAATGCCCCTGCTTGCTTTTGCCCCAAGCCTCAAAACCACTAATTCCACGCCTGTTCATAGTGTCAGTGTAAACCGATGCACAGACCCTGTACAAGACTATATTTGATGAAATGCCAAATGTACAAGCTCTTCGGCTAAGTTTGTGCAGCACTTACTGTACGTTTTTGGTTCCTGTCTATGTGTCTATGTACACAAAAGTGTGAAGACAGAGAGGATTACTGTACAAACGCATGTCAACATATCCTGTCAAACTCCAAGCAACAAAGAAATCTGTCGCTCACAATGGGAGCCAAAGCAGCTGACGGCTCATGCAACTGCTTCTGATGAAACTTAATTACAAGCTAGAATGTGAGACTGCACACTGGTGCATCCTGGAGCACTACACACCTACACAAAGTCAAAGGTGTCCAGTTTTGTTTTAACTACTACACCCACAAGCAATCCACAGCTACACAAACACATGGTCCCACATTTAGCCTTGCTTTTAGACATAATTGTCACACACAAAACACACTCCCCAAACAAATGCTTTCCATCTCTCTCCCAAGCACACACACACACACACGGACAGATGGCTATGCTATGTGCTTTCACTCAGCAGATGCACAAGAGCATTAATCATAAAACAAGACTCAAACAGAGGATTTAGGTCCTACTACAGTTGTGATGTTTTCTGTAAAGAGACCTGATTAATGTCTTTCCTGAACATCACCAACAGCTCCGTGTTTGCAGGTAGTACAGAAGGGCCACAGCAGATCAAAGGAATATGCTATTTGAAAACAAAATGTGGTATGTAAGACAAAGAAATCAAATTCCTCACGCGCCAAAGCTGGTGAGGAAAAAAGTAGATTTCTAGGCCATGCCTACACTCAGCAAGCTGTGTTAGCGCTGTGTCCTAACACCCTACAAAACGTTTTAGCATGTATATGAATCCTCTGTGCAAGGACATACCAGCAAATCTAGGAGTGGATTTTTACAACTGTATAAGGGTTCTGCAAATTTCCTGCTTTGGTTTAGTGCCCAGGTAAGTGCATGAACATACAGCTCGGCACAGGATTATCAACTGAACATAACGTACCATCTTGCATTCAATTCAATTCAACTTTATTTATATAGCGCCAATTTACAACAAGGTCATCTCAAGGCACTTTACATCATCAAGTCAAGACTATGCATGTTGAGTTGTGCCTCATTCCCTTTGCTAATCCAAACTGAAATATCTATATTTAATACAGCTTTTCTGTAATGGTGATAGAGTCATTAACATGTTAGATCACCAATGATGTCTCCTCCAATCCGTTCGCAGCAGCGGAAGTTTTGTGGCTCGCTTGCAGCTTATTTGATTTAATCCAATAACAATAACAGTAGCAGGATACAAGTGTCTCCAAGAAATAGAATGCACATTTGGTTTGATCAACATTAAGAACACTGTCCCTTTTATTAAAGCTTGTTTAATTTCGGCCTGTCTGTTCAAAAACTCTCCTGCATTTCAGGCCCTTGCCACTCCCACCTGCTCTGACTTTCTCCTAGCTCTCCCACACTTCAGGCCCTATGGGTCAAACTCTAACAACATAAGATGCTTCAGTTGCTATGATGCAATTTCATCTTTCAGTAGACCTTGGCTGCCTGGTAGATGCATATAATTTATGTATTACTAGTACATATAATAACATAATATTAATAGTACATACATTAGGTAATCTTTTATTGATCCCACGATGGGGAAATTTACATGTTACACAGCTCCCAGATATACAACTAATACTAACTAATGTAATGCAATGTGCAAAGTAATGTGCAAAAAATTAAAGTTAACTCTAAATCAATTTACAAGTGTACAGTATTTACAAACACTACAGAATATTACAATATTTAAAGTTCACATATACACATATACACACACATACACATATATATAAAATGAAAGAAAGAGTAAACACATCAGTACTTCTCAGACAGCATGCGATTGATTTTAACGGTAGAGGATTACCTTGCACCCTGAGGAAACAGAAGTCCGTGTGGGAAAGGGTCTCTTGAATTTAACTATTAGAATCTACAGTAGTTTGGGACTTTAAGGAGATTGTTGAGGAGTGAAAAGAGAAAACTCTATTCAAGGTGTATATCACAAACACCCTGGAACAACACCCAATATGAGCATGACTTTCCCATAATACAACTGGCCTGCCGTCCACAGAGTCTGACCCAATGTTGTCTAACCCTAACCCTGAGAAAACACACAAAAATCCTGTTTTGTGCTAAAACCATCCCAGGGGAAGGTCCAGTTAAGCCCTGTGAGGTAAGCAAAGTGAACTGTGGATTTGACGTATGGCAGGATTAATCCCCCTCCCCCTCAGTCTAAATTTGAACACAGCACTATGTGTGAAACCATTTTGGACAAAAACCCTGAGATATGGTGAGGTGATAAGAGTTTTCACAGCTTGAAGAATCTGGCTGTTAATACCTTAATCCCTGATCCGTGCACAAAGCTGAACACATTATACCATTATATCACATCATATTCACAACCATTTGCAGTGGTGAAAAGTAACTTTTGGTAGAATTAGTAGCTCAAAATGAGAAGATAATAACATGATGTAATTTTTGAGGTAGTATTTTGGGTGTTTTTGGGTACAGTACAAATGACTTCCTATGATGAATCTACTCAACA
This sequence comes from Channa striata, assembly GCA_033026295.1. Lineage (NCBI taxonomy): Eukaryota > Metazoa > Chordata > Actinopteri > Anabantiformes > Channidae > Channa > Channa striata. The sequence goes on along the minus strand of CM065180.1, from coordinate 2,439,602 downwards.
GTACACTGACTAAATTAGCTCCACTTGGACTAACTTTAGTATTCAGGTACCACTTACATTTTATTAATGTCCCAGATAGGAGTAATTCTGTAATAAGTACTACTGATATTTGTTAACAGCTGACATTCATACTTTATATGCAACATGCTTGGCAACTGTTCCAAGGTGCTGAGCGGCTTTTGGCCAGTCATCTGAAACACCCTAACAGCGTAATGGAAAACTAAAGTATGTATTACACAAGTCAAACACTGAACAACTGGGTTGGGATTCACTTGTTAAATCTCTGGTTACATAGAGGATCCAGACACACACAGACAGCATTATATGTTCAGTTTTTTCCTTCTGTCCACAAAGAACCATAGAGATACAATAAAAAAAGATGGAGAACATGGTTGCAAAATAATAATCATCATTAGTAATAAAATATGTGCCTATTTTTTCAAAATAAAGTAATTGTTTAGTCAGTGTGCTCAGATATTCTTACAGATTGAATCACCTCTTTAACCATGGCACAAGGATTTAGCCTATGACAGTACGTTTACTGTTACCACTATACCTTGGATTTGAACACAACTCCAAAAGTGAATTATCTAAGGCATAAGCATACGTATATGTGATGCCATACATATCGTCAACCTTAGCAGTAGATAATAAGCCACTGTATCTGTAACAATGATGCTGGGAGCTTGCCAGCTTTTTCTCTGGCATTCAAGTGACTGTTGCCTGCCTCCTGGCTTCTGGCCTGAAGCTTGATTCTGTTGCCATGCAAACCTTCAGGTTTATGACATCATAAAAATGACAAAATGTCACCATTTCTGTAAAAAAACAAAAATTGGACTAAAAAAAAAGTAACTCTAGAGCGCATTCACACACATATTAATAATAAAACATCCATGCAAATGTATTAAACTGAACCCTGGCACATTGTTTCAGTAATCCAGATTTTTTTATTTGCCCTGCTGACCTACATTCCTTTAGTGGGTCTGCTGACACTCATTTAGTCTTGTTCTATCCTTGTCCGAAGTGCAGTATGCCACAGTGACAATGATTAAAAGCTGACACTACTCTCTCTGGGAAATACATGGAGCTCATTCTGACTGCAAAACATTATTACTTTTCACTGAACCCCTGCTTCTTGTTGCTTTACATGGCAGTTGGCAATGGAGAAGGCAGCAGTACGTGCAGCATGTGGTGTACTGAAGTGTTATGGATCGTCCACGCATCATGACCATTTGATCTCTCATGGATCTACATTTCGTTTAGCTCACAGCACAAATTTTGGGTGAACTTACTTTGAGCTCTGTAATAAACACATCATAGGAAGATGCCCAGGATAGAGTTAAGTGGAAAAGGATGATTCGCTGTGGCGACCCCTAATGGGAAAAGCCGAAAGAGTAGTAGTAGCAATAAAACTTTTTTGACAGTTTCAACCTAAAAACTGACAAATTATCGCCTTGTAAAAGTAGAATTCATTGCAGAACCCTTGTATTGATTGCTTTAGATTGCACAGGTGATCATAATGTTATGCCTGATCGCTGTATATACAGCAAAAAAGGCCCCGTTACCAAATACCAGTTATTCTCCTGCCTTTCTATACTGGTCTAATACATAATGTCAACTGTGGCGCTCCTAAACGTGCATGCATCCTACTGACAGATGCTAAAGATAAAAGCAGCTTCATTTATACACTTAAGTAGCTCCACCTAAAAAAAAAAAAAAAAAAAAGAAATCACCTCTTTATGCTTATTCAGCTTGGTCTAAATGTGGCTACTGATCCCTCTGGAAACCAGATACTATTTATGAACATTGGTGGATAGTTGGTGGAAGAATTAGCAAGTAGGTGTGTGATATATATAAATTTACTTAGTAATAAAAGTAAAAGTAAAAACTTTTTCCCCTTCTCCCTGTCCCTTACTGTGAACAAGTGCCGCTTTTCTGTTTAGGGGGCATTATTTGTAATGTGTTACGGCCCTAGGCCTCTTGGTTGTCTCTTTCAGGTACATTCCTTATGTAGATCTGCTGTGTCAACACTCCTCCCTGATTGGTGGTTCACCAAAACTACTGTGACCAGCCCATCACCAGCTGCGTATATCAAGATCTCCACCTCCGTCGTCCTATTGGTCCGGCCTACAGGCATTCTCCACTCACCTGTCAAGAACAATCTCCACACTGGTTTAAAAACCCTGCCAATCAGTCATTCTGGGCGGCTGCAGCGTGAGAGCAGCAGCGCCTCTGGGTTGGTTGTTGGCTCGATTGAGGGTTTGTTTAGTTCTGAGCTGTGAGGTCTTTGTTTAGCTCTAGCGCCTGACCTCAGTAACAAATCGAAGCTTGATGTGCTTGAAAAGCCTAGAACGGGTTTTCTTTGATTATTTTAGTAAGACAGGATTGTCTAGCTGACCTTAGGTTATAGGGATGCCCCATTGTACCGATGTTGCACTAACTTTGATAGGTTGTTTTTTGTTGTTTTTTGTTTATTGGATGTGCTGTTAACTTTGTACTTTAATTTTTATGGAAACTTGTTTATTCAGGGTCTTGTTTTCTGTAAGCATCCTATTCCTTAGTTCCCCTGACATACTGTTATTTAGTTGTATATTGTACATTTAACCCCTATTGTTTACTTTACAAATAAATAATCTAAATATTAGAGTTTGTTTTCCCATTCTTATGTTACTCCCTTTTCCAACGAGCCAGGGTTGTAACATAAATGGGGGCTCGTCCGGGAGCTCAAGCCTACTAAAAGTTGGTTTATTTTTTTTACCCGGTATATGGTAGCCTTTGACTATGTTTTCCTTGGCCCACTTTGTGTCAAACCCTTCATTAGAACAAATTGCATGTTTTAAGAAAACCGAACTGCTGCAAATTGCTAATCACTTTGGTATCTCTGTTCCTAAACAGATTAAAAAGCATGAAGTAAAAAAGTTAGTAGTGGATAAGTTGGTGGAGCTGGAGGTACTACGCTTGCCAGTGTCTGGTAGTCCTGAGGGGCTGGACGATGATGCTCGTTCGGTGAGTAGCCAAAAGGGTGAGGTGGAATTGAGTGCAGCTGGTGGAGTGTCTGAGACGGTGCTTGAGAAAGTTGGTCGGGTAACAACCCCGGTCACTCTTCCTCGATATGATCCGCTCTCCTCTTCATCCATTGCCTCACGAGCTGATGCACGGCTAAAGGTGCGCCTCGCTCGCCTTGAGTTAGAAGCCCAAGAAAAGGCACAAGCACGACGAGCACAACTAGAGCTGGAGATACGCAAGCTGGAAATTGAGGCTGACAAAGCTGTCAAGCTAAGAAAATTGGAGCTAGAATCTCAAGCATATGGGCCCACTGGTAAGACGCCTTTGAATCTTCCTACCACCTCTCCAACAACCACATTTGATGTAACCAAATACATAAGCCTAGTGCCAATTTTCAGAGAGTCGGAAGTTGATTCGTACTTTGCAGCATTCGAACGTATTGCTAATGCATTGCATTGGCCCAGGGAAGTGTGGTCCCTGTTACTCCAGTGTAAGTTACAAGGAAAAGCTCAGGAGGTTATAGCTACCCTCTCACTTGAGGATAGTCTAGATTATGAGCTGGTTAAAAGCTCCATTTTACAAGCTTATGAGTTAGTCCCTGAAGCTTATAGACAGAAGTTTAGAAACTTGAAGAGAACCCAAAATAAAACACATGTGGAGTTTGCAAGGGAGAAGGGAGCTCTCTTTGACAAGTGGTGTGCGGCTTCTAAAGTTTCAAAGTTTGCTTCTTTGAGAGAACTTATGTTGTTGGAAGAGTTTAAAACATGTTTGCCAGAAAGACTAGTGACATACATAAACGAACAAAAGGTGGCCACACTTGCCAAAGCTGCAATGTTAGCAGATGAATATGCATTAACCCACAAAGCATCATTTTTAGTTCCCACTGAAAAGTCGAAGCCTGTACAACCAACCCAGAATCTGGTTATGAAAGCTAACAGTTCAAAAGAAACTCGAGAATGTTTCTATTGCCATAAAACAGGGCATGTTATAGCTGACTGCTTGGCTTTGAAAAGAAAAACTTTGCTAAGGGAGAAGCAGGCTAAAGGTGTTGCTTTTCTTAAAACTTGTAAACCTGAGGGAGGTCAAGGTAGCACTGTGGACCCTGTTTTCAAACCCTTCATTTTTGATGGGTATGTGTCTCTAACTGGAGCTCAAGAAAACTGTCAGGCAGTGTCCATTTTAAGGGATACTGGAGCCTCTCAGTCTCTGATCTTAGCGAGTGCACTTCCTTTTTCAGAAGAATCTGCATGCAACTATAATGTTGTTATTCAGGGTATCGAGATGGGTTACAGTCCCAGACCTGTACACTTGGTACATATAAAGTCTAAACTTGTAAATGGTGTCTACCCTATTGCAGTTTGTCCGTCTCTGCCAATAAGAGGTGTTGTCCTTATTATGGGCAATGATGTAGCTGGAGGAAAGGTAACCCCCAGTTTAGAAGTACTGGATAACCCCATGAGCAAAGACCTTTCTGAAACAATTACTCAGTCTACTCTGTATCCCTCTTGCGTGGTGACTCGTGCCCAGTCACAAAAAGCTCCTGAACTAACACTTTTAGATACTCTGTTTGGTTCTATTCTTGCAGACAATGAAGTCCTTGACAGTAAACCTTGGGAAGCCGGATGTGGTCACCCTCATGAGACGCTTGAGAGTTCAAAACCAGAGGTTTTAAAACCTGAAGGTGCATTGCCTATCACACGTAAGCAACTTCAAGCTGCGCAGAAAGAGGATCCAACATTACGCTCTTGTTTCTCAAGTATGGTAAGTGCTGACATAAACCAGGATAGAAGGGGAAAATATATTCCAGAGCACGACATATTAATGAGAAGTTGGTCCCCTCAAAAGGCACAGGGAGTGGACTGGAGTGTGGTAAAGCAAATTGTTGTCCCTTCCGTTTACAGACAGAGGGTGTTAGCCTTAGCACATGAAGGTCAGTGGTCTGGACATTTAGGAATCAACAAAACATATAAACTCATCTTAAAACATTTCTTTTGGCCAGGATTAAAAAGAGATGTATCCCAGTTTTGTCGCAGTTGTCATGTTTGTCAACTAGTTGGGAAGCCAAACCAATCACCGCCCCCTGCCCCCTTACAGCCCATTCCTATCACGGAACAACCATTCGAGCGCATTATAATTGATTGCGTAGGCCCCTTACCTAAAACAAAAAGTGGAAACCAATACTTACTGACTGTTATGTGTGCAGCAACTCGATTTCCGGAAGCTGTGCCATTACGCAAAATAACTGCAACCTCTGTTGTGAAGGCCCTGACAAATTTCTTTTCAGTATTTGGACTTCCAAAAGTCATACAGACTGACCAAGGCACTAACTTTCAGTCCAAACTCTTTAAGCAAGTACTAAAAACACTAAATGTGAAACATAGTGTATCCAGTGCCTATCACCCAGAGTCTCAAGGAGCACTTGAACGTTGGCATCAAACGTTAAAATCCATGCTAAAGAGATACTGTTTTGAATCTGAAAAGAGTTGGGATGAAGGTATCCCTTTTCTTCTGTTTGCAGCACGTGAGGCTATACAAGAGTCACTTGGCTTTAGTCCTGCGGAATTAGTGTTTGGACACACTCCCCGTGGACCACTAAGAGCTTTAAAAGAGCAGTTTTTACAAAGTACTGATCTTTCTCATCAGAAACTTGCTGATTATGTGCAACAGTTTCGTGACCGGCTAGCTCATGCTAATGCAATTGCTAAAGAATGCTTAGCCAAAACTCAGAGCTCAATGAAAAGAAGGCACGATCAGTCCAGTGTAAAAAGAGAGTTTCAAATTGGTGATGAAGTGCTTGTATTACTACCAGTACCCGGTTCTGCACTCTCAACCAAATACACTGGTCCTTATAAAATCATTGGGCGCCTGAATAATTACAACTATATCTTGGAAACTCCGGATAGGCGGCGTAAGTCTAGAGCATGTCACATCAATATGTTAAAACTCTATCATCCCAGGAAATCAATCATGTCACCAGCAGTGGAACCATCACCAGTTATAATCGTCCAGGTGGAAGCATTAGTTGAATCTGAGTTACCCAGTGAGGAAGAGGATCTACAACTGTCAATTCCTCTATATCCAAATGCTCGTCTTGCGAATTCAGAAATGCTGAAGGTTTTACCAGGTAGGCTTGACCATCTGTCACCTACCCAGCAAGCTGATTTGTTAACCTTAATCCAGGACTTTAAGGATCTTTTTAATGATGTGCCCACACAAACACATGTATTAAAACATGACATTGTGGTGAAGACTGATAAACCTATAAAACAACAGCCGTACCGTGTTAACCCAGCAAAAAGAGAACTCATGAGACAGGAAACTGATTATCTATTACAACATGGTTTAGCTAAACCCAGTTCGAGTGCATGGAGCTCCCCATGCTTATTAGGTGAGAAACCGGATGGTTCTCCCCGTTTTATCACAGACTATCATAAGGTGAACGCCATCACTGTGGCAGATTCTTTTCCGTTACCTCGTATGGAAGACTGTGTAGATGAGGTAGGCAACGCCCGCTATGTGACTAAGTTAGACTTATTGAAAGGCTATTGGCAAGTGCCACTGACGGAACATGCCTCCGACATCTCAGCTTTTGTAACTCCTGACAGATTTTTACAGTATACAGTTATGGCCTTTGGCATGTGCAATGCTCCTGCCACTTTTCAGCGCCTAATAAATCTTGTCCTTGCTGAGGTTCCGAACTGTAGTGCTTATCTAGATGATCTTGTTGTGTATACTTCTACATGGGAAGAACACATCAAGAACTTACAACAAGTATTTACTAAACTGAAAAGTGCCTCACTCACGCTCAATCTTGCAAAATGCGAGTTTGGCAAAGCAACCATTACTTACTTGGGTAAGCAGGTAGGACAGGGAAAAGTGAAACCTGTTGGAGAAAAAGTGTCTGCCATTGTTGATTATCCCATTCCAACAACTCGACGTGAACTACGGCGGTTCTTAGGAATGACTGGTTACTATCGTAACTTTTGCAGAAACTTTTCTACCATTGTACAACCATTAACCTCTTTACTCAGTCCAAAAGTAAACTTTACCTGGTCCCCTGAATGTCAGGCTGCTTTTGACAGTATCAAATCTTTGCTTTGTCACGCTCCAGTTCTTGCTGCCCCTGATATAACTCGCCCTTTCAAATTGGAAGTGGATGCCAGTGCAGTGGGAGTTGGTGCTGTGCTCTTACAGGAGGATGTTCAAAGGATTGATCACCCTGTTGCATATTTCTCCCGTAAGTTCAACAAACACCAAGACAATTATTCTGTGATTGAGAAAGAAACTCTAGCATTATTATTAGCACTACAGCACTTTGAAGTATATGTTGGCTCCTCTCGCTCACCGGTTATTGTTTACACGGATCACAACCCCCTAACATTCCTTTCCAGAATGTATAACCACAACCAGCGCCTCATGAGGTGGGCCCTGATGGCTCAGGATTTCAACTTGGATATTCGGCACAAGAAGGGAACTGAAAATGTTATGGCAGATGCACTGTCTAGAATATGAATATTTATTGAATTCAAACCCTGCTGGTCTGCATTTTATGGGGTGGGGTGTTACGGCCCTAGGCCTCTTGGTTGTCTCTTTCAGGTACATTCCTTATGTAGATCTGCTGTGTCAACACTCCTCCCTGATTGGTGGTTCACCAAAACTACTGTGACCAGCCCATCACCAGCTGCGTATATCAAGATCTCCACCTCCGTCGTCCTATTGGTCCGGCCTACAGGCATTCTCCACTCACCTGTCAAGAACAATCTCCACACTGGTTTAAAAACCCTGCCAATCAGTCATTCTGAGCGGCTGCAGCGTAGAGAGCAGCGCGCCTCTGGGTTGGTTGTTGGCTCGATTGAGGGTTTGTTTAGTTCTGAGCTGTGAGGTCTTTGTTTAGCTCTAGCGCCTGACCTCAGTAACAAATCGAAGCTTGATGTGCTTGAAAAGCCTAGAACGGGTTTTCTTTGATTATTTTAGTAAGACAGGATTGTCTAGCTGACCTTAGGTTATAGGGATGCCCCATTGTACCGATGTTGCACTAACTTTGATAGGTTGTTTTGTTGTTGTTTTGTTTATTGGATGTGCTGTTAACTTTGTACTTTAATTTTTATGGAAACTTGTTTATTCAGGGTCTTGTTTTCTGTAAGCATCCTATTCCTTAGTTCCCCTGACATACTGTTATTTAGTTGTATATTGTACATTTAACCCCTATTGTTTACTTTACAAATAAATAATCTAAATATTAGAGTTTGTTTTCCCATTCTTATGTTACTCCCTTTTCCAACGAGCCAGGGTTGTAACATAATGGTAATATACATAAACAGTGGGTTAAAGCTGTTATATGATCTGATGCTTTTTAAATCCCTTAACAAGGAGAAAATGAGCGTAAAGCTGTGCCGTTCTCTTGTAGCAGTATTTTGTCATTTGCACCTGATTTAATCCAAGCAAACACAGCGGGTGGTCACGTATAACCCCACTGCACACTACTGTGTGTGGGGGAGGACAGGAGGGGGAAAAAAAAGAATAACCCCCCAAAAAAAAAAAAAAAAAAAAATCGCCTCAGCCATTTGCTCATATCTGAATCAGCAGGGACCGCTCTGTCCCAGTTTTCAGCACAGCAACACCACGAACTCACTTTGCATTGCTTTACATCTCCCGCTATTCTGCGCACGTGGCACAACCATATGCTCACGACAAACCGGCTTCATAGACCGATGATGAGGACTTGGCTCCAACTTTCACTGCTGTGCGGCGACATTAGCATTTCTGTAGAGTCTCACAAGATGCATGTGGACCAGAAAAAAAAATATTTGAAGAGGTGAACTCATTAACAGTAATTTGTTAATTTCTCATCGAAAAATATAAATAGTACAAAATTACTACTAGTAAAAATATTACTAAACAAATGAGGCAACACATTACAGTATATTATGTTACTATGAAAAATATTTTATAATTTACATGCTGTTACCAAAGTTAGTACTAAAATGGTTTATAAATAATGTTTTTGGCTGTGATCTTGGTCCAGAGAATCTAGCTGTCTGCTACAACTGAGTGAATACTTCTATTTAGCTACATTTAGTCTGTACAGTATCTGACACACTCACGTACAGTAACAGCTGTATCGGTATCTAATCTGACTTCTCACTTTTTTTTGTGAGCTACTTGATCCAAATTCAGGGGGTCCTGAACCAAAAGTGCTAAGCATGTTGCCTAAATCACTGATATGAATTGAAAAATATTAGAGATAAAATGTAGAATCTGAAAGTCAAAACACATTTTGGGATCCTCTATAGAGTCAAAACAAGTCACGCTACAGAAAAAAATGTTGAAAAACTCCTGACTGGAGGTTCAAGAACAGAGATTGAAAGGTAGGAAGCAGGAAAACTAAAAATCTGTAAACATAATTTAGAAATGTGTGCTCTTCATTTGATTATTACAGAGTTCAGATACTCGTATGAGTCTTCTGTAGGACTGAAATTTTTACGTGACCAAAGGGTTATGACAGCTTTTAGGGGGCAGCCAGTGTACAGACAAACATTTACCTGATTTTGGACAATTAGGAAATGCAAACATGACATGAGCCAACCTAAACCAATTTTGAGAGTAAACATTATTAAACATTTTGGCATGCTTATTTCTTCTAAATAAATAGAAAGCATGTGATTATGGCCAAATGTGTCTTCAGTAAAACGCTTAACTCATTCAAGGTGGATGTAGATTAATATAAAGTCTTCATATAAAGTTTTTTTAAACAATATATAGTTTTACATATGGTTTACACTATTGTTAATGTTTTTACCTTGACATTAGCTTTTTTGCTCACCAGCCTCTCTGGCGATGTGTTTTCCAAAGTTACTTGTCACTCAGCATTTTTACTGCAAATGGCCTGGACTTACACAGCGTTTTTTTTACCTGTTGGTACTCAAGGCACTTTACACTGCTTCTTATTTGTCCATTCACACACACACACACACACACACTCATACACCGATAGGGCAGCTGCTATACAGCTGGCCAACACTCACCGGGAGCAACAAAGTGAATGTGAATCTCTTTTTTGTTTTCCTTTCTAAAATGAATCTTCAAATACCATAATAAATATAAATGACTATATAAATAAATAAAAAAAATCACAAATCAGCAACCTCATGAATATCACTCAACTTTGAAAATGAACGAGGAAAAATAGAAAAACGAAAAGACACCATATTGATCTACCATGGGCCCCAAAATCAATAAACACACTACTGTAACAGCAGAAAGATTAAATGGAGAAGATTACCTTGACTTATTATTATTAATTTTTATGATTAGTTTCTTTATGGCATGTCAGTTACAATCTTCAATGCAAGCTAATGTATCTAAATTTAAAAAAAAACTGCTTTCTACAAAGCATACTTGGATTGTTGGTCACAGATTATATTCCCCAGCACTGGTTCAATTTTGTGTTCCCTCTTTATTTCTTTTGTGTAACCTCCCTATCATATTTTTTTTTCCATTCTCCTTGACCCAAAAGAGCTTGGGTGTGTTGGACCAGTCCCTAAAATGTATAAGATTATTATACTATGAATCCATTTTGTGTCAGATCTTAGTCTGCCTCTGTGAATCAGGGGTAGTGTATAAAGTAATGGAAAATTTCTAATGTTGTCCTCTTGGGGGCTCTGTGATTGTCTTTGCCTGAACATCTCATACTGTAACTCTCATCAAAAATGTATAGATCTACTTCATAATGTATTACACTCCTTATTCTTTCTGCCAAACCATTGCGCTTTGTACTTGAGCAGAAAGCACATCATTATGTCCAGTGTCTTATTTAACATTGGACGTAAAGGTCGATCCCCAATATCTGAAAACCACTTAGATCACAGATCTAAGCTGTGTTTTAACGGTGATTTGCAGAGGATTGTTCCTGTAAAGATTAACTGTGATTGCTGTGTAAAGGGCTAAAATTGTAAAGCCTCCTGAGCCTAGTGCAGTCAAATACAGCTGGGATTTCTAAAGCCTACAGATATAGATGGATAAAAGGAACATAGTCTCTGTCAGACAGCAGTTTCTCTGTGTCTTGATTTAGAGGATGTCTCCTGTTCTGCTCTGGGCCACAGTGATGAATCAAAGCCCAGCGCTGTCAGAGAAAGACAGCTGTGCTTGTATTTCAACATTTCACGAGTTCTGTCACTTAATGTCAGCCTGAAATTCACAGGCCTGTTTGACTTCTAAACAACACAGACCTACTAAAAAAGGACTGAGCCACTTAGGAAGACAGAAATCAGTTCATCTAAACAATGGCGGCCTTTACCTTGCGTCCTCCTGTGTTGAGCCTCAGAGGGGTCAGGTGGGGGTCAAAGATCATGTGACTGGTTTCGATGTCAATCGGCGACTGCCTCTTTCCTATGGCGCAGAGGTTCCAGGCTGAGTTCACCAAACCCCAGAAGGATGGGACTGGTATTGTAAAAAGGGGAGGGAAAAAAATGGGACAGTAAGAGCGATTAGTATGTGTTCACTCCACTAGAGCAAACCATAAAAACTGTGAGAGTGAGCAGATGATCTTCATTAAAATGGGACAGGAGAATGGGGGAGTATAGGGAGATTTGAAGTTACATATGGCTTCATTAAAATCTCTGGGTTATTATATGCAATTATAACTCAGGTAAAAACAATGGGCTTTATTAAAGTCTGTCTAAAGTTCTCCCACTACTTTCCATTGCTTTTAATATACAGCAGGGGGTCCAATCCTTTTGTCATCTGATCCCTTTAAATTAAGTAGCACTTGCCCTTCGTGTGGTTATGAGTTTTCTTGCATGGATTTGTCTAATTTAAAGAATAATTAAGAAAAAAAAGTAGCTGATGTTTCACAAAAATAAAGCAGTCGTTAAAGAAAGAGACCTTGTGGAGAATTCTCACCTTAGAATTTTAGGTGCAGATGTGACTCTCATCCCAGCAGTGTGGCTGGATTTTCTACTTTTCTTATTGTCAAATCCCATCCTACCAATGAACTGCATCTTCTCCCTGTAAGGTCTGTAAATCCACAACCTGATTTACAGGAGCTTATTCCTCTGTGCCATAGCTGTCTGAAAACTCCTAAATGTACATCAGTGAGGCACACAGTTATGAAGGGTGACTTTTATTATGATAAGTTTACCCTTTACCTTCACAAGCCTTCCAGGGCCTGCCAGAGAATCATCTGCACAACATGGTGCTGCCACCATTGAGCTCTACAGTGGAAGTGGCATGTTCAAACACAGATTTGGATAAAACTGTACTCCAAGAAAATTTCAGCAAATTATCTTTATCTCAATCCCATGACTTCTGCTTTTGTTACCTTTTCATTGCAGTATTCTTACGTCTCCATTGCCTAGATTTCACTAATGACAGAAGCTTCCAGATACACAAGTATATATACACACACACACACACAACATTCACTGCCCTCAAGCAAATGTTACTTAGCACATGAATATGAAATGTCTAAAGTTAAGTACTTTGTTAATGGATTGTGTTTCATGGTTATGTAAGGGTTTTGTTCAATAGGACCCAAAAATAAGAGAGCAGCACAATGGAGATTATTAAAGGTTTATTTTAGAATAATAAACCTCGGGGGGTGTCCTGGAGTGGTGTTTGTGAGAAGGTCGGCAGGAGTCCGGGAAGTAAAGGGTCTGTTCTCGAGGTGGCTGGAGAAACAGGGTGCAGAGTTCCAAGACTCTTACAGGTCCAGGCCTAATATCCACATCCAACTCCAGGCCTAATATCCAAGTGTCAATCCACCAAAGCCAAATCCCTTCACCAAAGCAAGAGTCCAAATCCAGAAAAAGTGAAACTTACAGAGAGTGAGGCTGGTGTGTAGAGATGTCTGAATCCTACAGGATGAGCTCCAGGATCCTATCAGACAGTGGTCTCAACAGGCTGGCAGGCAGGCAGGCTTGGGCAGGCAAGGAGTTGATCTAAACTGGTCTGGCAAAAGCAGGCAACAAAATGGCTTGAGAGCTAGGAGCATAGCAGCACAAAACAATCTGGCAAGGGCTGAACCGGGAGCAGAGTATAAATAGCCAGAGAAACAGGAGAAAACAATTAGGACCAATGACAAGTAGAAAAGCTACAGAAATGCAGTGGGAAGGAACTGGATCTAGGGATCTCCAAAATAAAAGCAAGAAACAGGAAGGCTTGATATGGGAAACATGGAAGGTTGGATGGACACGAAGAGTTCTGGGGAGTCGCAGTTTGACTGCTACGGGGTTGACAATCTCAGAGATTGAAAAAGGACCTATGAAGCGGGGAGCAAGTTCCTGCTCTCAAGGCAGAGAGGGAGATCTGATGAGGACAGCGAAACTCTGTCCCACACGGTACTGAGGGGCGGGGGTGCGATGTTTGTCGGCCCACTTCTGGTAGTCCCGGACTGAACGAAGCAAAGACTGATGGGCTCTCCTCCAAGCCATGTGACATCTCCGAGCTGAAGCATGATCTGATGGGATGGAGACCTCCTTCTCATGGATCTCGAACAGGGGGAGGTTGATATCCATAGACCACCTGGAAGGGGGTAAGTCCTGTGGCAGATGAAGCCAAAGTATTGTGAGCACACTTTACCCAGACCAAATTCTTGGGCCATGAGGATGGATCTCGTGAGCAGATAAGACGGAGTCCGGTTTCCAGGTCCTTGTTTAGCCTTTCTGTTTGGCCATTATATTGTGGGTGGAAGCCTGAGGACATTGATAGAAATCCCTAGCAATTTCCAAAACTTAGCTGTGAATTGAGGTCCTTGATCAGAAACAATATTGCGGGGAATGCCATGGAGACGAAAAACATGTTGGATGAGAATGCCTGTTTCCTTGGCTGAGGGGAGTTTAGGGAGAGGATTAAAATGGACCATTTTGGAGAACCTGTCAACAACTAAGAATGACTGATTACCAGATAAAAGGGAGTCTGGTGACAAAACCCTCACCCTCTCTAATCCGGACTAGGTGATACGCATTCCTCAGATCCAACTTGGTGAATATGGAGGAACCTTCCAATAATTCAAAAGCAGAGGTGAGGAGAGGCAGAGGATAGCGATTCTTGATAGTCATCTTGATGAGCCCCGGGTAATCTATACATGGCCAAAGACCCCCCATCCCTCTTCCCTACAAAAACAACACCGCTCCAGCTGGCGAAGAGGAAGGCCGGATCAGACCTGCTGCAGAGAATCATCAATATAGAATCCTATATTGATGATTCTTGCAGCATGGCCACATGTTCCAGGGCAGACAATGAGTACAACTTGCTGCGAGGTGTCATAGTACCTGCAAATAGTTCGATTGCACAGTCTATGCGGAGGAAGAGAGTTGGCTTTGGCCTTATTGAAGACCTCTTTGAGATCCAAGTACACAGGAGGAACTTTAGATAAGTCTGGAAAGTTGTCTTGAGGATCCTTACAAGGGTAGATAAGAGTTCTGGTGGCTTCATGTAGACAGATGGATGAGCAGGTAGTAGCCCAGTTGAGAATCCTCGCAGTAGTCCAATCATTATGGCGGATATGATGACGACGAAGTGCTACCAAGGATGAGGAGTAACTGTGGGGAATGGATGAGATGAAAAGTAAGTTCCTCTTAAAGATTTTCAATGGTCAGGTGAAGTGGTTCCATAACTTGGTAGCTGGGGTTTAGAAGAGGGCCATCAAGAGCGCGATTGGACAATAACTTCTTTAAAGAAAGCAGATGGAGACCAAGATTCAAGGCTGTGTGTTCATCCATAAACTCTGTGCCTGCTCCTGAATCAATGAATACTGGGAGGTTAAAGATCTGACCAGAGGAATGAATTTGTACAAGGAGAGAAGGACGAGAAGTGGAGCAGTCCGCTAAGGAACGGCTCAACAGTTGCCGCCTCTCCACTGCTGAGCGTTGCCTTTTAACGAACATTGCCGAATCTGATGACCAGCTTCTCCACAGTAAAAACACAAATTCTGGCAGAAGCGACATTCACGCTCCTCGGGGGTCAGGTGGGACCTTCCCAACTGCATGGATTCCTCCGGGAGGAGGGGGAAGCCCTATGGGTGTCTGGAACAGGTCTTGTCTATCTGAATGGAGGTAGAGAACGAGAATAATTAGTAGTACGTTCACATTGCTTCTCCCGCAATCTCCTATCTATTTGGGTGGCAATGTCAATGAGGCCATTAAGATCCTCAGGCAGCTCTTGGGTTGCCAATTCATCTTTAATGCGTTCTGAGAGGCCACGATAAAACATGTCATAAAGTGCAGGTTCATTCCAAGAACTGTCAGCCTAGAAGGTCCGAAAATCTCTGGAGTAATCTGACACAGAACGTCTTCATTGACCTAAGTGAATTAACTGTTAACTGATGCCTCTTTGTCTGGTCTGGAAGGATTAAAGACTTGCCTTAATTCCTCTGAAAACCTCTGGAAGGACAGGCATGAAGGAGACTGGTGCTCCCACTCTGCAGTTCCCCACAGCTGTGCACGTCCTGTGAGCAATGAGATAGTGTAGGCCACCTGAGAACGTTCGGTGGGAAAAGAGGAGGGTTGGAGCTTAAACTGTAATGAACACTGAATTAGGAAGGCTCTACAGTTGTCTGGGTTCCTGTCATAACATTTGGCAGGAGCGATCCTGGGCTCTGAAGCAGAAAAGGTTGGAGCTGTGTTAAGAGGCCATGGTCGAAGAAAGGGAGAGATGACTGAACTGACGAGTTAACGTCTGAACATCTGACCTTAAAGAGGAAAGGGAAAGTTAATGTTGAGAGTTCCTCTTCAATCTGAGTTTGCCAATCCTCTCTGCCCTCAGGGTCCATATTTTGCTAAGATTGTAATTTAAGGGTTTTGTTCAATAGGATCCAAAAATAAAACAACCATAGAGTGAGGTTGGAGGACATAATAGGCCGCAGTTGATGAGGGAAGGAGGCAGATGACATGAGTAGGTGTTAGCTAGTAATCAACTGTGGTTTCTAAACTCAGTAGACCAGTGGATCAAAGACAAATAATTAGTTTGCTGTAACACATTTCAGAAATCCAGCTCTCACAGTTTGTCCAAAGGGTGAAGGTCCAAGAGTTCCAAGACTCTTACAGGTCCAGGCCTAATATCCACATCCAACTCCAGGCCTAATATCCAAGTGTCAATCCCTAATATCCAGTCAATCATCCAAAGCCAAATCCCTTCACCAAAGCAACAGTCCAAATCCAGAAAAAGTGAAACTTACAGAGAGTGAGGCTGGCGTGTAGAGAAGTCTGAATCCTACAGGATGAGCTCCAGGATCCTATCAGACAGTGGTCTC
The DNA here is from genome assembly GCA_033026295.1 of Channa striata. Taxonomy (NCBI): domain Eukaryota; kingdom Metazoa; phylum Chordata; class Actinopteri; order Anabantiformes; family Channidae; genus Channa; species Channa striata. The sequence continues at coordinate 2,423,347 of CM065180.1, read as the reverse complement.
AACAGGCTGGCAGGCAGGCTTGGGCAGGCAAGGAGTTGATCTAAACTTGTCTGGCAAAACTGGCAAAGGCAGGCAACAAAATGGCTTGGGAGCTAGGAGCATAGCAGCACAAAACAATCTGGCAAGGGCTGAACCGGGAGCAGAGTATAAACAGCCAGAGAAACAGTTGAAAACAATTAGGACCAATGACAAGTAGACAAGCTACGGAAATGCAGTGGGACAGGAACTGAATGTAGGGATCTCCAAAATAAAAGCAAGAAACAGGAAGAAAAGCTGGAGATCCTGACAGGTTAGAAGATTTGAACGCGAGAAGCGGTAAAAGGTGTTTTGGGAGCTGCAACAGTAGGACTTTGTATAACAAACGGTGTGCTTATATAACTGTTTTTATGCAAAGTGCTTTGCTATGTTGCTTTTTCCCCTATACACATACTGACACACCAGTCACAACAGCTGCCACGCAGGGACAAATTTGGGGTTTAGTGTATTGGTCAAGGACACTTTGGAATGTAGCCAGAAGAGACTGGAGCTCGAACACTGACTCTGTGGTCTACAGAAAATGTACATGGATGAGTGCTCTACCTACTGAGCTACAATGACCCCAGCTAAGAACTTTAGTTTATTAACTACATGTCTATATGTTATGATGTGTAATGAACAATAACCACATCAGGGAAAGACAAAACGGGAACCCTGTTTATGGAGGTCCTCTATCCTGTGTTCATGGCCACAGAATGGGGTTGAAAGGAATGTCAAGCTAATAACTAATTTATTGGCAGCCAGATATGGGATCTTTGGTCTGACATTGCAAGAAACGAAAAGAAAAAAGGACGATTGATTGTGCGTGCACACACGTGTTTGTACAGCACTACTTGTGAAGACATATGACATAATGCAATCCCTAGCCTCCTACCCTAAACCTAACCATCACAACCGAATGCCTAACTCTTTACCCCAACCAAAACCTAACTTAACCCTGACCCCAAAACTCAGACTTGACACTCAAAAAGCCTTTTGAAGTTGAAGTTGTCCTCACAACAATGGCACTGAAATAATATTTCAATACACTACTGTCTTTCAATAGCACAGAAACAGAGACACAAAGCCTCAAAACTGGGTCTTAATCCTCAAACACTACTGTCTTTCAATAGCTGTGAAGTCAGAAACAGAGACAATGCATTCTTTAGTCCCAAACTCTAAAAACATGCCATTGCCTAGATGGAAATCAGTGCAAACAAAAAAGCGCCAGTTTTTATTCTTTGCAACCCAAGACGCACAACAACGGTAATATTTTTACAAAGCCTCAAAACTCAGGAGGAAGTCGATTTGTGGTTTTAGTTGCGCAGTTGCGCTTTAACAGTGCGCAGGAAGAAAAAGTGACAGTGGTTTGGTGTTCAGTGGTTTCAGTTCGCAGGAGGAAGAAAAATAAAGCAACTTGGTTTTAGTCCACAGGAGGAAGATTAATAAAACCATGACTTTTCTGTTTTGTGTGATCAGCACTTTTACTGCCGTGTTACAGGCACCATTCAGGTTCAGGTGTATGAATAAAGACTTATACAAAAATGTCCCCGTGAAGAGACGTCTTCTCCTTTGGCTATGGAACGCGTTTATTTATAACAAGGCGTTTTTGTCGGCTCTGTACCTCACAGCTATAAGTACTATAGTACCAAGCATATTGTTACCGAAAATAAAAAAGTAAATGAATTACAAAAGTTAATTTACTCACTAAAAAACAATGTATTTTAAATAATGCTGGTAATGGGAGAACATGTACAGTAATTTAAAAACATCAGGTCAAAAGTCGCTGATGGTAAAGGTGGAGCTGATTTTAACCACTTAATTTGCCGACAATTGGTTAGCCCGTAATAGATATTAGTACAATATACTGTACACTGATCAGTGTACAGTATATTCCCTGTAGCTGTAAATGTGAGTGGTTGTCTCTATGTGTGGCCCTGTGATAGTCTGGCAACCACCACCTAGTGATGACTGGGATCAGCTCCAGCAGCCCAGCAACCTTAACAGGATAAGCTGTTAAGATAATGGATGGATAGATCTAAAAGAATGTGGATAATGGATGAACATGGATGAACATGGAAGTCCACACGCATCTTTACATAACCTTACTAAAGCCACTGTAATTCCAACACCTGCCGAAAGTGACATTTTCTCTCCTTGTGTCCCTCAACCAGACATCTCACACACACACACACACACACACACTAGAGGGATTATCAGAAGCTAAACTGTCATAATGCTTGTCAGAGACAGGCTTAATGACATCTCAGACTGTTAAACAGCTGTTATTTCGATAAAAAAAAAAAAAAAACGCATCACCACTTGCCACCTTGCTTTACTGCTTTGCTTTTAAGACTTAGCAAATGGGTATAAATATATAAATAGGAATACGTGCTTGGCTTGATGGATGCAAGCTTTTGGCGATATCATGACATTTTAAAAAACATATTTTGTTTCTTTCTCTAGTTGCATGCTGCTCTCAGACCGCTTACGCGCTGACAATTGCGTAGAACATCTCCTCTCCTCTTTCACTCCATACTTTCTCTATCTTTGATCTATCTATCTATCTAACTGTCTATCTCTTTCTCCAATACTCTCTCTTGCTCTGTCCATCAATTCATCTCTTTCTCTGGCAGCATTCAGTGGAAGAATGAAGTGACAGATGTGGCAGCCCTGACCTGCAGAGTACAATCCTGACCTCTGCACTGCACACAGCCTCATGTCAAAACACTGTTATCTTACACAGCTCTGTGTGCATGTGTCTGTTAAGCACCAAAACGTGTGTGAATACCAACTCTGTCAAACAGATGTGTGAAGAAAAAAACATAAACGTAACACACATATGAGTAAAGTTACTTGAGCCATGTGACAGTTTTTTAAAAACTTTTGGTTTTACTTTAGACCCACTGTCAACAGCAGGCAGAGGTGACAGAAGATGTGAGGTGTGTCAGGTGATTGCTAAGGTGAAAATCTTTTTAATGTGACATAAAAATACTCATTGATTGATAATGGTCCTAATGCTAAACTTAAAATCTGTGAAGTTTTCCAGTCTGATGTTCAGAAAAAAATTCAACATAATATTTACTGTTTAAGCCAGACTATCTGTCACTGTGTGCTGCTGCGCCATCAATATGTAAAATTCAACGCAGCTCCTCGGTCAAATCAGAGACCGGAGAGAAAACAAATGCATCATTTCCGCTGCTGTGATGAATCCAAAGGTGCACTGTACAGTGAAAATAATCCAGCATAGTCTAAGGTGTTGTGAGCAGTTTATTCATCGCATAGAACTGAAACACTCATGTGGATGATAATGCTGTTAGAATTTAATAATTGTTAATTGTTAGAATTAAGGTGTGTTTTAATGCAAAATGGCCACAACTGACAAAACTGAGAAGTGTCTCTGGTTTTGGAAATGTCTGTGCAAAATTACATAATTAACAAGAACCCAGTCTCCTTTCCTATTACATTATGCAAACAGGGGGCGTTGTAGGGGCAAGGGTATGGAACGATAGTATACTTTTGTCTGAGAAAAACTGCAAACAACTGCATCTGCTCTATACACCAATCAGTATAGAGCTGATATTGCACCTGCACAAAAATAGAGGCTTTAGGTCCCAATCAGACAGGATGTTCAGCCTGGGGACAGCTTTTTGTCATTTTTTTCAAAAAGAATGTTTTGTGTGCGTTTTTTACATTTACATTTAGTTGCTTTTATCCAAAGTGACTTACATGTGAGGTACAAGGCAGCAAAATCAAAGGCAAGGAGAAAACATCAAAGCGAAGCGATGTCAAAAAAAGTGTTTTCGTTTCATGAGAAGTACAAGATTTTTTTAAGTGCAAAGGAAGATGCAGAAGAGTTCTGTTTTCAGCAGTTTTTTAAATACTGAAAGTGAGGTTGATGAGCGTGCTGCGTTTGGCAGCTCATTCCACCATCATGGGATCACTGAGCTGAAGAGTTTTCCTGGTGTTTTCTGTGTGGTGCTGGGACCACCAGACGCTGTTTGCCAACAGAGCGCAGCGGATGGGAGGGACTGTAGACCTGAATGATTGAGTTGAGGTAAGCCGAGCTGTAGAGTTGACCACACTGTAGGTAAGAGAGAGAGCTTTGAACTTAATCCGCGCAGCCAGTGCAGAGATCTGAAGAGTGGTGTGACACGAGTCCTTTGGCTGATTACAAATGAGGCGAGGCTTCCGCATTTTGGATCTGCAATTTTAGTCGTGCATGTCGGTAACCCCATCAACAGTGCATTGCAGTGATCGAGACGATATGACCAACGCCTGCACACTGAATTGGCTTGTGTATTCTGAGGATCTGATCTTTCTGATGTTGTGGAGAGCAAATCTACAAGACCTAGAGACTGAGGTGATGTGTTCCATAAAGCTCAGTTGGTCATGGATGATGACCCCGAGACTTCTGGCCGACTTAGCGGGGACAATCACTCCAGATCCAATGTTGATGCTGATGTTGTGCTGTGTCGAAGGACTGGCTAGAAAGACAAGAACTTCAGTCTTAGAGAGGCTAAGCTGAAGATGTTTTTCTCTCATCCAAGCAGAGATGTCAGAGAGACAGGCAAAGATGCGAGACAGTGGAGTCATCCGGAAGAATTTCTGCAATTGAACACCTGACCTGGACACCTGAATCGGTCTACGCTCCCTCACCTGTTTCAGTAACCAGCACTGCCCATTTTCAGCCTCTCTCTAAACTTCTCTTCTCCTAAGCTTTAAAAAGACTTGAGCCAACTGAAAGGGATGCAAAGATCAAGCTGGTAATAAAGCAGGAGCCTGCAGCTGAAACACTAGGTTATAAATGCTATGACCAAATCCAACAAGAGCAGCTTTGGTTACACTCAAAATATTGCTGGCCAGCCAATAAAAGGCAGAACAAGGATTGTACAGAGGGTTGTTTCGGTCTTTGCCCAGCCCAGTAAGTGGTTTGATATAGGGGGCGGGGCTCCACCATGCACCTAACTGTGAGCAGCAAGCTAATGTGAACCATTTGCCTCAAATATTTCTGGGACGATTTCTATCCTCCCAAAATATCAGTAGGGACATGTCCCTTCTATCCTTATGCAATACTGCGCCCTCTCATCATCTATGAGAGCCAGAACAGTTACCTACCACAACCTTTTTTAAAGCAGATGTTTGGAGAAATTATTTATGAACATTCAAAGAAGTTGGAGTGATAACGAATATGCAAGCTGCTTATTTGCGAGACAAAAATAATTGTTAGAATCTGTGGACAGCTTCAGAGTATACTCTCTAATTTAACTGCTTAAAAAATTGTTTACTCAGAAATAAAGGCATCAGACTCATTAATTTACTACAGTTAAACTTTCATTTTATCAATGAACAGTAAAATTAAAGGTGAAATTATATACAATAGTAAACTTAAACTTAATAATTACCAATATTATATCAACATAACTTATCCGATTCTAATTTGCAATTGAAATGCTGAACTAAATAATAATGCATTTCTTTTAAGGCGGTAAGTTGTCTGAATAAATATTTTGTGTGCAACCCATGTATAACTAACCACTAATAATATTGATCTATACTATTGAAGAGAAGGAAAAAGGAAAGAGACAGAGGAGAACAAAAAGCCCTGATGTCCTACCAGCCTGTTTAATGTTCACTACCCATTCAAATTGTGGGGAAAAGAGTGACAGACAGAAGAAGATGTAAAGAGGCAGGGAGGATGGAAAAGGATGAAAAGGATAGTTTTAAAGGAAAAGTCTTTCTGAAGACCTGTGTGTTAATAAAAACATCATTCATTCTGAATTTAAGCAGACACTTGAGTGATAGAAAGTAAATAAAAATTAATGTTAAGGCATACGCATGGTGATGTATATTTGTCTTACTGTCAACCACCACAGTTGACAATTAATTACTGTGTGTGTTTCAAAGCCGAATATTTCTTCTCTTTGCCACAGAGCTCTACTGTTTTGCAAAAGTTGCCCAAACTGTGAGCCACGTTGTGTGTATTTATTACCATGGACACAGACTGAAGCTTATTTTTACTCAGTCTCACATACTGTACACCGTGCCAAGTAATGGATTATAATGTATGCAAGTTTATTTGACTTGTTTAAAATAACTGAAAGTAGGAAGGTGTGCACATAGAGAGATATGTACCAGATGAGTTCACAATTTATGGTTAAACACACTTAGCAGCTCTCATTTAGCAGGTGATGATGGGACAGATATACCGTAATATTAGTTCACATACTGTCACAGCACATTATGCCACATGTGCTTGTCAGTGAAGAAAAATATATTAAGATCATGCAACATAGGACCCCAGCGTGACTTAAATCAAGGAATATAATATTTCTTCAGTAGGTATATGTTCCATAAATCACCTTCCCATAGAACAGTGCTGTCAAAGTGTCCTGTGACTGAGGCAGCACTGCAAGTCGAACAAAGCATAGTGAAGCAGGGAGAGGCAGGACTGTGCAGAGAAGAGGCTTGATTTCATGGGCTATCTTAAGCTAGCACCAGCATAAGACCTGAATCAGTCTGTCTGCTCCACCCAGCCTTATGCTCCACAAAACTCTGCCATATACTAATGCATTCCACTATACTCCGTCTAGCACTGAAGGCATCATTGTTATGAAATAAAAAGAACAGTCCAAAACTCACAAACAAGCAGAAAATGACTGAAATGCCCTGATTAGTCAGAAGTGCGACCCTGAGTGCTGCCAGTGCTGAGTCTGTGCCACAGAAGCATATTTCTAGTAAAATTAATTTGTTAAAAATAGTTACATATTATATGTTAAAGCTGGACATAGCAGCACTGCAGTAGTAAAATATTCCTGCATTTAAAATAACATTTGCAAAAAAACAACAACACTGTATTGTTAGTAAAATTAACATACATTTTCAAAAGAAAAATGACACATTATTCTGTTGCGAGTGGAGTGGATCCAACCGACAGCTAAATCTAACGGGTGAAGGGGTGGATGGACAATGGCTTGTTTATTTTAGGATAATGCACTCAAAAAATTGTCAAATAAATCTGGAGTGACCCACCTCTCTTAGGAAACAACAGCCATTAAGTCGATTGGTTACTTGTGAAAATATAAGTTTGCCAATTTCACAATTGATGTGTCACATCGGGGAACACACTTGGCAGTCACAAAGCCTGCAAATGCTCGCATTAACCTTTCCCGTTCTTTATAAAAGCAATTTATCCTCTGAAATTATTACATTATCAGCTCCTGCTACAGTGGCAGCCATTATGGAAGCCCCTTATCAGACATCCATTCTGTTACTACAGCATCCACTGCAGCTCACGGTTTCTGTCCTACACACACAAATATTTAAACATGTCTGATGTTGCTCCTCGTCTCATTTTTATCTCTATTCGTGTCCATTTTTCTGTCTGTAAACCATGATACAACACACTGATTTCCTACATTTAGACTTTATTCAATTTTAAACTTTTCTCTGGTTTAAAACCGAATAAAGTTTTCTTCACTGGATTTCTTAAATACGTGAGATTATGATGTTATTTCAGTTCAAGTGCATTTACATCCTGATCTGAATCAGTAGTTCAAAGAATGCCTTGCAAGCACAGTATTTTCAACAGACACTACATTAATGAAGCCTACAAACAATTTTACTTTAGGGCTCTCAAACAATCCCTTCCTGATGGTCCTGAAAAGTGTCCTAACATGTCAATTTTTATGTCATAGTTTTAGATTTTCTCTTGTGCATTTAATCTGATCAAAGATAAAGGAGATTTTAAAGAAACACTGCTCTAGATGTTATATCGTCATGCTGAGTATTTATAGTTTTTGTACTTTCTTTATACATTTTTATACTAAAGATTTTTGATCCAAATCCTTATGGTCCATTTGATAACAGAAACAACCTCATGACATCACCCTAATGAAGGCCTGTAGTATGAAGAGAGATTGCGTGAGTGTGTGTGTTCAAAAGACAGAAAATAGGAAGCACCCCGATTGCCAGGTGCCACATAACGGCAGTATCCTAGGATCAAGTTTGTCTGCTCGGGGAACTTTATATCTCTCTCCTCATGTTTCCTGTATGCTCTACATGTTTTACCTTTATTCTATGCTAACCAGCTTAGATTATCTCAAACTGACTTATCTTATTTTTATTTTTATTGTATTATATTGTTCCTCTACCTATTTTGTATTTGTAAAACTATTACTGTATTACAGTTTCAAACCTTTTGCTTTCAAATCTCATCAATTTCTTTTTAACATGAATGAGCAACAAAATGAAACCGAAATTAAATTATTTTAAAACTCAAAACTGGTCTGCTTCAGCAGGAGTGTGTGGGTGAGCTTTTCCCATAATGGATTAAACTGAAATGTACAACTCAAACAGCCCAAAGTACATAAAGTACGTAAAGTGACATCATCCTTACCCAAAAATGAAGTCTGTCTCAAAAAAATTAAATAGATCTAGGGACCATGATTAGAGCTACTTTATCAAAAGATCTGTTTAAAATGGGAAACTAAATAGTCCAGAGTTGTGCCATCCATCCACCACGGCTTTTTCTATACATAATTTAAACTGCCGTCACAGGTAGTGTTCACATGGAAGAATGTGACGGCCTAAAGGTCTGACAGCGCACAACTGAATTTTGACAGGTTCCCAGTTTGTAAGTCAACCATGCATATGTACCAGTACGAGTAAAGTTATATTTGAGTGGAGGACAGTATTATAAGCTTAAAAGTTACCTGGGAAAAAGAGAGAGAGGAGACAGATAAATGAGCAATACACATGGTTGGCTTTGCACAAATCAAATTTTGCTCTCACAAATCCACGTCTGCTCAAAGGCTGACTTGCAAACCGAGGAGCTTTCAAAATTGGGTTTGTGTGCTCTCAAGGGTTTTGGCACTGATATATTTCCATAAGCTGGAGTAATGACAACTGACAATGGGAAGTTAATGGAGTGATAACATTCCTATACAATATGCAGGCTACACTAAACCTAACCATTTACGGTTTTGTTTATTTTGAATTTCCCAGGTAAAATTCCAATTTTTTTGGATCAGAAAACTGAATATCTACACACTACCTGCTGTGTGTAGTGTCTGTGTGAATGCACTGGGAGTCCATTTAGGAATAATATATCTGTATTTGGTTACATCATATAGTCTTTGAAAGTTTATGAGGTTTCCTGTTCTATGTTTTTCATCAAAGGGAGGACAAAGCCAGTGAGAGTGTTGCCATGGCTACCATTAGGGACACTAAGGTCCTCAGGGAATGGGGGGCTGATTTTTGTATTCTTACAGCCAGATTTTTTTCCACTGGGCTTACGCTCTTCTTAACTGGAATGTTTTACATATGCATTGTTTTATGGGTGCATCATTTCTGAAATGTCTAAATGAAATTTACTGCGAAGAACGTTTGTAGAAATTCAAACAGAACCTCATTCAAACAGGACTGGCTTCACTGCTACAACCAGTGGCAAAAAATGTACAATAAAAGTGGTTGACATATGAACTCCATGTGATATCTGTCTCATATCGTGTACATTATGTCCTTTAAACACCATTAGCATGCTACTAATCATGCATTAGCCCAGCTTAACCCTTAGGAGACTATTGGCCACCCTGACCTATATTTCCTTCATTATTTCCTACCCACATTTGTCACATTAGCAAACACAAGTACTTAAACGTAAATGATCTTCATTATTTCTACCTGTTGGTACTCATTTGTCAAATTAGCACAACACAAGATGGGGAGCTGCTTGCAAACGCTCATCGGGAGCAACTAAGTAGGGTTCAGTGTCTTGCTCAAGGACACTTCGACATGTGACCAGAGGAACCAGAGATCGAACCAACAACTGTGGAATGTACCAACTGAGCCACAGTCGCCCAGTTTAAGATACGTGAAATGTATATGTTTAAATGGAGAGCTGGGATTATGTTATGTCCTCAAGAGCAGCATATAAAGCCGCTTTTGGACACACACTCGTTTCACTCTGACTGTGGTAAAGAGATTCTGTGACCTCTTCTGCACAGAAGTTGTGATGGCATTTCTCCTAAGTCAGATTCAGATTCTTATTGGTTTATTTGTCATATACAGGTTAACAATCAGTTAACATTGCATTGAAATGCTTATAGACAAGAAGGAACTAACAAACGAATATAACATCAGTAAATACAAACCCAAAGAAAAAGTATACATAATGTATTTATTATGTTTTTTTTTTACTTTTATTTTTGTTACAACACTACTTTACAAAAATCTTGTACTCTCTCTACTGGACGACCTAAACCAATTAAAACCTGTAGTTGAACTCTACAGTGTTTTAAGCCCAGAACCCACTGTATTTTCTGCTGAGGTTCCAGTGCTTTGGCATTTGCAGCACCAGGAGTACATGGTGGCCAGCGTCATCTGCTGAAGCACCAACCTGAGGGTGAACGATACTATTAGACTCAACTAATTAATCATGAGGGTGGGTTCTCTTCTGGGGGTTGAGCTGGACCTTCTTCATGCTGTAATAAAGAGGATAGTGCTATATACACTCCTCTCAGTCCCCCCCACCCACTGCACAGTATGTTGCCTGGACAGAGGAACGCATTAGACCAGAGACTGATTACCACCAAGTGTTCCAGAGAGAGCTGCAGTGGGCTTCTCCCAGTGGGCTTTAAACTGTACAACCCATCCACCTTCACTAAGCGGAATTGAAATGGGACTAACACTAAAACATTTTGATGCAAAATGCATACCACTGTGAAATACGCTGCAATCAAATTAATCATGTTCTACTCCCAAATTTGTCCTAACCATACTTTGTTATGTTTATTAATTGTGTTAATATATCCTCACATTGAATTTTTACCATCATCATGATAATTATGTCATCCTATCATCAGTGTTTATTCCACTGCATACCACCACTGCATTCGTCATTTTATTTGTCTTATTTGTTCTTGTGGATGGAAATGATAAAATAAATTGTTTTTGTTATCTGTGTTTCTTTTACTTTCTGTTGGGCAGCTAAACACTAAAAGGAAATATGTCTGATCCTGCATGGTTTGCTCCATTACAGTCATGTCTGCATGAAGCAGTGAGTAAACTTAACAAAAAAGTTACTGATGTCTACATAGGTCCATTTCTGAGAAAGGCTTCATTAGTGACACAACTTCATCATGCTATTACATAGCAACATGTCTGTTGGAGACTGTATATCATGGGTTATTAATTCTAATGGAATGATGATACCACAGTGCCAGCATCAGAAAACTCCAGGTCCCATTTTATTCTAACACAATTACAAAATTGCTTTATTCCATTAAAAATACTGAAGGTCTGTAATTCCTGTGGGGACGGTATTTGATGGTGGGGGGTGTTAATTTTGCAGCTGATTGGTGTACACTTTGCTCTGCTCTGCTGGTGGATGTTGTTGAGGCCATGATCATGATCAAGAGAGGATGATAGCAGACACTGCAGTGGTCAAACATTATTGCTACCAAGTAAAATTTTACTTAAGATATTTTAAGTAATTAGCACTGAACTTCAGACTTAATGAGGTAAAGGCCAGTATTCTTTTCACTAATAAAACAAAGCATGATTTCCAAAAGTAGTGGAGTAGGCCTGGATAAAGGTGTGTTTTATACATACATACACAAACACACACACACACACGCATGCACGCACACACACACACACATACATACATATACATATATAATTACACACACACACAGAGCTCACTTCTAGCCTTAATGTTTGGAGGTACTTGGTGATTGCTGCTTTCCTTTATGGTTACCATTTGCCTGTGGGATCCCAAGGTACTTGTAGTTATCCTCAACATCTGCTATCTTGCCTTCTTGTAGTAGTAGGTAGTTCCTCTACCTAAAAAACCTTGTCTGGATCCAGGTGTCTTAGCCAATTACAGACCAATATCCAATCTCCCCTTTATTTCTAGAATACTTGAAAAAGTAGTTGCAAAGCTATTATGTGACCACCTCCACAGAAATGACTTGTTTGAAGAATTTCAGTCAGAATTTAGAGTTCATCATAGCACAGAAACCGCACTGATTAAAGTCACCAATGATCTTCTTCTGGCTTCAGATGATGGACTTATGACACCATTGATCACAGAATATTATTACAGAGACTAGAACATGTAATTGGAATTAAAGGAACTGCACTAGACTGTTTAAAATCTTATCTATCAGATAGATTCCAATTTGTTCATGTTAAGGGTGAATCTTCCTCATACACAAAAGTTAGTTATGGAGTTCCACAAGGCTCTGTGTTAGGACCAATACTCTTTACACTATATATCTCTCCCCTTGGCAACATTATTAGAAAACACTTTTCATTGCTACGCTGATGACACGCAGTTATATCTATCTATGAAACCTGATGAAACAAATAAATTAATCAAACTACAAGCATGTCTAAAAGACATAAGGGACTGGATGACGTGTAATTTCCTTCTTCTGAACTCAGATAAAACTGAAGTTATTGTGTTTGAGCCTAAAAGTCTAAGAAACATGTTTTCCAACCATATCATTACTTTAGATGACATGACTCTGGCCCCCAGTAGTACTGCAAGGAATCTCTGAGTCATTTTTGACCAGGATTTGTCATTTACCTCACACATAAAACAAATCTCTAGAACAGCCTTCTTCCACCTACGGAACATTGCCAAAATTAGGAGCATCCTCTCTCAAAGCGATGCTGACAAACTGGTTCATGCATTCGTTACTTCTAGATTGGACTATTGTAATTCTCTACTTTCAGGCTGCCCCAGTAACTCTCAGCCTTTAGCTATGAGGCTTCTCTCGTGTGGAACCAGCTCTCAGTCCAGATTAGGGAAGCAGACACCCTCTCTACTTTTAAGACTAGGCTCAAAACCTTCCTCTTTGATAAAGCTTATAGTTGGTTATAGTCATGCTGCTATAGGCTTAGACTGCTGGGGGCTCTGCACTGTGCCACTTTCCTCTTCTCTTCATTCTCTCACCCCACATTTATATGTCACCACTGTATGACATTAACTCTGCGTCTTCTTTGTCCTGTAGTCGTCTCTCTCCCTCACTGTCTCCCTCTTTCTGTCCCTGTCTTCAGGTGTCCCCAGATTTGGCGCTGTGTGTCATGCGCAGCTACTAGTCCTACTAAACTGACCAATGTTTTGTTGTTGCTTTCGTTGCTCTGTTCCTTTCTCTCTCCACTTTCCATTGACCCCAACCGGTCAAGGCAGATGGCCGCCCACCCTGAGCCTGGTTCCACTGGAGGTTTCTTCCGTTAAAGGGAGTTTTTCCTTTCCACTGTTGCTATGACTTGCTCAAGGGGGATTTGTTTCGGTTTTCTTTAAATGTTTGTATAGTCTTGACTTTAATATGTAAAGTGGCTTGAGATTACCTTGTTGTAAATTGGTGCGATATAAGTAAAGTTGAGTTGAATTGAATTGAATTGAATCCTAGTAGTAAAGCTCAGTTGGTAAGGCAAGTTGTTCTTGGACCACAGGGTTAGTGGTTTGATCCCCAGTCCCTGCTTGCTACATGTCGAAGTGTCCTTGGGCAAGACACTGAACCCCTAGTTGCTCCCAGTGGTGATGAGCACCCTGCATGGCAGCCATCAACACTGTGTATGTATCAGGATCATTTATTCATTTAGCAGACGCTAAATGAAGAAATGTAAATGTATGTATCAGTGAGTTGATGTCTCAGCGTACAGCTGAGTTTGTTTTATAGATGTTTCATAGTTGATATCTGGAAACCACTCTTGGTGATGATCTGAATGAGGGGCTTGAACAGCAGCGCTGGGATCCTGGGGGATAAAGGTGGTCCTTCGGGATCAGGACTGTTTGGCCATTCAGGGTGGGCTCTAATAGGCTCCAATCAATTGTATGGCCGGAGGGAGGTTAGTTTCATTAAGCAGTAGATATGGATTATGTCAGGGCATGGTGCCTCCTTCTCCCCTATGCTTTTCCATTATTCTTCAGTCTCCAGCCTTGGTGGATTTGCGCTCATGTTATTACCCAGAACATCCAGTTTATTCACCCATTTTCAGTTTCTCTGGTGCATTTCTTCAGCCAGGTAGCCAGGGCTGTGAGCCTTTGCTTGGCAGTAGTTCTTCATCATGCCTTTCTGTAAGTCTGATAGTTAGTTAACCTCTCTTTGTGTTGCCTTGAGTAGCTTCCAACCTTCTTTTCCATGGAGGATACTACTTGTGTTGAGTTACATTTAGTCATTTGGCAGACGATTTTATCCAAAGCAACTTACAGAGTAATTGGTTACACACGATGGTGATGGCTGCCATGCAGGGTTCACACCGGGAGCAACTTGGGGTTCAGTGTCTTGCCCAAGGACACTTCAGCACGCACCAAGGAGGGACCGGGTATCAGGGATCGAACCACTGGGTTCTTGGGTGACTGCCTCACCAACTGAGCTACAGTCACCGTTGATCTTATAGCTAAAAATCTCAAGGATCACAGTTGCTTCAATTTAATTCAACTTTATTTATATAGCACCAATTTACAACAGTCATCTCAAGGCACTTTACATAATAAAGTCAAGACTATAAAGACATTTAGAGAAAACCCAACAAATCCCCCTTAAGCAGCCATAGGCAACAGTGGAGATGAAAAACTCCCTTTAACAAAAGAAACCCCCAGCAGAACCAGGCTCAGGGTTGCCCTTGTTTTAACCCCTAACCCCTAATGTGAAGAAATATGTGGAGCAGTGTTTCTGGCTGGTGTCTTTTTAGTAATTTCCAGACAACAACAAAAGATGGGGACTACACCAGTCCATAAGCTACTTGGGAATCTCCTTGTTAGTCTGCAACCAGTGACCAGTGTTAATATATATATGATAACATAGTGTCAGGAGGTGCCAAATCCATACTATAGCTAACGCTGTACAATATGTTCTACATGCTCGTCATCAAAGTATTCTGTTTTAAAAATTGGTTGGATTATGGCTGGATTATGATGCCGTAATGCCTTTGCAATTACACTTTGCTATTAATAACAGTCGTTCTAACGATTCTGATTCTTTCTCATTATGATCAGATCTAAATATGCAAATAAGGTAGGGGGATTTTTAAATTTGTGTGTTCTTACGATGGCTTTGGTCTTTTTCTAAATGAATGATATTTTTGACAACCTCCACACAGACACAGAAACAAAGAATGCGCAAAATGAATTGCCTCTGTTCACAAGTTCATCATATGCAACATTTGTGAAAAAATGTCTCCCATGCGTTTTGGGGGGCTGATATGTCCTTAATCATGCGAGAAGCAATGGCACAGATGAGTGAGCTAAACGTATGGACCTTACAGTATGGTTAGTTTTACTGTCTGTATGATAATTGTTTAAAAAGCCATCTGTTTAGAAAATGACTGAAGATATCCTTATTATATATAATATTTTATATTCTACTGACAGTTGACAATAAATTAGAACAATACAAAGCCTTGGTGTTTGCAAACAATGATGTAACTGAACTGTAAGTGAGAGGACATGTACTGAATAATATACTGTTGTTGAAATGCAGTATGTGTGTATACAGTATGTGGTGCTGTCTGTGCAAAGGTTTGTAACAATATTTAGATTTTATTCTATATTTTGATCAGGGGCATGTAGGCTATAGTCTGTACACAATCAGGGAATGTAGTCTTTAGCTAGCTCTATCATGTTGGCCTTTTTACAGGAACATAGGAACATAGGAACACAGGACCCCCCCGCCCCACACACACACACACACACAGTTTTAACAGTCAGTGTTCTCATTCTGTGGTTATTCCTGGGCCAGAAGGCATACAGTTTTTGTGTGTGTGCCTGTGTGTGTGAGAGTTTGAGAGACAGAGACAGAAATTGTGTGAAAAGCAGGTGCAGTTTGTTACATCTCTGACCCAGGTGTGTGTGTTCAGCATAACCATGACCCAGAAACTTTCTCTGATGATTCATAGGCGACATGAGCTATGATCTCACACACACACTATAACACAACACATAGGGCTTGTTGTATTTAGTTAACCCCTTGTATTTCTACCTTCCATGAAGTGTTTATATTAATCATAATAGTCATAATGGTCATAATAATAATAAAAACTATTATAAACATATATATCTGACTTTGGGCATACAATGGAGGTCCTTTCCTTTGGAAGTGCTTTCCTTTCAATTCAACTTTATTTATATAGCACCAATTTACAACAAAGTAATCTCAAGCCACTTTACATAATAAAGTCAGAATATATGCAGCTACAACATCCTGAAGAAATAAGAACCAACTTATGACATATAAATTAAAGTTGTCATTGTTTTGATGTGGTGTTTGACAGGGGACGGCACCAGGAAGTGAGATTTGTGAGTTACACAGCTTAATGATTTAAAGTCCTCACACTGTATGTGGTGTGTGGTGAATGGTCTGGTTGCAGATCCTGTGGCGTGAGCCTGTTAGTTGTTCCAAAAAAGTGCAGGATAAAAATGTTTGGAGAGTCAGAGTTTATGTTTCAGTGTTACGAAATCGATAAACCTAGCGCACTGTTAATGTAGTCCTGCCAACAAGATCACTGCATTCTTGATAAACACTGTATCTTTCTTACCCTGCATTAGTTTGTATCTGCAACATACAGTTTTTCAACTTGTTTTTTTTCTGTACATCCATTAAATGTATTTATTTATTTTGTGTCGAAACAAAACACTCAGTTTTCAATTGCTTGTAAAATAATCCACACAGTTAAAATGTTTCTGAGATTAATAAATCCACAGATCATCATTTACTTTTGTCTTTCTGTTCTGCGTTCGGTTCAGCAAAATTAACAGTCTGACAGTACTTTTCCTTGTATGATCATTAGCTGTACTCCAATATTTTCAAATTATGTTTATTGTTTCTATGTCTTATTTTTCCATTTTGTTTATGTGATCATATTTCATGACACTTTTCACGTGAGACTGAAATCCCAATCAGACTAAAATTCCCTTTCTGTTTATGTGTTTTTGAAACTGAGCAATCACACTCACTTCATTCCCTTTAATTTCCCAATATCAGATCTCAATATGCTCTAAAAGCAGTTATTAAAGAATGCTCTAAGCAGAGGTTAGGTTCCTATCCTCCTCTATTAACTGGTGCCGACACCACAGCACTGGGCCATGAGACTCAGCGACAAAGCAAAAACAAAGAAAGCAAAGACATACTGTACATGTAGTACGTGTTTAAAGGTATTGTTATCCTGCCGGTACTTGACATTAGCTTTACATGGACAGTATGAAAACACATGTGCATAGGCCTGTAACATGCACAATCAAGTTATATACATTGTTCATGTCCTATAGAGGACCCCAAAACTAACAGACATGCATTAGTACCAGGTCATTTGAAGTCATGTTGTCTGTCTTATGGGTAATTTTGTGTCCATTTTTTGTCATCATGTATCTCTTCTTGCTAATTGCTCATCTAGACATTTTCACATCTATCTAATAAATATCCATCCTTTTTTGGTCCCGTTGTTGCTCATCAATGTATTTGATATTTGTCTCATTTCTTTTTTTTTTGTGAGACCCCTTGTGGTAATTTTGTGTCTTTTAACTTGGCTATGTGATTTTTTTTGGGTAATAAATGTAAGACCCACTTTAGAATCACTCTTTTAACGATCCATTCATGCTTCCAACATGTAAAATGTTTAAATCCTGTAAAATAGTTTTGAAAAATGAATCTTAATATCTTAAAAAAAGGAAATGTACTGTGTTGACAATCATTTAAAGTAATTACTCCTCAAATCCACTAGGACTCAGCTGGTAATATTATTTCCTCCTTCAATTTTCCAGACAGCAGTATGAAAAATAGCAGTCAGAACTGGGGCAACTTGCTACCTTGAGAACCTCTGCACCTGTCAGCGCTATAAACAAGCACCAGAGAGTGGGATTATTATTATTATTTTTTGCTCCAAAAGTTTCAATGAAAATATAGGCTGGATATTCTACGTACGAGTTTTCAAAACAGGACAAACATTTTAGTGAAGTAATAAGTAGCTTCAATGACATTCTGGGAGCCAGGCTCTCAAAAGAGTCTTAGATTGTCCCATATGTCAGGCTGCTGACATACAGGAAAATACTACAACACAGAACTGCAACATGGTTTTGTTTTTATACTTCAACAATGTCTGTAACAATGCTGCTCCTCTACAAACAAAGAATATTAACACAAACAAATGTGTAGTGTTAACCTTAGGTTAAATGTATTTAATATTTGAAAAAACAATGGGGGAAAAATTTTTCCACCCTAGAAAATTCTCCCTCCAAGACGTCCACACAAAGGACAACAAATACAATAAGTCTACGAGAGTTATGGGCAAATCAGGATAAAGTTTGTATAGTGTGCCTCAATATCAGACAATCTGAAAGGACCACATGGATGCCCCTCTACCCACAAGGTAGAAAACACAAAGATGCAGTGCTCTAAGAATTTCTGTTGTTAGAATGTGAGCTGGGGGTTCATTATGGGTGCTGTCCTAGGACTGTAAATAATGAAGAAATGCCATGTCAGGCACTCCCACAGTGCCTGAGGTGGCATTTTCCCTTCTGTACTGTTTAACACACATTACTGAAGTGAAGAGTTACATGTCTTTCACTGCTCTTTGGCTGTAAATATGGTAATCACATTAGTCGCCCAGGACTGTGTGTACAATAATGTGATTGGACGATGTTACACTGAATTGCAGAAATAGTTAAACCAGAAGTTCACAAGTTGAACCAACAATGGCCTAAACTGGCCATTATGACAGAAGTGTATGGACAAAATCTTTTAAGCCCGAATATGAGAAAAAGTACCTCAAAAAATGTTGTAGTTTCTGTAGATGACATTACCCCATCTACCATCAGATTAGTTTTACGTTATCCATTTGGAAACTACAATTAGATGGTGATTTGATGATTTTAAACTTTCAAAAGAATATCTTTGATGCACATCTAACTATTCCTTCTCTATCTCATTTCAAAGCCTATTTCACATCTGAAATGACTTACAGAGGTAGACATTTAAATATAACATTGTCTTGGGAGTATCAAGCTGTTATTGCTGCTGTTTGTCATATTCTTAAGTAGATGTAAAGGGGCTGTGATAATGTGAGGGTGGTGTGGGTGCTTGGATTACTGAGAAATAACTAAACCGTCCAATTTAAAGAGGGTTTTTACATGGGCTTGCTGTCAATAGTGAATTGCTCTATAAAGTGTTGTACAGTCACAAGCTAATCCTTACAATCCTGAGTAAAATAAAAAGATAAATGAGGACTGCTGAAGAGTATCCAAATGGTCTAATATTTGGGTCAAGCCATAGTTCTTTCAAAAGGATATTCAGTGAATTGATGGGAGAAGAGAGATGCTGACTTCAGCAGAACTTACTGAGACCAAAAGAAAAACAATGCGTGAAAAGAAGCAGCATTGTCGATGTGTCTGGTAGCGTAAGAAATGGCAGAAAAACATGGTCCTGTCAACACTGCGTCCTAAACATAAAATTTCTGTATAACTACACTGCAACCATAAATGTGGTTTTTTTTTCAGAATCATAATTTAAACTGGAGTGCAGTTTCTGTTTCATAAGCAACGCTTATGTTGCTTTTTTTATATAAATACCAAGTTTTATATAAATGCCAAGTTGCACATTCAAAAACAATGTCTTTTTTTCTAGACAAAATATGTGCACTTTCAGTAAAACTAACAGTACATTTCGTCATTTGGCAGACGCTTTTATCCAAAGCGACTTACAGAGTAATTTGATACATACATACACAGTGTTGATGGCTGCCACGCAGGGTGCTCATCACCACTGGGAGCAACTAGGGGTTCAGTGTCTTGCCCAAGGACACGTCGACATGTAGCAAGCAGGGACTGGAGATCGAACCACTGACCCTGTGGTCCAGGGTAACAGTAAGAGGGGCTTCAAGGTCAAATTTTGGTCTGTCATGCACTTTGCATGTTTAAGTCTAGCTCAACGACCTCTTAATTACTCAATCAATTTGGGCCCCTTAACAATCAGGCAGCACAAAAGCAACAAAATTAAATGAGCTGCAGCTATTCTGCCAAGAAGAGAGGTCAAAGATACACCAAGAGTATTGGAAGAAGCTTGTTGATGGCTACTAAAAGTGAAAACCTTTTGCCATGACAGTCATGTCCAGAAGTGTATAAAAACTTTGGTCACTGGTTGCAGACTAACAAGGAGATTCCCAAGTAGCTTATGGGCTGGTGTAGTCCCCATCTTTTGTTGTTGTCTGGAAATTACTAAAAAGACACCAGCCAGAAACACTGCTCCACATATTTCTTCACATTAGGGGTTAGGGGTTAAAACAAGGGCAACCCTGAGCCTGGTTCTGCTGGGGGTTTCTTTTGTTAAAGGGAGTTTTTCATCTCCACTGTTGCCTATGGCTGCTCAAGGGGGATTTGTTGGGTTTTCTCTAAATGTCTGTATAGTCTTGACTTTATTATGTAAAGTGCCTTGAGATGACTGTTGTAAATTGGTGCTATATAAATAAAGTTGAATTGAATTGAAAACTGAATTACATTACATCAAAATATAATGAATATGAAGATGTAATAAACCACACATTTATAAGTATTGGGCGGTCAACTGTGAAGACAATGCTGTAGTGTACATTTGAGGTTTCTCTTCAAATAAATAACCAGATTAAAAGCCTTTCAAAATGCAGCTAATGAAATGGCAGTGGACCATTCAGTGCACTGATGTGTGTATCGTGCCAGTCAAGTCTGCTCTCACTGGAGAGCGTCTGTTCTCAGCTGGGGCACAATAGATCGAGGTAGCTGCGAGAAATTAACCATATGGAAGTCTGCTCCAGACTGCCCTTAAGCTCAAAGCAGCACAGTGTGAAAGAGTCTCAGAGTATCTGAAGGATCTAAAGGTTACAGGTTTGTAACTGCATGGCTGGTTGTTGGAACTAGCTGGACGGAGTGGGTGGAAGATGTGTTAAAATGTGTTATGGCTTTTCATTTCTCCCTCTGCAAATATGAAAGAACAGCTACACTGGAAAAGAGGCTTACAAGAAGGTGGGGAATTAATGTGGAACAGCATGCTTCTGGAAACACATGGTGTTTCTGTTTACTGGCTTAGATTAATAAACTGATTAAGCAATTGATTACATGAGAAAATTCTAATTTCTTTGATTCTGGATATAGGTATAGAGCTTAGAAATACTGCCTGTCATGTGTGCAAAACATCACATTTATAAATGTAAAAATATTCAAATTATGATATCCCATGTGGTACATCATATGTCTCAACTTATAAATGTTAACTATGTCATTGCTGTAAACATCTAGGACAGCAACCCTCTCCTAAAATATCAGTTTCCTCTTGTAGGGAATGTAATTGTAACTAGGCTTTCATGATGAGAATATACATTATTTTACATATCTGAAATGTTTCCAAACTATGTATTTCTCTTCTGCCATGTTATGGACATTAAACATATTTACATTTAGTCATTTGGCAGATGCTTTTATCGAAAGCAACTTACAGAGTAATTAGGTACATACACATACAGGATGGCGGCCATGCGAGGTGCTCATCTGGCCCAACGGGGGCAACTTGGTGTTCAGTGTCTTCCCCAAGGACACTTGGACATGCAGCAGGGCTGTAGGCTAAATAATATGCAGATGAAAAAGACAACCTTTGTTTTACTCTTTTTCACGTTTCAAAATAATGTGATGCAAATTTTGCACCAAACTGTATGGTTGTCACTAAATCACATCATTTGGGAACCACTGATTTAGATGATAGGTTTTTTTGCCAACACATACACAATGGCCGCCAAACACACACACAACCTGCCTGATCCCCAAATGAAAAACGAATTTCATCCTGGTTAACTTCTTTTTTTTTTCCATAACACAAACAGAAACACTAAGAGAATAATGTTAAGATCACAACGGAGAAAACACAAATGACAGCGTGACTCAAGTAGCTGTAGACAAGCTTAAAAACTTTTTATTCAGCATCTTCCACTATTGTCATGGTGGCACAAAGCTGCTGCTGAAATAATCTGACCCTTTTCTACTACTTCATGGGCAGAAGTCCATCTTACATTCACGTGAACACAGGCTATACAAGGTCACCATGATGCTCACATGAACGTACAGTCAAAAGCAAGTTGGGTGATCACCAGATTCGTAAAGATTCTGTTGCAGTCTGATGTAAAATCTTGCACACTTCCCTTAATGGGTTGTTTTTCCTGGTTTATGTTACCCTTTAGATAAACTGAAACAACCAACAGTTGAACAGTTTGAGATGCTGCTTGCATGATGGTAAGGGGACAAACAAAGTCATAAAAACAAAAAAAAAAATTTGCGTACAGACAGTTTGGGGCTTGTACTAACCTCTAGCACATCTGGCTTTTACGCTTCTGTAGTTACAGTCAAGCCTCTTTCATAGAGAGTTTGAGGCTTATGAACATATAGCCTGTCTCAGCTTAGCTGCAAACATTGGCCCCGCTGCTGGGACAAGTGATGATATTCCAGGGTCCTGACCTCCTTTCAGTCATCATGGGGGATTTACAGCCATCTGCTGCAGGAGCATCTTTATGTGTTTGTGAGCTTTGTGTAGCCAAGGCCCTTACTCTCTAACCTGCTTGTTGATTCCTTCTATTTGTATTCTTGTCACTGATCCATCTTTCCTGCCTTTAGGTCGGCATCTGTGAGTTCCTCACATGCTGTTATAAACTAACGCTCAACACTAAAGACAAAGGTCATATTTATAGAGCCAGAGAGACAGTGAGGCTATAAAACCCATCCCACATGTATCTTGCAGTGTTTGAAATATCACTGCTTTATAATTTGTCAGGAAATATTATCCATCAAATATTATGTCAGGAAGGAAATGAAGGCAATAAAAAACTATTCACCTCATGATGTAACACTCCATGACACAAAATAATAAAAACCAACTATAAAATAACTGTAGAATGAGACCAAGTTATTATACATAACAGTATGTGTGGGCTTTAACAAGAGTTACATAACGGTGTGAAAAAAGATGAAGGTGGGAATGGACAGATACGGCATTTATGTATGAATGTATGTATTACGTGGAGGACGAAGAGGTAAGAGAAGTTAAAAAGCAGATAAAAAAAATACAAGGCTGCATCACTAGTATTGAGAAATAAAAACTGCTAAACTGGCTAAAACTAAATCATATCTTGATGTCATGGTTTGTTTACTGTGACCGCAGACAGAAAACAGGGCCTGCACATCCAGACAAACTTCTCCAAGGTGAAGTAGCAAGGAAGGAAAAGCAAAAACAAAAAATAAAAAACCCACAAACCAGAGATCTGCTCACTGCACTACAGGCTGTCAGCAAGTTTAGTCATCAGGCAAAGTTTCAGTCTAACACAGGCATTATCAGGGCCGATCCAGCCTGCCTCATCTAAATGCATCTGAGGGGCTTACAGTGATACACTTTCGTTTTTCTCTTTATGGTTTTGTTTTGTCGGTTGTTTTTTTAACTGTGTTTCATGGGTAAGGAGGCATAGTAATTGTAAGGGAAATTTTGATCATTGACCATTTGTTTACACTTCTGGCAGAGGCCAGACTCCAAGTCCCCGCTACTCAGTAGGAAGCCTACGGGAACTAGCAGGGACATTGAATCCCAGAATATTCCCTGACACCTAAAACAGACCCTTCTGTCTTCCTTTGTTTAACCCTAGCTTCCCCCCAGGTAGCTGTCCTAACAGAGACTAGAGACAGTAACAGAGACCTGCTAATTATGCGTGATTTGTATAGTGGAACAGTTAAAAACACACACAATCCTGACAGAATTCATCAGACCACTGTATGATCCGCTCGAGTGTAAACTGCTTTCTGCTGTGTTCATCTACCTGTTCCTCTACCTTTTGCATACCTACCTATTTTTATTGTCATTAAATTGCTTAAAAATCATTTGAGAGCTGCCTCCTGTCTCTTAACTTGCTCTCTCAGATTTTTGCCACAACAGTAATTAACAGATTAGATCTGTTGAAAAACTGCAGTGACAACTTACTGTACTGTAGTGTTCTGTACTTTAACAAAACATCCTGATTATGTGCGTTTACCCACATGGCTTTTGACATCTAAGACGTCCACCTCTGTGATGAACTTTCTGAGCAATGTGGATTTTTGGAATAAGAATGTAGCTCAGCAGACTGTCCGTACATTTTTTTCACTGGCAGCTTCTGGTGATTAAAAAGTGGCAGATCTAGAGAAGATTTAGACCAAGAGAAAATACAAATTGATTTTCAACAATGACTGTGTCCAGAATGTTAGAGCTAAAATTAAGCGATAGAAGTGTAGATAGCCTAGATTGGTCTACACATACTCTACACTCTCATACTGCCAACATTTACATTTAGAAGATGCTTTTATCCAAAGCGACTTAGTGCGGTACAGGCAAGCAATAAAATCTAAGCCTCTATGATGTTTAAGTCTGAACACTGTAAAGGCCAGACCATGACTGTCAGAGTTTAATCAGGTTTTTCCTGAACATGTTTCAGATGGTGACAAAGATCTGGATCCAATAAGTTTAGACAATAACACTAGCTGCCAGAAATGGTAAATGGTCTGCACTTATATAGCGCTTTTCTACTTGTTGGTACTCAAAGCGCTTTACACGGCTTCTTATCTACCCATTCACACTTACAATCACACAAACATTCATACACCGATGGGGGATCTGCTATGCAGCTGGCCGACGCTCACCGAGATCAAGTAAGCGGGGTTCAGTGTCTTGCTGAAGGACACTTTGACATATGACCACAAGAATTGGGGATTGATCCAACTGTTGATTGGTGGACGACCGTGCTATCTACTGCGCCACAGTTGCCCCTCTAAATGCAGCACTAAACAATCATACACCCTCCACCAAGTCTTACTGAAACCTGCAAGCAATCATGCTTGCGTTTGTCTCCAACTCTTATCACATTTTTTCAACAATTAGATTTGAACTTCACTCCAATTTATTACTTCTTCGTAACTGTGTAAGTATTAATCTAGAGGCCAGATGAAGCTCTCAGATGCTGAGCAAGGTCCTTGCTGAATTTCTTCCAGTCTCTCAAAGAAGAAACTCTCATACAGCATGATAGGAGCTCACACTAAACACCTGTTACTTTATCCTAAACATTTTTAACTTTTTTTTTTCAAACAATGTGCACATACCCTCACCAGCCACTTTATTAGGTATAATTGCTAAATTTAAACATCAGAATGGAGAAAAAAGGTGACTGATTTAAGTGATTTTGAATGTGGCATGGTTGTTATTGCAAGACAAAACAGTCACTGAATAAAATAATCTCAAATGGTATCATAACTATCATATCATAACCCATCATCTATCATAACCAGATCTCAATACAACAGAAAACCTTTGGGATGTTGTGGAACCTTAGCATCATGGATGTTCAGCCAACAAATCTGCTGCATGATGCTTTCTTGCCAATACCATGTAGAATTAAGGCAGTTCTGGAGATAAAAGGGGGGTTCAACCTGGTATGGGAAGGTGTATTAAAAACATGCTCATCTTCGAAAGGTGAGTTCCTAATGTCACCACCACTGGGAGGAAGGGAAAACTTTTTCAGTGCCCCAACAATTTAATGAGGTTACAGAACCATGATTTGCATGTATAGTGCCATAGTCCATATTCCACATCTGTACAGCAGTTTTGTACTTAGAGAAGCAGGTATTAGAGAGAGAGAGAATAGGAGTACCCAAAGGAAATGTATGCAAGAACAGGGAGAGCAAGTCCACACAGAAAGGCTGCAGCCAGAAGGTAGATTGGAACCAAGGACCTTCTAGCTGCAAGTTGTCAGTGTCAACTCCTCTACTGCTGGGCTGCCCAAAGATGTGTCAGTGTCTCAAGAATATTTGCTGCATTTGACCCACTAATGGAAAATATTCAGTGTAGGTGATAGTGATATCAGATGACTTCCGCACTGCAGCCAGCCTGCTGAACAGTGGCCAACCCCCCCCAGATAACCCCCCTAACTTACAGACAGTCACTTTAACTTGCACATTCCCTAATTCACTTATACATTGACTTATTTTTATTGTTTTATAGTATCTGTGTAAATATTTCTTATTAGTTGTGTGCCTGGCCTTTGCACTTTTTTTCTGCAGATTACTTGTTGCACCCACCCAAAGACAAATCCTTAGTACAGTTAAGTGTTCTTAACTGTGCCTGACAATAAACAGTTTTCTGATACTGATTCTTTGGCGACAAAAGGGGCATTGAGAATATGATTTTTTTCGAAGAGGTTATGATAAAATCCTTGCACATGAAATATCCATATTAACCAGTTTGATTATTAGAGAAGGTGCCGTATTATTGTTTCATTCTTTTAATACATGCAGACACAGAGGAAAAAGGAGACCGTGTTTGTGCATTGTAGTTCAGTGCTCGCTCATCAAAATGTGTCCCACACACGTTTATACTGGACAGTTTCAACTCTTTCTGCCTACAAGGATTCAGACACCCTCAGGCATACCTGCAGCAGACACAATAAAAATCCTGACAGCCTGGATTGTTGCTGATATTATTCTCTTAACAGAACAAATAGATGAAGGAACAAACGCAGGGTGATAACACATTTCTGCGATTTCTACTGCAATCTTTGGAGATTGTATTCGTTTAGAAATATGATTCACTATAATGAAGAAAATGTTGCAAAAAGCTGATCTGTTCCAACATGTTAGACCATGTGACTGATAGGTGTTTCTTCTTACCCAGTTGTGTAATATGACAACTATTTTAAAACAATGTTTATTATGAAAGTTTGTAAACTGGCATACATTTTTTAAATCAAATTTAAAATTAATTTTAAACAAATAAGATTTACAAAATACAACCCCAATTCTAAAAAAGTTGGGAGAATGTGTGAAACTTAAATGAAAACAGAATGATTTGCAAATCTCATCAACCCACATTTTATTCACAATAGAACACAAACAAAACATCAGATGTTGAATCGGAGACATTTTAGCATTTCATGGAAAATATTTGCTCATTTTGAATTTGATGGGAGCAACACATCTCAAAAAATTTGAAACAGGGACAAAAAAAAGCTGGAAAAGTAACTGCTGCAAATTAATAACAAATGGAGGAACATTTGTCAACTATTTAGGTTAATTAGGTAGAGGTCAGTAACATGACTTTGTATAAAAGAAGCATTTCTGCACCAAAAAATTGTGGAATAATTTCAGAAAAATGTTCCTCAATGTAAAACAGTGACTTTTACAGTATCATCAAAAGATTCTCTGTGGGCGAGGGACAAGGCCGAAAGGTCAAAAGTGGATGCCGGTCTTTGGGGCCTCAGGCAGCACTGCATTAAACACAGACATTATTCTAAACAGGACATCACTGCTCATGACTCAGGGCTCAGGAAAATCTGATCCAGAAATGCTGCCATGTTCTCTGGGCAAAAGCTCTTCGAAAATGGGCTGTGGCAAAATTAATTCTTAATTTCAACATCTGATATGTTGTTTATGGTCTGTTGTGAAAAAAACATGGGTCAATGAGATTTACAAATTATTGTATTCTGTTTTTAATTTACGTTTTGCACATCCTCCCAATGGAGGTTGGGGCTGTAAGTTATACGTTTCCACTATTGCGTAATTTATTTGAATGCTACACTTTTACTAACAAAACATGATCTGATCATAACCGTATTAACCAGATTAGCACTGCCATGTTTAGTTAAGAGTCGTCCCTGCCTATTTTTTACTGTTTACTGCAGCAGGTGTTATTTTCCAGTAAGTCTCTCCACTTGGTCGAGCGTCAGGCTGCTGTGATTTATGATATACACCCCTGAACCACACACTGACAATTCGTTCAAAAACCCCAACTTAAGGTGAGGCATTTCTCACCTTAAGTTGGGGTTTTTGAACGGGGTTTTTAAAGAATTAAGGTCACAAGTTCAATCCTTATAAAACCCTATTCACTTGATTACAGCTGCAGCAAAATGCTCCAAATGTTTCTAATACAATGCAGCTAATAACACTGCCCTCATCTCTTTCCACATCTTGTTTTCAACTGTACCTGGTGAGGGCCCCCAATCTCATCTCAGCGCTGCTACGTTAGAGGCTAATGAATTCAAGGAATTTTTAACTACGGCAAACATGTGCTCATCCATTACAGCAGCCTGCTGCGGCCCAGCTAAATAGGAACGAATAGCAACGATGTCATAATCACCACCAGCATCAGCTTTAATGTCGTTACTGCAGTGAGTAATTGCAAGAAATGTAGCGAGCAGCCACCAGGCGCAGAGAATGTGATTGTGTAATGATATCAGGAGATTATTGAGATTGAGAATCATAACTTCATTCCACTCTCTCGGCAGCTGATATTTTCCCTGTTTCTTATTTCGCATGTTTCTGTCTTTCTAGTGTTCTCCCGTTCTCTCTTCAACTCATTGGCGCTTTGAAAAACAGTTCTAGTCTCTGAGGCATGGTGTGAGAGAGGATGCTGTGTTGGTAGAGCAGATAGGGCATGGAAACATGTATTGTATGCATGTCTGCACTTGTGTGCCTCACATGAATGAAGCAGTAATTGTTTTTCTGTGGGAAAAAAAGCCGTTTGTAAATTAGTTCATACAGAGTGGCTGGCATCTAAAAAAATCCATGCCTTAGGGCGGCAAAGACGCTAAGCAGAAGCATGTTCAGTCTGTTTTTACATTCATCAACTCAAACACTAGAGTTTCACTCTGTTAATCAGGGGAAGACATTATATGTGATGTATTGGAAATAATGTCTTAAGTATGTAGAGAGTACACAGTGTGGGTACTGAGGGCACCGAGTGGTGCCAGTGGCTCAGAGTCCAGGGAAGGGGAAGCAGAAGCTGAACTTGAACAAAGTAGGGCAGATTGAGGAAAAAATGGCAATGTCAGAGCATAACGCTGAGTGATCTGATGTGCAGGAGGCCGAGCAGTAGCAGATTAGATTGGGCTGAGAGGAAGAGGAGCAGGTGATGGAGCCTGCTGGTTGCCATGGTAACAATGTGACAGACATGTAGTATAAGTCTGAATTGGGAATTCACACTGAAAGCGAGACGTGAGCGATGTGTAAGTGCTACAGAAGCGACATTCCATTCAATCCACACTAACTCAAACCTGCATTCAATGTCTGTTGTGAGAGTGGCCAATGAAACTGCCTTCACCAGGTCAACAACTAGAGTTCCCAGATAAACACGGTTTTCATGTGCGCTTGACCACGTTTTTGCAGGTTTTGAGGTCAGTGTGAATTGATATACTTCATAAAACAGAATTCTATCTAATCCATGAGATGCATGAGTCCTTATGTAAGATGAAATTACTTTTTGGACAAGACATTCAGTAAAATAAGTTCATATTAGGCCTTACTTTGCACAGAAGATATTGTCTATAGTTTTATGCTCACGCACCAACAGGCATAGATTTTGCAATTATTGAAACTAAGCTAAAAGAATTTTTTTTTTCTCAAGGCAAGGATCGAGCCACAGGGGTGGCACTGGCCACCCCTAAACTTTGGCTGGCCCCTGCCAAAGGGACAAGGAGAGACCCACTATTAGTATTATACCATATATATTTACTATATTATTAATAATCAAATTTTTTCACTTTTGGACCAATATAGGATAAAACCTTTGAGAAGTCTGAAAGACTGTATTAACTTAGCTTCCAGTTCCAGCTTCCGTGTAAGTGGAGCTCTTTCTCTGCTGACTAAAGGCTTGTTCAGATTACTACAGAAGAATTAGTTTGTTTGTGTCTCGTCATTGTTGTGCATGCCTTTAGCTTTGTGCAAACCTTCACATGGACCACAAATAAAAACCAAAAACTAACTGGCCTACTCTAGCCCAGAATTTCCAAAATATGACAATAAGGCTGAAATCCTACAAACACAAAAATTCTGTGCAATCAGTGGATTTACATGCAGATACAGCTACTTAAACGGTTAATAAAACACAATTTGAGTCTCTAAGTTTGACAAATGTAACTGCTTGCTACAAAAATTTGCATTGTAGCATGGGTGGTGTTATTTATTAAAGTTCCCACTGGAGTTGCAGAGGATATATTCTGTGCTGACCGTGCAGCGCCAGAAATTCATTTTTTCCTGATATTGATTATAAAGTTTATCAAATAGACTTATAGTTTTTATTTGATTGGTACATGTTGTATTCTAAACATTTATATGTCTCATTAGAGGTGTGTTTGATTTATATATTTATGTAATATATGTATATTGTTCTACACGGTTGATATTGGCACAATATCTGTTGATCTGAAGGTGGCTATGTAGACCAGGCTTTTCTTTTTATTTAACCTTGCAAGCGTTTGTTTCTAAGAAAGGTTTTTTGTTCTGAATAAAGTTGTTGTACTGTGGTACCTGCGTAATGGAAGCTGGGGAAGGTTTGAGCTGTCCACTACGAATTAAAAGAAGAACAGAAAGGTCTTACCCATCTCAGGCAAGCTTTACAGCACTGGTGCAGACTCATAGGTCTAAATAAGTCAGAACTATTTCAGAGCCCTGCTGTTGTGCCAGCTTCTAGTGTATATACTGATATGAATGTTTCAGGGGAATATCCACAATGTCTAAGAAAGTCTGGACTACAGCCAAAGTCAATTGGGATAAAAGTGAGACAGGATCAGCCGAGGTCAGCAGACATTCCTGGTCTTCCTAGAAACATTAAGTGAGGCATATGGGGGACTAAAGAGAAGATGTGCTAAAGAAGGTGAAGGCCAGGTTTTTTAAATTTAAATGGCTGTAAACAATTAAAAATATGATTAATAATGTATAAACCTGTTGTCTTTCTTCTGGGGCACAGTGCTCTAGCATAACAGCCAGACCTTGGTGGGGAGGTCCAGTTATCTTTTTTTGCCATTTTTAAATACTACTGTTGCACTATACCCACTTAATGCTCCGTTTTCTAGAGTTGCTCTTTGGCACAAGAAGCACACAACAGGACAAAGTCCAGGTTAGACACTGTTCTTGCCTACTAGGAACTTTCTATTTGGTGGAGTGGTGACTGGGTGGCGGGGGCACATCACGCAAAAGTATGCTACTGACATCAGAGTTTTGTTTAATTTAATGACAAACATCATCACCATGCCCATTCGCCTATTGTGAATTTTTCAGTGACCTCCTCTATATACAAATGGTAAGAGACAGACATCACAAAGCTGGTATGTAAAGTCTGATTAATGTCTGCCGCTTAAGATATTTGCATTCTCAGTTCCACACACTCACACATACTGTGCGAACATCTCTGGATGACTCCAGCCTTCACACTACAGAATCCACAGGCCTCTGCTGGCCAGATCTTGCTTGGACAACTCTCACCAGAGTTAGCAGGCTTGGAATGGATAAGCACTTCTTCCTGCTGATGTCATCTGAAGATGATCTGCCCTGTTGTAAAACTTTACAGTGCAGTAGTCGTGGATACCTGGCAATTACAGAAGCCACACCCCATATCAGAGTTGCTGTATTTTGGAATGTGTTATTCTACAACTTCTCTAAAAATTCCACAGCATCAGCAAACCCAAGGGAGGGTTTTGAGGCTGGTTTTCATAAACTGCCATCTCACGTCCTTCAGTGACCACGAAGGTTTATAGAGGATGTCCAGCAGTTCCCATACTGAATGTTTACAAAACGTGATTTTCATTTTAGGTTTTAAATAAGGTCTTTTAAAAATCAAAGTGGGCTTTTTTAATTTCCTCCCTCTCTTATGTCTTTTTGTTTTATTATGTCTTTTTGATGGAGACTAGAGAGGCATTGTGTGTGTGGTGTGTGTGTGTGGCAATATCCAGCATTTGTCAGGAACTGAGCTTTCATTTTAGCATGGAAAGGTTTTTTCATCTTATTAAAACACGTCTGGCTGGGCGCAAGTCTCCAATTTTAAAGCACAGGGATCTAGTGTACATGCTCTTAAACAGACAGAAAGACATTTGCACCAACATCGCCATTATAGATGGTGAGTTATGACCAAAAAACATGTATTGTAGCAATGCAGGAGGACAACAGAGATGGTAAAAATAAATCAAACAGAATTGTACTTAATTTCAGAAACACTAAACCATTAAAATAAAGGCCTTGACAGACACAGAAGAAGCAAATGAAAGTAGAATCCAGGTCATGCAGTCCAGCAGCAAGCACCTTAATTAGCCCTGCCATAAAGGCTGTGAGTCCTGGTCAGCAACAGCACCCGCAGTCACCATCCTGGTTTACCTAGTTGACCTGGGATCAGTCACTACTCGTGCTCTTTGCAACACTGATCTGTGTTCCCTGTGCCACAGCTGTTCATGTCACCTTTAGTCCGAAAATGCCTGTCACTGCCCATCTGTCAAGACAGTAGGTCTACAACTAACTCCTGGCTTAAGACAACGAACAGTCTTACGAGCAAATAACAGAATCTTTAGAAAGCACACACCTAAAATTTCTCCACTCCTCCACTGCCAGTGCCGATTGACCCAGAGTGAGAGTGACAAGGACCAACTCAGTCCGACCAGTCGTTACGACCAAATCACATTCATAATCGACTTGAACAGTCATTAACTGTGCATCTGACTTAAGACAACATGTCCAGGTGCAACAGCTTCAGGTGTCCCTGGCTTTGGAGCTGTGTGTCTTCCAGTGCACAGCTACTGGTTCTACCAACCTGCCCAATGTTTTCCACTCACCCCAACCGGTCAAGGCAGATGGCCGCCCACCCTGAGCCTGGTTCTGCTGGAGGTTTCTTCCATTAAAGGGAGTTTTTCCTCTAAACTGTTGACTATAGCTGCTCAAGGGAGATCTGTTGGTTTTCTCTAAATGTCTGTATAGTCTAGACTTTATTATGTAAAGTTCCTTGAGATGACTTTGTTGTAAATTGGTGCTACATAAATAAAGTTGAATTGAAAACTACAGTTGAATAGAAGTAGTTAAATCTGTCTCTATGTGCCTAAAATTGCTTGCATCCCTTACCCTGTGTGGGAGAATTATACATAAGGTCTTGCTCCTCTCGGTTTCTCCTTTCCTCTGTTCCTTCTCTCCTGTGGTCTTGAGAGTTTCTACATGGGTGTGTGTGTCTGCTTGTGTGTGTATGTTAGCAAGACAAAGGGGAAGAGAGCAAGGCAGCGCCTCCTCTGATCACTAACTTTGTGTCCTACTTATTCACTCACCCAAACAGCAACCCTGGGATGTGACATTATATACCCAATACACAGAGACACAAAAAAAATAACCACCACACACAAGGGAAGTTACACATACTAAACAACAGTAATACTGTGCAGACACACGCCCCCACCTTCACAAAACACAAATCACACAACACCAATATAAGTTGCTCTCTCTTCCATAAGCACACCGGAGATGATACAGTCTGTTTTGCCTCGTCTCTTTTTTCTTTTTCTCAAGTGGTCTCTCCTGCCAACTCCCAGCATCCTCGGTAAGGGGAGGGGACATGGGGAGACGCATTCAGACTTCATTTCTTGCAGCGAGAACACATTGTAAAGCAGAGCACACTGACACATCACCTAAACATAACATCAGCTTTAATCCCACTTCGTTCAGTATGTGTGAGTGTGTAGAACAGTATGTATAAATATGATGTATAAAACATGAACCAGTGCCACATCCAATATCATTTACATACTCTGGTGGCTTGCCTTGTTTGGCAATTTTAGCTGGCTAAATGAATGTTAGTCAGTTCAGCGCTTTGATAAAAAAAATGATGTCTGTCACCACATCCCAGCTCAGAAAAATACACACAACTTTCACTCTACATGGCAATGTATGGATGTAGCTACAGTATGAAACCACATTCTTTCACCACAGCCTTTCAGTGTAAACACAGTAAATGGCTGTAATGGACGACCTAATTACATTACACCTTTAGAAGGTAGAGTATATATAATTCATATTAATATGCCGTTATTATTTCACTACTGTGGACTCATTGGACAGCACTGGTAGAACTGCTACCACACTGCTAAGTGTTTTTAAGCGAGGCTTGCCCTCCCAACAAATCACATTTTTTTAAGTGGACTTGGTCATCAAGATTTGCAGCTTCATATTTATTGTAATTGGATCATGACTATGACCTGAAAAGCTGCTGCACAATCTTATACTGCACATTGTATCTTTAATTAAAATTCAATCTGTCTACATAGACAGATAGACTAGTCTTGTTTTTCTAGAAATAAGCATATTAGTGTTAAATCCATAATATGGAGTCTTCTGTCTTGATTGAAATTATAACGGATGAGATTAAAGGAGGAGAGTAGACTGGATATTTTCAATCAGCTGGGAACTTTAAACAGACTGCCTCAACATCACATTACGCTATAAAGATTCATTTAAAGCATAAGGTTCATGAAATTGTAAGCGTTACAGTGAATGTAACACACAACACAAACTTACAAGCCCACACTTGTGTGAATATGGGGAAAATCCATTTCATTTTTCCATAAAATCTGGGTACAGTAAATCATCCTCTGGCTATTGCTGCGGTAGCGAGCTGGTGCTAACACCCCAACTCTCAATTCCCTTCCTCGTGCCTTCTTTTATCCCCACATTTCGTCATCTCTCGCTTCTCTACATCTCCAAACCTGCTGTTCACACTTTCTCCCTGGCTTTATTTTTGTCTTCCTCCTTTCCTCTGTCTTTAAGGGCCTTACAT
The DNA here is from genome assembly GCA_033026295.1 of Channa striata. Taxonomy (NCBI): domain Eukaryota; kingdom Metazoa; phylum Chordata; class Actinopteri; order Anabantiformes; family Channidae; genus Channa; species Channa striata. The sequence continues at coordinate 2,388,725 of CM065180.1, read as the reverse complement.
TCAAGACCTTTATTTACATTTGAATGTGGAAAAAAAGAGAATCTAGTTCAGTGGTTGTAGAAAAAGTTCTAGTTAACAGAAACTGTCACAAGCCAGATTGGCTAAGAGTGAATGCAGAGTTGCCAGGAGAAACATGGCACCGAGTTCATTAACTGCTTAATAAAGGAATCATTATTATTAAATATTCACCTTGTGTTCCCACACACCACATGTCTAAAACAAAAATAGAGATGGATTTTTGCACTACCTTACCATCCCTATGAGAGTGTATACCTTCACAAAAGCAACATATTGTTGCTGCTCTCTAGGCAGACAACTTGTGTGCTGCAGAAATCATCAGATGAGAAAATGATATGCAACACTAAGCCAAGAAAGCTATGAAACTCAAACTTTGAAGGGAGTAGAGAATCCGGTCTTGTCAGTTTGTAGCCAAAATGTGTATTTTTGTAGCATCTTTGCAAACCAGTTGGCTCAGTTTAAAAACTGCAAGGCAACTGAACAAAACTGTAATTGTTTAAATAGGCTTTTGACAACCATAACATCCAACTCTGAGTCAGAGTAAACAGAAGAATTACCTTTTAAAAGATTTGGTGATCCTGATTTGTTTGAACATTTAAAACACGTGTCAAACTCAAGGCCCGCGGGCCAAATGTGGCCCGCCATGTCGTTTTATGTGGCCCGTGAGAGCTTAAAAGTTTTGAGTGTCTACAAATAAATACCAAAAAAGAAATTAAGCATGTGCTTTTACCAAAAACTACATTTCCCACAATGCCTTTCGACTTCAATAGCGGCAGTGTTTCCACATCTATGCCAACGAAGTGAAATTGAGATATAAATAATGATCCCATGTTAGTGCAACAAGCAAGCATATGTTTTCTATGCAACTGTAATTGTCACTTGAATAATTTATAATAAATAATGAGTTATTTAACATTAAGGAGTTACATTTATTTTACATTACATTCGATTACATTTAGTTACATTTATAAGTAACATCTGGCCCTTTGAGGATAGCCATTATGCTGATGTGGCCCTCGGTGAAAATGAGTTTGACACCCCTGATTTAAAACAATAAAAGTGGCGGTTTCTTGAGGTTCACCGTTTTGCTTTCACAATCCAAAGACCTGCATGTTATTGGTAACTTGAAGTTGTCCATAAGTGTGAACATAAGCATGAATGGTTTTCTGTCTTGGTGTACATTACCTGCTTCTTTCCAATATAAGCTGGTATTGACTCCAGCCTTCACACTACATTTAATCAGGTGTAGCGTTGGATGGATGCTCTGAGAACAATAGACATCAGATCATGGTAAAACACATTTATTTTTTAAACTCTAAACATTTTGAAAAATAAAATAGAATTCTGACAGAGAACTGCACATCCACATTCTTCGTTTATTCCAATGACAAAAGTTTTGACAACTAAACAGGGTGAGTCATGCCAACTGTAAATCCTTAGTATGTGCGAAGAGCCAAATATGACAGATCCTACAATTCCCATTATGCAGCTAGATCATATTTTCATTGCATGGCCAAAGTCCACCAGATGTGGCTTAATAATAACATGTCTTCCCTCTGCTGCTCCCCTGTCTTTACGCTTTCTCCATTGTTTTCATAATAGTTCCTGGGACTGAAGCACAACAGTATATTAAAATAAAGTCTAAGTTAATAAATATTGGAACGATGATACGTTTTTGTCATCCAACTTCTGTACACTACCATACGGACTTTGGGATGAAACACTAAAGACGTGAGCACTTGAACAAAGTGTGGCTTTAACCATTCAGGCTTTACAGCCTTTTTAAAGCACACCCCCATTTTTGGTTCTCTCGTAAGTAATGGAACAATGTCTTACTTCAATTATGTTGTTTATGTTGTTTCATGGTGTGGTGTACTGAGGGCAAATGCCAAAAAACTTGTTACAATATTTATGAACCTAACCTTGCATACTGTAAATGGTGCCATTTGGTTTTATTGGAAGATTATTGAAGATTAAATTTTATGACAGATTTAATGTGTTTCTGTTTTTTGTAACATATACCAGAGATGTGCACATGGCACTTTTTTATAAGCATCCTCTCATTGGCCAGCATCCAAACTGCATGTAAGAAATCATCACTCCTTTACTTACTAACATGCAGTATCAGCATCGATTAGTTGTTTAAAGGTGAAACCGTATTTAATAAAAGAATCCGATACAAAGCAACATTCTGAACTGCTAGCCTGTATGAAAATATCCATATTAAAAGTATTATTAAACAATATATAATAAAAAAATACTCAATGTAGAAAATGCCTCCTGCAGTGCACATTATAGCATTAGAATATTCATATTTAAGCTTTAATCCAAAAATAAAATGTTACCTTCTTTAGTTGGCTGAGATGGAGTTCCCTCTTTTTTTATCCAACTGTAACTAATTATTTATTTCTTTATGGATCAATGGAAATTGATAAGAAATGCATTCACAAGTGTTTTAAAGATGCCGGTTTATTATAGCCAACAGCTTGATTGATCCTGTCTGCACTTTTAATCAGACACTTATGTCAGTGGAAACTTTCATGTGTTTTTTTTATTTTTTATTTTTTATTAAAGTCCCTTGTCAGGAAACTTTGTGTTCAGAAAGTTTAAACTGATGTTTAAAGTTCCAAACGCTTTTTAATTTTTTTTTTTAAAGTTAACTAGACACATACTTTAATCTGCATAAAGGAATAATATAGATTAATTTATTTGATGCATCTCCCCTTTGGCAGCGATTTCGCCTCTACAAACTGGACATCCGTCCTCAAGGACAACCTCTAGTTTATTTTTGGGATATCCAAAGTAATCTTATGCTGCTGATTGTAATTTCTCTTTCTGGACATTGAGATCAGCCTTTCTTCTCTGCCATTTACTCCACTGCATTGGCTCCACTCTGATTCTCTGTTCAGGTGCATTGTTTCTGATACTGGTAACAATCATTCATCCCATCACACATCATGTCATTGTGTGATGAAACTGAGATTCATGAGTCCCAGATTGCGAGTCCAAGTTGAGTGTTAAGTTTTTTGAGAACGGGCCAAGTCTGAAGCCTCTGTGTGCGTGTGTCTTAAGTACGGCTCCAGTCTAAATTCACCAGACTAGGTGGTTTTAAGGCTAAGGTGAAGAATGCATGTGAAAAATTTATCAACATGTCTCATCTCAGCTTGTAATTTAGCACATACAAAGCATACCACGCTGACCCGTGTCTACCACAACATTACAACCACCGGGTAGTATAAATGTGGCTGATCGGCGACAAACCAAAAACAAAAGATACAAACAATTTAGTTTAAATTATTAATTATAAGTTGTCAGACAGGTGGGTCCGCATTCATGTGTGTATGGAATGGAGTTTGTATGTTCTCCCCGTGTTTGCGCGGGTTTCCTATGTGTACAGCGGCCGTGTGACAATAGCACAGTGGGATCAGTGATTAACAAGCATCACACCAAAAACAATCCACTAACAAGTTTGTTTCTGAGAGCCCTGTTTACAGACACTGAGACTATTGATACAAACATTTCACTCGTGTGACTGACCATGGAGGCTAGTTGATTTATTGGACATACCTTTAAAAAGATACAACTGTCCCACTTATTAGTATTCCTTCTGCTGGCTCAAACATTTTTTCCACACTGCCACCGGCCACAGGATCTGTTCAATAAGGCTGCTCAAAACTGACTAAAAATCTAATATTCTTTCTCAAGCAATATCACAGTTCAGTTGCGTAAAGTGACGCTATGATTTATTTTGATTTAATAGACCCTGTTATCTGTATTTAACTCAAACATGATTCTGGCTTCATTACCCTTTATCATCCAACAAAGTGCATTTGCCTTCATTACATTGTTTTCATTATGTTAAGTTGGAAGCAAGCATGGCAGGTTTTCTGTAAATATGAGGTTTTAGCTTTGCATGACCAACAAAATCTAACCTTTGGCACTTTTTCAAGAGTTCAGGTAAATGCTGATGGAGTATGCCATTTCATCAGAGCAGTCTCTGACTACAGTGCTCGGCAGAGATTTCCTCAGAGGATCTGAATGGGCCTCAAGTTGCTACCAAATTGAAGTGAATGATAGCAACATCTCCAGGTCATTCACACTGGAAGGGAGTATGCGCTGGAGGGAACAGAGCCAGAGAAGACAAATGAAAGGGGATAACAAAGAGAGAGGAGAGTGGGAGACTGGGGATACGAGGAGTGAGAGATTCTGGAGGAAGAGAGAGACATAAGAGAAGCAATTGAAAAGTGGACCAGCACTGAACAGCAGGGGGATAGAAGCAACAGAGGTGGAGAAGGAGAAGAGCTGGTAGCGTATAGATGAGAGAGACTACAGTCAAGGGGAAGGGAAAGATAAAGGAGAAGAGGAAAGAAGCAGACACAGACGTTTTCAAATATACAAAAGAACTGTGCTAAAGGAAGAACCTGATACCCCTTGGACTCAAGGACCAAACAAAGACAGTGAGAAGACAAAGGGGAGGGAAGGGAGAGTGAATAGGAGAGAGGAGACGATTAGACTATGACTATTTACTGCAAAAGTGAGGGAAATTAATAAACTATAGGATGATCAAAGGGCAGGACAAGGTTGATCAGGGGCCACTGATTCTTAATGTTGACAGATTATGAATAATGTCCACTGGATCTGGCCATGACACCTTCTGCCTCTGTTGGGACAGCTGGCATTCTGTCGCTTTTCTAGTCACCGTGGCAATGGCCATGACTTCACTCAGGACTCTTTTGTTAATATTAATAGGCAATTGACCTTAAACATGGGTTTAATGATGCTTTTGATGTGTTACATTGGCCATTAAAGGATGACGTTTTCTTGTAAGCAAATGGTGAAGGCGAAACACTGAAGGAGCGAAAAAGTAAAAGCAACTTTGGGAAAGGAATAATAATACACCTTCTCTCTCTTCACCCTCTTGAGTTTGCACAGTAAAACTACACATCTAATAACAAACACCATCTGGCGAGCAGTGAGACAGACAAACACTGGTTGCTCTGCTGTGCTTCATCCCGTTCAACCTTCCCATTATTATGTTGTGATACTGCCAAATTTTGGATTTAGTTGCCCTCATTTACATACTTCTTTGTCAGACAACAAAATCAGTATATACTACAAGTTAACGCCTAAATGTTCAAGCTGCTGCACTGCAGCTTGGCTTGGACCATGTCATAAATTATGATCACATCATTAGACAAAATCTAAACAAATAGGGGTTATTAAAAATCAAGTGAGGACAGTGAGTTACAGAGGACCTTATCGGCGTCACTTTGCCAGTAGCATGGCCAAAGTGGGGCCCCAAAACTGTCTGCTACTGGTGCCCCCGCTGTCAAATTCAGGCCCAGATGGCAGGTACTTAAAATAACAAATGAATGTCAAAACATCCACACAAGGAGAACTGTTGAAATATGAGCTTGAAATAAATCATTATCACTAGAAACTATTAAAAATGAACAGTACTTTCGGCTTTTCCCATCAGGGGTCAACACAGCGATTGATCCGTTTCCACCTCATTCTATCCTGGGCATCTTCCTCTCTGACACCAGCTAACCTCATGTCCTCTGTTAGCACATCCATATATCTGCTCTTTGGTCGTCCTCTCGCCCTCTTGCCTGGCAGCTCCATCTCCAACATCCTTCTACCAATATATTCACTATCCCTCCTCTGCACATGTCCAAACCATCTCAATCTGGCCTCTCTGACTTTGTTGCTAACACAGGCAATGTGCGCTGTCCCTCTGATGAGCTCGTTCCTTATTCTGTCCAACCTTGTGACTCCTAAGGAGAACCTCAACATCTTCATCTCTGCTGCTTCCATCTCTGCCTCTTGTCTCTTTCTCACTGCTACTGTCTCTAACCCATAGAGCAGAGCTGGTCTCACCACTGTCTTGTTCACCTTTCCTTTCAGTCTTGCTGACACTCTTCTGTCACACAACACTCCTGACACTTTCCTCCACCCACTCCAACCCGCCTGCACTCACCTCTTCACCTCTTTTCCACTCTCACTTCACCTCAGCCCCCTGTAACCTCACGCTTCTACCTTGCTCCCTCTCGTTTAGAGGCATAAATTCCGTCTTGCTACAACCGACTTTCATGCCTCTTCTTTCCAGAGCAACCCTCCACCTCTCCAACTGTTCCTCCACCTGCTCTCTACTCTCACTGCAAATCACAATGTCATCTGCAAACATCATTGTTCAGGGAGATTTCTGTCTGACCTCATCTGTCAACCTGTCCATCAGCATGGCAAACAAGAAGGAATTACAGACCAATATCCAATCTCTCCTTTATTTCTAAAATACCTGAAAAAGTTGTTGTAAAGCAATTTTGTGACCACCTGCGCAGAAACAACTTGTTTGAAGAATTTCAGTCAGGATTTAGGGTTCATCATAGCACAGAAACCGTACTGATTAAAGTCACCAACGATCTTCTTCTGGCTTCAGATAACGGACTTGTCTCTATACTAGTTCTGCTAGATCTTAGTGCTGCATTTGACACCATTGATCACAGAATATTATTACAGAGACTAGAACATGTTATTGGAATTAAAGGAACAGCACTAAATTGGTTTAAATCGTATCTATCAGATAGATTCCAATTTGCTCGTGTTAATGATGAATCTTCGACATACGCAAAAGTTAGTTATGGAATTCCACAAGGCTCTGTATTAGGACCAATACTCTTTACTCTATATATGTCTCCCCTTGGCAACATTATTAGAAAACACTCTGTAAGTTTTCACTGCTACGCTGATGACACGCAGTTATATCTATCTATGAAACCTGATGAAACAAATAAATTAATCAAACTACAAGCATGTCTAAAAGACATAAGGGACTGGATGACGTATAATTTCCTTTTTCTAAACTCAGATAAAACTGAAGTTATTGTATTTGGGCCTAAAAGTCTAAGAAACATGTTTTCTAACCATATTGCTACTTTAGATGACATAACTCTTGCCCCCAGTAGTACTGCAAGGAATCTTGGAGTTATTTTTGACCAGGATTTGTCATTTACCTCACACATAAAACAAATCTCTAGAACAGCCTTCTTCCACCTACGGAACATTGCCAAAATTAGGAGCATCCTGTCTCAAAGTGATGCTGAAAAACTAGTTCATGCACTTCTAGATTGGACTATTGTAATTCTCTACTTTCAGGCTGCCCCAGTAACTCTCTAAAAAGCCTCCAATTAATCCAAAATGCTGCAGCAAGATTACTGACTGGGATTGGTAAGAGAGATCATATTTCACCTTCATTAGCTTCTCTCCATTGGCTTCCAATTAAATGCAGAATAGAATTTAAAACCCTTCTTCTTACCTAAAAAGCTTTAAATGGTCAAGCCCCATCATATCTAAAAGATCTCCTAGTACCATATCATCCTAATAGACCACTTCGGTCCCAAAATGCAGGCCTACTTGTGGTTCCCAGAATTTCCAAAAATAGAATGGGAGGCAGAGCCTTTAGCTATCAAGCTCCTCTCCTGGAACCAGCTCCCAGTCCAGATTCGGGAAGCAGACACCCTCTCTATTTTAAGACTAGGCTCAAAACCTTCCTTTTTGATAAAGCTTATAGTTGGTTATAGTCATGCTGCTATAGGCTTAGACTGCTGGGGGACTCTGCACTGTGCCACTTTCCTCTTCTCTTCACTCTCTCCTCTCACCCCACATCTATACTGTCACCACTGTATGACATCAACTCTGTGTCTTCTTTGTCCCGTAGTCGTCTTTCTCCCTCTCTGTCCCCATCTCTCTCTCCCTGTCTTCAGGTGTCCCCGGATTTGGCGCTGTGTGCCCTCCAGTGTGCAGCTACTGGTCCTACTAACCTGCTCAATGTTTTGTTGTTGCTTTTGTTGCTCTGTTCCGTTCTCTCTCCACTTTCCACTCAGCCCAACCAGTCAAGGCAGATGGCCGTCCCACCTGAGCCTGGTTCTGCTGGAGGTTTCTTCCGATAAAGGGAGTTTTTCCTCTCCACTGTTGCCTATGGCTTGCTCAAGGGGGATTTGTTGGGTTTTATCTAAATGTTTGTATAGTCTTGACTTTATTACAGGGCATGAAACCATACTGCTGCTCACAAATCTCCCCTCCTTCCTAAGCCTGGCTTCCACTACTCTTTCCCACAGCTTCATTGTGTGGTTCATCAGCTTTATCCCTCTGTAGTTGCTGCAGTTCTGTGTGTCACCGTTGTTCTTAAAGATTGGAACCAGAACACTTCTCCTCCATTCCTCAGGCAACTTCTCACTAGCTCTAAAATCCTGTTAAACAGACTTGTCAGAAACTTGCTGTCTCTCCTAGACACTTCCACAGGTAAGTCATCAGGACCAACAGCCTTTCTGCTCTTCATTCTTTTCAGAGCCTTCCTCCCCTCATCCTTTCTAATCTCTGCTATTTCCTGCTCCACAACATCCACATCTTCCTCCCTTCCTTCCCTGTCATTTTCCTAGTTCATCAGCTCCTCAAAATACTCCTTCTGTCTTCCTTGCACACTCTCCTGGGTTGTTAGCATGTTCCCCTCACCATCTTCTTTGTCTTTAATCACTCTTATCTGTTGCACATCTTTCCCATCTCTATCTCTCTGTCTGGCTATCCTGTACAAGTCCTTCTCTCCTTCTTTCGTGTCTAACTTGTCATACAGCTCATCGTAAGCTTTCTGTTTGGCCTTTACCACCTCCCTCTTCACTCTGCGCTGCCCTTCCTTGTACTCCGGTCTACTTTCCTCAGTCCTTTCTACATCCCACTTCCTTTTAGCCAATCTCTTCCTCTGGATGCAGTCACATACACTCTCTCCTACCACCACTTTGCAGTCACTAACCTCTCTCAAATGACGTGGTCTACATAAAATGTAGTCCCAACAACTAGTCTCTCTCCTCTGGGGATACTCTCTATGACCTCATCAAACTAATCTCCCCTTTTCTTTTAACCCACAGCCAACTTGTGGAGCATACCCACTGACTACGTTCACCATCACCCCTTCGATTTCTAGACTCTTTTTACCTCTAGAACATTGTTCACAAACTCCCCCTTCAGGATCACTCCTACTCCGTTTCTCTTCCTATCCACACCATGGTAGAACAGTTTGTATCCTCCTCCAATACTACGTGCTTTGCTGCGCTACCACCTCGTCTCCTGCACACACAGTACATCTACCTTCGTTCTCTCCATCATGTCTGCCAGCTCTATACCTTGTGCCAACGTTAAGAGTCCCTACTCTCAGATCTAAGCTCCTGCCTTTCCCCTTCTCTCTCTGACCACGAACCCTTCTGCCTCTTCTCCTTCTTTGACCAACAATAGTCCAATTTCCACCGGCACCCTGTAGGTTAAAAGCACCGGTGGCAGTCGTTGTTAAACCGGGCCTCGACCGATAGGGTATGAAAGTGCTATGGATGACTCGCAGGTTTTACGCCGGATGTCCTTCCTGACGCAACCCTCTCTATTTATCCGGGCTTGGGACCGGCACAGAAGTTACTGGCTTGCAACCCCTGTGGCTAGATTAGTTAATATTGATAGACAGAATAAAGTAAAAAACATTTTTATGTCTTTTAAAATGTAGATAACACACCCCAGCAACACGTCTACGCCCACAATATAATTTTGTACTGTATTTATTTTTCCATTTTGCAGTGACAGAGCAACAGCTCCTGGGTGAACATCGGCAGCACTGCAAGACTCTGTGCTTCCTCTTATCCATCACTCCGAGCACCTGTGTGTTTGCAGCATTGAAGTTGCATCATTTGTGCTCCCCGCAAACTCTGCTGGTGCATCTCACAGTAGTCTCTCTCAAGAGGGAGTAGTGATTTTTGTTTCTGCTCTAAGGCTGGCAGACACCCACCTCTCACTATGTTCCTACTGAAAACACCCACAGTCCCTGTTATCTCAGCTAGTAGCTGGTGTGTCCCATGCAGCTACGAAGGTGATGGGAGATATATATATATATATATATATATATATATATATTTATATATATTCATATTTATTTATTTTTGCAGACTGCGTTAACGCTTTATACTCTGAAAACAACTTGAAGCAGACGTCTGGGCACAGCAGTAACAAAGAGCATGAAGAAAGGTGAAGTGTGAAAATAGACTGAGGGTGAAAATTCTGTAGTCACAGTTAGGTTCACTGATGAACCTACTACTGCCAGTATTTAATATCCCAGAAGGCCTGCCTCAAAACACATACACACAATTTTGAGATATTTCAGTCTCATTCTAAAAAAAGAAATGTAGCATTTACAAAATGTGACACTTGCTCTAGCACGAACGTAAAAATCCAAATTCAACTTAGCAGATTATAAAGTAATTATACAATTTGGCGTTTTTTTGCATATGCTGATCCACAGAGGGGGAGATGAGTCTCTTAGCAGAATCATTACCATGGCTGAAGTTAATTACTTGCATATGACAGTAGAAGTGGAAATGTGTAAAGATGACATGTCACTCATCAACATCATCTCCAGACTAATACATTGACCACTGCCTCTGTAATAATTTCAATGGTGGATCTGATTTTAGTTGCACACAATATGCAACGCCCTGTCAGCTACTAATCTGTTAAATTACTATAAATTACTATTAAACAGTTCAAATCAGCTAATAAAAATATTTTTTACTTTTTAATAATTTTAACATGAGTGAGAGTTAAGTCCAAGGTTTATTTTGTGAATAGCCCTGCTTGGTGAGTAAACCATTAGATGAAGTTGCTAACGTGAGCTGCTCAATGGGGTGCGATTGTTTTACTGATTCAGTTATTGACAGTCCTGTATTGTTGGAGTCAAAGCTTGTTATGCAAAGATAATATATGCCGTGAAACAGGCAAATGTTCTTAAAACAACACCAACTTAGTCGCTGTGGTATGGCAGCTGATTTGGTCCATTTATCAGAACAGTTAGTTAGAGCAGCATCAGCAACTCTGACACAGCTTTTGGAGGCAGCAAAGTGTAACCCAATTGCCGCAATTTGTGTCAAACAGATACGTTGCACATATTTTTAAATTCAGCGTGACAGTTTCCGAGGCTATCATTATCTCCAATGTGCATTGTGAACAAATGACAGTAAATTACCTTAGAAATCATAGAATGAGGTTTCTGCGGTAGACCTTGCAAACCCACTAGATGCAGGGATAAGGAGCCAGTCTGTGGACATCACTCATATCTCAACATAATGTTATACCATTGTCATTGCACAATGCTAAAAGTGTGGCTAGAAAATTATTCCATAAAAGACATGAACATCTGTATTTTATGGGGACTATGCAGTGCATCATTACAATGATCTTCACTCATCTAAGAAAAAAATATATAATATAAGCCTTGAAAAAAAACTCTCATAAAAAACAATGGCTCAAACACTGCCAAGGTAAACATGCCTGTTCACCAAAATGAGATTTTTAAGATTTCCCACCATGCAACAATGGCAAGAATCAATTTATTGTATGAAGAGTGCTGGGCCATAATGCGTCACTGTAATAATATTCATTTTCTCAGTAACGAGTGCTGTAAAAGTTACCAATAAAATTTCAGGAAAAACTTACAGCTCAAGAAACAGCTGGTTACAGTATTGCTTTTGTTGTCACCGCCGCAAAGACTGACACGACATTGTAACTGCACACATCACTATTAGCAGCACCATAAGCAGTAAGCTGGTTGGAAGATGAAAATTGGCTGAAAATATTCCCAGCCAAGGTAAACATGCCTGTTCACCAAAATGAGATTTTTAAGATTTCCCACCATGCAACAATGGCAAGAATCAATTTATTGTATGAAGAGTGCTGGGCCATAATGCGTCACTGTAATAATATTCATTTTCTCAGTAACGAGTGCTGTAAAAAGTTACCAATAAAATTTCAGGAAAAACTTACAGCTCAAGAAACAGCTGGTTACAGTATTGCTTTTGTTGTCACCGCCGCAAAGACTGACACGACATTGTAACTGCACACATCACTATTAGCAGCACCATAAGCAGTAAGCTGGTTGGAAGATGAAAATTGGCTGAAAATATTCCCATTACTTTTATTTTGTGAGGACAAAAGTTGATAACATGACAATTGTGTGGAGTTATTGGTAGGATTCCTTCCAATGTTAAAAACAAAGTCCAAAACCTCTTAAATGTCTTGACGATTCACCTCAACAAAAATGAGCCCTCTGTTTCTGCGGAGGATAGCTACAGCCCTTCAATGGCTAAACAACTGGATTTTAATGGTCAATGGCAGATACAACAAGTAACAAAGAACTAATAAAGCTTGTGGCTACCTGTGTGATGGATAAAATGTTTCCCATTTCCATGATTAACTCTCCAACTGAAAGACAGAAGGAGAGTCAGACCCTAACCATTCAGAAAAGTAATACAACACGTATTTCGACAGGAGTAATAAGTAAAGTGAATTTTGAATAGAGTAATGAGTAATGTATGATGTGTGATATTACATTACAGCCCAACACTGTGTGAGAGTTCTTTATTTCGTCTTTTTTTGTTTAAAAGTCATTTTTATATATGTGTGTATATGTTTATATATTGTAGCTACATATTTAGGAACAATTGAATGGTTTCATCTTTCCAAAATGCTGTGAAGGCACCACAATACAAAGTTGTGATACACAATGTTACCTCGAGGAATATCTTTAGATTTCAGGTATATTTAAAACTTGAGCAACATTTAAAAGCAGCGGAAACACACATGGTTTCTGATAAATAATCTTTAGTATTGTAACATAAAACTTCATTTACTCTGATTTAAGGGGTTCTTGTGTTTTATCTTAAGGAGTAACATGAAAAATCAATTTTAAATCATTGACACCAGTGACAGCACTCTCTTATGCATTTGTACATCCAATGCTTTGAATGCTAAAGGTGTTACCGTTCAGTAAATGCTCACATATTTTTGTGAACAGTAAACTAAACGCATCTACAGAACATGAAGTTAAGGGGTTGCTTTCGTAGTCACTAACTGAATGAATGAAATGATCAATCACTGACTTTAGGGATTGCCGTTCCTGTCACAAATGCAGCTTTTGGAGATTGAAAAGGCACTACGACAAAAGTTATGCTGTAAGAGGAAGGTAGGTGATGGTGTATTACCTGGAACAAAGCTTCCCTGGACAACGTCCTTATACGCCCACCAACCTTCATCAAGCTTGGATGTAATAGGCTGAGCTGCAGGGAGAACAATGGAAACAAACTGAAATTAAATTACACAAAGCTGTGGGGTAAGGAGGTATGACCTGAAATCTGATAAAAGCCCATTTGCAGTGCTGATTTAATGCTAAGTTATAGCTGCAGATGGGGTTCACACCAGTCACTAATTTTGCCACATACAAATATTTATGACAATATCATTTATCACAATAAATTAATAAGCAAGTTCAATCTTTTGTCTTATTTGTGTAATTGTGTTATTTTTATGTAGTTTATAACGTGAAAGTTTTAAACTCATATTACGTCAGAAAAAGAACAATTCTATGAAGAGTCATGAGAACAATACAAGGAGAGAACAGAGTGGGAACAAACAGAAACTCCTTACAAGTTTAGCTTAAGGATAAATTTGGAATGCATATTTATTCATGGCCAGTAGTCTTAGTAATCATATAATGTGCAATGCCGGTGGGCATTACTTAAAGGATAAAATATTACAGCAGCAAATAACAACTAACAGGCTTGAAACCAACTTCATCTAACTCTGTAATGCTGTTGTTCACCTAAGAGGACTTGACTTGAAACCATATTCAAAATAAATGCTTACAGGTTGAATATAATAATTTGCTGGTTTCAAAGACACAGCGGTTTTTAGGCACCAGATACAGTTTATACAAAAATTGTCCCGCTAAGCTGAATAGACCTGCAACAATTAAAATCTCTGTTTCTGACTGATGTGTTACTGCTACAGCGCTCACGGCAGTGCCATCCGATCACTAGTTTCCATAATTTAACTTTCAATAAACCCTGGATTATTTAATCTTAACATTCAGTTTTATAATCACCATGACGGGAACACATGCTGATGGAAAAAGGATGCAGAGTTAGTCAGCACCATCAGATTGAGTCAGAGGAGGATAACCTGATCCAAGCAACTCAGAAAATGACAAAACAGATTTTGTTACACAGACTTTCAAAGAGTTTAACTCTGCATGTGAAATGCTACATTTTGTGGGCTGCTCGCTTTAATTTATTTACAGTATTGTGATATAAATGCACAGCGCAACTCAGTGGCGGTGTTATCAGTGATTTTAGTTAAACACACAGAAACTGTGAAATGTTAAATTTCTGTGTCTTGAAGTAAATGGTTTAATTATTCAGTTGCTGTCTTACCTTTTACAGTATGTTGTAATGATTTGCCAGTCTTAGAAAAGTAGGCTGTTGTAGCTTATATGTTAAGTTTACTGTTAATATATTGAATCTTCATGATCGGTAGATAATTTTTTCCACCCTCTGGTCCTTTGTTAACGTTTATATTCAGCTAAAATCACGAAAAGTAAACCTACGTTTATGGGGAATTTTAAATTGCCACTTATATAGTCCTTTTATCCAAATGCTTGCTTGCCATTCACTCATTCACAGACGATTTAAAACAATCTCATGTCAATGGCAAATATCACACACCCACACACAGGCGCTGTTAATATAGGATTTTCAAGCAAGAATTTTCAATTTAGTTGAAAATTACTGGTAGACTTTAAAGTTTGCTGCATTTTCAAGAGAACGGCCCCAAGTCAGCCACATAAGCTCACACTGAAAACTGTCAAAATATAAGCAATAGGCTAGCCCATTATACATTTTACCCTGTCAATTCTAACATTTTCTCATTGTCTTTAACCCATGTGTCCACAAGTACTTCATAAATTTTAACATGTTACATTTTCGTTTTTTTTTAAACTTTATTGAAATGAATTCAAGGCTCCTCGCCTACTACTTGCTAACTTTTAATACTTCCCTCAACCATCTTAACTTTGAATTTACACTGAATATGGCGAGGAGATTTACATTATTCATGTTTCACTTCATTTTACCCTGTTCCCAACTACTGTCCTTGCACTGAACTGTAAAGTACAAGCTTACGAGCCATTTGCCTGAAAGTGCTAAACATCAACCTTTCCCACTACTAGCTCTCAAAGCATTTTAAAAGTAATTTTGGCATTTAGAATTGTATCTAAAATGACAATCACAAAATGATCTCGATGAGCTTTCCCCATGTTCAGTCATGAATAACCGGTTAATCTTAGCAGATGGATTATGTAAAATGGAATTCTAATATTGTTACGCCCTCGGCCTCCCCAATCATCAGCTGCTCCGGTCAAGTTTTCCACCTCTGTCGTCCTATTGGTCGGGCCTATATGCATCCTCCACTCACAGCACTGGTTTAAAAGCCATGCCAAACCATAATTCTGGGCGGCTGCAGCTTAGAGAGCAGCACGCCTCCGGGTCGGTTGTTGGTTTGATTCTGTTTCGTGTGTTAAACCTGTGGATTTTGAGCTCTGGCAAACATAGTTAAGCTTGATGTGCAATACTCGGTTTTGATTAGAACTTGTTTTTTTTTTTTTTTTTTTACTTTGGTTTGTCTCATTAAAAGTTTGTCTTGTCCTGTCCCCAGAAGGCCAGGTTAGGTGTTAGCCATACCACCACACACCCATTTATTCATGCACCCCCTTGAAATCCACTTACATACTTTAACCTGCTGACACAAAGAATACCTTTGTCTAATAAGCATTAGGTTTTAGGGATGCTGTATTGTTCTACCTAAGTTTAATTAACTTTGATTTATTTATTTCTTAATTTGACTTATGCCATCGACCTATTTTTGTTTTAATTTCATGGAAACTCATTTGTTTTATTCAGGTTTTTTTTTCTATAGCATCCTCTCTCTTAGTTCCCCTGTGTTACTGCTGTTTGCTTACATACTGTATCCTTTCAACCCCTATTGATTTTCTAAAAAAAACTACCTCAGTAATTCCTAATTGTTTTCCCATTTTTATGTTACACCCGTAATAACGAGTCAGGGTTGTAACAAATGTGGAACTTATTAAACGTAATAAGTCTTCACTAAACATCTTCACTAAACAAATAATTGACTTGCAGTCCCAGCTATAACAAATCACGAAATGATGGCAGAAAAAAAACAAATTAATAAACAACGCATGCAAAAGTTTTAAAAAAGAAGGCTCAGATTGGTGCAGACAGTAGCTGTGTTTACAGGGACAAAATTTCTTCAATTGGGTTGAAATTATTTTCAGATTCTAATCTTTTGCTTTTAAAATTTTACTGCAGTTTTTGATTTGATCGGTCGGCTTCACTTATCGTTTCAAATAAGGTGTTTAATACTTTATAAATCTTTTAAGTTCCTAATAAAAATATTGTGTCAGCCACAGACCAATTTTGGTTTGCTGCCCCCACCTTGTTTCAGTCCTTCCTGGAGGATCAAGTGTTTATGGCTAATATTTTGCTGTTGATCAAAATATCAAAGCTTTGCAGCACACATCTCATTCCGAATAAAAAATCATTCTGATCTGGCAAGAGTGGATCAGTTGATGTGTTTACATGATACATTTTATGCTATTCTTGCGATAATGTTGTTCCATGCAAACACAGCTATTGAGGTGTTGAGGTGTTTAAGTGAATAAGTGGAAAGAGAGAATATCTGAAAAATACGTGTATGCACATCACAATCTTGACTTTGGTCACACTGATGGAAAATAAAATGAACCTGCCAGTTAAACATAGAAGCAAAGACCAATATATTCGTAAGACAAAGAGGTAGGTAAAACTCTTCTCTGCTTATACAAACAATAGTTTGATAACAGGGGAAACAAGGTATCCTGCTAACCAATTAGAATTACTCTCATAAAAAAGCAGATTGTTGCCAAATGCTTATGGAATCACTTCGTCATCCACTATAGTATTCAGAGAAGATCCACAGTATTTAGTGTTTGGCATAAAAAAAAAACAATACAAAGGGTTATGGGTTAACCCTTCTGAATGTTTTAATATGACACCTGCTATACAGTACATCTTGGCACAGAGAGCCAGGAAATGCTTTCACACACACTGTACAGCCATTAAAAGATTGGCTTTATAAAGAATGAACTAATGTTTAAGCTACAATTGAGATGAGCTGGCTAAGCCTTTAGCCTACTAATCATTTACCAGCCAGTCTTACACTTAAAACATGCCTGAAGTTCCACCTTGAAGAATGCTAAGAAAGCAGCAGATCCTAACAAAACAAGGTTCAGCAAATACGCTGTCATTTCCAGATTGAAAGAAGAAGTCTTCAACATTTTCCATAAAGACCCTTCAACTGAGACCTAATACTGCAGAGAAAAATGCAGATTGCATACCACAATGGCTGTGACACACAGGTTATATTAGTCCACAACAGTCCAGACTTTCATGAACAGTAAAAACACCAGATAGACACGAGGAAAATGCAGACCAAAAACAGACAGGCTAGCAGATGCAGTAACTGTAATATAGCGTAGAATATAGTATACTATATAACAGAACAGATTTATTTATAATGCAAGCAAACAAGGCCAGGCACAGAGAACAGTAGATGAGCCCAAAACAAAAGTGGGTCAGTATAATGTAAAAAGGACAGGAACCATGCAAAGGGTCGAAGGGAATGAATAAATAAGAGGCAAAGTCTAGAAAGCACAAATCAAGTACAATTATGGAAATTTGAAAGCAATGGGGCATAGTGGCACGAACCTCAACAATACATAAGAAAATGGCAGCTAATTATGCTGACAAGTGATGAGATAAAATGGCAGCCAGGTGTGATTGGAGGAGCAGAGTTGCGTGGGGGCAGCTGAGAAGGTAAACCAAGAAGGGAAGCAAAGTCTGGAAATACTGTATCTAATGAGAGAATGATAGAACCAGCAGGGGACAAAGGAACAGACTGAAGAGACAGGAACAAACAGCAAGACCAGGGCAGAATCATCCCACGTTACCATTCCAGAATATAAATACAGTGAGCACAGACTCTTTAGTACATGAATTCTGCTCATATGATGCACAGGCATACATGCACAGAAACAGAAGGGGAGGGGATAGCTCAGGTTGTAAACAGAAATATAGCAATTAAAGGAAAATATTTTTATATTTATACTGGTTTTATGTGAACAGCATTTGGAATCACTGCAATGTTTTGATGGGTTAAGGGCAGGATTTTACTACAGTCATTTTATTTAATCAAAGAAATGAACCTGGTTTCAAGCCAAAAGGATATCCTGCTGGAGTGCAACTATGCAATGTTGTAAAATTGCCAAACCTATGCATATTTTAAATAGTGATACTTGTTGTAGTGATAATTTGTGTGTGTGTGTGTGTGTGTGTGTGTGTGTGTGTGTGTGTGTGTGCTAACCAGAGAATAGCAAAAGAACCCCGTTTTTCCACTGTAAGTATAGTACTTTATATATTGGATATGTATTATTCACTCCATTTTACAAATGTAGATTCATAAATGGAAACAAGATTCACTCTGTCTTTTTTTCTATCACAACGTTCAACAATGACACAACAGTGAGATCTACCTGAGATCTAGAAAAATTTCAATAGAGAGAAAATTATATACAGTACTGGCTTTATGGGTCCAGATTTTACTTATTTACATTTTCAGCAATGTCTTTGTCCTACTCCAGCTGTCCAACCTGCTTTGAACTACAGGTTCCATGAAATTCTTAGCCTCCACACCTGCCTAAAATTTAAAAAGGCATATGTAAACTGCAAGGGAAGCAAGACTTACGATTTTTACTAAGCAGAAGGCTATAGTTGACCACACAGGACAGAACAACATATTTTGGAATTGTATGTAATCAATTAATCAGGTCCAAATGGAAATCGTTTAAACCAAATTCTACATCAGACTCACTGGTTAGAAAAAATGTTTTGTTACTGCGCTGAGAACTGAG
This sequence comes from Channa striata, assembly GCA_033026295.1. Lineage (NCBI taxonomy): Eukaryota > Metazoa > Chordata > Actinopteri > Anabantiformes > Channidae > Channa > Channa striata. The sequence goes on along the minus strand of CM065180.1, from coordinate 2,369,821 downwards.
ACAGATCTGATCCTTGCTGATGCACATAATAATAGGACTAATTGACGTAAGCAATTTATATCATCATCATCATGTAGCGTCAGAGACTACCATCCCAAAGCACAGCACTTCAATCCTCACGGAACACAACCAGAAAAATATGTTATATGTTAATCACGGGGGGAGAATTGCTGTGATTTCCAGTGACACGAAACAAAAAACACAAAAAAAGTAAAAGGATAGTTAGTCCACCCTTACAACACAAAAAACAAAAAAAGTAAAAGGATAACAGAAGGAAACAGTGATACAACTGCTCCGGCAATCACTGCTACATCGATATTGCCCATGCACAGTAGGCTTACAACTCCAATAAGTGCCCTGCTGTGGCCACACTGTAATATCAAAGAACAATACAATTATAAAAGCATATTAATTAAATCAATCAAAACATCTTCACTATTAAATTCCTTACCAAACACTGAAGTCTCACTTGGCACAACACAATACTAGCGTTCCCTCTTGCCGCCTATCAAAAGGATAGCCTTCACACTAACACACCTGACCCCTTTGTCTGCTGTCCTCCCAATCAATGGGCAGACAGCAGGAACATCAACAGGTGGCAATTGTTATTATTATTTTGTCTTCTCTCATCCTGAAGGAAGCATCTACATGTGCTAGTGCACAGTGGGGTCACACACGACCATCCACTGTGTTGACCTGGATTAAATCAAGTGCAAATAACAAAATGATGCTGCAATAGAAGCACATACATTTACTCTAATTTTTTTCTCTTTGTCAACTGACTCTTGTGGCTTATTTCCAGCTCCCTTGGGATTTTAGAAGTGATTATTGTATCAGTGTTTTCTTCTTGAAATCGCAGCGCTGTTAGCTTGATGTGGGTAGTGGGCTTGGGTAGTTTAGAAATAAAACAAACAAAAAAAACCCATCAGTTCATAATCAGAGCAGCTTTAACACGTCATTTATGTCTATTACCATTAATTAGCTAAAAGTCGAGTACGTTTATGTAAAACTTTAAGTAAAATATAAATCTACTTACCTTTACTTTCACCTAAGTAGAAATGTCAGTGACCACTTATAGTTTCACTAGAATACATTATTTTTATTATGTAGTTTTACAGTTTTGGAGTTTTTGACTTCATCCATCACTAATAACGAGTAATGTAATGAGTTTGAGAGGGAGTAATAAGTAATAATTTTAAACTGAGGACCGAGTAATACAAGTAATAGACTTAGCATAACAATACAGCGCGTGGCTAATTAGCATTGAGACTATTTAGACTTTTCACGTGAGCCCGCAACACACACTCACTTAGCCGCAGAACCGGCTAATCAAACGTCAAACTTGGTAACAGTTAAACAATTCAAATCACATTTTAGCAAACGCTATGCTAACATACCTCTATCCTAACATACCAGTCGCCAGTCCTCCGTCTCATAATCGGCTGCCTTTTCCCCCGTCATGTCCCAGGCTTTTAACAGCAGCTTTTTGGTTTTTCTCAACCTGTGCTACTTGGTTAAACCCCTGACTGTGGGAACTAGCCACAAATCAGCCACAGAGAAACTCGGCTAATATCCACAGTAATTAGCTAAAGCTCAACTTCCTGTCACTGTTATCCAGGATCCCCAACATGTACTGCTTTCCATGTTCTCTCTACAGTGGCCTCCTACTACGCCGTTATGTTAATTAATTTAATTTTATTTCCATTTCTGTTGATGGAAATCATTTCCTGATGGTGTTTTTTTAAGTTTGTGGCAACCATGGCGCCATGACTCTGGCTTCAGGTATCAACAAACAAGTGCAGCAGCTACTAAGAGAGTTTGACTGATTCCTCTTCAGCTAATCAGAGCGCAGAAGACGGTAAAAATGAGTGTGGTCAGTGAGTTCATCACGTCCGTTCTCTTAGCGGATGTGGGTTGATTTGAGGAGGGGACGGTCTGATACATCACAATCAGGAACGACGTCTCTAATGCCTAATACGCGTCCGCATAGTCCACAAAGCACAACTACGGCCCTGGATCCGCAGTGGACTTGGCCAGTGCTACCACAGTGAGCTGCTACTGTGCTGATTGGTTGGAAATAAGTGACACGAAATAAGTGACACGAACAAAGGGAATCTGTGACCAGGCCAAGTGTGACTTAAATCCAATGGAACAATTTTGGAGTTTGTTAAAGGAGAAGCAAGACAAATTTGAAAAAAAGAGCAAAGACCAACTTCAAAGAATCAGTGGTGAAGAATGGCAGAGAATGTGTGCACAGACTGGCAGGATCAAATAAGTCACTACAAGCAATGCAACGTTTCACAGAGCGGAACCTCATAAATAAAAGAAGTAGCAGCTGCTTCTTATTGCAGGTGGTACTTAAATACATAACTCCGCTTATACTTTAATCACTCAAATGTTTAATAAATGGCTTCATTCTCATTCTAAAACACATAATGATTTTGAACAGGAGTATGCAATTTTTTTTGAGAATATTCAAATTGAACTTTTAGATTCCAGACTTTAAAAGTATTTTTTTGTAGATTAATTATTTTATCCATCATTATGTTCCATGTAAACCTTTTTTTTATTGTGGACACCGAAGGACAATAAAACCAGTGTCAAGTCAGTTTGACCCAAAACGTTTCGCTTTGTTGCTCATGTGCAGGTTTGTGCCAAACTCTATCCCAAACTGGGTTCAGCAGATGGTAGCAAGTGTGAAGCGCCGAGGTAAGTCGGTATTAGGTCTCGTCTCTGAGCAGCGTCTAGTGTGTACAGATCAAAGAGCTCCGTTAGGATGAAGAGTTTTGAGGCATGAGTGTGGATCTGTCCATGGTGCACTGACTGACGCCCTGTATGTGTCGTTGTGAAAAGACACACAGATCCTGTTGTAAATACACTTCATTAAAAAAAAAAAAAGTCAGTGACCTCAGTCATGGTTTAAATGGGCAGGTGCACGGACTTTAACACGAACGATGTCTGCTCTGTGGTGATCCCACTGCAACCATTCTTCCTTTTTTCCTGTGTTGCTCTAATTTTCTCCGAGATCGTGTTTTTGTTGTTTGTGGCTTACCTGACGACGTGCAGATGATATAGGTTTGCACAATCACAGATATATCCCAAACGACATGCATTCTTCGTTTAATTCATGCTCATTTTCTGCTGCTGCTGCGCTTCGTGAGGTCGCACTCGGACAAGACGCGGCCAAACTTTGAGCATTTTCCGTCCGCTCTGGTCTCTCGTTAGTCCCGTCTCTCCTCACGGAGCTCTGAAATGGTCTGAAGCCTCGCAAGAGATCCGCCCTCACAGCATCGTCCTCACTGGCTGCCCGTCGCGGAGCTCACATCACGCAACATTTGAGCGTTCTCATCAGCGTTAGCATCCGTGGATTTATTCATCAGCTCAGAAATGGAGCTGTGGAAAACACCGAGCGTTCATCGTGCAGCTCCTACTGCTGCTCTTGCTTCGACGTCTGTGACGCACCGCTGGTCTGCAGCGGATCCGGTAACTTTACTGACGACGCAGAGCGCACCGAGAGCGCACACACCGGCACAGAGAAACGGGTTCTTGAGAGACCATGATGATGGAGTTTGATCGCTTTATAGCTAAAGAGTTTTCTGGACAGATACAGGCTGCGCATTATGAGCAAGGAAGTGTGGAGCTGCACGAACTTCATCGTTTGATTGAAGTGCAATGTAAAGTCTGACTTGTGTGAGACAACGGGCTTGAACGAGTAGAAAACGTCAATTCTGACTAGAACAGTCAGAGTTTGACAATATAACAAGCAAATGGTCAGATTCCAATCCTTGTGTCTTCATGTAAACATTAAAAAACAAAATCAAAAACAATTTCAGCATCAGTCATCGTCTCGGTGTCTGGACTTGACATTCTCGCACTTTAAGTCGTTTTCTTTCCAAAAATCCCACTGACATATGGGTAAAGCTCCCATATGTGAATGTTTGACGCTTTGGCGGATGCTGTGCAGGACTGACCTACATACAAACCCGATCCTGTGGGTGTTGTGCGACCTCTAGTGATATGGTGCAAAACTCGTGTGGAGGGTAATGTAATGAAGCACGTCCAGTCAAGCACTGTAACAGGACGCTTTATTGTATTTCCATTTTATGTTCCCTGCAATGTAAAGAGAAATATTGTCATGTGTCCTACACTAAATGCATTTGCCAACTTTAGGGACACAAGTAACAAGGATAGTGGGGAATGTGTTTTTATGCAGTAAGACAGTGTATTACCCTTGTGACCTGATGCTTTCTTCATTCTCTAACTCCTAACTTGGACAATGAAACAGGAAAAAAGGGAACTGGGGAGTGAGACCAGCCACTGGACCCAAACCACCTGAGAGCGTTTTAAGGAAAACAACTTCACTATCAGTGTCTGTCAGAACACACTGTCAGACCTCAGGGGATATACATAATGCAGCTTCTTATTTGGGAGCCACTTGATCCAAATAAAAGTCTTAAGTTTATAATCTGAAATTATTCACCTAAATGAAGAAGCGCCTGACATTTGCTTGAGTGAAGATGCATCAGGAACGTACGTTCACAGCAGCGGAGTATGTTCTCTCACACACACATAACTAATGTTCATAAAGCTTTGCAGAATGTGGTTTGCCATGGGGCATTCAGTAAGGGCCAACTAAACTTGTTTTCCAGTGTGCCCACTCCTGATCTCATGCTCACAACTCGAGTAAAAAAGTTCCCTTATTTCTGAAAACGTCGACTCTAGCTGTGCACCTGTAGAAGGGTTTAGAGTGTGACCTGTATGCTGCAGGAAAGAAAACAGCATTCACTTGACACTGATTTTATTTGATTATAATTATGCAACTCAGTGAATACAATACACAATTAAATGAAGATGAAATGACAGGCAAAACGTTTGACTGAGATGATACTTGCCCGTAAATGATTTCAGTGTAGTTCCTCATAATGCTAATGGTTAGCCCTCTATAAGCTGGGACATCTGATGGACAAATGGTGGTGAAAGCTGTATGTGCCAGTTTCCATGTTCCCTCTGCCACTGAGGTCACAGCGATGCAGAAGTAGACAATGTGAGAATACAAACAATGGGTTCTAGTAATGCCACACACTGAAGAGTAAGTTGCCCTTATATTATATGATACTGGGGAGGATTTCACACTGGGAGGGGGGGGGGGACTTATAGGCATGGTCCCAAAACAGCGTTTCTCTAAGAGGGGGATCAAAATCCTAAACTGCAGCGTTGGCTTCATGAAGAAGTTCAGATAACAGATGTTGGTAGGCTACTTTGGTTTTTTGCTTCCTACGGTCTTGCCCCCCCACACTAGAACAGAAGAGTCAGGAGGGTTGGACAATGAGGTGGATAGATGCATTGGATTAACTAGCCCCTGGACTCCAGAGACCTGCAACGAGAGAGACACAGTTATACTACATGCTTCTAAAAGAGTCTACATTTTTCATTACACTGAGCCTTTATTCTACCTTTTATATTATATATCCTCAAACAGACACAAAAACCAACAGTAAACTGAACCTACTCATGTGTAGTGTCTGTGCATTGGCATTGTGCCGTGGACCTCATTCGTTTTACAAAAATGAAAATAAATCAAATCAGCGAGACACACTGCGCCACCCGGTGACATACACTCATTGGCCATTTCTTTAGGTACACCTGAGTCCATTGTAAGAAGAGGTGGTGTTAAAGTTTTGGCCCCCTCATTCATTTTAAATAGGGGGGCAAAACATTAGAACCAACTCTTCTCATAGTGACTCCCGTATGACCTCCATGACCTCAAAAACAGAGAGTAGAATTATCACCTTTCTGAGAGTTTTGACTTAAAACTTTGGAAATATTAAGATTGGAAAAGTGAATTCATGGCAGAGCTGCAGTTTGATTGGTGTACCTAATAAAGTGGCCAGTGGTCCTGCTGGATCATTGTGACAATTTATACTTGTGCCCTGGCATTTCTTTGTTGCCCTGCTATTGAACCACCGTACTAGAAGTTGTTGATGGGTTTTTGTGCCATAGTGAGTTTTGTTTTTTATGTTCTACAAACAACCAGGTGGACATGTTTTCAGAATGTATTCTTTGTAACACAATACTGTGATGACGAGTATGTAGAACATCTTGTGCAGCGTTAGCATGTAGTATGGATTTGGCACCTGCTGATACTATGTTCTCATACATATATGAACGATGGCGACTGTGTGCAGACTAACAAGCAGTCTCACGAGTAGCTGGTGTGCTGCTGTCGCCTCCGGGCGCTCCTCATCTTCTCAAAGCGAGCCTCCATTTCCTCCAGGACCTTTGGGGTGTAGCGGATCACCAGCTTCACTGAACCCTGGGCAGCCTTCAGCAGCTCTACAGCCTTCTCATGGTGCTCGCCCTCAACGCTCTGTATGGACAGCAGCACACAACAGTCTGAGGACTGTACGCTAGGAGGGACCAGGCACTGCAGGGGTTCGTTTAGCAATTAAAAGGATGCCTTCACTGATTCTGAACTTGCTTCTTTTGCTTCTAGTTTGGTTAGTACATATACATAAAAACCACTAAACTTACCTTGAAATATCTCTCTGCTTCTAGCTGAAAAATGCCAGATGAAATCACTTGGAGGAAGCTTCAGTTTAGGTTATGTCATCTTCTTGCTTGTAATCATGGTCAACCTGCTTTTCCAGAACTGCTCCAGATGACATCACCCGGAGGAGTTTTGAAAATCATTAGGAGTTCAGATGATGTCATCTGGAGGAGTTTTTTCATATGGAAGCAGAGAAATATTTTGATGTAGTGAAATCAGAGGTTGGTTTAAAAGCATTAATGTACATTCACATCCTAAACGAAAGCCATGGAAAGCAAGTTGGAAATTGGTGAAGTCGTCCTTTAAGCCACAGTGAGTAAAATCCAGCTAACACACACGTTTGTGTCCCAAATATTCCCAAATAGAGATGTATCGCTTTACTGAAACTGACCAGGCATCAACTAGGGCTAGGAAACATGCCCACGCATATCATCCCATTGCGTTTGTTGATACTGATTGAGAGTAAAACGAATTAAAAAAGTGCTGATTTAAGGGCATGAGTACTTACTTATGAGTCAGTATATGTCAGGGCCAATTTGGAAACATTTCAAAAGGGTAATTACCTCCTCAATTCTCCACCAGTCAGTCACTTTCCAGTTTACATGCATGCCTGTACAGACATTTATTCTAACTAGTGCAGCCAAGTCCAAGGGAGAAGCAGGACATGGGGATTGAACTACCTACCCTGTGACTAGTGGATGACACCCGCTCTCTACCTCAGTCAACGTGAGGTCTGTGTGTTACACTCATAACTCAGTCATGCACTGGTTAGTTAGTCCTTTTCAATAAATATCAAAATCAACAGTCCCATCTGAAATACTCAGCGCTTAATGGGAATTATGACTGATGCACCTATAAAATCACAGGGAATCAAACCACAACAGTATGCTAAACAGCTCAAGAGATGAGTGAGGAATGTTTTAAGTGAGTGAGTAATTAACTGACTTGTGGTCCTTTGTCAGGAATCTAAAGTGCATGTTGTCCTCATTGGAGACATTGTACAATACAGCCAACTGAATCCTAATATCTTGTTTCAATCATATCCAATCCTTTCTCCCCACTGATAGGGATATTTACTACAGTGTCTGTGGACTAAGTGTCCAACTCCTGACAGAACCCACAGCATATTTTAAAAGTAATGCACCTTTTTTGGTTTTCCAGTCTGTGGGGCTCTCACTTATGTGTCCATCAGAGTTAGTGACATTGGCTCCACTGTGGCCTCTGTGTTTATTCATCTACAACCATCCATCCATTAGTTGTTCACCGCTTGTCCTGAGAGGAGGGTTACACAGTGGAAAGGTCTCCAGTCTGTCTCAGGGCCAACACAGACAGACAGACAACCATTCACACTCACATTCACACCTACAGGTAATTTAGAGTCACCAGTTAACCCAACATGCGTGTCTTTAGACTATGAGAGGAAACCCACACATCCAGGGTCTTTTTACAGGCGAAGTAGACTGTGCCTTACCACTCCATTGACAGACAGCAGCTGGTCTCCTCTTTTCAGGCCTCCTTGGCGGTCAGCCACCCCCCCAGGGATCACTCTGGAGATGTAGATAGGGGAGTTCTGCTCTTTGCCACCCATGATGTTAAAGCCAAGACCTTCTTCTGTCTTGGGCAGCTCCACCACCCTTGGGTGTGGATGGCCTTCACTGGCTGCAAATGCTGCTACTGTGGCCTGGTTAGGAGGGAAGCCAGAAGATCCAGTCCTTGTTGCTGACCACGTGACAAACCTGACTTACTGTTGACATGAGCATGGGCAGTTTATGATATTAACTCATGCTTTAAAATATAACTAAACTAAATGCATTTCAATTGGTGTCAAAATAACCCTGATTGTTTTAAAGCAGGACCTTTCGAGTTGTTTTCTACTTTTTAGTAGTGCTGATACCTTGAACTCATTGGCCTGTACCCGGTCGGCCTGTTCACTAATCCATCCATGATGAATGTGGAGGAAGTTGTGCTCACTGTATCACTACTGTTCTCCTGGTCAGATTTGGATGAATCAAGTGGAAGATATTGAGGAATATAATGTTCTTCACGGAATTGTTTCACACCGGGACCAGCAGCATCACCTACAGACAAATGCTCCGCCCAAATAACCTAGGCGAGTCAGCATAGACTACTTTGTACAACATGTAGGAACAATTTATACTCTTAGAAACTGTATCTTCCCAAATCTCAGCAAGCTCTGATTTCTTATTTTTACAACTGCATTTTGCGGTTATGCCAAAATATAGTCCCAATTACACTTACTTTGATATTATTGGTACAAGTTGTTACCTCATGCAACGCCATTTACGTGTATGTTGCATGAAACAAAAGGTATTTAGTATAAATAAGATTTCAGGTAGAAAATGTTGTATCTACCTTATCTCAGATGTTCCTATAGATCACATTGTCTGAAATTAACTGTTAACTGAAATGAACGCGTTTAGTATATTGTGCTTTTATTATCACTATGTAGCGATGAAAAGTGTCCACCCATCAGCCATAACATTAATACTAGCTGGTGGTTTTATTATAAAATTGTATGTTTTTATAAAAATAGGACAAACTACTAAAGGTTGATGCATAGGTTAGCCACCTATCAGCACATGCAGTGGTTAATCAGCTCCACCTTTACCAGCAGCAACCTTTGTCCCTTCTATCTTTTTTATTAATTACTGTGCATGTTCTGCCATAATTACAGTAATTACGTAAATAAGTATGGTTTAAAATACAGTTTTCTTAGTGGTTTGTGTTATGGAGTCTTGTGTATTTTAGCTGGATGTGTGTAGCTGCAGACTGCTCAGAGGGGCCATCCTTGTCCTCCATGACCAAAACTAAACCAGCAGTATTAATATTGTGGCTGATGGGTGTATTTACATTTACATTTAGTCATTTAGCAGACACTTTTATCCAAAGCGACTTACAAGTGAGGAACAGGCAGGTAATAAAATCTAAGTTAAGCGTATGAGGACAACATGTCTACGGTTGTATGACGGTGCAGCAAACTCAAAATGGGACGCCCTTATGTGAAAATCTACACCAACATCGGCAAGATAACTAAACCTGACAAAAAATTGTGGTGGAGTAAAAATGTAAACACATCCTGGGAATCGCAGTAGAGTAAAAGAGAAGGGGACATATTTCCATTCAAAACTTGAGTAAATGTACTCACTACCTCTGCTCAGACACAACTGGCTCAGTGTACTAATAGAGCTCCTGCTGTGCATTAATGAAATACGTCTTAGTTATTAACGTTCCGGTGATACCTTGGCTGTTGCTTGTGCTCGCACCTCTGGTCCTCCGACAATGTCGAGTGTGTCATAGAGCTGCTCATATACCTGTGGGACAGCAGAGCAGATGTCCTTTACACTGGATTCACTTACAAACATAACAGAGAGGTGGACACAGTATTTACTCAGGGAAACAAAAGCTAATATTCTGGGAAATAAGCTTTTTTCTGAGGTTGGAGATGAGAAAACGTTCAGAGCTGGAGTCAGGACATTTCTTTAGTGATGGACAAAGCTAAGGTTTCCTTGTCTGTCGGGGCCTAACCAGGAACAGGGACTGCACATTAGCTCTTGCTGTATGTCCTACATACACACCATCAGGTGCTTACTTGTAACAAAGTTTATTCATAAATTTAAATAAATATTCTGCAGTCAGAATCATCCTGGATGTTATATTTAAACGTAACCTCATGTTTACAAGGGACTGAAGTGATACAGTGTTCGTTGGATCCAGAATGAACACTGCAGTTCAGAGTCTTCAGGCTTGAATCAGAAAATCTCACCTCATCAGCTTATACCAGCTGCTCAGCTTTTACCACACACTAGAAGACAGGATCACAGTGCAGCTGTTTGGTTTCTCCTTGCTGATTATCATCCACTTCTGGAATTGTTCTAACGATATTGGTGGTTACCAAGGTTCTAGGTCCGTTTCTGACCTGCTGCTGAGGGCATATCCTCAGATTCTCGAGCATAAACCTACTGACTGTCACTAAGATCCAGTTCAAGACTAATAGAGAGCCGCCATTTTCATTTAGGGTCTCTTAGCTCTGGATCGCTCCCTACAACCTCCCTGCCCACCCACAGAATCAATGGCACCTTTTATATCAGTTCTTAAGTAAAGCGGTTCTACTACTTTCCATTTTTACTAGTATTCATCTGTATGTTATTTAGCTTTGATGTGACTGTCTAATGCACGATGCCAAACCATGTTGCATTATTAAGTTAATAAAGTAATTATCAGATGTTTTTAACAAACAAAGTAAGTACAATGAGATCTGATGAGAAGGATTAAAAACTGGCATATTAATAAGCATAAAAAGTAAATAATTTATACACTGTCCAACAACAAAACTAACATGACCTGAGACCCAAAATGTATATAGAGTTACTGTGTGATGTCTCTGGAGAATGATATTCATTAAAATAGCAGATAAGTTACTTGGTATCATATGTTGTCTAACCCATTGTTAGACCATGTCATTTTAGTAAAAAATTAGCCCACTAACGTCCATCACATTTCATCACATTGTTTACCTGAGAAACTTTACAAATCATCCCACTGGTGATGTCACGTCGTTTTTATCATCTGATCCCTTGTGTCTCACATGGAAGAACAGATAAACTCTTCAGAGACACGTAAAAGAAGGGTTATGGTGGGTTTCCACCACATAAACTTAGTGAACCTGACCTCAACTGAACCAACTTTTTAGTTCGGGCTCTACTTTTATTTCCCTTCCTTCAGCCAAATTTTGTTTTCATTTGCACTTCATTCTTCTTTGTGGGAAACATTTTACTACTCATGCAAGCAGCTCCTTTACTGCCAATCACAAATTTCTAATATTTAAAATTTTCTGTTAGATAAGAAAGAAATTCATCTGAAGTTTGTTTGAGTCCTGAACAGGAAACACTTGTTGAACTAAATACTTAGTGTTTAGTGTGTAGTGGCTTCATCTGAATGAATTAAAGCTTTAAATGTGACACTGAAAATGATTTAAACATGTATACACTATATAACAACAACAAAGACAAATTGCTATGGCATTTCATCATCATCACAGCTGCCTATTTATGGAGAAGTTCAGCTTTTTTGTATTTTTGTTGTCATACTTGGTCACCGCAGCTTCTACATTTCAATAATTACGTATTAAGCCGGGTGGGAAACATGTTGCCATCTTGTCACGGTCTCAGGGTTTTCAGTCTGTGTCTAGTATCATCATCTGTCCTCACACTGGACAGTGTAATATCACTTATTCTCTACTCAGTGACTGTCCTCTCACATAGCCTTTCCCACAGAGTAAAAAGGGAACCTTACACGTGGTGAGAGGCAGCGTTGAGGCTGTTATAGTATAATATGGCTGATGACAGTCTGTGTAGCTAAAAGACTAAGTTTAAATGCACAGAGTGTTATGCTGGGCAGTGACCATGGAAAATGAAAACATGTGCATGTCCTCAATACATTAAGCAGGAGATGGTGTTAGGATATAGAATCAAATGGCTTTTAGCACCTCACAATATTCCACCCTGCTCTACTACCATACCTCTCGGATGGCGGCACAGAATTTGCTCTGCAGGACTCTCTGCAGGGCCTGCAGTTTGGGAGGCGGCAGCTCACCACTGCGCTGCAGCCGGTCCAGCAGCTCGATCACCCTGCACACGTCTGACACACACAGAACACACAAGGCTGGATTACCACTTCAGTGTGACGCAATTATTTGTATAAAACTATAAACTAACTAAGAAAAAACTTGCATATTTTCATCATATAAATATCTTCAGTGTACTGCAAAAACAAATGAACTAGCTTTACTCTTCTAATACTTCTGAAAGGGACGGTAATTTGTTGGAATAAGTTGTGCATATAAATTATGCATACAAGTATTCACTCCCTTTGGAGCTTTAACGTTTAAGTTTATTTACAGCTTGGTATCATGCTTGACTTAGTTAATTGTTGACACAAAAATACTATTGCAAGCAAAAAATAAATAAATACAAGGGATTTCACTTTTAATTAATTGAGCTTACAACCTCATTGTCATTATTATTCACTCACTTTACAGTAACTCACCTAAACTACCAGTTCAATGCATATCACCTGTGTGTGTGTGTGTGTGTGTGTGTGCGCATCTGGAAGGTCCAGTTACTGGTGAATCATGGTGAAGACAAAAGGACACTCAGTCAGCTTGCTGAAATGATTATTGGAAAGCAGAAATTAGGTGACTTACCCCCCCCCCCGAAGAAAGCTAAATTAACGATTCCATTTTCTAGACGAATAAAAGTTCAAACTGTTTTGTATCTAATGAGGCAGCACAGCGCTGGTTCTCTGTGCTGCCTCACAGAATGAAGGTGACCAGTTTGAAAGGACACACGTTCTCCCTGTGCTTGTGTTGTTTCACTCCAGTTTCCTCCCACAGTCCAAAAACTCCCTAGGTTTGTCCTCAGATGGACGTTTCGCCCAGTGACCCTCCCCATTAACGGTTACAGATAATGGCTGGATTGCCTTTGACTCAGTGAGCAGCACTGGCAGCACTTGGCTTTCAAACGATTGGCAATTATGCTCAGTCTGCGCGAACCGATTGGAGACAAACAGGTCGACGTCGTCCTCCTTTCGGCGCACCTTTATCACGCACTCAAACCACATTTGTTCGGGCATATTAAATGGATGAATTCTAAACACTTTTCGGATTAATATCTGGGATGCACTAGACGCTGACGGCGATAAGGCGGCAGCGAACCAAGCCGGTTTACTCAGCAGGACAGCACCAGTCCAGTTGATGCCCGTCTACATCTGTATTACTGCACCAATTACGTTTTACTGTACACAAAGCAGATCCTCGGGTTTGGTGCAGACCAAGGACGTTGTCTGCCTGGGGGGTTTAGTGAGACCTAAGCGCACAGCCGCCACCCTGTAACACGGCACTCGTTACCTCGTTCCAGACACAGTGGCTCCGTCATGGCCGCCATGTCTGCTTCCTTGGCTGGGTGGTAGTACGAGGACATCATTGTGAGCTCCTCCGCGTGCTGGACAGCGACACTGTCAAAATGAGCAGAGAATCCGGTTCACAACGCTGCGTGGTCCATCTCCTCCGATGATGCGGTCAGCACACCCAAGCTGAGGATCTGAACCAGGGCCGAGATGCTGGACTGAGGAGCAGGCAGGACAACCTGACGCAGCAGCTTCAGAGCGTGACTTTCTAACGAGCAGCTTTCAGCATCTTCTACGCATGTTTGAAGCAGAGCGGAAGTCACCTCTAACTGTTAGTAGAATATACCTCACGTAGTGAAAAGTTCGGACATTACAATGTTGCCGGATCTGTTATTTAAAAAGGTTTGATTTAATTTTTATACTGTATAATTAAAAAATAAAAACTGATGGTTAAAAAAAACCTAAAGCTACCCCCTTAGGTTTTTCAAATTGGATCCTGTGGTTTTTGTTAGAGCAGCACATGCATGTAAATGGTATAAAACCACTTTGCTTTTCCATAAAGGTCATTTATCTGCTTCTTACTTAGTCAACCTGCTCTTCCATACGTTCAGATGGAACTACCTAAACTTCTCCACATTACGTTGTCTGAAGAAGTAGAAAGATTTCAAATACAGGGCAGTTTCATATAATTATTATACGTGTACTCTAAACTAGGCACATGGCAAGCAAGGAAAATGAGTAAGAATATGAATAAGTCACTGGCTGCGTAGTGAAGGACATTAAACACTGCATTAAAGAGCAGCTCTGGCTTTAAATCACATCTTTATTAAAATGATCCTGCAAATCTAACATACAAACAGCAGACATTAAAAAGATATTCCAGAATGATTAAACAGAAAAGCCCTCAAGTGTCATATTTTCTAAATGAAAAGAACGCATTTCATCTGTATCGAAATGAACAGAACTTTTGTTGATACAATTTCAAGTCAAGTGGGGAGATAAAAAAATAAAATAAAAATTCACACCTGGCTTGAATCATTATAGTAGGCTGATAATATTGAGTGGCACAGATTAGTTGGGCAATTCAAGACATGTCTGCCATTAAATCAGTTCTATTAATTGACAGTGTGCAACAATATCAAATGGAATATTTGAGCAAATTTTGTCAGAGAAGACAACTAGCTAGATGTCTGATCGCGAGGAAGCCCTGACCTCATTCAGCTTTTCTGTGACAGGTTAGGGGCCAAGTACAGGACACTATAAAACAACTTATAAGTGGAAGTCTGCTGGAAGAGAAACCATTTTAGTACTCATCTCCTGGTGCATCCATCTTGTAGCCATTCTCACTGGAGCCGTAGCCATCAGCTGACGGCACTGACTGCTGGTCCATCATCCCATCCTGACTATACTCCTCCATGTGTGGCGGGGCCCCTCCTTCATCCTCATTGCCCAGGTCATCTTGGGGACCCATATCGTCTTGCAAGGAGCCGTGGCGCTCCTCTCTGCGGTCCCCTCTGTCTCTCTCTCCCCGCTCCCTCTTGTGCTCCCTGTCTCTGTCACGATCTCCCCGGCGCCTGTCCCTGTCTCTGTGGCTACGCCTTCGGTCCCTGTCCCTTTCTCTATCCCTGTCTCTGCGCTCCTCCATACCCTCACCCACTTCTTCATGTTCCTCCAGCATTCGCTCTCCAGCATCAGGGGCACCCTCTCCCTGGCTGATCTCCTCCCCATCCTGTCCCTTGCCCCTCTCCCTCTCTCTCTTGCGATCCCGGCTCCTGCTCCTTCTCTTCCGTTCTCGACTCCTTTCCCTACTTCTGCTGTCGCCTCCTGCTGCACCCCCACGCTCCCTCTCTCGTTCTCGCTCTCGACGCCGGCTACCACCACTGGCTTCCTCTCCTGCTCCAATCTGTCTGTCCCTCTCCCCCCTCTCTCTTTCACGGGAACGTGTTCGTCGTCGGCGTTCACGGGACCGGGATCTCCGTCTTTCTCTGTCCTTGTCCCTGTCTCGACTGCGCTCCCTGCGGTCTCCACGTTCCCGATCACTAAGAGCATGGAAAAAATGAAGATGGTCACACAAAACAGTAAAAGCAGTACACCAAAAACTAAGTCTTTCTTAGGAAATGCTCACCCTCCCAGCGGACGATCATCGTATCGGGATGAATCATCTCGGCCAGAGTGTTTAATGTTCACATCAGCTCCACCTCTTCTAGTGCCACCCAATCCACCACCTAGTTGAGAAAAACAAGTAGAACATTAGCGAAATGTATGAAAAGACTCACACCCTATGTATACACGTGGCACATGCAGCACATCTACAGGGCAGCAACACACTGATTAACTGGTAAGCTGGATAATGTTCATGATTTAACATAATCCCTGACCTTTAGGTTTTTCAAAAGTTATTTGTCCTGGTAACATCTATAATGTCAAACCTGCTCAGGAGCAGGGTTTAATTTTTCCAACTGGCAGTGATGCGAGTTAACAATACAGTCTTAATGAGCGATGTAACAATATGTTTCTCTTTGCCCTACTGCTCTAATTTAGACTTTTTTAAAGGTAAAATTACACATTGCTACATATGCGAAATATTTGACCCCGTAACTTAATGGTGTGTCATTGAGTATCCCTGCTGTGTGTTTAATGATATTCTAGCTGACATAATGGGTATCATTTTGGAAAGCACACAGTCCGTGAATTCACTGTGTCATATAGCCTAGTTGGATGGACCTAGTTGGATCTTTGTGGGTGCATATGGTAGGCCACTATAGGCTCAAATTATTGTTGTTGCATCAAAACAAACAAACAAACACACAGACACTAACCCAGTCTCCGAGGATGCCATCCTTTGACGGTGCGTCCTCTTTCAACGTCAACCAGCACCCTTCTACCGTCAATCTTCTTCCCATCAGCATGTTTGTAGGCGGCTGGAGAAGAAGAATGCAAGAGGGAACACAGAGGTAAGATAAGTAAAACCGCATCATTGTGGCCAAGGAAGGAAACAGTGCATTATTATACTGACCAGGAGCAGGCGAGGCCGAGATGGCTGCTCTCTGGATAAAAGCCGAAGGATAATGGGAGTAGACTTCCTTCCACCCGATGAGTATGATAGGTAACACTCTTAACTGCATCCTAAACATCCAGCTTATTTTCTGTTCTATCACTGACAACATTAAAAGGTTGTCCACGTTTCTCATAAAGACTGCGGAGATTGACTTTTACGTAATTCTACGATTGTGGCTTAAATATTTTGGACTAATAAACGAGCTAACTAATTAGGTTCATCTTGTATGTTGATGCTCAATTTTGACTAAATATTTGGGCCAGTCAAACCGTAGTTGTTTTGACAATTTCATAAATCCTGATATTTGTCATTTCCACTCATAAAATTTAAAATGCCTTTGCTTGGACACTGAAGTAGTCTTAAAAACAAAGGCACTGCTGTTAATTGTGTGCAGTGTATTCGATATGTCTGACAAATCTATATTTCCCAGTTTGCTTAGAAAGAAAATGTTATGTCACCTACAAAAACAACAAACCCCTCGTGATGGGAGAGGACCCATGTTTAGACTAAAATGTCTTTATTGCACAAGGTCCTGACACTTACTTTTAGAAAATGAAAATCTTACAAACATTTGAGAATCGATTAGCAATTGTGCACACACACTGGCCTCTCACTCAGACAAATTAGATTTAATAGCAGTACAGTAAGAATTTCACTAACTTGCGATGTCTATATTGCTCAGAAACACGTTATTAGCTTCACGAGAGCAACATGACACAAGTCACATTGCAAGACAACAGAGCAGTGCTTCTTTCAACAAGGGGTCTCCACCATTTGGCATTTTACCAACTTTGTGTACATTCAGATTTTGCCCCACACCCAACCCGTCATACCACACAACAGTCTTTCCAGCCATCTTGCATAATGGAAGGACTTGGTGAGATCCAGACAGCTCATCGTGGCTGCTACACTGTTCTGATGTGGTGATGATCTGAGAGAGAACCTTTACGTTCAAAATAAAAAAAAAGAGGGCCTTACCCAAACCCGTCACTTATAGAAAACAATCTGAGGGCCTTACCACACTCCCTCACTCAGACAATACCATTAATGTTCTTACCATCGTCCTTCACTGATGGCTCTTATGACACTCTCTGTACCAGTCTTAGGACTTTACACGAATCTCTCTGTACCAGAATACAAACTGTCACACCACCTATTAGGGGCCTTACCACAACCCCTCCACCTTCTTTTTTCACCAAGGATGACAACAACATAGGGCCTTACCAAACCCCAACCACTCCTACTGAAACTTACCAACTCAAACAATTAAAAATAAATAAATAAAACGAAGCCTTCCCTTACAGGAGTTGCTTCATGAAAACCCCAACTAATGAGAAAGAAACTGTTTATTCCTAAGAACTCAGTGAAATCATGTTCCTAACACTGGCCTAATGCCTTGGACCTAAGGTAGCCTGAAATGTCAAGTGATTCGGGGCATCCAGTGTCTGAATGTATATACTGATTTGTTAGACTGGAACTGTGGGAACTATTTCTGACAATTCTCTTATGAATTATCCTGAAAGGCTACATTGACTAATATCCAGCTTTAGTTATGTAGTGAATAAATGTATGAACAGCCCACCTATCAGAATTAACAAGAAAATTCCCCTCATCTGCCTTTTCTATTAAAGCCAGCTTGGAGAACATTTTATTACTAGCTTCTAAAAAGGGATCTCAACAGTTTATTCATTTTGTAAAATTAAAATGTAGAAATATTAGTTTAACTGGCGGAGCATGACTTAAAATTTTGGATGTGACTTTACCATTTTCCAGTTTTACCTGCTGACAGGACAGAATACGTGATATTTTCTGTCAAGTTTCAGAATTCTACTAAATACCACCTAAAGTGATAATGCTCTAATGTTCATAAATGTATTTTTTATGCATCATAAAACACTGCAGTGTGTTAAAAAAAAAAACACTATCCTGCAAACCTATGTTTACTACAATTTATTGCTACACATCAAGAAAGAAGGACTGAAAGCCTATAATGACTATATTTATTAAATCAGCTGGCAGCAACTGAACTCTTTAAGAAATGAGAAATGTATGAAGCTGTCCTTGACGCAACAATGCTTTTGGTACTTGTTTCTTACAACAATCTTTTGTCAGTTCATATTTTGAGTTACCTGAGGTGGCTTTAACATAAAGGGCAGAATCACTGGGCAATATTTATCATTCTAGTGGTTAGGGGTGCGTTCAATGGTCAAAGCCCAAGTTTCAAGCAGTAATAATTGCAGTGAAAGCTTTTTAGGGCGTGCTAAGAAAAACGCTTTATCCATTGAACGTAGCTCCTCTTCCCTACGTAGGAGATGGAGGGTGGAAAGAAATCTTACCCATCATACAAACCCATTATACCAACCATATACTGAGCTGTGGTAGTAGGGTGTAGATGTATCATAACCATCATCATCTGCCAGCCAGCTCTGGCCAATAGCCATCACAGATTGGCGGCTGCAGTGGCAATGAGAACAACACACAGTTAATATACTGTTTCGCACCACATCACCCCTCAGTTCACCCCCTGCTGTGACTACACAACTGTGATTCAGCAACTCTGGTCTTGAAGAGCTGATCTCAGTGATATCCCAGAATGGTGGCACTATTTTAGATGGCACCATTCACTTGTCTAATAAGACAATACTAGGACACTATTCATTGTGGCATGATCACCACCAGCTTAAACATCTCACTATGTAGTAAAGCTGAACTAATCTCACCATGACCAGGGTTGAAGACCACCAATAACACTGACAAACAAGCTCAATAGCTAGTCATACAAAAGATGGGTTTCCAAACACATTTCTGGTAAAAATCCCATTCAATGCTTGGTGACCAGTCTGACCTTGTGCTTACCATCTCAGTCCAACCAGGAGAGTTGCTCTTCCAGAGCTACAAGGCCTAACAGTTAAAAGACAATGCGCCCTTTGACAGGCAAAGATGTTCAGGTTCACAAATGGAGAAAAAGACATTTCTACAACTTGCTCCTCCCACTTTTACCCATCATGCCCCACTGATGAAGCAGTTTTCCTCCTTAACGAGACTTGATAAACTGAAGACACGCACCACAGACACACACCACACAACCACCAAATGTGGATTTAAACATGCAAATTGTACAGCGTACATGGATAAAAAAGTACAGATTTTTTCATGTCATCATCATGTATGCTCTTTAGGCAGTAGTCACTTTCTCAAGGTGTGGCAAAATCTGCCAGACCCATGTCATTCCACTAACATTCATATAGAATAAAGGAAACGGGAGTCAAATGAAAAACCACCTTGCATGTCACAGATGGGCTTCGACAAAATGATGACAAGTAGATTTGGCTCTGTTCTCTACATTGGTACTCACAGTGCATGTCTCGTTCATGTTCATACTCAATGAATGCATAGCCCCGAGGCTTTCCCGTCTTCTTGTTGTAGACAATGTAAATCTGAAACCGACAGACACAGACGCTAGTTGGCTGTGGGATTCATCATGACACAAAGAAATACGCCCCAATGTCACATCAAATTAAATGCTACACTAACTACACTTTTTTTTACATGTACAAACTTGTTTAGTAAAGTAACCGACTGAGCCTATCCACAATTCCCTGCATGTACATATCTGCCATTTATGTTAACATTTTCTGTGCTATGATCTTAAAGTTAACCTTTGAGTGTGACTTTTGTTCAATAGGAACAAATGCCGATGTTGGTTAGGGATGATTAAGCCCAACTCTAGCCCCTGTGGATAACCTTTATTCCTCCAAACAATCTATGAGATATGGGTTATTGTCTCTTATGTGATAAGCAACATACCCGCTTGATGGGACCATAGACTTCAAACTCACGGCGAAGCTTGGATTCTGTAGTATCATAGTTCTAAAGCAAAGACAGAATTACAAACAAAATAATATTTGCTAAACTCAAAGACTAACAAAAACATCTGGAAAAGCCTGTGATTTTAACATACTCACCACTCGTGCAACAAACAAAGTCTTGAAGGCATCACCTTGTGCATTAGGGTCATTATGGGGGTCCCCTGACATAATGCAAGTAGAAAACTGGATTTATGTAGAGAATATGCAGTCACAACATGATATACCAAAGGCCATTATGAACACTTACAAAGTTTGAGTTCTGTCTCCACCACAGCTTGCCTCCTCTCAATCTTTTCTCGCCTCTGTAATAAAAAAAAAAACATTTACAGAAAACGAATAACGAATCCTTTTTTAAGTTCAGAAATAGTGAAGACAGGCTAAAATGCCCTCATTGCACAAAAATGTCCTCACTCTGTTAAAAAAAAAAAAAATTGTTCCTTACTAAGTAGTATCTACAGGAACACACACACGTGTGTGTGTATGTATATATAAGTGAGGACTGATATACTCGCTGTATACTCTCAGTCCAAGATATACTACATGACAAGTCTCCCGTCTGCATTACAGTTCAACAGCAGCGCAAAAAAAGCCTCAAAAACTGTGTCAACTCCTCAGAGTCTAAACACAAACCGAACTTTATCACCTTTAAAAAGGAGGATTTACTGCAGGACTGTTGGATAAGAATGACTTAGTTTGAGTCCAATAAACTTAATAAACTGTTTGGGAAAATATTCATTAATATCTACAATAGCAACTTCACTACATAGACTCAATGATATCTCCTTAATCAAAAGGAAATTGGGTGAAGTTTAGGAGGAAATTGGGTGAAGGAAGAAGAAGAAAAATGTACATGAAATCAGTCTATCACTGATCCCTGTCCTACTCCATCTGCTGCTGATGGGAACTCTCTACTCACAGCTACAGTGTCCTGTCAGGTTTGGGACTGTCTCAGTGTCCACCAGATCCTGTGGCACATTAGGTTGAAAAGTTAGCGCATTAAGTCCAGCACATCCAGCTTTTTCTAACTTCCAACTTTAGCTAGCTGTAAGCTAATGGGTTTTAAGCAGTTAGCAATTAACCAACAAGCTTGTTGTGGTGAACACATGACAGTGGATGGGCAACTGCAGGTACAGCTGAAATATTTGTTTTTCTGCACTTATCTCATCATTGAGCATGTGTTTGGATCATTTCCTCTTACAGATCCATTTTTACGCCGGTACCCAAATAAGCACTGATGCTGTCCTGTCAAGTTAAGGAGTAACCCTGACTTTAGCTGAGCTTTTTGCTGACTCTCTGCTGCAGATTTCCAATCAGAAATAAGGGAAAGAATTGGCTGCATTTGAAGCAGGATATTTTACATCAAAACAGCGAAAATGCTCAGGCAATTTAGTGACTTGACCGCTTGACTGGTTTTTGGATGAAAAATTAATGGGGGGAAAAAAATCCAAAGTCCACTCTCATAGTCCATTCTGTCTGAGACCAAGACAGACCTAGATTGGGGCCAAGACTAAGAAGTTAAACAAGTTCTCTCAAGACCAATTTCAAGTACTACAACAATATTGGTTAATTTAATTCAACTCTATGAGGCCTCTCTGAACAGCAAAACAAAAAGATGCTATGCCAGTCTGTGCAGCTCCATAAACTGCTGCAGCCCTTAGGGCTATGAGCACATAAAGAGATGTACACTTGTGTCATGGCATAAGCACCGTTATCTACCTCATGTATGACCTTCCAAGAGCAATGCAATTCCTGCCTTATCGCAACCTTCCTCTTGGATCTTCAGTCCATTCTTAATACAGTACCATTGCTATGAGGACGCTAAGACAAAAGGTTCAATCCTTCAGCTTAATTTGCCAAACAGCATCTTTAAAACGAGGATGAGGATGTACCGGTGGACTCCATCAGACAGCAGCTCTCCCACTCCAGCCCTATCCTTCTACCAGCTGTACCTGCTCACTAGTGAATCCTGTTCAGCATTAGAGGTCGTAGGATCTGTGAGTAATGATTACCAATTTGTTCATTTTTATACATGTTCCAGTGAAATACCTTTCCTTTAATGTAGATCTTCCATTAAATCACAGGAGGCATTGAGTCTGTGACTAGGCTTAAATTAATAAATTTTTACTCAAGCTAAAACTAAGTCAGTCTAACGCAGCTGCCCTACAGTAAAGCCTGCCTCATTAAAGAGATGTTTAGTTTTGTTTGAAAGACGTTTGAAAGTTTTGGTTCAACTGTACAATCAAAGTGGAAAATAATGCCATTGAGCTGTGCGATGTGCAGAGAGATGTTTCTGTATTCAACTTTGCTTAATTTTTGGGAAAAACAATGTTAAAATCGACACTGTGATATTGTTTGTTTGTGTGATATATAATGCCATTAAAACAAAAAATAAATAATTACAAAATGAATTTACATAAGATGACTTAAATTACAAAAATAAATATTTGGATTTTCAGCATAAAAGCAAAAAATCGGAGCAAAGATATAGGCCTAACATATTTGAAGCTCTGGTGATCCAGATGGTTTTGTTAGAACCACTAGCATGCTTTTCAATTGTAACAATCAAAATTGTTCATCTGTTTATGGTGCCTCTACAATGGCACCATAAAGGAAAGCTGTGTCCCTGATATGTGTCCTCTTCTTTGTCCCGTAGTCGTCTCTCTCCCTCTCTTTCCCCCTCTCTCTCTCCCCCTGTCCACAGGTGTCCCCGGATTTGGCGCTGTGTGTCCTCCAGTGTGCAGCTACTGGTCCTATTAACCTGCTCGATGTTTTGTTGTTGCTTTTGTTGCTCTGTTCTTTTCTCTCTCCACTTTCCACTCTGCCCAACCGGTCAAGGCAGATGGCCGTCCACCCTGAGCCTGGTTCTGCTGGAGGTTTCTTCCGTTAAAGGGAGTTTTTCCTCTCCACTGTTGCCTATGGCTTGCTCAAGGGGGATTTGTTGGGTTTTCTCTACCTGTTTGTATAGTCTTGACTTTATTATGTAAAGTGCCCTGAGATGACCTTGTTGTAAATTGGCGCTATATAAATAAAGTTGAATTGAATTGAATTGATAACCTGTAATCTAAATAGATATTTTTTTTAAAACTGACGCTAATTTGCAGACCTAAAAAGGAATAATTTTATTTATACTTTATTCAAACAAGAAATCCGGTTTCTGTAATCAGGGTAGGGAGTTCGGGAAACAGAGTTCTTCAGGTATGTATTTCTACTGTAGAAGGTTGATTTCTCTGCCATGCTTACATGTGACTGGGTTTTAAAGGGTTTATATTTGAGGACATGGACAGGACAATAGATTGAAGACAGAGTAGTATCAGGATAAAGCACGGAGTGATCTCTTAAGTCTGACTAAAACTGGAATCAACACAAAGTGGCCTGTAGAAGTCTAAACAAGTTCAATTCAGAAAGACCCGTACGTCTCCCTCTGTGGACCAGACCAGGGGGGTAAACTAAAACTAAATTATCACTTCTATAATCCCAAAGGAGCTGGAAATAAGCCCCAGGAATCAGTTAACAAGGAGAAAATTTGAGATTCTCCTGTACCAACCAGTGTCGAGTCATGCCCCACTGTGTACTAGCGCATCTAGATGGTTATTTTAGAATAAGACAAGACCAAAATAACTAAATAAATAATAAAGTAAAAAATACCTTCGGTCAATCAGTCATATTAATATGTGAACCAGCAGGGACCAGATCAGCTGCTAGGTGAATGCAGATGTCATTGACCCAACACACCAAATAGTAAAAGAGTATCTGCTCATGTCTGCTTTGAGTACTGGTAACGTGCCAAATAATTCTTTTAATTAAGGCTATAGATTATTCAATTCAATTCAACTTTATTTATATAGCGCCATTTTACAACAAGGTCATCTCAGGGCACTTTACATAATAAAGTCAAGACTATACAAACATGTAGAGAAAACCCAACAAATCCCCCTTGAGCAAGCCATAGGCAACAGTGGAGAGGAAAAACTCCCTTTACCGGAAGAGTCCCCCAGCAGTCTAAACCTATAGCAGCTTGACTATAACCAACTATAAGCTTTATCAAAAAGGAAGGTTTTGAGCCTAGTCTTAAAATAGAGAGAGTGTCTGCTTCCCGAATCTGGACTGGGAGCTGGTTCCAGGAGAGGAGCTTGATAGCTAAAGGCTCTGACTCCCATTCTATTTTTGGAAATTCTGGGAACCACAAGTAGGCCTGCATTTTGGGACCGAAGTGGTCTAGTAGGATGATATGGTTCTAAGAGATCTTTTAAATATGATCGGGCTTGGCCGTTTAAGGTTTATAGGTAAGAATTAAGGGATTAAGGAACTAACTGCATTGAGATTAATAAAGCCATTCCTGTGTCGCTTGTGACTCGTTTTTATAAAAAAACTGATCGTAAGGTGTAACATGTAATGGAGTAAAAGTCAAAAATAATCATAATTAAATATACGAAAGTAAAGTACAGATATGTGTACTATTTTGTACTTGAACTTCATTTACCACCACTGTTAAAATCTGTGAGACAGTAACAAAATAAGTCAAGGGTTCTGTGCATATTCATAAACATGCATGCAGAGTGTGCAAACAAACACACACACAGCTTCCCAAGCCAAAACCACAAGAAATGATTTTGAAATGATGAATTAACAAGAATTATAGGAATGAAGAGGAAATCTCTCAAAATCTCCCTTTTACAAAAGTGTGTGTAAAAGCTCTTTAAAAATCTCTAACCTTTCTCTCAAGTCGTTCCTCACGGGTCTCTGCCCTTGTTGGTGGCGGGGCATCTCTAGGATCCTGGTCCCAAAAGGAGGATATCACAGAGACAATTAGATATAAACCGTACATAAACCTATGCATACAGAATGATACATAAGAATATACTAACCTCGAAGTGTCTAATAAAGGGTGCAATGCCACTATAAGGTTGATTGTGATGTTTCTCATGGGGCAGCTTCTCCAGCTGAGGCAGGAAGGGAATCGGGTCCCGTGGTGCGAAAAGAGCCAGCAGGTTCGGGGGCAGAAACTGCGTCATCTTTCACCTGAGTGAACAACGTTCATAAACGTCACGACACTTATTCCACATAATCTAAAATATTACCAGTAAATGACCGAGCATAACATCATTAAAACGTTAAGGCAAATGTCAAGATGGCTAACGTGCCTTAGCGTGCTAACTGTGGTGTTCAACAACATTAGCAATAACGTTACTTCCCTAACGCCATTGCATATGGCCAGCTCGTGGCGTTACAACTTCCGTAACTTACGTATCGCCAAAGTCGCCTGTAAAAACGTATTTTCAAGACAGCTACTGTATCTTTACCTAATACCTGGCGCTCATTTAGCATTCACACAGTACCGTTAGCTAATTTTTGAAGCCTAATGGATTAGCCACTAAGCTAACAAAGCTCACAACGAGCTTTGAGTATGACTCTTACCTTCTCTCCTCCAATACTTGGGAAATAACAGACCATAGACCAGAGGAAGGTGCTTAAGACTTTTTCAGCTCCCCTGAACCAACCTACTGTTGCTAACAAAAAAACAAACTACTGAAAAGCCGTTCACTCAATACACCCGCGCCGTGTCCGAAATAGTACAATGTGTTCTGTGCTCTCGAAAATAAAATGGCGGAATGCCATAAAAGAACGAATTGTGTCGTAAATTGCAGCAGAAGGAAACCACACGAAACGGTAGAGCACAGTGTAACGACAATCCAACAGCCACAATCCGAACCGCGTCATAGTCCGCGTCATTCTTTTTATAAGCAATTACAAACACTGCTATTGAAACATACATAGATCAAAACTTTATGCAGGCCAGGGGAGCCTAGAGTTTGTTAAGAAAAAAACTAAATTAAATTCATTAAAAATATTAAATGTCTTTATGGGTTTTCCACAATTAAGCGATGAAAGCAGGGCTTGGTGTTGGTCCATTTAGATTTAAATTCCATTAGAATGTGACATTTACCTATATTGATGACTAACTGAACGGTATGAGAAATCTTCCATTGTCCACCAAATACAACATTACATCAAACATATCAATTTGTATAATAACATTTAATTTCCTTCTAGAAAAAACACAGTTAAAAAAATAAGTGTAAAAAAGATTAATTATGTGTTTACAAAAGTCACAAGAATAATCTATGTTTAACTAAATTCTTTCCAATAGCTCTTTACCCAGCTAAATATGATGTAAAACTTTAAATCATACTTCTTTAACATTATTACTGTTACAATATTTATTTTGGATGCTATAAGCTTTTTTCCATTGTATATCACCAATGATGGAAGACCACAAGAATATTGCCTTAAGAACCACTACATAGTTCAAAGTGTTATTTAGTGTAACTGTTACTGCATTGTTTATTATTTAAATTAAGATTCACCTGTTTTGATTATTAGTCTCTCTGCAATCACAGTTCATTAAAATCTTAAGAGAACCAGAGGAAACTGCATAAAAATTATAGCATAATCCTTTGGTGTGACTGGTAACATACCATTTTTATTTAATGATTGGCGTACCAACAAAATTTCATTTTCAAACCATGAGTGATAAAACAGTGTTTTGTTCTTGTATAACATAGCATTATTTCAGATTAAATATCTTTGAGTGCTAAAGTTATGTTTATATGCTAAAGTCCATGCTAAAAGAGCTTACCTTTGGAAATTGGCTAATATAAACAGGAGTTTGTCCACGGAATAACTGCATTTTAACAAAAATGCAGTGAGATTTTTTTATGAATTCAACGAGCCACTTAACCTTAATTCTATTGTTTAGAGTGGTGAAGTCTAAAATTTCAAGACCACCTTGTTCTCTGCTGCCTCAAATCACTTCTTTTCTGAGATAATGTTTTTTTTCCTCCAAATAAAATTATATAAAAATGTATCTCATTCTTTAATTATATTGTTTGGGACAGAGATAAAGATATCTACACTAACCTAGATATTCTTTCTGTTTTGGATAATAAAACCCTACCATATATCAATTCACAGATACTATACACAGCTATTGGAATTTGGTATTTGTCTTTTAGAAAAACAGCAGTGTCATCTGCCAGCTGAGATAGTCGGAATTCCCTTCCCACAGCATGTATTCCTACAAATTGAGATTTTATTTTGAGAAGCCAATGTTTAAGTAACTCACAGAAATGGGGAAAGGGGACAATGAGCAACCTTGCCCAATGCCACAATAAAGCTGAATTTTCAGAGGTGCCATGTTAATTTAACACTACTGGAATAGCCATAT
Source organism: Channa striata (assembly GCA_033026295.1). Classification (NCBI taxonomy): domain Eukaryota; kingdom Metazoa; phylum Chordata; class Actinopteri; order Anabantiformes; family Channidae; genus Channa; species Channa striata. The sequence continues at coordinate 2,342,198 of CM065180.1, read as the reverse complement.
GATTTTTAAATGGCCAATCCAAAGAAATTCACAGCTTTAAATATAAATAAAGGCTTTGTAAAAAGCCTATTATTGTTTTAGAATTTGCTGAAATATTGTTCAAAAAGGTATCGATGTTTAGATGTCAGGGAGACTTAGGAATACAGGTTATGATAAAACTGAGTAATGTTTTGAATTAATGATTAGTTTGCCTATTGTGGCAGTTTTAAGCAGTTCTTTTTTCTAACCTGTTTACTCTTTTTACCCTGTTCAAGCCATTTACGGCGAGATCTAACAAAGGCACCCATAGCTTATTCCTCATGTCTTTTCCAGTTGGTTTTGTAATATACTAAAATCTACTTTACCTGACTGTTTAACTTCCCATCGTTTTTTGTAAATCTTAAAATTGCTTTTATGATTTGTTTCTTTTACTCTTAAGTTGTGATAAACATTTAACAGCAACTTTGCGGATCTCATACTTTATCAATTCCCTAAAGCATCCATAGGTTTTTATTGTACAGGTTTGCTTCCAATATTTATGACAATTTTAAGTCATCATTTTGTAATAATGTGTTAAAAAGTTTCCAAAAGTCATGACAATATCTCTGTGAACATGCATGCTGTAGTTTAATTTTAAGGATTCCCTGTGTCTGTTCCCTGATCAGCTAAATTTGACAAACTAAATATCACAAGATGAGTTGATCATAATACAACTTAATAAAAATCAGCACTGCTCCTCTTCCCCAATTTTTAAGACGACACAAGTCAATGTGCTACGTCCATCACTGCTCTGCAAATTTCCCGTACTCAAACTTTGTCTCGTCTGCATTGTCAGCCTCTCTTTAAATTGCGGGTGTGCGAGCTATACCATGGAGATCGCCTATTCAGAATATGTTCACAGTGTTTTCAGATAAACACCTACTGAAGCAAAACTTCTTTCTAGCTGCCTGGAAGTCTAATAAACTAAATTCAAATGGGGAAATGGTCAGAGAGAACAGAATTATGAGGAAATACTGTTAGTTTATCAATTATGTATGCAAGGACAAGGTCTAGGGTGTGACTAAAACGGAGACACCATCTAGAAAATCAGAGAATTCAGTCAAAAATTCAGAATAAGGGACTGGAGGACGATACACAATAACAAATAGAAGTGGATTTTGAGTTTTCCAACTTGGGTGGAAAGTCTCAGAGTAAGACTCTCAAATGAGAGATAAATTGCTTACTCCTCCACTAGGAACATGATAGTTAATATGACTTGGGGTTGACTCATTTAAACTAAATATTCATTGTATTGCTTTTGTTTGTTTACTTTTGTTTCCAGATCTACAGTTATTTTCTTTGATTACACACTCTGTTTCTATCACGGTTACTGATGGTATTTTTGCGACCCAGAAAAAGAGACTGGAGGACGCAGAAATAGAAAAACAGAAAGCCAAGTTTATTAAATAATGAGATGACAGGAAGTGGAGTGCTACTGGTCAGGGCTGAAGGGAACGACAGGAGGCTGAGAGGTGTCCTAGGAAAAGAACAGAGGGTTAGGGAGTACAGAGAATTATGATTGACTTTGAGGTAACCCAATATGGCTTACTGTGTAAATGATGGGAAGGAGGAGGCGACCTTGAGGAGGAGATGAATCAGCCAGGAGCAGGTGAGGTTAACAGCGGAGAGGGCGAAGAAGAAAAAGCAACACAGATTGCAAACTAAAAACTAAGAAAACAAAGTACCAACAAAAACGGCTAACCAAGAAAAAGGACATGGAAAAGAACAGAGGGTTAGGAGTACAGAGAATTATGATTACAGGAATTATTTGACTTTAACCCAGCAGGTGAGGTTGGCAACACAGATTTTACAAAGTACCAACAAAAACGGCTAACCAAGAAAAAGGACATGCAGGGAAGCCCTCAGTGATGCCTATTGGCGGGGCGTAGAACAAACCTGAGGGAAAAACACCACGAATTTTCTGGGTATTCAAAATCCTCTAAAAAATAACAACCAGAGAACAAAAATCCCAGTAAACCCAGGACAATCCAAAAATCCAAAAACCACCTTGAAGCTAACAAAGAAACAAAAAGGCAGCAAGGGAAATGCACCAGAAAAACAGAACACTCAAAAGAACTTAGACACGAGAAAAATGTGGTCAACAAAATATAAGAAGTTGATCTGGCAAGGAGAAGTGTGTGGGGCTTAAAACAAGGAAACAACAGGTGGCTCGAGTTAGGTTGATTAGGAGCAACGGGGAGGAGCAGAGTATGACCGAAAAGGCAAAAAAGAAAAAACAAGGGTAACCCGGGCAACAGTGGTCGGAGTGGACTCATGACAGTTTTTAACACGCCATTCTCTTTCCTCAGGACCATAACATCTCTGTGGATTGAGTTAAGAGCTTCACTGATGTTTACAATTTCAGCAGAATGTTTCTTGATCATCCCTTGGAGATGGTCAGCCATTTCCTGATTTGTTTGATATTATTTTGTACTTACACTTAAGTTTTGCTTTTGCTCAAACTTATAGTGAAAATATAAGAAATCACTTAAATTCGTTAAAAAGTAGAAAATGAGCTTAATTGATGCTTCACTGTTTTAAAAAAGCTGAACTGTTTTGCTACAAGCAGCTGTAACATGAAATAGGTACTACTTCTCTTTCGGCTTTTCCCATCAGGGTCGCCACAGCGAATCACCTGTTTCCACTTCACTCTATCCTGGGCATCTTCCTCTCTGACACCAGTTAACCTCATGTCCTCTGTTAGGACATCCATATATCTCCTCCTTGGTCGTCCTCTTGCCCTCTTGCCTGGCAGCTCCATCTCCAACATCCTTCTACCAATATATTCACTATCCCTCCTCTGCACATGTCCAAACCATCTCAGTGTGGCCTCTCTGACTTTGTTACCAACACAGGCAACGTGTGCTGTCCCTCTGATGAACTCGTTCCTTATTCTGTCCAACCTTGTCACTCCTAAGGAGAACCTCAACATCTTCATCTCTGCTGCTTCCATCTCTGCCTCTTGTCTCTTTCTCACTGCTACTGTCTCTAACCCATAGAGCAGAGCTGGTCTCACCACTGTCCTGTACACCTTTCCTTTGAGTCTTGCTGACACTCTTCTGTCACACAACACTCCTGACACTTTCCTCCAGCCATTCCAACCCACCTGCACTCGCCTCTTCACCTCTTTTCCACACTCCCCATAACACTGAACTGTTGACCCCAAGTACTTAAACTCCTGCACCTTCTTCACCTCAGCCCCCTGTAACCTCACGCTTCTACCTTGCTCCCTCTCGTTTAGACACATGTATTCTGTCTTACTACAACTGACTTTCATGCCTCTTCTTTCCAGAGCAAACGTACTTCTCTGCCACTCACGACATCCTCATACAGTACCACAGCTCCTCCCTCGGCACCCCATCATAGGCCTTCACTTAATGCACAAAGACACAATGCAGCTCCTTCTGACCATCTCTGTACTTTTCCATCAACAATCTCAAAGCCAAAATGGCATCATTGGTGCTCTTACAGGGCATGAAACCATACTGCTGCTCACAAATCTCCATCTCCTTCCTAAGCCTGGCTTCCACTACTCTTTCCCAAAGCTTCATTGTGTGGCTCATCAGCTTTATCCCTCTGTAGTTGCTGCAGTTGTGCGTGTCACCCTTGTTTTTAAAGATTCGCACCAGAACGCTTCTCCTCCATTCCTCAGGCATCTTCTCACTCTCTAAAATCCTATTAAACAGACTGGTTAGAAACTCTACTGCTGTCTGTCCTAGACACTTCCACACTTCTCGACACTTCCACACTTCCTTTCCGCTCTTCATCCTTTTCAGAGCCTTCCTCTCCTCATCCTTTCTAATCTCTGCTATTTCCTGCTCCACAACATCCACATCTTCCTCCCTTCTTTCTCTGTCATTTTCCTCATTCATCAGCTCCTCAAAATACTCCTTCCATCTTCCTTGCACACTCTCCTGGGTTGTTAGCATGTTCCCCTTGCCATCTTCTTTAATCACCCTTATCTGTTGCACATCTTTCCCATCCCTATCTCTCCGTCTGGCTAGCCTGTACAAGTCCTTCTCTCCTTCCTTTGTGTCTAACTTGTCATACACCTCATCGTAAGCTTTGTGTTTAGCCTTTACCACCTCCCTCTTCACCCTGCGCTGCACTTCCTTGTACTTCTGTCTACTTTCCTCAGTCCTTTCTACATCCCACTTCCTTTTAGCTAACCTGTTCCTCTGGATGCAGTCCTGTACTTCCTCATTCCACCACTAAGTGTCTTTATCTTCTTTCCTCCTTCCAGATGACACACCAAGCACCTTCCTACCTGTTTCCCTGATTACCTCTGCTGTAGTTTCCCAGTCATCTGGAAGCTTTTCCTGACCACCCAAAGCCTGTCTCAACTTCTGCCTGAATTCCTCACAAGTTTCTTCATTCTTTAGCTTCCACCACTTGGTCTTCTTTTCTGACTTTCCTCTCTTCTTCTTCCTGACCACTAGAGTCATCTTACACACCACCATGCGATGCTGTCTGGCTACACTCTCTCCTACCACCACTTTACAGTCACTAACCTCTCTCAAATGACCTCGTCTACATAGAATGTAGTCCACCTGTGTGCTCCTACCTCCACTCTTGTATGTCACTCTGTGTCTCTCTCTTATCTGGAAGTAAGTGTTAACTACAGCCATTTCCATCCTCTTAGCAAAGTCCACCACCATCTGTCCTTCTGGGTTCCTTTCCTTAACACCAAACCTGCCCATCACCTCCTCATCACCTCTGTTCCCCTCACCAACATGCCCATTGAAGTCTGCTCCAACAACTAGTCTCTCTCCTCTAGAGATACTCTCTATGACCTCATGAAACTCACTCCAGAATCTCGCCTTCTCTTCTAATTCACAGCCAACTTGTGGAGCATACCCACTGACTACGTTCACCATCACCCCTGCGATTTTTAGCTTTAGGCTCATCACCCTGTCTGAAACTCTTTTCACCTCTAGAACATTGTTCACAAACTCCCCCTTCAGGATCACCTGGAAAATACAATTTCTACCGTACAACTACTATTACAAAATATATGTTAAAGTTGAAATCTCAGTGGGTCAATGTATGCAGAACCATTTACATTAGTTAAAGGGTTTTTAAGGTAATATGACTGGAATTATTATAACAGGAGACTGTTTAAAGCAGAGGTCTCCAACATGTTTTCTTTTCTTTCTCCACTTTCCACTCACCCGGACCAGTCAAGGCAGATGGCCACCCACCCTGAGCCTGGTTCTGCTGGAGGTTTCTTCCGTTAAAGGGAGTTTTTCCTCTCCCCTGTTGCCTAGAGGTGCTCAAGGGGGGTGTGTTAGGTTTTCTCTAAATGTCTGTATAGTCTTGACAAATACATTGATAATAAAATTCTGGGACCCTCTCCCAATGGCTTTTAATGGGGGACTTGGGTGGCACCAAATTTATGTTGCTGTTCAGGTTTAAGTTTAATTAATGAGTGCAAATTAGTTTCTTTCATTAATTAAACGTTTGTAATTAAACATACAATTCTGAGATCAAAATATCAGGAGTAAAATAATGTAGATGCATAGTGGTTCTTATCTTGCCAGCAACACCTACTAGTCACAGCCTAGTGCAGCAAGTCAACAAGCCACTATGACAAATGATTTTAAGACTCACAGACCAATTGTACAATGCTGCTGTTTTACTTTTTGGCATCTTTCTTCAGTGGGCATTGGGAGTTCAGTTCCTTCATAAACATGCATCAAAATGTAATTTTAAAAATACTTGCATGAGCATATAAAAGAGTCTTGATAGCGCTGCAAAGGATCTTTATTGTGAAAGTGTATCTTTAAAGCAACTATTTCTCAAATGAGGTTGTCAAGCCGGAGGCTGGGGTCTCCGCCTAATGATTCTCCAAGGTCAAACAGCTGGTCCAGGTTGACAGTGGAGCTAGAGAGGAAATCATTGTGGCCTTGTTCCTCCTCTTCAGGCCAGGGACTCTCAAGGAACGCTGAGGCTAGGAGGGTCTCCTCATCAAAATCTGACACTTCATTACTCCTTTGGGTCTCCACCAACACATGGATGTCTGCTGTCCCCACAGGGGCTTCACCAGGGCTGATGTGGGTCCCCCGTACTGTCAGGTTCTCATCTTTCATGATGGGGCTAAAAGGTTCCTCGCTCCATAAATTGAGCTCACCGCTAAGGGCGGAGTCCAGAAGGGCATCCCAGTCAAAGTCTCCCTTCAGAGGTCCTATCTCCTTTTGTTCATCTACAGGGAGAAGTGGAGAGCTCGAGTGCCGTGGAATTTTACTGGCCTCATTTCTGGTGCCCACTGATTGTTTCCTCTTGTTCCCATCTCTTCCCCTAACCACCGGCCAAGATCCCAGCATGGTGCCCTCAGCCATATGAGGGGCACAATTTTGGTCAGCCCCAGTTGCCTCTTCGAACTCTCTAAGGAGCCTTTGGGACTCTGGGTTAACACACAAGCCTCCAATGGGGCTGCAGGGGCCTCTGGGTTGGGGCTGGAGGTTGACCCTAAGCCTGTTCTGCAGTGCTGGGTTGATCTGCACAGGTGGCATTCGTCTCTTCTTGTAGGCACCACTCAGGAGGCGCTCCGCATATTGTGGGTCAATCTTCCAGAAACCACCCTTTCCTGGCTCGTCTTTCTGCCGAGGAACTTTGATGAAGCACTTGTTGAGTGACAGATTGTGTCGAATCGAGTTCTGAAAACAGAGAAGAATTCACAATAACTCATGTAATACCTAAGCAACTACTTTTGTTTGACCCCACAAATTTACCAAATAATCTAATCCACTTTTTTGTATTGAGTGTACAGTTGTGCTTACATGTTGAAATACCCTATCAGTATTTTTAAAATGTGTACCATTCTTTAAAGAAAACATCAGGCATCGGCAAAACACCTTTCTTGTCAAAATGGCACCATCATTAAACAAAACATAACATAAAGGAAATACTGAGATTGTCTCTGTTCAAAAGTTTGCATACCCTTAATTTTTAATACAGTGTATTACCTCATTAAGCATCAATGACAGCTTTTAGTCTTTCTGATCATTGTGGATATGGAACTTTATCCACTTCTGTGCCTCGCAGTAGGAATAGTGTACTTTTCATTATAAGCCTTGTTGACTCCTCTCCAAACATAGCGTTTATGGTTGTGACCATAAAGTTTTTGTCTCTTTACTCCAAATGACTTTTTTCTAGGAGTGGGTTGTTTTGTAGTATGGCCGTAGCAATGGCTTCTTTTAGCAACCCATTTTTCTTGTGACTCCTTGTTGTACATCTAGAAACACACTTACCACTTTTGGCTCAAAATTCAGCAAAGTCAGTCCAGTACTGGAGGAAATGGGCAAGAGCCCAGAGACTCATTGACATTTTATACACAGTCCATAATTACAAGCAAACTGGTCACAGGTATGGACAGTTAGCCTTATTAGACATTTAGACCTGCATGGCGTCAGCTTGGATGTGCATGTACACTATATTATCAGGGCAAAAGTTCAAGGGTATGTAAACTTTTGATCATGGCCATTTGGATGGTTCAATTTGTCATTAAGGTATAAAAACAAAAAACACAATTGTTTAATAATAAATGGCTTCACCTGACCGCTAACCCTGAAAGAAGGATTTTTGCATGATGGATCATATTTTCTGAAAAATTGACAATATTTCACAAATTCTGCCAGGGTATTTAAACTTATGAGCACAACTGTATATAAACCATATGTTTCAGCTTATATTCAGACACAGGAGCATCTATAAAATTGGATGGTGACAAAATAAGATAACGTCATTCTCCACTGTCAGATTTGAAGGTTAGCTCTGTCAAAACTGTTTTATTGGTTATGGGTAAACAGCCAACTTATTATCTCGTGGATTAACATATTTCTCAAAATGTAAAACTAATCTTTTAAAGAGACAGGAAGTGCAGATGACAGAGCACTGTACATCAAATTAATCAGATTGTTAAAAATAATCTGCTACTGAAGGAATGTAGGTGGCCTTAGGAGGTATTAATTACACAAAGTTCGTTCAGTTCGTGAAGCATCTGTCTTACTAAACAACTAAAGTGACTATCACGCCTGAATCCGTCCGTTCTCCTCTGTTATTCTCCCTATATACTAACAGCTGCACTTCTGGTCACCAGTCTGTCAAACTCCTGAAGTTCGCATATGACACCACCCTCATCGGCCTCATCTCTGATAGAGAGGAGTCGGCCTAAAGGAGAGAGATGGGCCATCTGGTGTCAAGGTGCATGAACAACCAATATAGTTCAATGCTCTCATGGCAATGACGGATGTCAGGAACGACCCAGCCCCCTCCCCCATCATCCTCTGTGTGACACTGGTGACCTCTGTCGACTCCGTACGCTTGATGGGCACACAGATCCCCCAAGAGCAGAAGAGGGAGCAGAACATCAGCTCATGGTCCCAAATCATGGTCAGTCAGTCTCACTTTCCAAGTTGTACTACTTCCCATTGCATCCTTACCCTGTCTGTACATACCTTTTCTATGTAATTTTATTTGTTTTTATTATCTTTGTGTACATACTTCATCTTTGTTGGGTGTCACAAGTTTGTATTTTGACTTTATATTTTAGATTCTGTGTTTGCACCAGATAAAAAGACAAATTCCTGGTACTGTTAAGGGTTCCTAACTGTGCCTGCCAATAAACTGTTTTCTGATTCTTACAGAGGTAAAGTCAGTAACAGATCCTAAAATGATGCCTTTACACAGAATGGAAAAAGTTTTAGAAATGTTGCATCGTTCTTAAGAGAATATTTTACAGTATTCCGTACAATCTGTGTCTAATGTAATGTGTATATCTGTGCGTGTGAGGTCTTCTACCTGCCAAGTGGGGTTAGCGTGACGGTAGTAGCAGAAGTTATCAGTGATCCACTTGTAGATGAAGGACAGAGTTATCTTAGTCTTTTTACTGGCCTGCATGGCCATGCAGATGAGGGTGGCGTAGGAGTATGGCGGCTTGATGTGTGGGTTAGTCTTGTAGTCCACCTCATCCGGACAGTGGCCGTGTGCCACAATGCCAGGGAGGGACTGCATCCTGCTGTAGGCTGCAGCTATGGGTTTCCCCGGGCTCAGGGGCATGCCCACCGAGGCGGGGTCCCCTGCCAAAGAAGAGGCTGGGGCATTGGAACTGAGCTGCTGGCCGAACAGGTGCGTCTGTTGGTTGACCTGCTGTGGCACATAGGCACCGAGAATGGAGAACTCTTGTAGCCACTGAAGGCTGGTCAGGCTGTCATCCAGGTTGACGGAGCTGCAGCATATGTTGTTGTTGTTGGTGATCCCATCCCATTCCTCTGCCTGAGCAGCGGCAGTCACTAACTCTTTCTCTAGACACACTGAGCTGTCCGACCAAGGGTCGGTAAAGCTCAGAGAATGCATGGCTCTCCAGCACCCCTTGCTTCTGTCACCTCAGTTCTCCTCCTCCCCCTGCCAGTGCCTGCAGAACCAAAGATATACAGCCAAATTCAACAAGGTGTGAAAAGACAGGGACAATGATGACCCTATTTTTTTATTTGAAAACAGGAAGCCTAAAGTAAAGTGAAATATTTGTAGATTCTCACTTCAGTCCTGTATCACATCTGTCACCTACTGTAGATGTGTAGTTGATTATAAAGTATAGGCCCTAAAATATCATATATAAATAAATATCGAAGCTCACTCTTTGCATGTCTCAGAGCTTCCCTGGTTACTTCCGATGTGCACTAGATGCAGAATGTTGACGCACATCATCCCTAATAAAATGTTACACCTTTTAACTCATATGTGTAGTAAAGGTTAACAAAATTGAAAATGACCTCAGCAAATATTGTTATAATAATGTGTTGCAATTTGGTCAAAACAAAAAAAGCAAGAGATCCAAATGCCCTCTGTCTTAATAACAGTTTATTAAAAGTAGAAATTAAAACACTAACCCTTTAACAATAAAAGTTTTGTTCAAAAATAAGATTTTCACCATATGTACAGTATACAGTGTAAAATAAGTTGAAACTAATAACAACAACAACATAAATATATCCTTCAAAATGTGGTATCTTCTGTAAACCTTAGTCTAAAAATATTTAACATTTAAAATGGTTAAGAACACATTTTGTGATTCCACAGTGCAGTGGCCCACACAAAATATTTAACAAACATTTTACTGTGCAGACAAATTCACTTAAAACAAGTGACATTACAAACTGACTCAAATGTAATTTGTAATGTAATGAACATAATTCATTCAGAAGATAAGAAGCAGGATAACTTCAGCCAGATTTTTGTGATCATCACAAAACGGGTTGATTTCTTCTTTAAATTTTGTTATCAAATTCTTGATAAAAAAAGAATTTTACATTTAAAAAATCATAACTTTTGGGCCATCTCATCATGCTACCTGCATTAATCCCCAAGTAAAATGTTAGCTAACAAGCATATTGAAATTATTCAATAATTTACTTAAAAACATTGGTCAAGGCTTCATAAGATGATAGTATGGACAAATAAAAAGTGAAGAATCTGCTGATCTGGCCTCCATTTTAGTTTATCCATTGCTTGGTGTAGAAGCCTTGCCCTAATCTCTGTAATGAGTGGGCTCTCGTTTTTGCCAGATTTTGCCAATATCTATTTGAAAGAAAATTGTCTGAAGGAATACATGTTTTCCAGCATCTAGTTATACTTGGTGCCAAATACAAAGTGTGCTTAGAAAAGTTCATCAAAAGCTGATGGATGGGGTTCTTCTTCATGCAGACATCAAGTAGATAGGGTTGACTAGTGATGTTGTTTCCATCAATGTGTTCCTGGATGCTTGTTCCACACTAAAGATAAAAATAAGCCAACATTATGCCCTGAAAATCAACAAAAATGGTTTAGATGTGTTTGAATCAATATTGTTACTGAAGGTATTCAAAAAGCTTATGTCACAAAATTGTGATGCTTTGTTTAAAAATGATATAAACTTCCAACCACCTGCTCTGGATAAGATTCCTTCTCTTTTTCAAGCCGTTACACCCACACTAATGCCAGCCATTACACAGATCAACACATCTCTCACAGGAGGCCCTTTTCCTACCTCATTCAAGCAGGCCCAGATGACCTAAGAAGCCTGTTCTTGACCCCTCCCTCGTGAAGAATTACATACCAGTCACTTGTCTTCAATTTATGGCCAAGACCCTGTAACGAGCAGTCTCCAATAAAGTCTTAGACTTTCTTTCCCAGAACAACCTCCGAAGTCAACCAGCCTGGCTTCAAGAGAGGTCACTCCACAGAGACTGGACTTCTGACGGTTGTGGAATCCCTACGGGCTACAAAAACTGTAGGTCATTCTTAATTCTACTAAATCTATCTACAGCTTTTGACATTTTGAACCATCAGATTCTCTTGTCTGGACTCTCTGACTTGGGAATCTCTGGATCAGCTCTAGCCTGGTGAGCGATCAAAGTATCCGGTGTGCAGCAGGGCTCAGTTCTTGGTCCTCTTCTTTTTTCCATTTATACTACATTGCTTGGCTTGACAACCAACTTTACGGAGCACATCGCCTCAATCTCTAGGTCATGCAGATTTGTAGCTTCTACTGCATCAGAAAGATCAGACCCTACCTCATACACAACCCGACTCATTGTGCAGGCGTTCGTCATATCTTGTCTCAATTATTGCAATGCACTGTTGATGGGGTTACCGGCATGCACAATCAAACCCCAGCAGATGATCCCAAATGTGGGGCACACCTCATTTTTAATCATCCAAAAAGGACTCATGTCACACAACTCTTTAGATCTCTGCACTGGCTGTGCTCTGCCAACAAACAACATCTGGTGGTCCCAGCACCACACAAAAGACACAGAGGAAAACTCTTCAGCTCAGTGATCCCACAATGGTGGAATGGGCTTTCAAACTCAGCAACTACAATCCCAATATTCAAAAAACTGCTGAGCAGCTTTTTCTTGTACTTACATCTCATGAAACAGAAACACTTCTTTGATAGCACTTTGCTTTGATGTTTTCTTCATGACTTAGATTTTTGCTGCCTTGTACCTCACTAGTAAGTCGCTTTGGATAAAAGCGTCTGCCAAATGACTAAATGTAAATGCTAACAAATAATTTATAGACTGGGTTTATGTATGATTTTGACCTATCTTGTATTAAAATGTGAAAACAGAGTTTGCATTCATTCTACTGACATCAGTGTATGCTAAAATACAACAATACAAATCTTCTTAACACAACAAGCTTGTCAGCTTGGGATGTGAAGACTCTGTCGGTGGTTTTCTAGCCTTGAGCTGAAGGAGGAATCAGATGAAGGAAAAGAAAAGGATAATCTTAGAAAGATCACTGTCCTATCCCAAATCAGCCCACCAAAAAGACATCTCACTGCTGGTCTCGGACAGCTCAGTGTCATCAAATCTGATGGTGGAAGACCAAAAATATGGCATTAATGACAATATCTTCTAAGAAATAATAATTATATTTTATTAATCGCCTTACCAGTCTATTAACTTTGTTTCTCATAGGACATTGTGTGCATGCATAGAGCTCAGCCTCAACACCATGTATCCCACCTTGTATCATGGAGCCCATTTAACATCATTTTTGTGACACATGTGGCAAAAATACCAAGAAAAACTGCTAACTTACCATCAAACTAACATAGAAAAAAATCTTTATGTCTACTTGGACATCCGGTTTTTATTGGATTAACCAAATATAAACAATATTTGGGCTATTAAGGCAAAACTAACTTGTTTTCATCAGTTTAGCATTACATCTTATAATAATCACTTATTCTTCTAGCTAGCTGGAATTGCGCTGGCAGCCATGGTTAATGTGAGCTGTTCACTAAAAAGTAACTGCTAATGTCCCATTCATCCTAATTGAACACAGTCTATTCAAATATAACATAATCACAGAACACACACACACATATGTGTGATATAAAATAGAAATGTTTAATATTTAATAAAAAGGGCTCTTACCACAGTCTTTCCAGAGTAGAAAAATGGCGTTGGGAAAATTCGGAAGCTTTTTAAGATAAGATGGAGGTGGGTGGAGCTTTCGAGAGTAAAAAGTACTTGTCAGAGTATATATGTATGTAAATATCATACATAGGAACTGTTTGTCTGCTTTGACACTTTGCATTTTAAACCGATGAATCCAACTCTAGATCCAACTCTAGATCTCCAACTCTGGAGTCAATAGACTTTGTCTCTGGATTTTACAGTAGATCACTGTGATATTCATAATGTTTTACTTGACTCTTACATAGAATTTACAAGCCAAATGTGCTGCATGAGAAAAAAATTCCCAAATTTCTTTGTGTATGTGCACAGACCCTCTTTCATTCTCCTGCCACCAGGCCTGAAAAGATTTCTAGGGGAAAAAATTACGTTATGCTATATATAGTGGGTTTTTTTTACTACCACAAATTCTGCTTTACTCCACTTCATAAATGTGGCAGTTTGGTCAAAACAACAGCAAAAATAAAATTCATCAGTCTACCAAAAAAAAATCATGATTACGCTAAAAACCTATATTACAGCATAATTAGTATTTTTTTTATTTTATAAATATAGTATCACTCACAAACAGTACCACTGCTGTTTTGCCCACAGTTAAGTGTCATCATATTTGATGGTGGAAGACCAAGAAGAATACTGCATTAATGTCAGTATTTACTAAGGTGCTTAAAAAATGTTTTATTGATTCCTTATCAGTCTATTAATTTTATTTCTCATAGTGCGTTGTGGGTGTGCATGAATACAGCTCAGCCTGCAAACCATGCAGCCTGCTTAACATAATGGTTTTAAATTCGCCATTTATTTTGAGCCTTTTATTTCTATAACTTCCTGTAAAGCTGAAATGTTATGTTTTAAAAGGACATCCAATATACGGTAAAACGGAACTTTATGCGAGGAGACGTTAAGCAGGTTAAGAAAGAGAACATGTAAAACAAAGATCAAAGACGGCAAGAAGACGATCAGGGATAGTATTTGTTTTTAGCTCCAGTTGAAAGTGCTAACAAGGTTGGTTTGACGATTTCTCTAATTTTGTAATACGTGAATGTCTAGGACAGGGAAAATAAAGTACCATGGGACGATCAGTGAAGGCTTCATATTTTTTCACTGGACGCTGCATTCCTTAATCTGGGACAACCATGCCAAGAAAAATGGATAGCTTAACACCAAATAACAGCGCAGAGAAATTTTTGTTAAATGATATTTTGGATTATTGGTCTAACCAAATATGTCCAAGATATTTGCGCTATTAAGACAATACTAACTTGATTTCTCCATTTTAGTGTTCATTCTATTAACCTATTAATCCTTGTAAGTAGCTAGAATTGCGCTGATTGGTCACTAAAAAGTACCTGCAAAGGTACCATTCATCCTAGCAAATTCTCTGTGGGACATCTCACATACAACCCAATCACACCACACTCACCGAGATAACCTGACCCCCTTGTAGACACGGTTAAAATCGTCTTATAATGGCATCGGTAAAATCCTGAGGCTTTTGGAGATGAGGCGGGGATGTCCAGAGAACTTTTCAAAGTGAACATCTGACACTGGATGTGAAGTGTCCATCTGCTTTGATTCTGCGCGTTTTACACTGGCGAATCCAACTCTAGACTCTTGATCTTACTCTTCCCGATCTTGGAATAACTCTGGAAGAGTCAGTAGATGTTGTCACTGGACGAATTTACTGTGGGTCAGCAGGTTGCAGGATTTTTCAGGAAGGCAGTTTATTACCTGGACAACCAAAGCCTTGTCCGGCAACCATAGAAACTCACTCGTTTCTATAGCAACCACTTCTAACCTTTATGTTCCCGGCAAATTTGACCAATTTAAAAAGTTTTATCTCTGAAAAATTTTGTTAATTTCATCAGACTGACCAAGAGTCCATGTTTTTGGTATTAATTTGCATACAATGTTGTGTGTTCTTTTGAACTTTTATTAAACCTAACTGCCTAAAAATGGCCGTTGATTAGAAATGAATGGGGGTTAGTGTAAAAACCTGTGGCAGTTCTCACAGACAGTAGCAACATAGTTTCAATAATATTGAACTTTTCTCGTAGCTGTTTTCGAGGCCTTGCAGTCGGTGTACTGTAAGAATCCAGGAAACTGACAGTGAGGATAGTTTAGAGGAGGAAGTGCCAGAGGCTAAAGACGTCATGGATGTACAAGTACATCGTTACTGTACTTAAGTAAATTTTTCACGTGTCTGTGCTTTACTTAAGTAGATTTAATTATGGCTTCTTTCACTTTTAACTCGCTACATTTCGGAGCACCAATCTCTACATTTGACTCCACTACATTTCTAATCAAAGTTGCGTTAAAATCATATTCCTTTACACGTCTCATGATAAACCACTTTTTCTTTTATTATGAAAGCGAGTCACAGGCGACACGGGAATCGCTTCATTAAACCAGGCAGCAGCAGTTCTCAGTGTGAGCCGGTACGGTGCGTTGAACTGAGTTTGGCCTGTCTGCCAAAATCTGCCTTCACTGCGCAGCGAAAGTCAAAAAACAAAAACAAAAACCCCAATGTCCTAATCACTACTGAATTCATTGTAAAATATGACTTCAAAAGGACCATTTAACGCGGTGTCAAAGATGATCAAACAATTAAACGCTCCAAACGTTTCCTCCGCGTTGCCTCCCTCCTTCTCTCTGTGCCTTACGCGCAGAAAGGTGGAGATGTGCAGCAGAGCTGTGCGAGGTCTCGGTGCAGAACTGAGACTGAGCTGCTGTTTCACACATTAATATGACCGATTGACCGAAGCGATTTGTTTTGTTCTTGCTTTCTGAAGGAAGCAGCCACATGCGCTGGTGCGCAACGGGGTTACGCGCAACCATCCACAGTTTTTACTTGATTAAACCAGGTGCAAACAGCACAGTACTGCTATAAGAGAAGCATATACATTTACTCTAAAAAATTCTCCTGTTTCATTCTTAGACTGTTACTATTGTGTAGTTTAGAAATAAAAATGACAAAGCATCAGATCTTAAAACAGCCTCAACCCATCATTTATGTCTATTACCATTAATTAATTATTGCCCCCACAAAAACATAAAGCAGCTCCTAACTCTAATGCTTTAGGTAAAATATAAATCATGTACTTACTTTTACTTAAGTAGAAATGTCAGTGGGTACTCAGTACAGTACATTTTGTATGTGTATTTTTGCAGGACCTACAGTGATGACACTGATGACATCAAATCCTGCTTTGAACTGTTCCTGACATTGAAGCCATAGTGATAAATACAACCAACTTGAAGGGAAAACAGATTTTCAAAGACAATTGGAAGGAGGTAACTCAGATTCACAAACCATGCGTTGGGTTTTTGATTTTGAATGGTGTGTACATATCCAGAAACCACAAGGAGAGACAGAGGGCTGAGAAGCAAGACCACTTGCTGCTAGAAAACGAGATAACAAAAGGAAGAGGTGCAGTTTCTGTGCACCAAGAGATGTGAAAACAAGGATAACTTGCCACAAATGGCATGCATATATTTGTTAGGCACACAGAGCAACTTGTACATACTGTCCAACAAGTGCGTGAGAAAAAAACACCAGTGAAGTTTGAGTTAACCCACTGCACCAAGTTTAGAAACCTGATTTTTTTTCTGTTATCAGGCAAAAACGCATCTGATAGTCTGATGATCCTTTTAATGTTATTGCTCTTGTCCCGTAATGTCGAGACACTAATCTTGGAATATTGTGAAATTTTACAGTGTAGATTTGGGATAATTGCCTTTGTACACAAATAAAATCTCATCAGTTGTTTTTTACAGCTATACTATGTTTATGTTGTAAACAGTATACTATGATTCAGATTTTTTTCTTATTGTCAAAATAATCCAGTATTTTTTTTACAACTTCAGTCAAAGATGTATAAGCTCAGAACCTCATAATCTAACACAATAAATAGTGATTATATATGTATTATAATATAATCATATTATCACCATCATTTTTGACCGGGAACACATAACTGCTTAAAATGAAATAAACACAAAGGGTTAAATCAACTGTGACTGCTGTCTGGCAGGACTGAGGACCGAGGACACTAAAAGGGACCTTTTAGGTTATTTTTTGACGGGGGGGGATCCCCAACCCCATCCCCAACCCCATCCCCAACCCCTGGGCCCCGGTCAATTGGTACCGGGCCGCACAGAAAGAATACATAACTTACAGTATTTCCGTTTTATTTAATATCTGATTTTGGACGATGTTTTATTGTGGAAAATGACCGGATACTCTCCGTCACATCTGGCCATGACTCACTCATGACGCCTGTCAAGATTCTTGCCTCGGTCACATGCACTGTTCCCTCTAAGCTGCACGCGTGCGCAATTGCGCACTGCTGACACGGTGTCCGCGCACATGAAATCAATCTTATTTTTTTTTTTACCTGAATTGAAAATAAAATAAACATACAACAATTCATTCTGTGCTTTTTTGGAGTGTCAGTCAGTGAGTGTCCGGTGACTGGCTGTGACACGCTAATGATGCTAAGTGCTGCTTATGTTGACCCTTATATATAATAATGGCTAAACGAATGGGCAGTGGCACATCTGCCGTGAACAAGATTTGTAATTTTCATTGTAAGTGGGCTAAGGCACTGCCATTAAACCGGTCCATGGCGCAAAAAAGGTTGGGGACCACTGTTTTGAAGTACTTTATGTCTACTCCAGTTTTATAAATGGAAATATTGTACTAACCAGTGGCTTCCAGCTCATTTGGATACTTAAAATGCACTTTACACAAGTCCAGGGGCCCAAAAGCTCAGGGGGCCCATGAGCCAGAGCCTCTGAAATAAACTGCCAACAGAGCTCCTCCTCACCTTTTTTTTTCAGCTTAATGAGTCAGACATACCTCAGCCTAGATAAACTGTTCAAACCTTCAGCAAATTTCACGACTTACAGCTATGTCTTTCATTCAGCTTTTTGTAATAACATTGCACTCTAGCTTCTGCTCGTAAATTTTTTTTTCAGTTTTTCCACCTCTGCTGTTTTCAGCTTTCACAGACACATACAATAAAACAGAGAAAAATTGTCAGCTTGCAGAAAATGTTTAATTTCTGAGACCTATGGTTTTTGAAAAAAAATGGCCAGAAGCACAGACCCGTCTCCCGCATTTTCCGTCGTTCGATCAACAAGGGGAAATGCTTTCTATGTCATGTTGTCATTTGGTTTACAAAGTATAGAACCTTTATTCAGTAGGTACTGAAGAATGTGAAAAGAACACAAAATCTTTCTAATCGGGTTTTAAAACATTTATATTTTGTTAGCCAAGTTTTTTTATAAAGAGATTCATCACCTCTCTCAACCTCAGTGACACATGCACACAAATCACAACTGAATCAAAGAAATGAGAGGTCAAGTGTCAGTGTATCTGAAACATCGTCATTCAGCCCTACAATTCACTGATGGCTCCAGCTTGCATACTGTCTGCAAAATCATGGAGTTGAAGGTGAAATATAGTTTAGTGTCCTTTACTATAGTACAAGATATCCCCTCAGGTTGTATTTTGATATACATACAATTGAGCTAGACATATTGGTATGAACACCTAATCCAATGCTGCGGGGAAAACAAAAAATCTCCCTCCAATTACACTCACCAAATGTGATGCTTTTAATGGAAACTTGAAACTAAAAACTGTAAACTTCACAAAAGGTATTATTTAATGCAGGCTAGGTGAACTGAACCGTATTAGATCACACGCATAAGGACATGCACGTCCTCAACATGGTATACATGATACATTTTCTAAGTGGGACATATTTACAGTGACATCACAGAGATAGAGGAGAGACTTCCATAACATCACATAAAAGCACAGACAAAGTGGGCTATGAAAGTAATAAAATATCTGACAAAAACAATCGGTTGACGGCCCAGATGTTGGGCAGAAGGCGGCATGGGAGAAACATTTTCAAAAAAAGTCCTATTTCAGGCAGATGATTGCAGTGCTCCTGGCTCCCTGTCATCCCTCTCTTCTTCGTCCATTTTCCGTCCATGTTTCCGGAAGTATTTGTAGCGTTGGACATACAACTTCACAAGGTTGCTGACTTTGACTGGGTTGATTTCTCCAGTGCGGCTGTGGCAGATCTGATACATTGACAGAGTGTACTTAAATATTCTGCATCAATACAAGACAATAGGTTTATATTTTGTTTATAAATTTTCATGGTAGGACTAAATACAATAAAGAATTTCTGAAAAATATTACAAATCAAAACCTGAAAGCTCTCCTTTACAAAAGAAAGACATGCGCTAAAGTATGTGTTTTATCTGGTTTATCACGTCAGTGTGCTGCCAGATGTGTGAGATGAGACCAACCTTATGCACAGCTTTCCTGAGGATGTCTTTGTATTCATCCTTGTTTATGTCCTTGCGCTGATAGTAAGGTTTGATGGCGAGCTTTACCTCTTCAACTGCTCGTTCCTGGGTGTGCAGCTTTTTTAAGTACTAGCCAATTCAGGTGACAGACATGTTAAATTAACAACAACAAAATGTATAAAGCACATATCCAAATCAACAATTCCAGTGTCCTGTGTCATGTGCACGGCAAAGCTGTTTTCTGAAATGGGTAGGGGATTAGAGAAACCTGGTTTCCCCAGGTAGATTTCTGCAGAGAACGACGATTACTCTGCCATGTGTAATTCAATTCAATTTAAGTTTATTTATATAGCGCCAATGGTGTACATGTAACCAGGTTTTAAATTGGTTTTCTCCACCTGCGCATGTGTTGGCTGCAGACAATAAGCTGCATGCAGCTGAGTAAAATAAAAAAAGGAATGAAAGGAGATTGTTAAAGAGTTAACGGGGTGATGTTGCCTCTTTTTCTAACTGTCACTGTGCTGCGACATTAACACATGAAGAGGCTTCATAAGTAAGTCAGAGGTGGAGGAGAAATCAGGTTACTCTTGTGCTTCATGTATACGTGGATTTCTTAAGTCCATGTAAACGCAGTCAATTATTTAGCTGAAAAGTTGCCAATGGTGCTAAACACCAAAGAAAAAGTAGGTCAACAAAGGCTCGCCAACAGCACAGCCCTTACGTATACACACCAATGTTAGAACAAATTTAGCATGTTGTGAGTAAAAAGATGCATATGGGATCAGTCTGGTTACACCTACAGTAAATTGGCAGCTTTTTAAAAAATAATTTGTGAAAGTATTTCTCTATTGTTAGAATTTTTACAAATCAACCAATCAATTGATTAGTGGAGAAAACAGACCAGATTTATCTATAATGAAACTAACCATTAGTTGTGATAGGATACATTGTTTAAAAGAGGAGAAAAAGAGAAAAGAAAAAAGAATAGGCTGCTAGAAGATGAGCTAGCAGAGGAGGTAAGAAACTATAAAAGTTTCTTGTTCACCTTCACTTTTAAACTGAGTTTAAAAAGTCTAGTTATTTAACACTGGGTACAGTAAACTGTGGCTTGCTATGCGATACTGCCTATAGCTGACACACACATCTATCTTACAAGTGCAGCAAAAACACATAAAATAACTATGCATGGCTTCTACTTTTAGCCTCGTCTTTACCTTATCAGGGTCTTTACTCTCATTGTCCCACCCAGTGTCACTGGAGCTCCCAGTCACTCCTGACATCCCCACAGGCATGATAGGTGGTGGGGTCTGTGCACACCCACTGCCTATGGAGGTGTGCAGGTGAGAAGGTGGAGTTTTGGTGCAGCCAACCAGTGGGAGCGAACTGTGGAGGATGAACTGGGCTGGACTCAAACCAGGAGGCGGAGGGAGTGAGGGAGGGGGAGGAATCTGTGACGAGGAGGTTGAGGATTGAGGAGTGTGCTGCTGTGACTGGCTCTGGTTGGCCTGTGAGAGGATCTGAATGAGAAACAAGGCACAAAGTCAGCCCACATTGTTCATGTCTTCAGTCTGACCAAAGAAAATTTGATCTTAGGCAGGGTTTTGAACAGTACTTGCAAGAGTGGATATGAGTTTAAGGATAATAGTACAAATTTTCAAATAAGTGTTAAACCAAACATTTCTGTGTCACTGACCTCTCAGTCACTACAGGTCAAGTATCAAAATTCTACCATGTCAGTTGTTTGATCTTCTCTCTCTCACCTGGCTGGTTGCTTGAATAAACTCCTGTGCTTTGGCTCTGCTTGCAATATTGGCCTCCTCCATTTTGAAGAGCAGAGCAGTCACTGAGAGGAAGAATGATTCAGATCATTTTGTTAGGAACATCAGCTATAGGTTTATATATTATTAATGGCTGTTGTCAAAAACGTGACCATACTTCAGTAGTTTACAACTGTAGCCTGTATGTCACATAGACGTGATTTCTTTGGTCATAGACTTGACTCGAAACGAGACTTAGGTTTCTAACAACAGTGTGAATTATACGTGATGGTCAGGAACACTATGACAGAATTGACAGTATATGACAGTACACCAAAAGGTGGATTTCTGTTCCTATGTGCTAATAGAAGGTGAATGGGACACTGCCTTATGTTAAATATGTTCTGTGCATTTCTATTGTCTGTTAGCAAAGATGCCTTGCATATTATTTTTAAGTTGGAGTTTCAAAATGACCACAAATTCAAACAGGTTCGAAAGCCTAGCATTACAAAATAACACGGGCAAAAATCATGTCTATGCATGCTTTGTGCATAGACAATACGATCTTTACTGAAATAGATTTGGGTGATCTTTGCTAAATAATTATGTGTCTGTGCATGTTAAAATAATGAGGAGTGACTTAAAGGTACATGTACTTCTCTCCAAAACATCAATGGTTAAGGGTTGTTCGAGAACAGCTGCAGTGCAGACCAAAAATAACAAGCTGCGACAATAAGGGAAGGCATAATATCGTTTTGAGGACAGGGATGGGGCCACCAATTTTCAAAACATCTCCAGGAAGACATTCATAGCGTTGTACTGTTCTGTTCCCATTCAAACTCCTACCTTAGTATCAAAACCAGCAATTGAGGACTATGTTTACATGCCCTAAGAAACTGCTTTACTGTAAACCTGCCTTTACATGCAGCAGATCCATTTATCTTATTTCTCTACTACATATGCCATCTGTACCACAAAGCTGACAAACCGTGACGTGAAATGTGAGTGAAAGACACCTACCCAATGCCAGAGAAATATGTGTGTGCCTGAATGTTGTCTTATAAATAACATAAGTTACTTGATACCATCTGTAAAATAAATAATATTCAATGTTGTAGTGTGTGCCTTCAGCATGGGAATTAGTTTAGGGAGCAAACTCACATGCTAGAACTCCTCCAGTTGTGCAGTCTACTCCAGTCTGCAGACTCCAGGGGAGGGCAGGTGCTGCTAGGGGGGGAGGAGGTGGGGGAGGAGGAGGCGGCTTGCTAGTAGATGAAGAGGAAACAGAGGAGGAGGAAGAGGGGTCTGAAGAAGACAAAGGCAAAGAAAGGGAAGTTAGACCACAGCCTGCCGAAGAGGACGAGCAAGGGGGTGAGGCCACTGATTTGGATGAATCGTCTGGAGGAGGGGGCTTGGCAGTGGGTATAGACAATCCGATGCTGAGGCCAGCTCCTTGATGGGTGGACGGACTGGATGTTGGGAGTGTGGGGCTGGTCTGAGTTGGACAGTCCTCAGCTAGGAAAGAAGGGTCTGGAGTCTTACAGCTACTGTCCACGGTCTGAGAGTCAGGCGAGGATTCCCTGGTGTCTCGCAAAGGAGCCATGGAGGGTGGAGGTGTGTGTGGTGGTGAGGAGGAGGGTGGGAGCACACTGGTGGATGAGGAAGAGGAAGAAGAAGAGGAGGAAGAACAGGGCGCAGGACCAGCCTGGCTAATATGGGGACTGACTGACTTGCTCCCATCTCCTGCAGCTGACTGAACATCTAAGGAGGCCCCACCCCAGCTCTCAGATGACGTTTTTGTCTGGTTGCCATCTCCAGCTGTTATTCCAGCAGCTCCACTTTTTTCTCTGGCCTTCTTGGCTAGACGTCGACGACGCTTGGTTGCCAGAGAAGATGAGGGGGAGGAGGCAGAGGAGGAGGTTGATGTGATGGAGCTGGGTTTTGTTTTCTTAGATTTCAGTCCTGCAGAATTGGTCAAGGAGGACGGTGGTGCAGCCAGGCTGCTTCGTTTTCCCATACTGGCCAGATCTTTATTGCGGCCGCCCAGCGACAGTGGCTCTGAGCAAGGTTTGAGGAACGGAGACCTGCTCTCATTGTCCCTGCAGAAGACAACTGCTATTGAACCACCCACCACAGAACTTCCAGCACCCCCACCTGTACCTCCTGGCCCTAAGAGGTCCATCCCCAGCTTTCCAGAGCCAACTGTCCCTGTGGTGCTACTCACGCCCTCACGCACCAGCACAGACACTTTGGACTGGAGCTTGCCTTTCCGACTGCCACCGCTCTCCTTTTTGGATTTGCCAGATCGACCTAACTCCTTTCTGCTGCCCTTGTCCCGCTCTTTGTCCTTTCCAATTTTTCTGGCTCGCTTTGCTGATGGACCAGATGAGGCAGAGGCAGACCCTGAAGTAACTGTCAGGGAGGAGAGGCATTTGCTTTTGGTTCTGTTGGATGAGGACGAAGATGATTCAGACTGGCCAATTTTCTTTAACGTGCGAGATTTCTTTTTTGGGTGATGACGTCCAGTCTTGGGTGTGGTCTTAGTTTTGGGGCTGGGGACAGGTGGCTCTGGAGGCAAGGCAGCAGGAGGTGTATCTTCCAAAGAAGGGTAGTCTGAGTCCAAAGCCTCACCATCCAAAGATAACACATCAATTTCCAATTTGTCTAAATAGTGGTCTGACTCATACTGATACTGTGGTGGTGAGAGGGACTGGGACGGGCTGTGACAACTTCCCCGTTTTTCCACATCTCCAGCTGGGCGCCATTTTCTCTTCTTTTTCCTCTTGTGGGGTTTGTCAGAGTCCTGTGTTGGCCGACAAGGAGAGGTTTGGCCGAGTCTTGGAGAGCCAGGTACGGTGGTGGTGGTTGTGGTGGTGGTGACGGTGATGGTTCGTTTGATGGCAAATAGGTCAGACCCATTGAGGTCCTGGATAGACGGCGGGACAACAGGACGGCCGTCACGTCGCCGATCCCTCTCATGCTGTCTGTCTCTTTCACCCTGTTCCCCCTTTTCCCTACTTCTTCTAGAACTCTTTGAAATGCCCCTCTCTCTACTGCTTGACCGATGTCTTCCTGTCCTGTCCCTCTCCTTCTTTCTGGAGCTTGAATCTTGGTCTCTTGCATCTCTTCTACGGCTACTAGTCTGATTTTGCTCTCTCTCTCTATCCCTGTCTCTCTCCCTCCCTCTGTCTCTCTCCCTTTCTCGCTCTCTATTTCTGTCCTTGTCTCTGTCTTTACCTCGTTCCCTCTCTCTGTGCCTTTCTTCAGATAAACTTGAAAAAGAGCGTGCAGTGTTGCCCCCTTTTCCTGACGAGTTGCAGGATCGCGAGGCCTCTGGGCTGCTGTGCCGTTTTTTCTTCCTCTTTCGGCTACTGCTCCTGCTGCTCCTCCTTTCTTTCATTACTTTGTCAGTTTTGTGCCCTCGCTCTTTTTCTTTGCTCCTCTCCCGACCACTCTCTTTGTCCTTCTTTCTCTTCTTTCTTTTCTCTTCCCTCTCCCCAGCCTTGCTATCCTTGCATTTCTGCCGGTCATGATCCTTGGAACTCTTTGAGGACTTGCAGTTCTTGCTGCCTTGCTCTGTGGGAGGGGTAAGAGGGGAAGAAGGTGTAGAAGCTGGAAGATGGGAGGGAGGAGGCAGTGTCTGTGGAGAGAGGGGCGAAGATGCAGGAAAAGAGAGATATCTTTCCTTCCGCCTACTGACCAGCTTCCTTCTCAGATCCTCCACTCCAACCACTGGCTCATTCTCAGGCTCCCTGTCCACATCCCAGCTAGCCTCTTCTCGTACTGACACAAAGCCATCCCCATCCAGCACCCGCAGGATGCGCTCTGGCTTTGAACTAAAGAATGAGACATTAGGAGAATTCAGGATTTCTGCAGATGGTCTTTTGTTTCTATCTCTGTCAGTTGCCCCAACTATCTCCCCCTCTTCTATTTCTGAGTGATCTGAATCGGCACTCTCCCTATGTGCCCCAGCTTTGCTACAGTCTACTCTCCTCCTAAGAGGGAGTTGGCTAGTCAAACAGGGGCTTGGCAGATCGGTAAAGGTGTCAGTGGAATCCGGAGGTTCTTCCTCTTTATCTTCATGCACTGCTTTCTCAGCATTTCTCTTTAACGCCCTTACTTTGCCACTCTCATCATCAGCAACTGATGCTGGTGAACCAGTGGGGTCAAATGGGTCATATTTCTCCCCTTCACCCTCCTCCCCCTTTACCCTGCCCTCCTTATCTGCCTCAGTTGGGTGGAAAGGATCATACATGTCTCTTGTCCTGTTCTCTTCCTCAAAATCAACACATGGTGCAGAGAGTGAATCCAGGGAGATGGTGGCTGCAGTTGTGGAAAGAGTTCGTGTGGTTAGAGGCAGTGAGGCTGAAGTAGAGGACACTTCTGTGTGACCTTTTACATGGTTCTGATAAAACGACGAGTTGGCACAAACAGACGAGGATGTGGACAAAGGTGAAGATGGACCAGATGAAGGAGAAGATGGAGACAACAGTGGTGAGCAGGTAGTGGGGCTCCTGGCAATTTCTCTAACTCCACTTGGGGATGAAGAGGCAGCAGGCCTCCTTTTAAAGCCTGATGCTGAAGCCAAGTCCATGGGCCAGGAAAACTGATGATGCAATATTTAGACAGGGGGAACCCAGAAGTTTGGAGCAACGAGCAAGACCACGTCAGATAAACAGAATCCAGGAGAAAACCTAGTAGAAAAGAAAGGACAAATTTATCTGCAGTGAAAATCTAACTGGAAATAAACTACAACTGTAGCCTTTGGACAATGTAAAATTGCAAGGATATAAGCTGGTAAATTTCCCATACACTGTAGAAGGAAACAAATGTCACATTAACATAATTCTTCTCTTTGTCAGAGCAGCCAGCTCCTGGTGAAATAACACACCCACACTGAGCAGAGTATCTAACAGATGTCTATACTCAAACATTGTCAGTCTGTAACAGTTGTTGCACCAAGTTCTACTGTTACCAGTGGAATGCAGTACACATCTAGGTGACATTAGTAAATCAGTAAATCATGTTTTCATATATAGCACATTTACATTAAATAGTATATTTATTCTGAAACTGATTTGTTTCTACATTCTCGAACTTCCAAATGCCACTACAAATAAAGGTTTCCCTTACAAGGAAGCACAATACACAAAATACAAAATTGTGGAATAAAATGAATAGTTGAATAACAGGTATGGAGTCAAGTCATTAGCTAAGCTTTCAAGACAGTGTGACTGCAGGAAAAAACTAAAGTACAACAACTAGAGAGAAATCTCTTGTCGCCTTACACATGCATCATAGGAGGAACAGGAGGCATTTTCTACAGATGTGATCTGGCTTTACTGATTTATACTGGTTTTTAAAATGCTAAAGTTTCAGTGTGCTAGACGAGAAACATGTGGAAGTGGTACAGTCACGAACATCTTTCTAATGACCTTTGACAGGCGGTTTGTATTTGTTGTCTATGACTGGCAACGCAGAATGGCGCTCGGTAAAGTAACGCATGTGGTGCTGGGATTTAATAATGACGTATTTTATTCTATATACACTTCACTGACTCATGTCATATGTTTTCTGGCAGTCAGTGATGGTTGGTGTTTGAAAAAAAAGTTTTCTTTACGTGACGAAGACTTTGCTTTAACTTATTAGTTCACTGACGTTACCGGTTGTCTTTGCTAAGGCCAGTGTTACTTAGCCCTAATGTCGACGCCTTTACGCTAACGACGCTGCTTACTAAGCCGACATTTTCGAAGCTAAAGATTTCTAGGTATGAATGTTTGTAAAACTAATTTTCACTGGCCATTTCACATAATTTATTGAAAAGATAAACACAACCTCTATTAGCATGTACCGGCATCAGGTATTCAGCGAGCTAACTTAGCTCCCAGTAGCTAACTAGCTAGCCACAGGGAACAAGAGGACATATGTGCTAATGACTTACCTTCAGTGCGCTAATCTGCAGTCGGAGGTCAAAGCCTTCGTCGTACTTTCAGTACTACGTCTTGTAAGACATTCGATTTAGCGCTAAAATATAGCATCACCTCTTTATTGTCGTTTTTAAGGCGCTATAGCAGAACCGTTCCATCAATCGCCGCCATCTTCCTTATCCCAAACCGGACGAGAAAGAATGATGGGAAACGGAGTCCCTACTTTCAGAGTCTTCCTACTGAGCCGCTGAAGGCTTCAGATTATTTGCGTACAAATGTTTATGAGTATGCTAAGCCTTTGCATACAGGTCTGACTTGCATTTACACTCAAACTCGTCTGCTAAGAAGTACGATGTTCCTATACAACCAAACTACACATGCAGCTGTGTATGAAATATCAGTTTTACAGAAACTGTACTTAAGTAAAAGACTGCTTAATAGTAAGAGTCTAAGAATAAAATATGAGCATAATATAAGCATTTTTCTGTTTGTCATTTGCACCGAATTTAATCCAGGTAAAAACTGTGCACGGTCGTGCGGTAACCCCAGTGGTTCTTTGATGTGTGAACCAGCAGGGACGAGCTGTCTCAGTTGTGGGCGCAGTAGCACCAAGAACTCGCACAGCGCTGATCCACATCTCCACCTTTCTGCGCGTATGACACAGTGAGAGGGAGGTGGAGGCAACGCCGGGGAAACGTTTGGAGCCTTCGTCGTTAAATTGTTTGGTCGACGTTGACACCACGTTCAATGATCCTTTATGAAGTCGGTTAATCCGGGGGTTAGACGTCAGTCGACAGGCCAAACTCAGCACAACACGCCAAAGTGTCAGCTTACTGCTCAGACTGAGAACTGCTAATGTGTCAAATAAGTCTTTAAATACGAGAATGATTTAATAAGTCTTTAAATAAGAGGATCTAACGATTTAATGAACCGATTCCTGTGCGGTCTGTGATTCGCTGTCATAAAACAAAAAGAAAAAAGTGTCTTTTTAATAAAATATGTAAAGTGAATGATTGTAACGTCTAACGCAACTTTGACTAGAAATGTACTGGATGTATGGCGTAGCCATAATTAAATGTATTAAAGTATAGTACTGATGAGTGAAAAATGTAAACGGACCCTTTGCCTCTGTGTTTTTTTTTTTAACAACTAAACTTTTTTCTTTATTAATAAAGAAACATACATAGTTTCATGTATATCAATGTAACATATTTTCTCAGCATAGATAACAAAAACAAATAGATTTCAACATTCAAATAAAATGAAAAAAAATTTGCAAGAAACAAAGACTTTATATTTATTTAAATTGCCTCTGTGTTTGTGTGTGTGATGTATGTTGTTTTGTGACGCAGCGAGCGGTTGAATGTGTTGATTGGCTGGCAGGTCCGTTGGATTTCGTTCCACGAGCGGATTGGTTGCAATTCTCCACCTGAAGGTTTTGAAATCCAAATGGGTGCCGGGAAGAGGGAAGTCGCATTTGTGTTGCGTACCGGTTTCCTCTAGGCTGGGGCGTAACAATTCTCAGTATTTTTATTGTGGACATCTAAATTAATGTTGCAGATACCTGAAACTAAAAGCCCAATACACATGAAACCACTTGCCATGGAAGAATTTTGATATAGATATCTTTAGGAAGAATGTTTTTATGGAAATTTGAAACTAGGAAGAACTTAATTATGAATACCTTTAACAGACGTAGTTTACCATGAACAACTTCTACTTCTTTAGGAGTTATAGTCTTAAAGTTTGTCTTGGCTACTGAAATCAAATTTTTGGAACTCCTGAAATGCAGTCTTTGCTAATAAAACTGTAATTGTGGATATCTTTGATCTTTCTGAGTAGTCACATTTAACTAAAAGAAATACTTTTATAAACGTCTAAAATGTAACATAGATATGTTGTTCCATTTAATGTAAAACTATTTTCTATTGTATTACTATTTTTTTATTCTTAGACTGTTACTATTAAATTAGGTGAGAAATATGTTAGATGGGAGTCAATTGAGATGTAAGACAGACAATGAGCAGTTTTCTTCTCATGAAAAACAAAACATTATATGAACATGAACATTATAAATGTTATTAGAAATTGCAGGCCTGCCACATTAAAGTACATTAGTTTAGGCGTACCTAATAAATTGGGATGTGTACTGTGAGCTAAAATAAATTTTGCACCAAAGTGTGTTCCTACTCTCTGATACATCTGAACAGTCCTGGTTTTTGAAAGAGTGCCCCCATGTTGGGAGAGGTTTTTTCTTCTTCTTTTGGCTTATCACATAACGTCAAAGTCACCACAGTGGAATCATTGGTCTGCATTTTGATTTAGCACATTTGCACACCAGGATCCTTCCCTCAAGCATCCCTCCTGTACTTTTTTTGGCCACTGTACCAACTCAGCTAACCTGGCAACACCTTGTTGGAAGAAAAGAGTCTGATGTTTCTATCAAATATGTCCAAGGCACTAAACCTTCCTCCTGCTCTCTTTTAGGATGATGCAGGTCAGTAAAAAAAAGTCCTTGTTTTCCTACAAACTGATGCAGGTCAGTAAAAAAAGTCCTTGTTTGCCTACAAACTGTTTCCTTAATGGCACAGGGATGAGTCAAGTACTAGTGCTGTACTCTCAATTCAAAGCCCTTTCTCCTCCTGTGCTTTGGTCACCCAACTGTTTTGTTGTCTATTATGTTGTCTTTACAAGCCTCTGTAGGTCTAAATACTTGGTGATGGTATCATGTTCACCAGTAATCAAACTGTGGCAACCAACATCCTGTATACGTTGTATATTTGACAGGGGGACAGTCTCTGATTGTGTCTCTCCAAAGCAATATTAATTATTTTCACGTCAGATATTAGGAGAATGTGAACATGGAAAATTGTATCTGGATGTCAAACTGTAGAAAAACAACAACATCATGTGTCCATAAGGTCAAGTGTCCAGCGATGGGTCTGAAAACCTTTAAATACATTTACACAAATGTATTTTGGTGTAATGCTATACAAATACACAATAACAGAAAATTTACTTGTTCCACATTCCTCATCTGGGGATATTAACAGCTCTCTGACCCAAAAAAAAACAAAAAAACAAAAACAAATGATGTTTCTAATTTCAAAATGTGCTGAATAGGTTTTCACCTATATTTAAAGGCAGCACATTTTAGATCTGCAGCTCACACAAGATCTTCGAAGGGTTAATCAAAGCAACATAAATATTTCACTAACTTTTTTACTAGATATTTAATGCACAAAAGTCCATTTAAAGAAACGTTACAAAATCGCTGAGTTCACATTAATATGAACTCAGATAAAAATGTCACCCAATGACCGCCCAACACATGCTCACCAGTTAGTAGGTGACCTTCCAAACCATAACTCTACTGACATTGACCAACAAGTTGCCACTAAATGACGTGAAAATACTCACACGTGCTGTACAACACAAAGATCTGCCATCTTTTCCTTTTGCTTTATTTGTTTGCATTAATTCATTTTTTGTTGCTTTTGATGTTTGTTCATTTGCGTCCCCCTTTTTAGTGGAGTTGAGCGTCATTTTCTTGACTGCAGGGCTTCATGGTCCAGACAGTGTTTTATAAAACGTGCTTGATCAGGGACGAGGTCGGGCGTTGGTTTCCCGGGTTCTGTGGAAGAGCCGACGGGCTCCTTGGCACCTACAAGGTAACCATGCCCTCCTGTGCGTGCAGGCAGGTGAAGCGGAACTTTTCGTTGACTGTCTGAAGCCTTGCAGAGTTCCCTCTCAATGTACGACAGGATTTCATCTTCCATCTCAGCAGGCTGATCGGAGCTCCTCACTGCAGCCTCATGTTTGTCCCTTTTGATCTTTTCAGCCATCAAAATGCTGTTGTCCTCTCGGCACTTGATTCTGTCCTCTCTGGCCTTCTGAGCCTTTTGGATTTGTTTTTGGTGAAACAGCCTGTTAGATTCTTTCTGGGCCTCAAACCAGTCCAGGCTGCTCTTCTGCTCAGCCTGCTCCTTCAGTATTTTCTCCTGTATCGTCCTTTCTCTGTGAGCAGCTATAGACTTGACCATAGCAGCCCTCTTCTCCTCTTTGTCCTTCTGCTGCTTTGCCAGTGCAGCATCGTGTTTCACCAGTGTCTGGAATAAAGTCTGTTCTTCCTTTCGAGCTGTAGCAGTTGCCTGCTCCTTGAGTTTGACGGCCAATTTGTCGCTCACATTTTCTATCAGCAGCTGGTGATTCCGGAACTTCTCTGCTTGCTCCTTTCGCTTTTGCTGAATTTTATCTTCTAAATAAAGCTCTACTCGCTTCCGTTTTTCTTCTTCTACGTCCAGTTTATGTGCCTCCATCTCCCTCTGAAGCTTTCCGCAGGAAATATGCTCCTGTAGATTTTTGGAACATTTTTTCTTTGACTCTGCTTGTAGTTGTGCCTGATTCCTGAGCTCCTCCTGTACCTGCAGTTCAGCAAGGCGCCGGTTTCTTTCTCCCTCCTCCTTCTCCTGCCGCATCTGTTTCTCTCTCTGCTGTTGCTTCTCCCTCATTTGTTCGACCCAGTAAGTGGCCAGAGCCTGGCTGGAAAGCTGTTTCACATTAGCTTTCTCCTGCTTCTGTTTCACAGCTTCTGCCTGTACAGACCTCATCTCCTCCTCATATTGTCTCTTTTGTTCATCGGCAACTTTCTGCTTTTCTTCCTTGAGTTGGATCAGGGCCTCGTTCTCGTCCTGCACAGATGTCATTTGGAGCATCCTGTTGATTTGTCTGACACGGTGGTCCTGTTGCAAAGCCTCATATTTAGCTCTTTCAATCATATTCTGTCTTTCTTGTTTCTTCGTTTCGGCCTCTTCTGCGGCACTCTTATTCAGATAGTCCTCATGTGCTTCCCGCCTTCGCTTTGTTTCTAGATGCATTTTCCCCATTAAGGCTTTGTTGAGTTTGAGTTTTGCCCTGGAAAACTGCAGCTGAGCGTTTCTGTCTACAACTTCCTGTCTGGTGTAAACTTTGGGCTTTGGCTTGTTAAGTACAGAGTGGATTCTGTCCCATTCAGCCTTGGACAAAGTTACTTCTTGAATTTGAGCCATTTTTGACAACTGACCTGACCTTTTGATACAATGTGATACGACGTCTGCTCTGAGCTGATATGAGTCTAAGTTGTCAACCCAGGCCAGTGGTGGCATGAATGACGACGTTAACATAAAACATCATAGACTTTAAAGTCACACTTTGATATCTGTTCTGTTACTGTTGCTATCCTACAATGTTGTGGCAAAATACATTTTATGAAAACATTTACAATTAACAACAATAAACAATTAACAATTAAAAAAGAATAACACACTTATGAAATATTATGTTTCAGTGCTCATTGTGCAGTTCAGTGAAAATACACTACCTACCTTTAAATAACTCACCCATATGAGTAAAATCATTTAAATTTGTATTTTTGCTGTCATTGAACTGATCAGACTTTTCAAACTATAGTCACAAATTATATTTATATATCACAAAAAATATTTTTCAAATTATAGTCACAATGCCTAGTCACAAAGACTACTGGAAGGGTCATGGGAGAGTGCCCATCCAGTCTACTTTTGTTTTGTAGACTTGGAGAAGGCTTATGACGGTTCCTTGGAGGGTTGTTTGTTGGGCAAGCCGTTACTTGGTAATAGCTCATACACGGTCCCAGTTGGTGTTGGGCTCTGTCAGGGTTGCCCTTTGTCACCGATCCTGTTTGTAATTTTCCTGGGCAGAATTTCTAGGCGCAGCCAGGGAAGGAGAGTGTCCAGTTTGGGGACCTCAGAATCTATTCTCTGCTTTTTGCAAATCATGTGGTTCTGTTGCCTTCATCAGACCATGACCTTCAGCTTGTACTGGGAGGGTTTGCAGCCGAGTGTGAAGGTGAGCGCTGAACCAGCAGGGAACAGTGGGGCAGGCTGGGTTTACTGGTTTGTGAACAGGTGAAACTAATTAGGACTAAAGAGGTGAGTAAGGAACACAAAAAGACTAAAAGACCAACAGGAAGTGGGTCTGAGGACCGTGAACAGGAAGTAAAGTTAGTGTGACAAAGAAACTCTAAGACTCTGTCTTAATTAAGGCACATGTTCTAAGTTTTTGCTTATTCAAATTGGAATTATCCAAGTGAATTTTTTAAACATACGCTTCCTCACATGCTGCTTTTCTAAAAAAAGAATGCATAAATTCTGCCCATAAAACCGACATATGTGTGTCCAACATAAGAAGTTTCTGTTACAAATCACCACTCCAACAAACTGCCCATCTTCCTTCACATTGCTCCCACCTCATATCTCCTGTGGCTGCTGCAGTTGGGGCAAACTTGTATACTCTAAGAAGTACTTCATGGCTCCATTTGGAGCTTGCTCACATTCTTTATAGATCCTAAATGAAAATGGTAATGGTGCAGCGTAATGTGCAATGTCTACCACGGTCTCCTTGAAGCGATCGCCCTGTCAGCAGACATGTAGAAAAATGTTCCTCATCTGTTTTTCAAACAGCTGGAGTTGATCTTTATTTCTCTGTGGTGTGTCTTCCGATGATGTGTAGCTCTGTTCCCCTTCATAGCATCGCTTTCTGTGCTCTCTCACACGTAGACAAACAACATTACAGAAGCATCCAAATAATTCTCACATCTGACGCCTCTGACATGATTCACATTAGCAGCAGACTAGGGCACTAAAGAAAACCTGTGCAGTATGCATCTTAATCTAATTACTGTGACATCCAGCCCTCACTCACTGTGCTGCCCAGCTCTCTTGCTCCCTTCTCTGAAACGACTTTGCTTCACTCGTCTCACTTCACAACGTTCGGCACAGCCTTATCAAGTCACAATAAATAAGATTGTTACAAAATGTCCCAACCCAGCAGAAATTGCCGCTCTTTTCTGATCGCCCAGAACCCTTTCACAAGCTAATATGTCTCAGTACCTCTCCACTACACACCCTGTTTACAGGAAACAAGACTGAACGCAACTCATTTATTTTTCAAACTGCTAAACTTAGAACCACTGTGAGCTACATGCATCATTGCTGTGCTCTGGTACTTCAGAGGAGTATTATTCATGTTTGTTTTGCTCTTAATCCACAATTGATCACAGGTTTTGTTGAGATCGCAAGTCTCTAGAATCAGTGTTTTTTTATTATATCACAAAATGTTTGTAAATTACTTACATCTGTAGTGTCTTAGTCCTTTATATTTCATATCCTATTTTAAAATCAAGTTGACACATATGCAATGTCTTATATTTGTTAGAGGGCTAAAGGTGATCTACTCAAACAGATGGAGAGTTAGAGGGGAGGCCATGCCCTGCCCCAGCAAAGTCTCAACATCAACTTTCTCTCGGTTCCCAACACATTGGAATTCACCCTATAAAAAGGCGCAGTCAGGGTCAGACGTCTTCATAGACAGTTGGATTTTTGCAAACCAGTGAAAGTTTGCATCCGCTTACTTTAAAACAGCAAAGTTAAGAGAGTCAAACAGAGAAATTCTTTCAACATAGTATTTAAAGCACATTTAGATAGTATAAATGAAAAAAAAAAAGAAGCAGAGTAACATGAATAGAAAGTGCTATATAAGTGTAGACGATTTCGTGTGAAGGGGCAAACTTAACCACAAACATATACACATTTGTACTACATAGTACAACTACTACTACTCTTTCGGCTTTTCCCATCAGGGGTCGCCACAGCGAATCATCCTTTTCCACTTCACTCTATCCTGGGTATCTTCCTCTCTGACACCAGCTAACCTCATGTCCTCTGTTAGGACATCCATATATCTCCTCCTTGGTCGTCCTATCGCCCTCTTGCCTGGCAGCTCCATCTCCAACATCCTTCTACCAATATAATCATTATCCCTCCTCTGCACATGTCCAAACCATCTCAATCTGGCCTCTCTGACTTTGTTGCTAACACAGGCAACATGTGCTGTCCCTCTGATGAACTCGTTCCTTATTCTGTCCAACCTTGTGACTCCTAAGGAGAACCTCAACATCTTCATCTCTGCTGCTTCCATCTCTGCCTCTTGTCTCTTTCTCACTGCTACTGTCTCTAACCCATAGAGCAGAGCTGGTCTCACCACTGTCCTGTACACCTTTCCTTTGAGTCTTGCTGACACTCTTCTGTCACACAACACTCCTGACACTTTCCTCCACCCACTCCAACCCGCCTGCACTCGCCTCTTCACTTCTTTTCCACACTCCCCATCACACTGAACTGTTGACCCCAAGTACTTAAACTCCTGCACCTTCTTCACCTCAGCCCCCTGTAACCTCACGCTTCTACCTGGCTCCCTCTCGTTTACACACATGTATTCTGTCTTGCTACGACTGACTTTCATACCTCTTCTTTCCAGAGCAAACCTCCACCTCTCCAGCTGTTCCTCAACCTGCTCTCTACTCTCACTGCAAATCACAATGTCATCTGCAAACATCATTGTCCAGGGAGATTTGTGTCTGACCTCATCTGTCAACCTGTCCATCAACATAGCAAACAAGAAGGGACTCAAAGCCGATCCTTGGTGTAGTCCCACCCCCACCTTGAACTCCTCTGTCTGACCTACGGCACATCTCACCACCGTCATGCTTCTCTCATACATGTCCTGAACTACTCTGACGTACTTCTCTGCCACTCCTGACATCCTCATACAGTACCACAGCTCCTGCCTCGGCACCCTGTCATACGCCTTCTCTAAATCCACAAAGACACAATGCAGCTCCTTCTGACCATCTCTGTACCTTTCCATCAACAATCTCAAAGCAAAAATGTCGTCAGTGGTGCTCTTACGGGGCATGAAACCATACTGCTGCTCACAAATCTCCACCTCCTTCCTAAGCCTGGCTTCCACTACTCTTTCCCACAGCTTCATTGTGTGGCTCATCAGCTTTATCCCTCGGTAGTTGCTACAGTTCTGCGTGTCACCCTTGTTCTTAAAGATCGGCACCAGAACACTTCTCCTCCATTCCTCAGGCATCTTTTCACTCTCTAAAATCCTGTTAAACAGACTTGTCAGAAACTTCACTGCTGTCTCTCCTAGGCACTTCCACACCTCCACAGGTACGTCATCAGGACCAACAGCCTTTCCGCTCTTCATCCTTTTCAGAGCCTTCCTCTCCTCATCCTTTCTAATCTCTGCTATTTCCTGCTCCACAACATCCACATCTTCCTCCCTTCTTTCCCTGTCATTTTCCTCATTCATCAGTTCCTCAAAATACTCCTTCCATCTTCTCTGCACACTCTCCTGGCTTGTTAGCACCTTTCCATCTCTGTCTTTAATCACCCTTATCTGTTGCACATCTTTCCCATCCTTATCTCTCTGTCTGGCTATCCTGTACAAGTCCTTCTCTCCTTCCTTCGTGTCTAACCTGTCATACAGCTCATCGTAAGCTTTCTGTTTGGCCTTTGCCACCTCCCTCTTCACTCTGCGCTGCGCTTCCTTGTACTCCTGTCTACTTTCCTCAGTCCTTTCTACATCCCACTTCCTTTTAGCTAACCTCTTCCTCTGGATGCAGTCCTGTACTTCCTCATTCCACCACCAAGTGTCTTTATCATCTTTCCTCTTTCCAGATGACACACCAAGCACCTTCCTACCTGTTTCCCTGATTACCTCTGCTGTAGTTTCCCAGTCATCTGGAAGCTCCTCCTGACCACCCAAAGCCTGTCTTAAATTCTGCCTGAATTCCTCACAAGTTTCTTCATTCTTTAGCTTCCACCACTTGGTCTTCTTTTCTGACTTTCCTCTCTTCTTCTTCCTGACCACCAGAGTCATCTTACACACCACCATGCGGTGCTGTCTGGCTACACTCTCGCCTACCACCACTTTACAGTCACTAACCTCTCTTAAATGACCTTTTCTACATAGGATGTAGTCCACCTGTGTGCTCCTACCTCCACTCTTGTATGTCACTCTGTGTTCCTCTCTCTTATCTGGAAGTAAGTGTTGACTACAGCCATTTCCATCCTCTTAGCAAAGTCCACTACCATCTGTCCATCACCTCCTCATCACCTCTGTTCCCCTCACCAACATGCCCATTGAAGTCTGCTCCAACAACTAGTCTCTCTTCTCTGGGGATACTCTCTACAACCTCATCAAACTCACTCCAGAATCTCTCCTTCTCTTCCAACTCACAGCCAACTTGTGGAGCATACCCACTGACTACGTTCACCATCACCCCTTCGATTTCTAGCTTTAGGCTCATCACCCTGTCTGAAACTCTTTTCACCTCTAGAACATTGTTCACAAACTCTCCCTTCAGGATCACTCCTACTCCGTTTCTCTTCCTATCCACACCATTGTAGAACAGTTTGTATCCTCCTCCAATACTACGTGCTTTGCTACCCTTCCACCTCGTCTCCTGCACACACAGTACATCTACCTTCCTTCTCTCCATCACATCTGCCAGCTCTCTACCTTTCCCTGTCATTGTTCCAACATTAAGAGTTCCTACTCTCAGATCTAAGCTCCTGCCTTTACCCTTCTCTCTCTGACCACGAACCCTTCTGCCTCCTCTCCTTCTTCGACCAACAGTAGTCCAATTTCCACTGGCACCCTGTAGGTTAACAGCACAGCGGTCGAGGCCCGGGTCAACAACGACCGATCCGGTATGAAAGTGGTATGGATGACTCGCATGGTTGTACTTTTACGCCGGATGCCCTTGCTGAGGCAACCCTCTCTATTTATCCGGGCTTGGGACCGGCGCAGAAGTTACTGGCTTGCAACCCCTGTGGCTAGATTGTACTACATAGTACAAATGTCCTCTTATTATCAGAAGTAAAAAATAAAGTCTAAACTATTTGCCAGTTTTTTAAATTAATACTGTGATGTTGATAAATCCTTTAAATCTTTTTTTTCTATTCTAAATGTCAACATAACATAGATGTTGAAAATAGTGTCTTTTTGCCATTTACGAACAAAAAAAAAAAAATGAAATCCAGACACTTCTGGCGTGAACCTTTTAGAACAAGGCACCACAATTAAGGTGGCCCAAATAAGAAAGCAATTACAACGCACAGTACTTTTATTCTTAACAGTGTGCTGTTAAAAGAATATGTACTGAAACATGCTATAAATATGCTCATGTCCCAACTTGAAATGTCTATCTGGCATCAAATTCAGAAATTAAACATATTTTCAATATCTAAGGCTTTGTACTATTTATAAACATACTGTAGGTTTTAAATGGTTTGCAAATTATTGGATCCATTTTATTTATATATTTAACAGTGTCGCCATTTTTGTGAAACAGCGTTGTATTTAGTTTGGGAAAGTATTTTTATGTCATGTTTTCTACCAATAATGTCATAAAAAACAAATTAGAAGCAAAAACCAAAACTTGAGATTATTCTTAATATAAATTGGTTTTATTTCAAAAGTGATTACGCAAATCAAGTGATACATTCATAAAACATTAAATAGCATAATAATCATAACAGAAATAGATTTAATCTCCACAGGCTTTACACCATGGGCTGAGACAAAAAAAAAGAACTTGTACAACTAAGACATCATGATGCCAAAAGAACTTGGGCTTCAGCTACCATCAGATTTTCGATAGAGAACAGGGCCTTTGTTGGCCCAAGATATACACGCACATTTGTTATCAATGTAACAGAGCTTCTATCATCCAGCATAATTACACCAACCAACCCATAAACAACTAATTTGACTCTTTTCTGTAGTCAAACTGCACTGTGGCAATGAACATACACACAAGTCGCTGTGTGCACATAAAAATCAAACGTAGACAAGGGGATCCGATTCACCTGACATCTGAGTCATGAGGATTGATTCTAAACCTGGAGAAAACCACTGTAACACCTTCCCTCAAAGATCTAGGCTGTAACATTAGTTGTGAAATGAAGACATTTTTATTCCAAAGAGTCGGCCTGTTTCCCACTGACTTAGTGCTTATCTTCTGCAAAGCATTGACACCTATTACACATAAAAAGGGAAATATCTCGTGCAGCATTTGTGCGTTACATCCATCCAGTAAACGACTGACTGGCGAATGTCTGTGTAAATTTGTCAGTGAAAATGACTGTGAATTACTTTATATACAGTACCAAAAATAGGTTCCTAGTACCCATTAGGAATAATGTGCACTAAAAACATTCTATTGCTCTTCTTTAACTGCAGTTTTAATATTCATGTCATTTTAGCTTCAGCTGAATAGATATAATTCAAATAGCACAGCAATGTGCTAACACAAATATAGCACAACAAAGAAATACAACAGTGTCTAATAAATTTAAAAACGTATTTTTACTCACTGGCATTATAGGCTATAAAACAAAAAGATATGTAAAGTATACATACAAAAACAGAAACTGATGTCCATTTTGTGCACATTCAGTACCGTGTGACATCATTGGAGTTAATTTAAAAATAAAACTGGCAAGTTCTTCGGCATCCATCCAAGGCTCCCCACCAACACAGACAGAACAAGTGAAGAATACAGTCAAGTTTCCCCCAAAACACTTAGACCCTGTTTAGACTTGGTTTTAATATGCACGAATGCGTTTACACTATAAAATCCATGTGTCACATACATCCCAGACCACCTTGGCAAGTGGTCTGAATGACTGAATCACCATTCGTCTTGATGGCGGTTTATGTTTTGTGTGTGTGTGTGTGTGTGTGTGTGAGAAAGCATGTTTTTATAGCTGTCTCTAAACAAAATTTGTTTCAGTACCGTTGTTGTGAGGACATTTTGGTGTTGTGAGGACATTTTAGCTGGTCCACACAACTTCAAAAGGCTTTTAGGGTCAAGGTAACAATTAGGTTTTGATTATGGTTAGGCATTCAATTCTGATGGTTAGGGTTAGGGTAAGGGGATAGGGATTGTATTATGTCAAGGAGTGTCCTCACAAGCATAGAAAGACAAACTTGTGTACACAGGTTTATACACAGGTTATATGTATAAAGACATACCC
Organism: Channa striata; assembly: GCA_033026295.1. Lineage (NCBI taxonomy): Eukaryota > Metazoa > Chordata > Actinopteri > Anabantiformes > Channidae > Channa > Channa striata. The sequence continues at coordinate 2,302,290 of CM065180.1, read as the reverse complement.
ATACCCACAGACACACACACGTCTCTACAGTATTACACTCATTGACATAATGCATCTCTAGCCCCTGACCCTAACCAAAACCTAATTCTAACCCTGACTCTAAAACCCAATCCCTTTTTGAGGGTCAAATATTGTGAGAACCAGCCAAAATGTCCTCACTTCACAAAAACGTCCTCAATCTGTTGGTTAAAACATACTTTGGTCCTCACCGAGTGTGCCACACAGTCACACACAGTACTGTCCATTTGTGATGCGATCACCTGAAAGACATTTTATAACCAAGTTTACATAGGGTCACAGGTAGAAGATGGAGAGATGCTGCATTTGAAGTGTTGACTTGTGTAACGAAAACATTTCAGAGCACAGCTCTGATTCTTTAAAGCTACTGCTGAAAGAAACACAAACACGCAATAAATATTAAAATATTACTTTGTGAGGCCTAGCTTTGCTGTGGTTTGTATGGTACGATGTTCAGTGGTACTACTACCTGGGGTGATGACATCACCAGCATCAATGCCTTTAACCAATCACCTGGTGAATACTCACCTCCTGCTGATGAGAGGCAAACAACAAACACTCAGCTCTAAAGAACTGTCCTGACCTTACATTCAGCTAAAATTATGTGCTACACTGTAGCTTTACAAGGTTACAAAGTTAACACATAAACCAGTGTCCTAGTTCTATTCTATTTACTGAATCATTTGGCTTTCCAGATGAGTCTTTTTTTCTTAGAATAAGAAAATATGCAATAATTCTGCTGAACTGTTTAAATAGAGTGTAGATGATAATGTATATAACTAGTATGGAGTACAGAACTAGGACACAGAGCAGTGCGGAAATCTTTATTCTTTGCTACTCTGTCAGGGAACAACCAGACGCATTGTCTTTGGAAACAGGGTCCTTCTCAAACCACAGCTCATCCAACTGTTCTACTCGAGGGCATTTGGCACGGATTATTGTGGACCGCAGACTTTTTGTCCTCAGTGCTAATTACTACAATCAGAAGTGAACTGTTTGTTGTGTGGATAGTTCTGTGACAGATAAAAGCCAAATACACAACAGCCCTAGTTAGAATCTCCATGGTACAAACAGCAACGAGTGTGACCGGAATGTGACGGGGTATTATAGGCATGATGAGGGTTGACGGTGGAAAAACCGGGGTTGTTTGGGACAAACAGCATAAAACCTATAAACCTGTATTGAAATAAGGATGGAAACCTAAACCCTTTGTTTTCATCAATAACCAAACACTCTAAATCTTAAACAAGTTCCCACTTTTTTCTCTCTTTCCTTCTGTAACTCAGGCTCCCCAGGAGACAGGACCTGAGAGGGTCTCAGAAGACCAGCTGAACAAAGTGAGGTACCTCCTGCTTTAGACCAGTCCAGCGTCCTTGGCCATTTTGTAAAATGCTCCTTTTTGAGTGATGAGATTAGAAGGGGAGTCAAACTCTGCTATCTCTCCTTTGTCCAATACCAGGACCCTGAAGGAAACAGAAAACACTTCATATTCTGTACAAGTAGCAGAACAAACTAGCAGTAAAGCTTGTACTACTAGTACAAAGTGTTCAAATCTGCCTCAGGCAGCTGTGTGTACCTGTGTGTCTGTGTGTCGTGTGGTGCATGGTACCTGGTGTAGTCCATAACTGTGTTAAGGCGATGAGCTATTGTCAGGACGGTGCAGTCCTCAAACTGAGAGCGGATGGTGGACTGTATCAGGTTGTCTGTCTCCATGTCCACAGCTGCTGTGGCCTCATCTAGAACCAGGATCTTAGTTTTTCTCAGCAGAGCTCTGGCCAGGCACAGCAGCTGCCGCTGACCCACGCTGGGGGGGTGAACACACACACAGCAGTGCTTAAACAAGCTGAAGGAAACACTCCAGCAAACGCTCCTTCCTAAACCGTACGTTCATATTTAAGGCAATTTTACCTGAGGTTCTCTCCTCCTTCACTACATTCATAGTTGAGTTTGTCAGGCAGGCTGGACACAAAGGTCTTAAGATGAGAGAACTCCAGAGCCCTCCATACATCTTCATCAGAGTAGCTGTCAAACGGATCCAGGTTCATTCGTAGAGAGCCTGAAAACACCACTGGGTCCTGAAGAGGTGGACAGTACATTGTTTTATGGGACTAATGGCTTTGTCTGGATTTCATAAATGATGGATAAGTTGTTTGTACCCTATTTCTGTATCCCTTCATTAGAAGGGTTCTGCTTAGGTAGCCTCAGAGGAACTAATCAAATGGATACGTCTGACATTTGTCCCTAGTGTTACAAAAACTACATGAGGCACACAAAATGAGACAGCACTTCATGTCAAAATACAGAATTTATATAACTAGAGCATAACAGTAGTTTCTTTAGTTTTTATATATCCATTTAATTTCTATGGAAGCCTGTTTCCACCATCGGGGCGAAAACATGATCCTGTATCTTAAAATAATGAGTTATTTTCTCAATATTTTGAGTTACTGAAAAAAACATAATGAGAAACTATCTCAAAATAATAATAAAGTATCTCATTATTCTGACTTTGTAAATTATTTTGAGATCCAGGATCAGGATTATTTGGCCCCTAGGGGTGAAAACAGGCTTCCATAAATTTCTATACCTGGGGGACCATTCAGGTCATTTCACGTTTTGTTCTTTAGCGTCCTCTCTGTACTGACCTGTGGGATAATGGTAATTCTGGAGCGGAGCTCATGGAGACCCAGCTTAGCAATGTCCACCCCATCAATGAAGATGTGGCCTTCAGCTCTCTCGATAATCCGGAACAGTCCCAGAGTTAGGGATGATTTTCCCGCTCCAGTGCGCCCCACAATGCCCACCTTTTGGAAAGATGTAGAGCAAATCTTACAAACTTTATACGCAGTCTCCAAAAGTATTGAAACGCCAAGGCCAATTAATTTACTCTTAAGCAAAAACAAAAGTGCTGAAACAGATTTACACAGATTTTAAACAGATTTATAATAAAGTAGTTGAAACTTTGCACTTTTCCTTTGAGTTGAAAGTATGTTTGAGATCATTGTCTTGCTGTGTTATAAAAGTGTATTAAATTCACTTTTTTAAAAAGAGCAGCTGGATGGTATACATGAATATGGTGCAGAACTGTGCAGGACCAAATCCTAGCCTACCCACCAGACGTGTCCGTAAGCGAGACACCCAGTGCTAGCGCCCCGGGGTGCGGTGGCTGCCCACTGCTCCCCCCAGAGAGATGGGTTAAATGCGGACAAATTTCATTGTAACATGTATGTGCAAATTTGTATGTGCTTAGTGATGAATGAAGGTCCGTCTTTGTTCTGCGGCTACCATCACGAGTTGTACGAGCAATAAAAACTAAAATCCAACAGCCTCCCCCTGTGGATGCTGTTGGTGAGGTCATTGAAAAATTTTTAGATTTCTCTTCACAGCTCACAATATTTCTGTCACTAGCTGCCTGTGACTATGCCCAGTGTTTTTAGCAATGGCTCTAACTCTTTTCCACTTTAATGCAGATTCAAAATAACTGCGTCACGCATAGACAGCTCTTTGGACTTCATGTTGATTCATCCTTAATAGCCAACATATGCTGTCTTCACAGAGCAAAGCCTAAACCAAGTTGTTTAAACCAGGGATGTCCAAAGTCCGGCCCGGGGGCCAAATGCGGCCCGTGGTCAAATTTCATCCGACTCCAAACGAGGAGTTGCGCATCAGATATTTCATCTCTGGCTGAAGAGTTCGGACAACGCTTTCGGATTTTGGAGCTATCAAGAAGGAGATCGCTGTTTTTCCGTGGACACTGATGATGTTCCAGACCATTTGCAGCTGGAGCCCATTGAGCTGCAGTGTGACGCCGAAAGCCGCAGTCGGCATCAGCAGTTTTCTCTCGCCAACTTTTACCGACAGCTGGATGAGGACAGGTTTCGAGAGATTCGAGCGTCTGCTAAGAAAATGCTGAGCTTGTTTGGGTCGACGTATTTGTGTGAGAAGACATTCTGAACTTAAATAAGAGCTGTGTGAGGACACGGCTGACGGACTCTCACCTGTGAGACACCTTGCGCATCAATACTGCTGCCTTTGAGCCAGACCTGGCCTTTGTGCTGCAGTCCAGATCTCATTAATGCAGGGAAGTCATTTGTCACTGAATTCATTTTTGTTAAGATCAAAATCGGTCATAAATTCAGACAAGTTGTCAGTTTTCACTCCAGAATAAACTTTTAAAAGTTCAATTAACATTTATATTTACTGATATGTCATATTTCAAATGAGCCCTGCAATCGTGGATATGTCTATTGTTTGCTAATTTCTCTGTTAGTTTATTCAAAAGTTCTGTGAACATTGAACAGCCATGGTGATATGTTTCAGGTTTCAAATGTAATTTGCACTCAACAGTACAATTACTTCTGTTTGGGAAAGTTAAGTGACTATTCAATTACATGTGATATGCATGTTCAAATGAACCAAAAGACATGCTTAAGATTGTTAAAATTAATATATATATATATATATATATATATATATATATATATATATATATATATATATATATATATATATATATATATATATATATATATATATATATATATATAGTGAACGTCAGCCAAGGTCGGCCCTCCCACATTTTACCCCATCAAATCTGGCCCCCTTTGCAAAAAGCCCCTGGTTTAAACAGTCAGTCTCATGACTGCATGACACTCCTCAGTGACAACAAACACCTGTCAGTCATTTGTTCCAATAATTTTTTAACAAATACATTTTGGTCATCTGATAGTGTAAATAACTAATAATAATAGTGTAAGTAACTTTAATTAATACTGAAATTCTTGAACTGTGGTATTCCTATTAATCTTTTGAACCAACACCCAAAAGTAATCTGTGACAGCAACTGCCTTACCCTTGCTTTTCTCACACACACACACACACACACACACACACACACACAGACACAGTAAGTCAACACCGATTTGATTCACATGCATGACACAGTACACACATTTTTCACAACAGTTCAACTGCAAACAAAATTTAGAGTGCTGTAAGTAAGGCTGACCTTCTCTCCTCCACTAATATTGATGCTGATGTTGCGAATGGCCAAGTCCAGATCTTGGCGGTAGCGCAGACTGAAGCCCCTGAGTTCTATGCAGCCTGCAGTAGGCCAGCCTGGGGGAGTACTGGAGGACTCGTGTCTCCACTCCGCCTGGAGGGTACAGATGAGCATATTTACATTTATAAATGATCCCAAAGCAGAGGATATTGGAACAGTATTTCATAAATACATTTCACAATACTGATGGACCGGTAGCAAGTAAGAGTATATGAAATTGTCTGACTCTAGCATTGAATTTGAGCTCAATAAATCAAGTATAAATCCAACATAAGTCCTTTAATGCAATTATCACTATGATATAGCACCAAGAGTAAATGTTGCCGTACATTTACCAGATTATTTTTCCTTCTTTACAGCATCGGGGGCTAAATCTGTTCCTTGAGAATTGCAACCCAGTTTGTTTTGAAACTGTCGCTGCACAGTCATTATCTTCCAAGTTTTTATTGACTGGACACAGCCTATACAGGTAAACGGCATTGGGATTTGCAGTAATGTTTGGAAAATAAGCTGTGCTGTGACTCTCAAGTACTGATGGTGAAATCTAGGCTTTATGAAGCACTGAACCACTTTGACACAATTGGCCTGTAAATGATGCACTGCTTCAAAGCATTTAATACAGTCAGAAGAGGGACATCTGCTGGCTGTCTTTGATAATGGCCGTTTGAGCGGATCCCCTGAGAAACCTCACTGCTTCGTGGTTGTAGTGGATCTCACCAATTTATATTTCTCTTAGTGTTTAGTAAATGTTATTTTGTCAAAGTTTCTTGTGTTTGTCTATAGATAATAAGGAGCTATGATGAGGCAAATATGATAAACAGTAAAATTGTATCGGTAGAGTGTTGATGCTGGGGCTTCTGCAACTTTTGTTTTTTTGCACAAAGGGGTCACATAATTTGAAGCACGATCGAGACACTACTCAGCGACACTTCCGCTTCAAAAGATCGATGCTGTGTTAAACACGAGGGTTCGAGCTAGAAATCTTTACTCTCAAGGACCAGAGATGGCCACTCCTAGTTTACACGGTGTACCATGTTAAGTGCAAGTTAGTCTGTGTTAGTCTGTGTACCTCTTTCTCTGTGTCGCAGTACTGTTTCACTCTCTCTACAGCCACAATGTTGGTCTCCATATCTGAGGACATCCTCACGAGCCAGGTTAAAGAGGCAGTCAGCTACATATGGGGCAGAGGACAACAAGAGGAGGGTGAGATCAAAACCTCCATCTTAGAGAGTGGAGGTGACTTTTTGATGCCACTGTAAAGGGTATGACCTGGAGCAGTTAACATGGCTGTTAGTAAGAGTGTGTACCTGAAGGGCATAGGAGATAGACAGGCCCATTATGCCTGGACTGAGGTTCTCTCTGGCTATGACGGCAAACAAAGCAGCAAAGGACACAATGCAGTTTCCTACAAATTCCAGGCGAATAGCTAGCCACCTACAAAAACACAACAGAGATCAACAGAATTACTACAATCTGTAGTATCATCTTGTCATCTACAAAGACAAAAGCAGCCCAGTTGTAAAAGTTGAACTGGAATGATCTAAGTCTAACCTGTTTGCTACAATGCCGGGATAATAAGCCTTCTGGTTGTGGTCCACCCGTTTGTCACTCTCGCAGATGAAGCGCTCCTGTTCACCAAAGGCTCGGATGACGGAGGTGCCGAGCAGTGTTTCACTGAAGTGGGTGTAGATGGGTGAACGGCTCACTGACTCCAGTCGCTTTAGCTGGCGAGATGTTGCCACATAAAACCTCTGGACAGAAAAAGGACAGACATATAGTGCAGCTACAATTAGTAGGAAAGTGACCATTTTCTACAGACCACAGAGTCGCAAGTTTAGGGCAATAAAATGCATAAAAAAATTGCTTTTGCCTTCCAAATATATCCCACTCACCTGCACAAAAAAATAAAGCAGGCCAAGAAAAGGAATGACGACAGCTACAAGTGGTGTGGCAATCAGGATGACAACACAAGCACCCAAAACATTAAACATGGAGCCAAGGAACATCTTAAAAATCTGTGGAATCAATGTGTCAATGGTGTCTATCTCCTTGGAAAAGCGGTTGACCAAATTTCCACTAGGGGTTCGCTCAAAAAAGGACATAGGTGAGCGTAGGACGTCATACAGCATGGACTGGTGGAGGTAGCGGGATGCCAGGATGCCACCGATGGACATGGAGAGAGAAAAACCAAAGACAGCCACACCTGCAGGAGCAGTGATATTAAAAGGGTCAAACCAGTCATTTTTGTACTCAGTAATAATTTCTAATAAATACACGGGTTCAAAATACCCTGTACTACATCACCTGTGTAACCTTAGGCAAAGTAAAAGACAAATACATTTTGGTATGAGGTATGAAAATGTCTGCTGGATCCAGGGAAAGTATAAATACAAGTCTGTTCTTGTTTTATTTCTGTATAGTGGAACTGTGTTTTGCCCCCCCCCTCACCCTGTGAAAGTCCAAGACCACCGTAAACCCCTAGTCTCATCATTCTGGTAGGCTGTGTTCCATTGACTACAGGGTCGTCTGTCCACATGCTCAACCAGTAGTTGGCAAACAGGGAGAGTACATGATTAGTGAGAAACAGCAGCAGACTGATGCAGGACAGAAGCACTCCGATGGCTTTTAGGTAGGACCAGAACACAGACAACTTGACCTGGGGAGGAAATGGAAGCCAACAGAGATTAGTTGGTGGTTGGGACAATGTGTTTGAACATGTAAAACTACTACCCACCTTTCCGGTATTGGCCTTGTCAGCTTCTGTCAGCTTGCCCACCTCAGGGTTCTTGGCCTCTTTGCTCACTTCTTTGTCTTCCTTGTCCATTTTGGGTACACTGTTGACATCCAAACTGCTGCTAAAACATGAAAAAACATAAAAAAAAAACAGCTTCGAAGAGATGAACAACTAATCTGTCTGTCAAATTACATGATCTCAAAGTTCAAGCTCTTGTTTCCTCAATTAGGATGGAACTAAGAACCAATAAATTGTACTTTATAAACACGGGCATGAACACACCTTACACAAAGGTTAAAGAGTTAATTAGAATAGTAATGCAAATATATCCTTACAGGAGAGTCATTCACTATTATTAGTACTGATGACGAAACCCATGTGCAAACCAAACAACACACCACTGTTACTGCTAGCAGGTTTTTGTGTATACGCATAACATGTATAATATGTTGCAGTTCATCATAAATAAAAATCTTGTGATGTAAGCTAGGAACAGCTTGACTCAGCATTCTTGTAATTGGTGTGCAACTGATGTTTTTACGTGTTTTACTCACTCAACAACAGCAGTCGCACTACCATTCTCCATTGCTTTGGTTTCACTCTTTGGCACAGATTCTAAATGTAGGAAGGAACCAGAAAATGAATACATTATGCAAACACTGCACCAAACTACCAATGCATGTGCATAGATCAGGGTTTCCTTTTGCTGGTAATTTGCAGGTTAGAAAGAGAACTGACAGGAAGTGTATAGTCACCAGTTGCATATTATTGTTAACTGCATGGAACCACAAGCTCCAAGAGTGTTTTGTCTTGGTGCACACTAACTTATTCTCTAACCCAGTGAGTTGTAAAATATGGGACAGTCAAACTATGAAGATAGTTTTCAAACTGTAGAACTATTGAATTAGTTCTACAGCATTTTACAGGACAAGAAAAATGCTCATATGTGTCACATGGAGATTGACCTGCATTGAATTTTATAATATGTTGCAGTTCCTCATAAATAAATCTTGTGATGTAAGCTAAGACCAGCCTGACTCACCATTCATGTAATTGGAAGGCAGCTGATGTTTTTATGTGTTACGTTGCCCAATTTATATCCACACGAAGCAAAAGTATTCCTAAAAACATCTGAATGGAAATCAGGTGTAGACAATGGAAGCGGGCACCATTTTTATGTGTGCATGCTTTTTTGCACATATAAAATGTTACCCACTAGATGGCAGACTAGGAGCTTATCGCTTTTGGTCTGTTTGGTAGTTTCTAATGATAAAATCCATTTTTGTCCTAGGGCAAAAATGGATTTCATCAAACCTAGGGCCATTTAGCGTTGCTTTTTCATGATGTGCACGACTGACATGTTAAATCAACTCACAATACACAGAGTCACCACAATGCCTACACAAACAGTTGGTAAAAGCAAGTATATCTCCAGCCTTATATTCCATATACTGCAGAGTTATTCTTCACTGATGTGAACAATAAAAATAAAATTAAGAAAAATATCTCACCACTGTTCTGAGTGTGGTCACCAGCAGCATATGTTCGCAGGAACTCCGAGAAGGCTCCTTCTGTGGCCATGAGTTGCTGGTAGGAGCCCATTTCAGTGATTTCTCCTTCCACCATAACCAGGATCAGGTCAGCCTGGGGAAGGTAGCTCAGTCCATGGGTCACGAGCACACGAGTCTGCACACACCCAAAAAGACTAAACATGTATGTGGGGGAAAAGCTGACTCGCGTTCTACTATGAAGTCAGTAAATCTTTTCAGTCTAACAGTATTTTAGCCTTTCACGCACAGGATCAAGCTTAACCACTCTCCATCAACCACGTTTTTGCCCCTAATTTATATTTGAGTTCTCAACATTGGGGCCAACTGTGGCTCAGGAGGTAGAATAGTCATCCACCATCCACCAGTTTTCTGACTCATCAAGACACTGAACCCGCAACTTAGTGAGGACCAAATTTCATTTTTTAACAACAGAGTGAGGACATTTTTGTGAAGTAAGGACATTTTTGCTAGTCCTTACTGATTTTTACCCTAAAAAAGGGATTTTTTGAGGGTAAAGACTGGGTTTTAGGGTTAGGGTTAGGCCTTCAGTTGTGATGTTTAGGGTTAGGGTAAAGGGCTAGGGATTGTATTACGTCTTAGTATCCTCACAAGGATAGAGGTACGTGTGTGTGTGTGTGTGTGTGTGAGAAAGAGACTGTGAGCATGAACAGTCAGTGAACTTTTCACTGACTGTGTATCTCACACTGGAACAACTAACACACAAAAGTAACAGAGCTTTACAACACCTGACATGTTTCCCAAATTAATTTAAAATGGTTAATTTATCAAGTACAATACAATACCAACAGTATGAGATTACGCACACCTTGTCCTTCAGCAGTCCCTGTGGGCCGATGACTTGATCAAAGATGTGTTTTCCTACATGAGCGTCAACAGCAGACAGTGGGTCATCCAGCAGGTAGACAGCTCGGTCACAGTAGACAGCCCTGGCCAGGCTCACTCTCTGCTTTTGACCGCCAGACAGATTCACTCCCTTCAGAGAAGAGATACAGAAAGAGATTAAAATCAACCAATCTACTGTATCCTCGACTAAAGGGCCTTGTTTCACACTTGTTTTTAAGCTGTATAGAGGCAATATTTCATAAAAAGAGTCTTACAGAGATGAGAAGAGATTCTACAAAGTAGAATTGTGGAATTAAATGTATTTGCATAGTTTTGTATTGTTTTGTATTATAAATCCAGTGCACACCCCCTTCACTAACAGCTCTCTCAGCCAGGCTGCAGCAAAGATACTACAAAAGATGGTTCACCCAATAGCTAAACTTGTGACCATCCTGTCACGCAGCCAGGCTGTTCCAATCAGAAGAAAAGCCAGAAGAGTGAAACGACAACAATAGTCCTTTAGGTCAGTGGCCATGACAAAAAAGTGGGGGAACTTCTCTTACTAGGCTTTATGTAGTCAGTCGGGTTAGAGAGCATTGTGTATCATGCATGTTACAGTAACAATTAGATTTCAAGACTCGGGAGTAGTCAGAGGTAACTGGTTATCTTATATATTACAGCGAAGGGATATATAAACAGGACAACTGACTTAAGCATGAGGGTCAACAGCATAATGCAACTCATTATTCTTTCCAATTTATTTGATTTTATTACTGTAAGTAATCCTAATTAATGTTAAAAATATGAGTTTGGAGACCTGTAGGAGACAGCCCCCACCCCCGGATAAAAGAGATTAGAGTTAATGCATAGATAGATGTCAGTATTCTTAAACAATAAGAATACTCGTGACATAATAGTCACATATTAAAATAAAATTACAATCTATTCAAAGACAGACTGTATGGCGATTAGTCCTACCTTCTCTCCTATCTCGGTTTTATCTCCCGCAGGAAGGATCTCTAGATCAGGCTGAAGGGCACATGCCTCCACCACATGCTGATACCAGGCCTCTTTTTTCTCGTGACCAAACATTATGTTTTCTTTCAGAGTTGAGTTCTGGATCCAGGCCTGCTGGGGAACGTAGGCCACAGAACCCTGCAGGGAAACATAGACAAACAATCTGTAGTTACAGTTTAAGGCCAGCCATTGTCTTTTTTCTATTTTAGAAATTTCCAAACAGAGCCTGAACATAACAACATGCATCTGACAATCTTGAACCGGATTTTACTTAGTCTTTTTTGCTATGAAAAAAACTAAATCTAGTTCGAGAACAAAACAACACCTAAACTAACCTTTAGAAGTTAACGGTAAGTGTTCATAATATTTACAAGACATAAAATTACCAAAAGAGATGGAAAATGACCAAAAAGACACTAAATGAGGGAATCCATGGTGCCAGGGTTTGTCCATGGATGAAAAATTTTACTATTTTCCTCAGCAAATAAAAGCTAATAAATATTCTGTGAAATGGAAGAATGAAAAATCAAGTGCTACACTAGCAGAGATCAATGTTCTCGCTTCAAAACTGTAAAGATCTTACTAAGACTTCCAGGACCTGTGCGGCTTAGAGCTCTGAAAAACTCATGTTACTGGATGCTTCAGTGTGCACTGGTGTGAATGAGCAACAGCAGTCACCTTGACAGCCACAGTTCCTTCTAGTTTGTCCATCTCTCCAAGCAGGGCAGACAGAAGGGAGGATTTTCCTGAGCCCACGTGTCCTACAACAGCTACCAGAGAGCCTTCTGGGATACACACATTTAGCCTGCACACACACGTGGACATTACAGAGCGAGATTAAGCTCACTGATGAAACCCTATAAATTAGTTACATAATAATAAAACCTGAAAGTTTATTTTGCTTTGTGTGATAGTTATTATATTCTTATGGTATGTTGAGGATTGCTGCAGGCCTGCTGTACTAAGACAAACTGGGGAAAAGGTCCACTTTTTAACCACTCAAACACCGATTTCAGCTTCAGCTGAATGTGAAACACAATGTAAGTGAAAAAAGTAAGTAGGGGGTCTTTGTACCGAATTTGCAATAGTGAAAAAAGTCTCAGTATGGACAGGAGAAACAACTGTAGAAAGTCTCTCACCATGAAAATGAAATGGTCTAACAAGTGTATACAGTCTAAGGAGTACCCTGTGGGCACTTTGAAGATTTTGAACACTGAATACATTTGTGTCGTAATTACAATATTTATGTCAATACAAATACATAAGACCTCCTGAGGATATATGATACACACCTGTTGAGTGTTGGTGACTCAGCTCTGGACCAGCTGAAAACTCCATCTTTTATGAAGATACTGTTAGGGGCTAGAAAGAAGAAATATAGTGCACGTAAAATATCTCCCCACAGTCACATCTATAGACATATTTGGATCTATGTATATGCCACATATGTTTTAAATGTAGACTGTCAGAATTTTGCTTGAAAATACTGGATTAATTAAGTAGGAATTTACAGCCTTGCCTTATACAGAATTTTCCACTTACAAAGTCTTGGGTTGCTTTCACAGTATGCTTTTTGGTCACTGAAGCACTGCCCAGTAAATACATACTTTTTGGCAAACTGGCAAACTGCTGACTGACAGATATAACTATTGCCTGGTGGGTGTTATAAAACTGGCCATAATAGAATTGGCCATAGATAACAAGAGAGCAGCCAGTTATCCAAATGTTAGTGAGCCACTCACTAACAACCAAACATGGTTGTAATTCATATTATCAACCACACCCTTTGCTTTAAGGGCACAGCTTGACTGTTTGAATTTAAAATATTGTTGTTGTGTTGTACAGACTTGACTACACACAAATACAAATCAGGAAAAACAGAGAGAGAAAATAGAAGGCACAACAGAAAAAAACGGAGAAGTTAAAACTCATGTCTTACAGCCTGCTATTGCTTTGTGCTCCACGTTGTCTTCCTGCAGCTCCTCATGTGATAGAAACACTCTCAGCCGCTTCAGTGACACACTGGCCTGAAGAAAGACGGAAGGAAAAACTCAAACACAAACCAAAAGTGTGAGCCTGACAACTTAATTTATTGTAGTCATCATCTACCATCATCATGTTGCTTATTGTTTAGTTTGGCCCAGGTTTACATTTTTAGGTTTCAGATTTTCAGACACTTTAACCCTTTTTCCTTTCCTCACAATAATACAAAGTTATCTATTCATCAAAATTGTCAACCTATAAATATAAACTTATATGAAACCCATTCAGACAGGATCTGTGACTGCTAAAAAATATTTTTGTCTCTATTGCAAGTTACTGGAACCTTATGAAATTAGGTTTGAAGTGAGTCTATTACATACTAAAAAAACCGCACAGGGGTTCGTAATATTCACAAGACAACTCTCCAAAGTTTTCGTGCGAAGCGTTTAATCTTTGATCGTGACCACAAACAGCAGAAATAGACTGTTTGTGTTACAAAGTAATTACCAGGAATGTGCATTTGCATGTACATACTTGGCCAATACATCATCACCTTGGATGTTTGGTTGTGTGAAAAGCTGATTCCGATCCAACATTTTCTTCACACGGCAGCTCTTTTAAAACAGATGTAATCATACAACTTCTGTTTCTCTAACAGCTCTTAATTCCAGGTTAATGCCAGTTCCACATTTTCAACAAAATTTTGTCTGTATAGAGATTATTATCACCAACAATTCACTTCCTATGCATTTGCACGGAACAAAATGCTGCTTTATCCATTCTTTAAAAATGTTTTAATTATAAATTTTATAAAAATCACAAAATGAATTCCACCTACATAATTAGCATTTAATGTGATAACAGACACGTCAGGTATTTAAAAACCCTAATGAAATACATGCAAGTATGGTAAATTTTAGACACTACTAGGATACTCCATATTTAGTCACTGTCCCATGTAGCGTGGGCATCCTATTCTACAGTACACTACTTAAAAGGCTCCAAGGTTTGAAGTGAGCATGATAGTCCAAGTCTCAGTAACTGAAAAATGCTAAACTTATATCATGAAAATCATCTTTACAATGAAAACGTTAACTCCCTTACCACCAAACTCATAACTGACCTGCTGCTATACATGTGACCACATGGACAGAAAAAAACAAAATAATCGGCAGTGAGATAACTGACATTCTGGCTTTTGTCGGATGGTTGTTGCTCAGAGTTAATCCCCTCATCTTAAATTTGGAGGTCTGACAGCTAATTTGAGTAGGTCAATCATTAGTTTTCTATCACACCTTATTTCCTACTACTTGAAACTTAAGCATGGTAAGTAATTCTTTACAGTGGATCTATGGAAAGAGCTAATGAGTGATGAGCATATGACAGAGGCACACCAACCTGCACCATACTACTGATGACCATTGGCAGCATGTTAAGTGGGAAACGCAGGATATTGAAGAGCGCCAGTGACACAAAAGCTTTCTCGGCATCAAGCACATTACGTTCGTCGACCAGCACGTACACAGCGAAAGTGGACAGGGCGACCTGTAGAGTGACCCAGCACAGGGACAAAATATAACAAGACGAGGTGATTGTAAAACATTTCCTTGCTGTCACTGTATCATTATGGAAGAAACTATGTAGTTCCTTTCTACATTGTGCTGCATGTCTGTCCTTATGTGCTGGACTCACCAGGAAAGGTGCACAGACCCAGGTGAAGGTGGAGATTGCCCCCAGGTAGGCAGCCTTCTTCAGGACCTGCAGCTCACTCTCACGGATTTCTCCCACCTTGTCCCTGAAGGCCAGTTCCCAGGCATACAGCTTTAGCACTTTGATGCCATTCAGCATCTCATTCATCAGCTTAATGCGATTGTCCTTACTCTTCATCTGAGCCACCTGCCCAACACACATGCAAACAATGTAAAGACACAAATACAAACCACACAATGCTACAACCTGACACAAGAGCAATTTTAAATCAGAAATCAGAAACTATTTATTGCCAAGCAGCACTAGGAATTTGTCTTGGTGTTGGCATGGCACACAACAAAATATGAAAAAATATTTTTTTTACAAAGTACTATAATACAATAGAATGATTCAATAACACAATGAAGTGATAAAGTGAATATGTGCAGGTGTGGAAGATAAAGTGACTATCCTTGGGTTTGAGGGAAGGTGTTATTGGATGGGGATTTGGCCACTATTCAGCAGGCTGACTGCAGTGGGGAAAAAACTGTTCTTGTGGTGTGAGGTCCTGGTCTTAATGGAGCAGAGCCTCTTGCCAGAGGGAAGGGGCTGGAAGGGGCTGGAAGAGTTTGTGTCCGGGATGAGAAGGTTCAGTTGCGATCCTTGCTGCACGTCTCTGGGTCCTAGAGTTATACAGCTCTTGGAACGATGGGAGTGTTGGGAGAGTGGATGACATGCTGCAGCTTGGCCTTGTCCTTGGCCATGGCTGCAGTGAACCAGACTAGGATAGAGGATGTAAAAACAGATTCAATGATGGCAGTGTAAAAGTTCACCAGCATCTTTACAGGGAGCTGGAACTTCTTAAGCTGCCATAGGAAGTACATCCTCTGCTGGTGAGGGAGCTAATGTTCTGCTCCCACTTGAGGTCCTGGGTGATGGTGATGCCCAGAAAGCGAGCAGACTGGACCAAGGTCACCGGTGTGTCACAGAGGATGACAGGGGGGAGGGGGGCTGGGTCCTAGCTGAAATCCACTATCATCTCCACTGTCTTGAGAGCATTGAGCTCCAGGTTGTTCGGGCTGCACCATGACACCAGACGGTCCATCTCACTCCTGTAGGCAGACTCATCTCCATCAGAGATGAGGCTGATGAGGGTGGGGTCATCTGCAAACTTCAGGAGTTTGACGAAGCTGCTGGTGTAAATGGAGAATAACGGGAGAAATGACGCAGCCTGATGGTTCGTGAATCAGTGACATCCTTTCCTAGCCTCACGATCTGTCTGTCTGTCAAGAAGTCCGTGATCCACCTGCACATAGACTCAGGCACGTTCAGCTGGGATAGTTTGACTCTGAGCAGAGCTGGGACGATTGGGTTGAAGGCTGAGCTGAAATCCACAAACAGAATCCTGACATAGGATCCTGGGAAGTCCAGGTGCTGTGTAGACGAACTGCAGGGGGTCCAGAAGAGGGTCAGTGATGGCCTTGAGGTGGGATAAGATGAGGTGTTCAAAAGACTTGATGACCACAGAAGTCAGGGCAATGGGTCTGCAGTCATTGAGTCCTGTAGTCTTCGTTTTTTTTGGGGCTGGCACAATGGTTGAAGCCTTAAAGCAGCCTGGCACGTGACAGGTCTCCAGTGAGGTGTTAAAAATGTCTGTGAACACTGGAGACAGCTGATTGGCACAGTGCTTAAGGCTGGCAGGGGAGACAGAGTCTGGGCCTGCGGCTTTGTGTGGGTTTAACTTAAAACCTTTAAAACCTCAGTTTTAACAGCTTGGCAGAGCATCTGTGTGTGTTCTAGTTTTAGAATAATCAAAATAACACATACTCAGTTTTCTTTCTAGTCACTGCACACATGACCAAACACAATGATCCGGTGTTCAGGCAGAGACACACGAAGCTAACATCAAAGAACTTGAAATGAAGCCGAGTGAACAAGTGGCAAAGAACCACCAGCAGGTGAGGTTTCTAACCTATTGGGGGCACTGCTGATACAACATGCTGACTGAAAAACCACAATCAGGGGCCTGTGCCAATGGTGCAGGACACATTGCAAAAACTAGTTATTTAACACTGCCTGTCATTGCCTAGCAGCTGACTGCCAAGATGGATTTTATTTAAAAGGGGAATTAATGTAACTAGTCAGCATGTTTTATATGGCTTTGAGAGAGGGAAGATATATGTTTAAATGTGTCTCTGAGACCCACCTGATATGTTTTAGTTTTCATGGCAATAACAGCATTAACAGGAACCAAGAGAACCATCACAGCCACTCCAGCCAATACAGATGCACCCAGGTTCTGCACAGAAAAAGAAAAAAACAAACCATGATTAAAAACTAAATAAAGACTATTTTCCTACAGTACTGGGTTACATTAGAGTAACCCCATATGTGCAGTGGAATCGTTAACATTTTTGAGTTTTACAGCATATTGTTCACTTGTTATTGATGTGGCAAAAGATTCTTTGCTCCACTACGTTTTCGAATACATTCACAAAAAATTTCTGTATGTGTTATTTGTGTGTTTTATTGTATTCAATACTGAGAGACTATTTATTCTATTTAAAATGTAATGTAAAAACACAGTAAAGTGTGCTAAAAGTCAAGGGTATGAACACTTTGTGAAGCAAACGTAGTTATTGTAATCCTACCTGCCAGAGAAAAAAAAGGGCCAGCACCACCTGCAGAGGCGCAGACCATATCATGTTGATGTAAGTGATGAGGTCCATAAAGCGCTGAGCATCCACTGACATAAGGTTGACGATCTCTCCCACAGTGGAGGCCCGACGTGCCGCACTGCTTATAACCAAAGCCTGAAAGAGCAGATGCACAAAAGGATAAATACTCAACCAGAATATTATGAATTATCATAAATCAAGTCAAAAAGTATAGAGTAAAAAAAGCAGAAGTAGAATCCATTTTTAAGACTCATTTAGTTGACTGCTTCTCATTTAGTGCTTCTATCAAGTCTGTTATACTTTACTGTATTTCTATAGACTTCAGGAGGAAATGTGCCTGTACCTTTCTGTAGACAGCACCAATGATGGCAGTGCGCAGACGCATGCCTGTGACGAAGCAAACATGAAAGTACTTCTGGAGGATCAGTGACTGCACACAGGTACACACAAAGAGGAGAGCAGTGTAGAAGAAGCCGTGCCAAGCCGGAGCGCTGGAGTTGTTGACGAAGGAGATAAGGAGTCTAGATGGGACCAAAAAAAGAGATCACTAGACTAATCTGTAACTAAACTATCAACATCTGAACATTTATAAAATAGGCTTGAGCAGGGCAGATGGACTGGGCTCAACTTCAGACTTTATCTCTAGCTCTCATGTTTTGTCCATAACCTTGGACAGCCACTGTATTGGATTGCACTAAATTTCAAGTTGATGTTGTGGCTGATCCGTGTATGAACTCCAGATCATTTCAAATTTCATTTAAACTCAAATGTTAAATGGCAGTTTGATCTTACCATATAATCATAAATAATGACATGTAGCGTTATTTCTCACCGAAGGATCTCGGGCCCAACGAACATGAGGATGTCCTGGATGAACTTATAGAGGCAGGAGATGAGGAAGTACGGCCCAAATGTCAGGCATAGTGCCCACAACAAAGAGGGCTCTTTTGTTTTCGTCTGTGTTTTTACAAGCAAGATTTCAGACTCTTCCACAGCTCTGCCCTCCTTACTCTCACTTTGAGAGACTTCCCTAGGGTAGTACAATGATTTCTCCTCTGTCCTGGAATGGAACGGGAAAAAAGGTAGACAGCTTTATTGTAAATGTTCTATACCAAATACTATATAAAATATACTAAAATAGATTCAGAGACAAGTTAGGAAGGTGTAGGAACTGTCATCTTTTTCTCAAGCTTGTTTCTTCAAAACATCTCATCAAGGTACTTTGTACTAAAACTCATGTATTTATTTTCTTATTTGTATCTGATACTAAAGGAAAGCAAACAAATGCAGTTCCCATGTGCAGTATACCCCACCTCCCAAAAACAAAACAAAACAAAACAATAAAATATTACTAATATTTTAGATTATTTAAATTTTTACCATCTTGCTGTAACTACTCATGAAAAGAGTTGGGGTGTCTTGTAAAGGCACACCTTTATTTTTTAGTATTCGCTACGTCAATTCTTATGGGGAAATCAGCTTTATACCCATTATGTCTAAAGTGTAATGTGTTTGTTGGTAGTATTCACATGTGGATTAAGGTGCTGTGCATTCCAATATGGAGTGTGATAATCTGGTGTGCAGTGACGTAATTAACTTACTAAAGGGTATGATAAGCCATTTGCGATTGTGAACAGGCTTTTTATGGACTGCCATGTACCAAACACTAGTTCTATACACTAGTTAGCTATACATTGGCTTGCAATAAATTGCACAGGTGGTCATAATGTTATGCTTGATTGGTGTAAATAAAGGGGTTAGATATAGACTCTGATAGAATATGGGCCATTCCCTGCTCTACTGAGATCCTGACCTTTTGACCTTCTGGCACTCTGTATTCCAGCAATGGACCAGCTGTGGTACTACTTTATGGGAGCAGTCCTCTTGGTTCAGAGACCAGAGGTCCTTCTCTTCCAGGGGATGCTTGTAACCACTCACCATGATCCTGGTAGAAAGTGGGGAGAGAAAGAACAGGAAGCATATTCAGCAACCCAGTGATTTAGAACAAAGGATTCAGGAGAGCACTCTATGATACACACACACACGTTTGTACTTCTATCCTTGTGAGGACACACCTTGATGTAATGCAATCCCTAGCCGCTTACCCTAACCAAAACCTGATTCTAACTTTAACGCTAAAACCACGTGTTGACTCTCAAAAATTCCTTTTTATGGTCAAAATTAATGAAGACCTGCCAAAATGTCCTCAATTTACAAAAATGTCCTCACTCTGTTGTTAAAAAACTTAGTAGCATCTACAGGAACACACACACAGAGTCGTGTCTCTCTATACTTGTGAGGACACTCACCTAACCCTGGCCCCTTCCCCTAACCCTAACCTAATTCTAACACTGACCCTAAAACCCAGTCCTGACCCTGAAAAAGCCCTTTGAAGTTGTGAGGACCAGCCAAACTGTCCTCACAACAATGGTATCGAGCCTATAAAGCCATGCACGCACACACGAAAAATTACAAGTAAAAAAACAGGGAGGTCATAAAATAAAAATAATAGGACTAATATGTAAAACTAGAACAACAGAATAAAAAAATAATCCATGTAATCATGCGTAAGTTAATTACACACAACTACATTCCAGTTAATTTAAGGGTTTCTTTTGACCAATTGTACTGTGAGCAAAAAAAAATACTAGTGATCAAATATCTGTTCAGGTATGGCATTTGTTACCGGCTGTTTCAATAGCACACTTAACATGACACTGTGGGAAAGGAGGCGAAACAAAAATCCATAACCCTATAGATTTCAATTGGGAGAATGCCAGAGCTCCTGTCTGAGTGTGTCTCAACATTTCTATATATTTCTATATATATATATATATATATAAAAAAAAAAAATTCCCCACTCGCCCCCCTTCTCTTTGGGGCGGTCTTACTTCTTCCTTCAAGCTCGGGTCCTCTACCAGAGGCCTGGGAGCTTGAGGGTCCTGCGCAGTATCTTAGCTGTTCCTAGGACTGCGCTCTTCTGGACAGAGATCTCAGATGTTGTTCCTGGGATCTGCTGGAGCCACTCTCCCAGTTTGGGGGTCACAGCCCCCAGGGTTCCTATCACCACGGGCACCACTTGTGCCTTCACCTTCCACATCTTTTCTATCTCCTCTTTCAGCCCTTGGTATTTCTCAAGTTTTTCGTGTTCCTTCTTCCTGATGTTGCTATCGCTCGGGATTGCTACATCTATCACTACAGCCTTGTTCTCCTGTTTATCCACAACTACTATGTCCGGTTGGTTGGCCATTACCAGTTTGTCAGTCTGTATCTGGAAGTCCCACAGGATCTTAGCTCTGTCATTCTCAACCACCTTTGGAGGTGTGTCCCATCGTGACTTCGGGACTTCCAGTCCGCACTCGGCACAGATGTTCCTGTGTACTATGCCAGCCACTTGGTTATGGCGTTCCATGTATGCCCTGCCTTCTAGCATCTTGCACCCCGCTGTTATGTGCTGGATTGTCTCAGGGGCATTTTTGCACAGCCTGCACCTGGGGTCTTGCCTGGTATGGTAGATCCCAGCCTCTATTGATCTTGTACTCAGAGCCTGCTCCTGTGCTGCTAGGATTAGTGCCTCTGTGCTGTCTTTCAGTCCAGCTTTGTCCAGCCACTGGTAGGATTTTTCAATGTCAGCCACTTCTTCTATCTGCCGGTGGTACATACCGTGCAAGGGTTTGTCCTTCCATGATGGATCCTGCTCTTCCTGTCCTTGCTCCTCCTCTGGTTTCTGCTGCCTGAGGTATTCACTAAGCACGTCATCACTTGGGGCCATCTTTCTGATGTATTCACGGAGCTTAGTTGTTTCATCCTGGATAGTGGCTCTGACGCTCACTAGTCCAGTAGATCGTGGGGTCGATTCCCGCATAGGGCGTCGTTGCTATCCAGTGTGGGCCCTTTGGCAAGGCCCTTAATGCTACCTGCCAACCTTGTTGCGCTAATGAGTGATACAAATACTAGAGTCAGACCGGCTCGGACGTCGCCCGGGTTAACAAGGTCCGCTCAGGTGTCGAGGAACCAGGGCAACCTGATGAGAAGTGGGCTACTGGAACAAGAACTAGGCATTCATGGACTAGAGATGAGAACAGGGAACTAATGGAATGCTACTACTCAAGTAACCCTAGCGAGAGGGGTTACATGCGGAGGATGTGGGACCTATGGACGCTTCGAAACCCAACATCTAGACTAACACCGAAACAGCTAGTAGCTCAGTGCTCTAATATCCGTAAGAAACACCTGCTATCGCAACTAGAGATTGATGAGGTACAACACAAATTCTACGGCAAGGGGGAGCCAGGACGACAGGTCAGAGGGGAGATATCATCATCATCCCCACAATCGGAGATTGGGTTCCAAGCCCCAATAACAACAGAGCTTAATGCAAGAGCAGCTGACCTGAGATTGAAAATCATGGCTAAGATGGACTCCTGGCACCCCCGTGGCCGGTTACCAAGAATACGTGAAGTACCTTCTGAAAGTCTCCTAGAGGATGTTAATGCAGCACTACAGACAATCCCAACTATGACCATCACTGAAACCAACCAGCTGATATACAGCACAGCAACTGTGATCCTTGAGGTGCTTGGCTATAAGATCAACACAAGCACAAATAAGGTGCACTATCTTCCATGGAAACGGAGGTTGGAGGCTAAGATCAAGGCAACACGGAGAGAAGTTAGCCAACTATCAGAATTACAGAAAGGCATAATGAAGAAGTACAATCTGCCTGAGAAATACAACAACCTGTCCATACCTGAGGCCCTTGAGACTGCCAAACAAAGGCTCACAGCCCTGGCTGCTACCCGGCTGAAGAGATACACCCGAGAAGTTGAAACCAGGAGAATAAACAGGATGTTCTCCACTGAGCCATCCAGGGTGTACTCACAGTGGCAGGGTAATAACATGAGAGCAGACCCGCCAAGGCTGGAGACTGAAGAATACTGGAAGGACATATGGGAGAAGGAGGCAACCCATAACAGCAATGCCCAATGGCTGGTGGACTTGAGAGCAGACCACAGCAACCTTCCTGAACAAGATCCAGTAACCATCACAATGGCAGACATCCAAGAGAGGGTCTCAGGCATGAAGAACTGGACAGCACCAGGGCCTGACATGATCCATGCCTACTGGCTAAAGAAGCTAACTTCCCTTCATGAGCGACTGGCGGCACAAATGAACACGCTAATAGTGGATGGAACCCACCCTGAATGGCTAACGGAAGGACGAACAGTACTGATCGTGAAGGACCCCAGAAGGAGCAGTCCCATCCAACTACCGCCCAATAACCTGCCTCTGCACAACATGGAAGCTCCTGTCGGGCATCATAGCGGCTAAGATGACCAGGCACGTGGATCAATACATGAGCAAAGCACAGAAAGGAATTGGTAGTAACACCAGAGGAGCCAAGCACCAGCTCCTGGTAGATAAAGCGGTCACCCGAGACTGCAAGACCAGACATACCAACCTGTGCACTGCCTGGATTGACTACAAGAAAGCCTACGACTCGATGCCGCACACATGGATCATGGAATGCTTAGAACTGTACAAGATCAACAGGACTCTAAGAGCCTTCATCCAGAACTCAATGGGAAGGTGGAAAACAACGCTAGAGGCCAACTTCCAGCCAATTGCCCAAGTCAACATCAAGTGCGGCATATACCAAGGAGATGCTCTGTCCCCGCTGCTGTTCTGCATAGGCCTGAACCCCCTCAGCCAGATCATCGCCAAGAGTGGTTACAGATATCGAATACGCAATGGAGCAACCGTCAGCCACCTCCTCTACATGGATGACATCAAGCTGTATGCCAGAAGCTTAACGAGACATCGACTCGCTGATACATACCACCAGGATATACAGCCAAGACATCGGAATGTCATTCGGACTTGACAAGTGTGGCCGGATGGTTGCGAGGAGAGGAAAGGTAGTCAGAACTGAGGGGATTGTACTACCAGAAGGCAAGATAGCAGAAGTGGAAGACAGCTACAAGTACCTTGGGATCCCGCAGGCAAATGGTAACCACGAAGAGGCCGCAAGGAAAGCAGCGACCACCAAGTACCTCCAGAGAGTAAGGCAAGTCCTGAGAAGTCAGCTGAATGGGAAGAACAAGGTCCGGGCGATCAACACCTACGCCCTCCCGGTCATCAGGTACCCAGCTGGCATAATAAGCTGGCCAAAGGAGGAGATGGAAGCCACTGACATCAAGACAAGGAAGCTCCTTACAATGCATGGAGGGTTTCACCCCAAATCCCGCACCCTGAGACTGTACGCTAAGCGCAAGGAAGGAGGTCGAGGACTAGTGAGCGTCAGAGCCACTATCCAGGATGAAACAACTAAGCTCCGTGAATACATCAGGAAGATGGCCCCAAGTGATGACGTGCTTAGTGAATACCTCAGGCAGCAGAAACCAGAGGAGGAGCAAGGACAGGAAGAGCAGGATCCATCATGGAAGGACAAACCCCTGCACGGTATGTATCACCGGCAGATAGAAGAAGTGGCTGACATTGAAAAATCCTACCAGTGGCTGGACAAAGCTGGACTGAAAGACAGCACAGAGGCACTAATCCTAGCAGCACAGGAGCAGGCTCTGAGTACAAGATCAATAGAGGCTGGGATCTACCATACCAGGCAAGACCCCAGGTGCAGGCTGTGCAAAGATGCCCCTGAGACAATCCAGCACATAACAGCGGGGTGCAAGATGCTAGCAGGCAGGGCATACATGGAACGCCATAACCAAGTGGCTGGCATAGTACACAGGAACATCTGTGCCGAGCACGGACTGGAAGTCCCGAAGTCACGATGGGACACACCTCCAAAGGTGGTTGAGAATGACAGAGCTAAGATCCTGTGGGACTTCCAGATACAGACTGACAAACTGGTAATGGCCAACCAACCGGACATAGTAGTTGTGGACAAACAGGAGAACAAGGCTGTAGTGATAGATGTAGCAATCCCGAGCGATAGCAACATCAGGAAGAAGGAACACGAGAAACTTGAGAAATACCAAGGGCTGAAAGAGGAGATAGAAAAGATGTGGAAGGTGAAGGCACAAGTGGTGCCCGTGGTGATAGGAACCCTGGGGCTGTGACCCCAAACTGGGAGAGTGGCTCCAGCAGATCCCAGGAACAACATCTGAGATCTCTGTCCAGAAGAGCGCAGTCCTAGGAACAGCTAAGATACTGCGCAGGACCCTCAAGCTCCCAGGCCTCTGGTAGAGGACCCGAGCTTGAAGGAATAAGTAAGACCGCCCCAAAGAGAAAGGGGCGAGTGGGGAATTTTTTTTTATATATATATATGATGTCATTAAAATGTCAATTTCATCAAATATTTTTCTTTTTTTTTAAATTCATGAACTGTAACTCTTTGTTAAATCATAATCATATATAAGAGAACTATTATAGATTCTACAAGATTACCAGGGTTAAAGGGCAAGTTCACAATGAGACTGGTTTTGGGTTTTGAAATTTCTCTGGCCTATCTTGGCCATTGAAAATCTTTCAATGTAACTTGTTTTCAATGGATGTGATGAAGGACAAAACTGAAGCTCATGGTAACTATAGAGGCAACAGCTGTGGTCTAAAAATTTCTCTACGTTAATATTATATTACACAAAAAAAGGCTGAAAACTAGACAAAACTATCAAAGATGAAATGTAGACAAATATATTTTCAGTTTTTGCCAATAATGGGCCTCACTCTGACATGGGTTAAGTCTTGGGCATGGGTACTCACAAAATATCTACGTTGCTGATACAGTATTAAGCTTCTGCTCACCTGGTGATCCACCAGAAGGTTATTTGAGAAAGGAAAGAAGCTCCACGCTCAGGGCAGGGGTTCTAAAGGCAAAAACACAATAGATGGTTTTGCTGCTGAGCTACTGAGCAGAGAAGCATCTAGATAGAAAGTGTACAGAGAATATACATTTTGTATGTCTGTTGTATCTAAAATGAAGATTGGCTGACACTTTATTTTGAACTGATCTGACATAATGTGACTTTATATCCTGTTTGCAATATATGTGCATATTGTGGTTAACTTCAGTAACTTCAGCAAACTTCAGTGACCTTTAAATGACTGAAGAAGCGGCATGTTTACAGAAAAACTCTTAAGGTTTACTATTATTTCAAACAAGAATCATCGACACATTTGTAATAAGTACCGTAAATTCTGGACTATAGAGCGCACCTAAATTCAAGCCGCACCCGCTAAAATTTAAAAGGAATATATATTTTGTCACATATAAACCGCATCGGACTATAAGCCGCCAATATCCAGGCTGAGAAATAAGATATTTACATAGAAAGATTTGTGTTTATTCATACACCTGAACCTGAATGGTGCCTGTAACACGGCAGTAAAAGTGCTGATGTTTGCTGTTGTGCGTCTTGGGTTGCATGCGCTAAGAATAAAAACAGGCGCTTTTTTGTTTGCACTGACTTCCATCTATAGCGCCCATCTGAGGGCTGCAGAAAAATTCATAGAAAAGCCGCATCTCTGTAAAAGCCGCATGGTTCAAAACGTCGGAAAAAGTAGCGGCTTATAGTCCGGAAAGTACGGTAATAAAACAGAAATTAATTGTAAAATCGCTTGAAATAAAGCAGTGCCACGGTGAGAAACTTAAAAGAGAGGAGAGCAGGGAGGTAAATAGGCAGACTGAGAAGTGTAAGATAGTCTTACAGAATCTTTGGCAGCCTGGGAGAAGAGGGGCGGTTGGTCCGTCAAGCAGGACAGGATTAGTGCTCCCAGCAGCAGAGCGTAGTAGATGTAGAAGGTTGTGTACCTCCACACACACACTGTTGAAGGCTACAGTTAAATCAAACAAACAAACAAATTATAAAAACCATTATCATCATTATTATTATTATTATTATTATTATTATTATTATTATTATTATAATAAGACATTGTTTTAACCCACAGTATAAGACATTTTCTTCAATGCATGCACTATCTTTTTAGAAAAATAAGCTTGTTGGCTTACACTCATTTCCCAGCTCTCATGCTACACATACCTTGCTGGTACTGACCATGACACTGACTTGAAAAATAATGTCACCTACCTTTCACACAAATTTAAGGCACATTCCTAAAGATAATGTGGTTATGGAAATTGTGACTCACTAATGTGCTTTTAAGAGTTTTTGAACCACAATGCAATTCTATGGCAATGTGTACTGACAGAAATTAGAGTACACAGACACAATTCAGTGTTTAACTCTCTTTATGGGAGAAAAAGAAAATGTACAAGCCCATCCCTTGAGCTGGAATTTAAACACCAAGAACTAAAATTCTAATACACAAAAGTCACCTTGACCCTATTCAGACACATATTGATTATGTTGACACATTCAAAAGTGACCTGGTCAAGGGCCTGGAGGATCTTGGACCTGAAGGTGACAGTGGCACACAGCAGTGCCAGCAGCCAGTAGATCAGCATTACTCCTGATGACTGAACTCCTTTCATCCGTTCATACTGAATTATCAGGGTGGCCAGCAACTGTAGTAGAAACATATTTAAACTTTACAAAACATAAAAATGATATCTGAAACAAACATAGTTGCAAACAAAAAAATGCCCAAAAATAGAGCAATTGACTGTCACCAATTTAACTGTCCAACTGAGCTCTACTATGTAAAAGTAAACTAGACTCACAGAAAAATGTATGAATTTAACCAAAATGTTAACAGAATATACATCCAATAAACTCTCACCATGGAGAGGCCCAACAGGGTTGGGCTCACTAAAAGGACTGGTGCAGGAACATTGCTGCTATGATTTCTTTCCCAGAAAGAGTAAAACACATCTGACCAGCAGAACATCCACAGTAGAAGGCCAACAGCCTGTAGGGAGAGGAACAGTTCACAGTTTCCTGACAAATCTAGTTCTATCACATTTCTTGTGAACAATTAACATTAACGTACAAACATTGTTGAGGTGTTCCAGTAGTTGTCACCAAATTAAACCATGTTACATCTCTCCCTCCTACAAATCCCACATTATCTGAAATAAATCTTTTACATGATTACAGGGTAAACAATGTATTAGTCTTTGAGTTTTTTTTCTGCTCCCAAAGCCCAAGGTATAATTAATGGGGCAGATTAATACTTAGAGTAGGGCTGTGCGATTAAGTGTTGAGTTCAATGACAATTTTTGCTTCCAATGGTTATGAAAACAAAAGAATTAAGATAAATGACTTTGACCCATTTCCATTTCACAATATTGCTCTTGTTTTGTATTTTGGTATACCGTAAATTCTGGACTATAGAGCGCACCTAAATTTAAGCCGCACCCGCTAAAATTGAAAAGAAATATATATTTTGTCACATATAAACTGCATCGGACTGTAAGCCGCCAATATCCAGGCTGAGAAATAAGATATTTACATAGAAGGATTTTGTACCATAAGTGTTTATTCATACACCTGAACCTGAATGGTGCCTGTAACACGGCAGTAAAAGTGCTGATGTTTGCTGTTGTGCGTCTTGGGTTGCATGCGCTAAGAATAAAAACTGGCGCTTTTTTGTTTGCACTGACTTCCATCTACAGCGCCCATCTGAGGGCTGCAGAAAAATTCATAGAAAAGCCGCATCTCTGTAAAAGCCGCATGGTTCAAAACGTCGGAAAAAAGTAGCGGCTTATAGTCCGGAAAATACGGTAAATCCCATGCACCCTTTTCCTTTAATACAGTGTGCTTTAACACCTTACTGATTAGATCAAAAGCTGGTGGTGGACTTGGGTTCTGGGTTTAGTTCCCAAGAAGTCTGTATCCAGACTGCAAAGTATAACTTATTTTGATAAGTGTTTAAGAGGCCCAGCGTGGCCATCTTGGCGGAAAAGTGTGGATACTGCTCTTGATGCTTTTATCTATTCAGCTGCGAGAGAGAGCAGTGTATGCAAAGCATCTTATAATGAACAACAAATCCCAAGATTCGGGAGTGGTCAGAAGTAACTGGTTATCTTAAGCTTTGTGATTAGAAATCTGTATAGAAAAACAGACTTACCCTAGAATTTAGTCTTGGGATGTAATGCCAACTATAAACTTTAGCACACTTTAATAATTATTATTCATTATTTACAATGGTTGTTTTTACTGAACTCAAAAAGTAATCCATTCAATCAGAAATTGTGATTTATGTCCTAATCAGGCAGCCTTAATCGAGAGAGCTAAAATAAACACTATGTGACAAAACTAACTCCTTAAAAGGAACAAAGATGAAGCCACTTACAGTTTTAGCTTTGTTGAGGAGACTCATACATATGTAGCCATGGTTGTGGCTGCGGAGGTAGATGAGGTAGATGGGAGCACACACCCAGATGTAGAAGCATGGTATCCACACCAGCACAGTGTTGTGGAAACACTGGGTGAAGTCTGGGCTTGGAGTGTGCCATGTTCGGTTCCAGTCCTAGAGGAGAAAAGAGGAAAAAAGCTATTAACGTAAAAGCTGTCCTCAGAGTAATTTCCACATATAGCAGAGCCAACATCTGACCAGAGAACATAAGTGAAATCTAAAGGCCCAAAAATGCATGCTGCAGTGGACTGTGCTGCCACTCTTCAATTAAACTTCATACATACTCGTTCAGTTTGTGGCA
The DNA here is from genome assembly GCA_033026295.1 of Channa striata. NCBI lineage: Eukaryota > Metazoa > Chordata > Actinopteri > Anabantiformes > Channidae > Channa > Channa striata. The sequence continues at coordinate 2,273,132 of CM065180.1, read as the reverse complement.
TGATTAGTTCAGCAAAAGGTTATACACAACAAGATAGTTCACTTGCCAGCAAAGCCTGTTAGCATTCTGTCAAATGTCAGAGCAAGAATTAAAATGGGAATTATTTAGCTCAGTCGTCAGTGTTGGACTCTGGTTTGGTTTAAGACCCTCTAAAATGTATCATATTGAGCCCTATTTTGATACGATTTTTATAAGGCACAGCAAGCTGCCTTGGCAGAAATGTGTGGGTCCTGTTCTTGGTGCCTTTGTCCAGCCGGTCTACTAATAGCATTGTTACTGTAACTGTTGGATTTTGAGGCTTGGGAGTAGTCTGAACTAATGTTAATTGGTTAAGGGTGAGTGGACACACAAACAGAGCTTTATTCACCTTACAGCAAACAGCATGGTCAGTAAAGGTTGTAAAAAGTTACATCAGATGTAATCAACTTATAGTGTGACAAAACCTATAATAACAAAATCGAGATGATGATTTTTGTCATAATGGAGCAGCCTAGTTCATACTGTGCTTGAGCCCCACTTTTGTCCCAAAGTTACTTTCCAACACTGGAGTCGGGATTGTGGATGAGTGTAATTTAATGTAAAAATGACTGGTGCGTGCCAGGACAATGAAACTGCAGGGTGCAACGGTTTTCATACAGACTGAGCATGAATCCAGCTTAAGTTACCTTTCAAATGTGTTTTGGCACTAGGGTCAGAAGAACACCAAAACAATGGATTTAAATATATTGATGAAGATAAATTGAGTTTCGAAGTCCAACAAAATACAATGTAAGTCCTATATAGGAAACTTGTCATGAGTAGTATAAAGCTTTGCAAACCAGGAACTGAGACAGTGTTTCTACATGGATATAATCCCACACTTACCTTCTACAGACATTACCATTTGTGTTTGGGGAAACCACTGATCAAACATTAAGTCTAATCCCTGTTGGCCTTTTTCTGAAAACTATCGGCGTTGTTTTTAACAAATTTTAAATATTCCATACAAACAACAAAAGAAACAGATAAAAATCAGGCATTAGTGTGGTCATTTCTGAATGGAAACCCTTAACAGTTTGTAGGAATCTTGTTTAATATTTGAACCTCAACAACATCTGAAATATCCCCAGTGCAAGACGCAGCCAAAAATTTAAGTCTATATAACAGTGGAAACATGTTGTGTGGGATACAGGAAATCCACCAGAACATGTCCGGTATGAGTCTGAATAACAGGTAAAACAAGAGGTAAGCTGCAGTACAAGCCTTTATAAAAGCTGAAACTTGTACAGAACAAGCTTAAAGATGACATACACATTACATGTGACACTTGACAATGGCTGAGGAAGAAAATGAAGCAACAACCCTGGCAGCTGTGTCCTTGTGGTTATGTAGTGATACGTAGGGTCAAGGCATGCAACAGACACTGACTGACCACAACTCACTGTAGCTCACAAAGAACATGTGCTCAGGCCTTTGCTCTGGGTCTCAAATCCAGCCTGCTCCAGCACCCCAGAACCCTTTACGTACGAGCTTCAGGCACTGCAATGTGTGTCTGGAAGCAAATGTTTCTGTTGTTGGGACTGTCCATTATTTTGCTGCTTTTACTGACTGAGCAGTTTTAACTTTGCTGGACTAGTGTGTGGCTTTAGAACCCCAAACTGTGGTTAGAACACTAAAACATTATAGTCATACCACTTAATAGTACAAGTTTGATCATGCTATGTTCATGATAAATTGACAAGTAGATTAATTTCTATGAGACACTTAAACTAAAAAGCCATGTTTCGTTAGCTGTAATGGACCCACTTTTTCTGTAACAGCATGAACTCTGTCTATGTAGTCTTTGTGCATTTTAAAACAGCAAAAAGTAGGCTACAGGCTGCAAAACTCAAAGGACATCCAAAAACTGCTGTCTATGGAAGTGAAGAAACAATGTCAGAAGTAATGATCTGCTAAAAATATGAGTATTGTATATTTATGATTTTACTTGAAGTTTCCAAATGAAAATGACACTCTTATTACAACGCGTTATTTAGTAGGAGAAGGTTAATATTAGATGAGTGCAATGCTCCAGTTAAAGTGACAGGCTGAGGAAAAAACAGTTACCCACAACATCAGGCAAGTCTAAAGGTAGGCTCCACCACCAGCTGACACTATGTCAGTGTACAATAAACACTTCACCCCCATCTGTATGATTTACATACGAGTTATGGTTTTAAATTTACATTTTATTTCGAGATGTCCAAATCAGTTTTTTTAAACCAATTTAACTTCTTTTATATTGGCTATCTGTTGCTAGTCAGTGTGCTCAAATACTGTACTTCTACATATGGTACTTTTCACCCACATCTTGATCCACTGTTGTTGATTAAGAAATTATGTATTATTCCCAATACAGATTATTCTGATTAAAAACATGGGAGCAAAGATATATTTTCCTTAGGAAATGCAAATGGATAAAATCTTGTGTTTAAATTATATTTGGGCCTATGCATATATGTGTAACATAAATATAGACAGTCATTCACATCATGGTTTACAACACTATCATGACTCAACATGGCCAATTTAGCCAGCTGTTATTTATTTTTAAAATTGAAATAATATTTTTGGGCATTTTACACAATGTGCAGCTCTAACTGAACATAGAAGTCACAACCTATAATATTCAGATGTAACACTTAATACACAAGAGCACATCAATATTTTTCTACAGTCCTAATACAGTAATTTGTTTTTTTCCCCACTGTGTTTTGGGAAAGCTACCATTGCACCTTACACTATTGTGTCTCTTCATAACAAATGCTTATTACTACACTAGGCTCTGGCAAACATTTCTCAGACTCTCTTGTCAAGACAAAGATACAATAGATTTAGTGTTTATGGTAAATACTAGCCCAACATTATGTAACACAGATGAATGTATTTACCTGAGGATAACATGAAGGAAACCTGTACTCTTGGTTGGAGAGTTTAATTTCTTATTCATTTGAAATCAACCTCCAACCCCAAAATATGTGACTGCTCAGTTTTGGGATTAAAGGTTGGTTCCTGTAATAAATAATGTTTTTTACTAGTTTCAAAGATTGACGGCATCAAACTTATTAAAAACCTAACCAGCTTTACCTCTCCCTACTCTCAAGCTTTGGGAACTCACTTCACCTATTATAATCTCTAGTAACATCAGTGTTATCATATGGTAACATCAGCTGTTTTACACACATTATACTTAAACATTTGATTTACAACATGATTCTCTTCTTTCTATAATTAGTCGACACATAAACATCTAGATTACACTATATTATCCCACATTTACAGTAAACATTCCAACATAATTATTCCAACCATGCATAAATTGCATACAGCCTGCTCCCTCATAGAAACTTAACTTGGCTATACATTTGAGCTTCAAGAAATCCTCATATTTTTCAGCAGTTCAAGTTTAGCTTCAACTTTTTTATCGTTTAGAAACAAAATCTAGCACTATGCATCAGTCCAACTGTAGTTCTTCATTCATGTGATTGCTGAAAGCAATAATTTATGGGAGGTCTATGTCTTTAATGTGTGAAAACACACATGAAACACATGTTTTTTTCATTACTTTAAGATAAGACAAGATAAGACTATTAATACAACAGTGGGGAAATTCTTGTGTTTTAACAGCCATAGACAAAGAATACAGAATCTGCACAGAACAATGTACATTTTTAGTTTAACTAAAAAGGCATTTAAAAATTAAGGTTACTGTGAATCTATACATATTGACATTGGATGTAAATGTAACAGATGAGTATGGCATATCTGGTTTTAATTTTTTTTATTATTCAGCACTTCAAATCTCTCCGCTACAAAGCTCTTCAACAGCCACCTGCTGGAGCATTACAAAAAGTTAAAATATGTAAAAACATTTTTCTATCATGTACTTTAACTTTTAAAGTGTGTTCTTCTTGTTTACAATATTTATTATTACTTTTACATATTTTTTGGCAAATGGTTCAAACTCTACCATGTTAAGCATGGTAAGTAGAGGTGGCACAATACTTAGCTATAGCTCTTGTAGAATATAACAATTATATATCTATTTTATTTTGTTTTGAATGGAGGTCTATGGGAGTGTTTGAAGTCTTTAAAGTGTGAAAACACACATGAAAGACATGACATGGTTCGCTGTTCTAAAGTGTTCAATGCCTTCAGTTCCACTTGAGAAACAGTGTTTTCCCTTCTAAAGTGTTTCAATGCCTGCAATCCTAATACATTTGTGGAACATCAATTGTTGAAATAAGTTTATTTTTATGTGCTTCCACTTCAAAATTGTTCAGGTCTTCACAGCAGTGAAGGCTGTGGGCAGCTGTAGCAGCTGGCTTTCAGCAATCACACGCATTTTCTTCAGAACATGCTGTATTCTAGTTTAACATATGTGATTCTGACCAAAACATTTGTGGACCAGTTTTTGTTTAAAGGCTGTACGTTGTAACATGCAGTTTTCCCTTGGGCATCCCAACATTAATATCTTATACTTAACAGCCATTCGTACACTGCCCTGATATTGACAGAAGGACAGAACTGAATTATTCTAAAGTTAGTCTCCACGTATTGAAGTAGCTGGGAATGTGTACAAGAGTGTAAACGGAGTCGAGAAGATGATGCGCTGCGGTTTCCTTAACTACTCTCAAAGTGACATGACATGAACTAAACATGAAAGAAAGGCTTTAAACAGTTTAATCTGTAACGTTTTTAAATGTCTTCTAAAAAACACTCGGGGCATGCAGCAGTCTGTGGGAACACTGCTGTATGTTCAGCCGGTAAACCAGCCTGAGATTACGTAAATTTATTAGCCTTGATAGTAACTTGCCGGTGCTGGGTCACGTCTATTAGCCGGGTGAGAAAACCGGTTAGCGTTAGCTAATTTCAGCAACAACAGGACCGAATTCAAGAACACAGTAAAAACACAAAGGTCATAAAGATAAACTCACCCAGAAGGGGTCTGAATCGCCCACACTGCAGAACTTGTCAAACCCCATTCGCCGCGACCCTGTCGGAGTGTTTTTTTGGTGCTCAACAAGGTTTTGTAACGTTACGTGAAGCGGAAGCTTGGCGTTTTCTTCTTTTGCGGCGCTTCAGCAACGTAATTGCCACAACAACGCAACGCTGCCCCCTGCTGCCCTCTGCTGTATTCGTTCTTAAACGATAGCCCTACAAATGTTCAAATCTGCCATGACGCACTTCTGCGTTGTTAAAATCAAATTTCATAGTAAAGACCCAGATTTTTTTTAATCAGACAAAGCCTCCCAGACTCACACCTGATTCCCAACCCCCTTCAAATAAACATGGTTTAGTCACAACCAAAAACCAAATAAAGAGCCATTAAATTTCTTAGTAAGTATATGAATGTGTGATACGTCTACTTTTTTTAATTTGGGCCCCTTTATCTAGTTCTAGGACTCTAGCTTAAATAAGTTAATGTTTTCACATTTATGCAGAAATAAAATCCATAAAGGTCATAAATCTTTACACACCGCTCTATATTCTCTATATTGGCTAATAGGCTAATAACATTCCTCTGGGGGGTTTCCAGCATTCAGCTCTTGAATAAAACTTTTTAATGCCGTTAAACATTCAATAGTATTAATCCTTTCTTCAGAAGATAATCAAGCCAGGCTTCTGCTGGTCTTCAGAATGTTATTACATGTATCAATTTCTTGAAAGAAAGTCAATCTTCTGCACATTGTTGATTAGGCTTAGCAATTTGTTGTGCAGCAGCTCACTAGTTTTTTATGTCTTGATCTCAAAGATAGAGGAAATAACCTATTTACAAAGCAACATTTTAACAAGTAAGCTCTTATATCACTATAACAACACTCTCATCATATGTTGTTGTACATCCATATGCCACCATTCCCTTCTGTAGCTGCCATATCAAGGCATAGCACACATCAGTCCTCCCTGGGAAGTTGTGGATGTCATCCCCTAAGGGAAGTCTGCAGGCTTGATGTCAGGGGACCCTTTTAAGCCTTTAACAACAAAGGAGTCCATAGTGCAGCATCAAATGGTGTTGCTGAATTTGTTAGCTAAAGGCATCTCTGACAATTCTCATCAATCTCCAATAATCTCGTTTTTGTTTTTGCAAAAAAGAAGTCATGTATTTATTATATTTTCAAGATGTTGCATGTATTTACTAATGCAGTATATTTAGCTCTGGTGCTGGTCCCGAACCCGTATAAAATGACAGGGTTGTGGCAGGAAGAGCATCCGGAGTACAAACCCATGCCAAAACAGTGCATGGAACATGTTCAGCTGGGGCAACCCCTGAAAGAACAAGCCAAAAGCTGTCGATCTTGATCTAATATTTCCTGCCTCCCTCCCTCACATTATTTTACATTTTTTTGCCAGGAAGAAGTATCTGTTTTGCCCTTGTTATGGATGACTTCAATGACATAAAGGTGGAGAAGTAACTGTAAACTGTTATTTTCACCCTATGAACTAAATTCCACATCTTTTCTATGGGATCCTCTGATCCTAATCTACTACAGAAGTTTCTGCCACTGTTTTTCTTTGCTTCTTTTATTGCACATCTAACTTTGGCTCTGAATTCTATTTATTCAGGGGCTCTGTAGTGCGTATTTTTTTATACACTGAATGTCAGATTTATAGGACATTTTTTCACCTCATTTAAGGCTTAAGCCCATGAATTCTCTTCACAGTTTTTTTCTCATGGGTTACCTAATAGTTGATGAGCTACCCCTGTTGTCCATTCTTGTCTCAGACTCTGTAGTTTCTTAATTTTAATCTGATCCATTATTACACATTTACCACGGCAAGTCTGCTGACATCATTGTGACATTCTTTGCGAGAAGAGATCAATCAGACCATCCCTTGTAAATGGTGTAATCTACTAGATCTCCAACATCAGGTGTTTTCTATAAGCATCCATGGTATTTATCTTTCTTGAACTGAAGTGGCAAGCTTGCCCTCCGCAGGCTTGTTATTCAAAGGACTGAGTGTTATCAATGTTGCACATGTCACTGGCTGGACTACAGTGTGTGTTGAGTGATTTGGCCTGTGTGTCATGTATTTGAATGTATTTCCTGTGTTGTGGGATTTATCTCAACTTTAGAGTGAACATGGCTTGCTATGTGGTGGGGGTTATGCAAAACATTTTAGGCTGGACTTCCTGTTTATTGAGCCCGATCAGGTGACCGATAATTTTACTTGTCGTGTTGATGTTTGCCTACTCTGGCTCAGCTCCCTGTAATTATTCATCCATCACAATTTCTTCTCAATGGACCAAAATTTATGCCAATACCCGAAGTCTACAAAACAGCAAAACAGAATTCTTGGATTGTATTTCCTTGAACAAAACATTGCCTCCAGCACTGACATCTGCACTGACTTAATTTTAGTGATAATTTGGAGCCTGACTCCATGGTCAGGACATAATCTTCCTCTCTGGAATTTGTTCTTCCTGTTGTTAAAAAGTTTCTCTTCCACGTGAGACACTCAGTTCTGCATTTCATCATGTTAAACCCAGAGCCTTCCCATTGTTGTCTCCAGAATTGTGCTCTACCTTTCAATGAAGGTATGACTGGACGACAGATGAACACGTATTCACCGAAGAAGAAACTAAAATTCTATATCTACTTTGTCCATTGTTTATAACAAGCAAACATTTGTTATTTCACTGAAATTTTCATTTCAGTGAAAATGTTGAATTATGTCTTCATGACAGAATTGGCAGATAATAAAAACAAGGAAAATACATCAGAACAATGAATGAATTTGTTTGTGATCCTGTGCAGAATTGAGACCTGTAATGGTGGCCACCAGAACACCTATGACACCCAGGCTTTACAGGCATCAACAGCAGAGGCGAGAGATACTATACCTGTGTTCTTCCCAAAGTCATAGGACCTAGTCTGCTGGTCAGAGTGCTCAAATCTTGGTCCCATTAGAGCTTAGAACCCTATTACCTTTGACCTTACTGTCTCCCACTTGCCTTTTGACAAACTCTAACGAAAAGTAAATATGTGCTTTTTCTCTCTGCCACTTTTCAACTTGTGTAGAACCCAGACAACAGTTGTATGTAGAGTGTCTCATATCTCACCTGATGAGGGAGTCAAGAAACTTCTCCTTCTATAATTACTAGTCTCAGGAATAGCTGGATCAAATCACCACCTAATATTTCTACCTGGAAGTGAAACATGAATTATGTTTTATCCCTGGGATTAACTGATGAGGCAGTTGTTCTGAGATTGTTGATGAGGTAAAGACGCACTGATCAAGCAGCCATGGACAAAGTGTGTTTGATTTATCAGATTGATAATTTGTCCTTGTCCACAATGCTGTGGCCCTGTTATTTTGATGCTCAGAAAAAGCTGTTGGCTTAAAAAAATCAGCTATCCACCTTAGACTTTTGTAATGACAATTTTAAAAGCAATAAATCAACCAGTAAAATTGTCCCTCTTTTTTTATTTAACACATCTTAAATATATAATTTTCCTTAAAAGTATGACTGAGACACAAACATATGAAGTTATTCCAATAACAATTTCTATTTAATCATTGGTGGGTCAGCATGTAGTGTTCTCAAGGAAAAAGACAACAATAACAATGTAAATCAGATGAGAAGGTCACACATTTTACTTTGGCCACATGGTGGCAAAATACGGTTGGGTTTATTTGTCATCATCATCATCGTCATCAAAGACATCAGCTACAGTCCTGTGTATGGAGAAACCAACAGGTCAAACACTGTATCCATAAATAGTGTTAGTTCAAATGCCAGCTCAGGGTAAATCGGGCTTACTTGTAGATGGATCCAGTTACTTCATCAAGAAAACCTCCTGAAGAAAATAGACAAAGCAGTTGTGAGCCCAAGGGCCTCATTTCTCATCAGAGACAGAAGTGTTGCACTGACATGCCGTAGAATGCTCTGTGTATCTGATTCATTGGCTCAACTCTACTTGGCTTTAGTAAAAAAAAAGTTGCAACAATATCAGAGTGTGATAAATGTACTAAACTACATCATGTGCCACATGGATTATTCACTGCAGGAGGTCCTGTTGGGTCACTTTTAGCTCTTGTGCTAAATGCGAACCCATTATTTTTATAACCTCAAGGGCTAAGTGGAAAGCTTCTTGAGTGACCAGTTCTATGAAATAAAAGAAAATGTTTCTCCTCTAATGTAGGTGAAACAATGTGAAAAGATATTTTCTTGTTTGCTCACCAGGCTTGCAAAGTGTCTGGCAGGCAGGACACACATGGCAGAAAGTGCACATCTGTGAAAAAGAAAACGGGGCAATAAACATAGAGAAGAAGTGATGAAAAAGCCTAATCAACATGCGTAAACTCAGATCTGTCAGAAAGTAAAAAAAAAAAGCTGTAATAATTACACATGCTCATTTAAGTTCTATTTAAATCACATAATCTTTACCTGCTATTGTCACAATTTTTTCTCATCTGTGTTTTTCTCTTCATCATGTGCTGATTAGGACTGGGACAATCTACACTGTAAATTCTGATTAGTTATGCTTTTTCTATTTCTACTTGTAAAAGCCTATAAGTGTGGTACACTTACAAATTAGTTTACACAATTAAAACAACAGTGTACAATTCTTACATATACATAACTCATTGTGGAGTATTTAGAATTATTATTTCAAACAAAGTCATTTCAATTTAACTTAACTGTGTGGTGTCTTTCAAATGATGTACTTATTTATGTTGGGCCAACTAGCTGGCTTAAAAAAATGTGTGTAACTTTATTATTCCGAACTTATGTAAGACATGACTTTCTCCTTTGGTGACATCATCTTCAGTCATGGTTTGTTAAAACTAATGAATGTGCTTTACTATTGCAACAATACCATACCCTACCACAATACTACTACTACTTCTCTTTCAGCTTTTCCCATCAGGGGTTGCCACAGCGAATCATCTGTTTCCACCTCACTCTATCCTGGGCATCTTCTAAAACCAGCTAACCTCATGTCCTGTTAGAACATCCATATATCTCCTCCTTGGTCGTCCTCTCGCCCTCTTGTCTGGCAGCTCCATCTCCAACATCCTTCTACCAATATATATTCACTGTCCCTCCTCTGCACCATGTCCAAACCATCTCAGTCTGGCCTCTCTGACTTTGTTGCTAACACAGGCAATGTGCGCTGTCCCTCTGATGAGCTCGTTCCTTATTCTGTCCAACCTTGTCACTCCTAAGGAGAACCTCAACATCTGCTAGACCATCATGCTATTATATACTACACTTAGTTAGATCCCAAGAATCCCAATAATTTCATGTAAAAATGCTCCTTTTGTCAATTGGCTGTAATTATCTATTGATCAGATCAGTCATACGATTGTATTGCACAAAATTGAAATACATTTCACTTGCATCCTCCTTTCATCCTTAGCAAATATCAGGATTTTCCAAGAGCAAAAAAAGAACAATAGTCAATCATACTAGGTTTATTAATAGCATCAGGATGCTTTGACCCTATTAATATATACCTTTATAATCGCGTTAATACTTGCCTAAAATCCTTCCCAGCAGGATAAGCAATCTTGCAATTTCTGCCTCCCACTGGTTAAGTAATGTCATTGTCTCATTAGTTTTTAGTGTACTTGATTGTTTTAAGTTAATGTTACTCAAAAACAATGAGTAATGAGTTTTTTTCACATTGTAAATACCTCTAACTTGATAAAAACTAGTAAGAAGTGCATTAGTTGATAATTGAGTAAAGTTGACTAAAAAAATCTAAGTTAGGATTGCAATTGGATTTTACAGTGTAATTGTAGATTTAAAGACAAATTTGGGATTTTAGGTTATACGGTAGATTAGGTTGACTAGCTAGTGTAATGACCAGTGTAAAGGTGGACTATGACAATAGTCCATCCTACATCTTGATTGGACATGAGACTCCTGATTTTTGCTGTATGCTTGAGCTGACAAAGTACTTGATGGAATGTTGTCCTTGGTACTACAGGAAAATTTGTAGACTTGGACAGACTTTGATTACGACCATCCTTAGTCTGATTGGCCATTATAGTCATTATAGCAATCAATTTTCTCACCTTGCAATATCCACAGTGTTCAGACTTGTCTCCCGCTTTACAAGGACATTTATCACAGCTGTCACAGTGCTGGAAAAAGACAGGTTTAGTTGAGAAGCAATCAAATGAACACATAATTAGAGAGGGCAGAGATATATATATATATATATATAACAGATTATATAGTCAGTTTCATTACATTCGAGTCCTCTCATGTCATTTGACACATACCTCACAGAATTCACAATATGAGCACACAGAGCCCCTGTGATAAGCTCCTTCGTCATCATCATCGTCATCTGCACAATATTAACAATGAACATATGTCTTTAAAACAACAATGTAACACTAAGTAATGCTACATTAATCCATGTTTAATATGAATTACCTGTAAATCTAATAATAGCTTGAACTTTTAAGGTTCATACAAATTGCATTTCATTAATTATGCTACAGGTGTTACTATTTAGTGTCATCTAATTAATTCCAATTTTCCTCTTTATTTGCCTCCATTTTAGCATATATACAAATTAAACCAATTTAGTGGTGATCTACACTGGTGGAAGATGTCCTGAGATTCTTTACTTCAGTAAAAGGAACAAAAGCAAAATATAAAAATACTCAAACACAAGTAAACCGAATACATTTTTTTTTAAATGTATCAGAGTCAACACAATCAGTATATGGTAATAAGACTTGTCTGTCAATATAATTATATTGAATATAATTATTTATGTTTTAACTTTTAAGGAACATTGAAATATAAGTAATCTCAAAGGTCAGCAGACCCATAGACCAGAGCTTCTGTATAATATTAAAATATTTCTTGTAAGGAAGGAAAATTAAGCAACTGAAAAGAAAGAAAACAACCACAAAAAGTACAAAGAAACAACCTTAATGACAGAAGTCATTTTTTAAAACTGGCCTGCAGTTGGGATGTGCAGGATTTTCAGTGGAGTTATGGCAATTCACATGAGTGTGCACAACATTTACGTCAGTGACAGATTTAGGAATGAGAAAATTTGTGTGCCTTGTTGATGTGGTTTGATTAGATTTTAGACAACAGGGGAGGTCTAGGTTACAGACAAAGTCAAAGCTAATTCAGTGTAAACTGTTTGTGACTGTGGACAATACAGGCTGGGTATAAATCCTCAAGATTTGTTTCAATGTGGAAGAGTGGTTTTCATTATATACATTTGGTACATCAAATAAATGTTGAACCTTTGGCTTGTTAAATTAAAATATATTACAGGACACATTGAGATATCTGAGGAGTTGGATTATTCTTTTTTATTGTGTATTTTAAACTAGAAATCTGTACACATCCCCACATTATTACACTGTAAAAAAGTGAAAGAGATAATTACAATTGAAAATAGTACATATAATTAGGACTGTACATTGAATGTTTAGTTTATTTTATAACCCCCCCGCCTAAAAAAATATAATGTAACTGTAACTGTAAAATGCATAGAATGCTATAATTTGCTAATGATTTAAAACATATTGATTGTTAATAGTACAAACTCCACAAATCAAACTAAGATTTGCTCATTTTAAATCTAATGCCAGCAACACCTGTTGAAAAAGCTGGGACAGGATATAGTTACCAGTTTGGGACCTCCTTTGTCATTTTTTTTCAACTTATAACATTTTTTCCTTGGATGACAGGTTTAGACAGGCAGGCAGACCGTTTTGGCATCTGCACTCTTTTACTACTGAGCCATGCTATAATGCATGCAATGTAATAGTTTGGAATTGTGTTGTTGAAATAAGAGAGGCTATCAAAGGAGTGCAAGTTACTCAGGTCAGAACAAAGTTCACACAGTATAGAACATGCTTTGATACTCACAGGTTTTAAACATCTGCAGCTCTGGTCCTTATACAGGTCTCTGACACATGTGAGGATGCACCTCATGCTCTTTTACAGCTCTAGTATGAAAACCCCTGACTTTGGTAACAGATATGCTTGTAGGCAGTTTTTGATCATTTGATTTATTTAATGAATGAAAGTTGGGTTAAAGACATGGACAGTGGTGATTGTCATACTGTATTTTCCACTAATGAATGTTCACAGTCAACGCAATACCACAGTTTTGCTAAACAAGAAAATAAAATGCAGACAACCATTTCATCTCTTGATGATGTTTGACAGAACCTAAAGTTTGTTACTCGCTCTAATGAAAGAGATGTTTCTCTCTTTTTCCAAATACTCTCTCCCTAAAGGTCTAAAAACTGTTGAGAAAATCTTCTAACCTTTTATTACAAATGAGAAGTTGTACATCTGTTAAGCTTGATTTGAAAAATTACTTAAATATCCTAATTCAGTTACAGCAGTACCATATAAGCAGTGAATAGTAAGAGGAAAACTGTATAAACTCAAAACATACATTTCTTGTAAGTAAGTAATCTACAGTACCTAGTGGTTCAGAACAGCAGTGTTGGAAAATGAATCGAGGTATTTTAAGTACACTGTTCATAGATACAGGAAGTTATTCTATTATCTGTGTTTAGCGATTTTACATGTGCACACACAAGGCCTAAAAATAAATTCTCTGCATTAAAAGCCTCTGTTTAAAAGACAGCGGCATAAATGCTCCACAGAGAAAGAAAGTGATTGAGAGATATGGAGAAAGAGAGAAACTTTCCATCTGTTGGTACTCTAAGTTTTGAAATGAATGAATTTAGGTAGTGGCCCTCCTGCACCTCCCCTCGTGCTTTATTCTCCCTTGATCTGTGCCTTTAGCAGCCCAATCCCCCTACCCACCCTCGATATCACTGTCTCTCTTTCTTTCTCTGTAGGTTTACATAAAGAAACAAATGCAGGTCAATCTGATCCAAAACAAATGAGAAAATAAGATCGTAGTGGAGGAACAATTCTGGATGAACCATTCTTTCAAACGCAGCACAAATCAAAAGATCTCATACTAGTGAACCCAATGACACATTTCCAAGCCAGGCTTGGTTTGTGTGAAATAGTTTTTTCATTCTTTCTCTCTCTCAAATCAATGCTTCTGCAGTCCTCGTGTTCATATCTAGTGTACTGTTCGAAGGACTTCGGACAGTTGGACTTCAGATGGGCCAGTTCAATTTCCCCAGAGTGCTCATAACTCTATTTAAGCAGGGAAAAGAACACAGTGTCAGAGACAGCAGGGGAAATGGACAGCTGGAAAGGGGTGGAGGAGGGACTTTCATTCCCTATGATATTAAAATAAGAACTGACATAGAGATGATGAGGTTGTATCAGTGTTAACGAGAGGGGAGTGGCTGACTCTTGGCTTAGCGCTTCCCCTTTCGCACACTGTTGTAAAATGAACACGCTCATATTTGTACCTACATGCATCACCAACTGCATGTCAAGCATGAGCCATCACCGACATACGAACTGTAAATATAACAGATTATATGTGTAACTTTGCTGCATCACTGCTATGGCCTGTTTGTTTTTCTGCTACTAATACCCTACTGGTAAAGGCCACAATTACACAATTACAGTGTGCTTCACATGTCTGCATATATGCAAACACATTAAAAAGTACTACATATTTAAAGTGACTGACCTTCATGATCATCATCATCATCATCGTCATCATCGTCGTCATCATCGTCATCATCATCGTCGTCATCATCATCGTCGTCATCGTCATCATCATCGTCGTCATCGTCATCATCGTCGTCGTCATCATCATCGTCGTCGTCATCGTCATCATCGTCGTCATCATCATCATCGTCGTCATCGTCATCATCGTCGTCGTCATCATCATCATCGTCGTCATCATCATCGTCATCATCATCGTCGTCATCATCATCATCGTCGTCATCATCGTCGTCATCATCGTCGTCATCGTCGTCATCGTCGTCATCATCATCGTCATCATCATCGTCATCATCATCGTCGTCGTCGTCGTCGTCGTCATCGTCGTCATCGTCGTCATCGTCGTCGTCGTCGTCGTCATCATCATCAGCCACCAGGCCATGCTCAGAGCGGATTGGCAGATCCTGTGCTTTGGCAGTGGGAGCCAGTGGGGTGTGGAAGGAGCAGAGCAGCGCCAGAAGCAGTGCAAGAATCAAACTTCTCAATGACGCCATGTTCACAACAAAGACCAGACCAACTAGTGACAAATTAATCTGAAATCACTGCAGAAGTCCAGCACCGCAGCTCTTTGCCTATTTGTCCCACACACGCAAACGCAATCTCACAAAGTCAAACCCACAAAGAGATGCACTCACTCAAACAGAATGGAGATTGGACACCAACTATAACGGCATCCAGAAGACAAGCTCCAGCACAGATACAATATTCCAAGATGAGATCCAGACAAAGAAATGGTCCTTAAAAAACAGGTGTACTCCCTTAGAATCAAGGACTGAAGCAAGACAAGGTTGCCCTTTAGTCCAGTGCAGTGCTCGTGTGACCAGTCAAAACTGTAACAAGAATATGAGCGGAGAGCCGTCAGTAACTGGTCAATGCTAGAGACACAGACAGGACTAATGTGAGAGCGACAGAAAAAGAGTGAGACCAACCCATGGGGTAAGCTGAGAAGAAGGGGGGCAAAAACATTGACTGACAGGGGCAAATGCTGGTGGGCAGGCCTGAAGTATCCATAAGTTAAATTACTCAGAGAAGAGGGGAATGATTGGACAGGGGTATAAGGAACAAGTTAAGCATGCTTGCTTTTCCATCATCATCAAATATAATTAGCTTTAGAACAAATGTTCAGACTGAAGTTAAGAAAAGGAGGAGTAGTTCCAGTAAATAATGCCCAAGTTTTTCCTATGTAATGAAGATGAATTTGTGGAGAATTGATTAGATACATCGATGGATGAACATTTTACTGTCCGACTAGCAGGACCTAGTGATGATGATGGTGGTAGAACATTTGGGAGGTTAGTTTGTCTGTTCACTGCTGTTGACTGAAGGGTTTGCATCAGTTCCATGGTCAAAATGAATGCTCTCAAAGCATGATTATTAATACTTTTAGTGCTGTCAGTCCCGTACTTCCCAGAAGCAAACCAAGAATTCCATAAATTCAGCAACCCCTCTAATCATTGTACCAATTCTATGCTATACAGAGGATCAAACTTTCCCTTTCACATTTTAACATTTCCAATCATAGGGAGAAGATTGAGGTGGGTGGGTGATTATGATAGGACAGGATTTTAAAAGGATAGACAAAAAGTTAGTTTCCGGTGTCAAACTGTTGTTGTCTAAGTTGTTGTTAGCTTAGTCAGGATTTTCATGTACAGTATTTTAACCCAAACCACAATGTTCCCCTCACACTAATTGCCTTGTTTTGTCTAAACCTAACCATAAGCATGTTTGCACCAAAATCCAACAATATACTCCATTCATTCATCCATCCATTAGGGTAGGGTTGAGTAAGGTTGCGGGGGCCTGGAATCTAGCTGTCACAGGGCGAGAGGCAGGGTCCACCCTAAAAAAGTTGCAAGTCTATTTCAGGTCCAACACAGAGACGTATTCAGTCAGACAACCATTTACACTATGGGCAATTTGGAGTCACATATTAATCTAAAATGCATGGCTTTGGACTGTGGGAGGAACCCACCCACCAATAAACTCTATATGGATGACAAAAAATTAATGAAAAATTTGTGCCTGCACACACCATCAGCAGTGCCAGTACACAGACTGAAAAGTAAATTTGATGCTTGTTTCATGTATCCAAAGCATGTAACATTTCTTGCTCCTTGCTTGCTGGCAAGAACACCCATCATCAATTACATAAAATAGTTGATATTGATAATAAAAAAGAGAGCATTGTCATGTAGTTAGTTTAGGAAAGTCACACTGATGAGTGCATCTTAATATTCTTAAACTGACCCTTGCTCTACCTTGCTACAAAAAAGCTACTCTGTTTCCTGCATTGACTGCTCACATTGACATTGGACATCACTGGTAGTGCACAGTCATTCCAACTGACTTTAATTCACTGAGACACTGACCTGAAATTACCCTTCCAACATCCCATCTAACAAGCAGATTGTTATTGAATTTGCTGAGCACATTTATGTTCTTAACGAGGTAAACCCTTCAGAATTTGATGACCCTTGGACCTTTCACTGCCCCCAGCAAAAATATTTTTTGGTCTAAGAATAGCTACATAAATCATCACTTAGCTGAGCAGGTCACCCAGCATTGCTGGTCGCAGTTGCTGGAACATTTTTAAACTATAGTTATACAAATTTAATGTTTTTATTCTAGAATGGCCATTATGCTGATGCAGCAGGGCGTATACACTACTAAGCATATAGGACAAGCCCAGACACTGATCTCTAACTCATTTACTTTACTGTCCCTCCCCCTACACTATGCCCCTAAAATAGATGGATTTGTGCAGGGAGGAGTTGACAACCACTCTATTTAAAACCACACACTATCGGAGTCAGTGTAATGTGAGCCTCCCTGGCTCTGTCTGTGAGACCAGCACAGTATTCCACAACCCCCTGTCAATTCTCACTTACCCATCCAAAAAGAAAGAGGTCAGTGACAAGGACCTCTGAAGCAGCCCCTAAACCAAACCCAATCAGTGAAGGAATACATGAGCTCTACAGATTTTTGCACACTTACTTGTTGCCATTGATAATGTTTACATTATCTTAACCCCAGTTTATGCATAGGAAATACTCACATTCTAGTCACATTCTTAGTGATGTTGTTCAAAAAGGAAGTCCTGGTTGATCGATAAAACTATTGAGCTATTGAGCATTGTTAAAGATAATTGGAAAACACCCCGACCAGCTGAGCAAAGGCAGAATGCAGTAATTCAATTATAAGGTGAGTAGCCAAGCAGTGACATCGTTACTATCACAGCTCAGCTTTTTATTTCTGGTCAGCAGGACACAAGGATCAGGAGAAAGTAAAGGCTTACAACTACTATACTTAAACTTATCCTGGAGTCCTATTCAGTCCTTAAGTCAAAGAAAAAAGAATTTTAGATGATTGCCAACAAACCCCATCCTAGCACATCAGAGACGACTTCCTTCATTAAACTATTTTATTTTGCATCATAACCAGTATCAGTCACTCTGAGAAGCTTTAAATGTACATTATCTTTGCATAGGCTATGAACAGGCTTGATATGATGTTTCTAACTGTGGCAGCTAGAAACAGCTGAGCTCGAAAGAGCAAAGGACAGAATAGGAGAGGAGATCACATCGAGATGGAGACTGCAAAGTGGCTGAAAGTGGAGATGAGCTCAGACATGCCAAAGACATTTCTTCTCTCTTAGTTTGGACCACTGACTCTGTTGGCATTAACCCATCTGACCCATCTAGTTAACTGCCACTATTGTTTAATTTCTTCACTTCATGCGATATTGGGGGAAACAGCTTTATCACATGAGGTGATGGAACTAAGTCTGCTTCAGCTTGAGGTAGTTGTGGACACTCGAGACAGGAAATCTTAACTACAGCATGTTCGAGTCAAAAGAAAAAATATAGGAATTAATGTTATTTAAAGTGTTAGACAGGTTGTTGTGAGGTGAAGAGATGACAGCAAATGCACTGCATCTGCCCATTTATCAACCAAATCTGACACTCCCTAGCAGGATACATTTGCCTCCCTGAACTGGATCCAGTGTCACATCCAACCCAAACTCTTTCCATGTAAGGACGATCTAAAGTGGGAAATCACTTTCCATGCTACAGTTACCTAAGAGGAGTGTGTGTGTGTGTGTGTGTGTGTGCATAAGGAGGAGCTGGGTCACGAATGTAAAGCTTAAAAAAAGTGCTGGTTGAAAATTGACAAATGATTTGTTTCTATCTGTATTTCTCCAGTTGCTGACAAATTTCATGGCATTTTTGTTATTTTTTATGGCCTACATTTAATCATTTGGCAGGTGCTTTTCAAAAAGTGACTTAGTTGTGAGGTACAAGGCAGCAAAAAATGTGCTATCAGAAGAAGTGCTTCTGTTTGATGAGATAAGTACAGGAAAGAGCAGAAAAGTTAATTTTATTTTATTTTATTTTTAAGTGCAAAAGGAACATGTGGAAGACTGAGGTTTTTAGCTGTTTTTTAAAATATTGAAAGTGAGGTTGATGAGTGACGTTCGGCAGCTCATTCCACTATCGTGGGATCACTGAACTGAAAAGTTCAGTATGCCGGGGTTTGATCACGCTGGTAACCCCATCAACAGTGCATTGCAGTAATTGAGACGAGACATGACTAGCGCCTACACAATGAGCTGGGTTGTATCTACCGTGATCACTCCAATTGAGAAGTTGATGATGTGTTGCATTAAAAGTCTGGCTGTGAAGACAATAACTTCAGTCTTGGAGAGGTTAAGCTGAAGATGTCTTTCTCTGATCAAAGCAGAGATTTTAGAGAGACAGGCAGAAATGCATGATTGCGTTACGAGACAGTGAAGTCATCTAACCATATTGCTACTTTAGATGACATGACTCTGGCCCCCAGTAGTACTGCAAGGAATCTCTGAGTAATTTTTGACCAGGATTTGTCATTTACCTCACACATAAAACAAATCTCTAGAACAGCCTTCTTCCACCTAAGAAACATTGCCAAAATTAGGAGCATCCTGTCTCAAAGCGATGCTGAAAAACTGGTTCATGCATTTGTTACTTCTAGATTGGACTACTGTAATTCTCTACTTTCAGGCTGCCCCACTAACTCTCTAAAAAGCCTCCAATTAATTCAAAATGCTGCAGCAAGATTGCTGACTGGGATTGGTAAGAGAGATCATATTTCACCTTCATTAACTTCTCTCCATTGGCTTCCCATTAAATGTAAAATAGAATTTAAGACCCTTCTTTTTACCTATGCTGCTCTAAACGGTCAAGCTCCATCATATCTAAAAGATCTCCTAGTACCATATCATCCTACTAGACCACTTCGGTCCCAAAATGCAGGCCTACTTGTGGTTCCCAGAATTCCCAAAAATTGAATGGGAGGCAATGCCTTTAGCTATCAAGCTCCTCTCCTGTGGAACCAGTTCCCAGTCCAGATTCGGGAAGCAGACACCCTCTCTACTTTTAAGACTAGGCTCAAAACCTTCCTCTTTTGATAAAGCTTATAGTTGGTTATAGTCATGCTGCTACAGGCTTAGACTGCTGGGGGACTCTGCACTGAGCCACTTTCCTCTTCTCTTCATTCTCTCCTCTCACCCCACATCTACAATGTCACCACTGTATGACATTAACTCTGTATCTTCTTTGTCCCATAGTCGTCTTTCTCCCTCTCTGTCTCCCTCTCTCTGTCCCTGTCTTCAGGTGTCCCCAGATTTGGCACTGCGTGTCCTCCAGTGCACAGCTACTGGTCCTACTAACCTGCCCAATGTTTTGCTGTTGCTTTTGTTGCTCTGTTCTTTTCTCTCTCCACTTTCCACTCACCCCAACCGGTCAAGGCAGATGGCCGCCCACCCTGAGCCTTATTCTGCTGGAGGTTTCTTCTGGTAAAGGGAGTTTTTCCTCTCCACTGTTGCCTATGGCTTGCTCAAGGGGGATTTGTTGGGTTTTCTTTAAATGTTTGTATAGTCTTGACTTTATTATGTAAAGTGCCTTGAGATGACCTTGTTGTAAATTGGCGCTATATAAATGAAGTTGAATTGAATTGAATGTGGTGAAAAGGACAGGAAGAGCTGTGCGTCGTCATCATAGTAGTGATAGGAAAAGCCATGTGAATGGATAATAGAGCCCAGGGAGGAAGTATAGATAGAAAAAAGAAGAGGAATAAGAACTGAGCCTTGCGTTACACTGGTGGAGAGGTTATGACAGTTAGTCATCATCTGGAGGAGAAAACTGGGAGCTGATGGCTGCCTCCTTGTTAGAGAATCAGGAGGCAAAGTCGTCAGGTGTGAGACAGGTGGAAAGTGGAGGTGAATGGAGTGAATAGTCTGCACTTGTAGAGCACTTTTCTACCTGTTGGTACTCAAAGTGCTTTACACTGCTTCTTATCTACCCATTTGCACTCACAGCCACACAAATACACAGATGAGGGAGCTGCTATGTAGCTGGCAAGACTCACTGAGGGCAGTGATTTGAAAGTGGAGAACAGCTTCCTGGTGTCTGTGATGTTGCTGAGCTTGTCCTGGAGGTATTCAGTGTTTTCCCTAGTGACCCCTTGAGAGATAGATGCAAGCAAATACTGATAAAACAGACCTGTTAGTCTGTTACTTGTTTTCGCTTGTTTTTGTTGAACTCTGTTTAGTACATGATTTTGTTCTTTGTTTGTTCTTGTCTTTTTGAAGTTTTATTTTGTTTAGACACTAGGTTGTTATCTGTTGGTTCCTGTTCAGACACTTAGTTTAGTTTGTTTGTTTGTTAGTCCTTCCCTTCTGGTTCTTACTGTATATCCTTGATTAGAGAAATTACTTCTCTCTTTAGCTTTATGTACTTAGTTTTTCCTTTTTTTATTTCAATTTTGATACTATTTCTTTCCCTGGTTAGGTGACTTTAACAGTTTGTCTGTTTCGCGTCCTCCCTTTTGGAGTAAGTTTTTGTTAATCTTTGTTCCTCTAATAAATCCTCATTATTTTACACACTTGTTGTCACCACCCTGGGTCCTCATCCCCCCCCTTACAATCTTCTTAATGAAGGTAGATGGCTGCCCATCCTGAACCTGGTGCCAACATAGTGCTTGCTAAGGGGGGTTTGGGGGACTTTACTCAAATCTGTTTAGCCTACAAATGTATTATGTAAAGTGTCTTGATATGATTTTTTTGTAAATTTGCATTGTATATAATTAATTTAACTGAAAATATGGTGATGTTTATGCTCTCAAGATAGAAAGTATATAGAATACAGACCTTGTCCTACTTTAAAGGAGCATGGATGCAGTGGGGTTTTTTTTAACTTCATTTTAGTTGCAGTCTGGCAATAAAGTGAGAGCTCATATTAAGTAATGATGGTTTAGTTTTTTAAGTGCAATGTTTAATAATGCATATACAGCATTTATTGTTTTTTCCTTTATAGGCTCCATAGTTCCCATTTTGGGTGCCATGAAAGTTTTTAGTTTGATGGAATGTGCTTCAGACAGTCATGATCCCCTCAGATGTAATTGTAACAATAACTTTGACGTTACTAGGTCACAATTTTTATTGGTCATACTTTGATCCTTTGACACTTCCAACAGATTTTGTCTCTAATTTGTGTTTAATGCTCAGAAAATGTCAGCATATTAACATACTCAGATAACACGAAGAAAGGTTAGTGGTTTTCAGAATTTACAACAATTTTGTTGTTGTGAAAGCTTTTATGAGTTAACTATGACATGGACAGTGGACAGTTTTAACTTGAGCTAGATTTACAGTTTACAGTTTGCACATTTACAATGTGCAAAACCAAATCAAGAACTTCAAATATCAATATCAAATATTTATAAACGTTATGCTCTACAGTTGGGACAGTACATGATTTTTTGGCTGGATCATAAACCAGCCATTCTGTGCAGGTAGTGCTGATGGGAGTTGATGTCACATTGCAATTAGTTTTTTATTTCAAATGTGACTGTGGCGCAGTTGGTAGCATGGTCATCCACCAATCCTACAGTTGTTGGTTCAACCCCTGGCTCTTCTGTCGAAGTGAAATGGTAAATGGTCTGCACTTATATAATGCTTTTCTACCTGTTGGTACTCAAAGCACTATACACTGCTTCTTATCTACCCATTCACACTCTCAAACACACATTCATACACCGATGGGGGAGCTGCTCACCGGGAGCAACTAAGTGGGGTTCAGTGTCTTGCTCAAGGACACTTCGACACGTGACCAGAGGAGCCAGGGATCGAACCAACAACTGTGGGATTGGTGGACGACCACGCTACCACAGTCGCTCAAGTGTCCTTGAGCGAGACACTGAACCCCTACTTAGTTGCTACCAGTTAGTGTTGCCAGCAAGTACAAAAATGCCTGTGCGTGAATTATCTAACGGTGCCACAGAATTATTGATAAACAACATGTAACAATAGAAATTATTAACTACTAATGGGCAGACTTTGGGCCCATTAGTAGTAGTTACATGAGTTGTGTTGCTGACCAAGTCCATCTCTTTGTAAACACAGTGTACCCATCTTCTGAGGGTACTTCCGGCAGGCTAATGCATCATGTCACAAAGTTAAAATCATCCCAAACTGGCTTCTTAAAAACATCTTAAAAACAAGTTCACTGCACACAAATGGCCTCCACAGACACCAGATCTCAATCCAAAACAGCACCTTTAATATGGTGGAAACTGAAATTTGCTAAATGAATGTGCAGCCAACAAATCTGCTGCATGATGCTGTCATGGGAACATGGTGCAGAGTCTCTTGAGAATGTTTCCAGCAATTTGTTGTATCTACGCCACAAACAACTAGGGCAGTTCAGATGGCAAATGGGGGTCCAACTTGGTACTGGCAAGGTGAACCTAATAAAGTGGGTGAGCGTATAAACAGCATCCAGAAACTCTTCCACACACTTCAAAAGAAGTAGTGATGCAACACAGTTAATGGCATGGCCCTATTTCAAAATTTTTGTATTGCATCAAATTTACAATGACAAATGCAATACAAAAAAAATCTCAGGTTCAACATTTGATGTGTTGTCTTTGTAAATCTGCTCATTCTCTTTAAAATTTTTATAACTCTTACTGTATTTTATCTGAATAATTTTAGCTGAATTTTACACAGCCTCATAACTGTAATGGGAACAGAATATTAATCATAAGACAAAAACCTCTTTGCAAAGAAAAGGGGATTGAGAACATTTTCAAAAGGAAGAGTGAGTCTATAGCTGACTTAAAGTTAATGGGTTAAGAATGATGGTTTGGTTACATAGAACAATATGAACTCCTCTGTGTCAAAAACCTCTTAACACTTTGTTTTGCAGTTGTTTTATCTGGTTTCTCTGCAGTCTTTGCCATAAATACATTATGTGTATAAGTTGGATAACAAAAACCCAAATAAATATTGATTTACAAGAAAAGAAAGATAGACAAGCCAAAACCCCAACATGGTCAAGTTTTGTGTAAAGGCCAATTTTCATCCACAGCCATTGTTTCAACAAGGAACTGAGTGCAGTCTGTTTTATTTTTGCTGTATCTACTATACGGCTGAAGGTTATCTGCACATGTGTAGGGATTTAATGGCAAACCACCGGAAGATTTGGATTGGGAATGAGCTACAGAGCCTATTGTTAGTCAACTAACTAACTGTTAAGTCCTTATTTGATACAAAGTGGTGTACTGAGAAAAATATGGGTTACACATACATGAGGTACTCTCTGAAACATAAACTGACAGTTTGATGTACTATGATGATATTTACACTGGCCTTATCTATATTAAACAGTCCCTCCAGGAATTTTTGATGTTCACAAGAAGCAATTCAACCAACTGCCTGAAAACTTTGCACCAACATAGAATTTAAAACATTAAATCATAACATATAATCACAATTTTTGCAGCTAAAAATGTAGGTTTTATAGTCTGTAACAATCACAAAAAGATCGGCAAAATCCTGGAGGTGCTGAACAAATTGACATTCAATCAGTCCTTTGCAACACAGGGGCAGCAGAACAGGAAGACATACAGCACCATGAACGTAAGTTCAATAATTACTTTTCTTCATCTCTGTTTTGAGTTAAAGGAAAGTCTTTTTTGCTACTAAATTGTGCACCAGCTACTCTCGGTATTTGCAATCTGAAAACCGAATCTAAAACAATGGAGCCACAAGAAGCTAACAAGATCTGGCAGTTACATAACTGGCATTATAAAAAAACATTCTCTGCCTACAAATAGTATTTAAATCTGCTGTAAGTTTAAGGCACAGACTCCTGAACCACCTGTGAATCAGACTTATAGCTTCTAGTGGTAGGATGATAAAAGGCTTGAAAATCCTATGTAAACATATCATATCATTGCAACAGTCATTGTCCTAATTGAATTACAGCTCAAACAACAGAGAATAAAACAAATTAAATGATTTGCAGAGCAGCAAACAAAGTGCTCTATGACACAGTTGTCCAGAGTAAACTAAGTGTGTGTGTGATTCTGGAGTTCAGGGTGTCAGCTTGCACTTAAATCTGAAAGAGAAGAAAAAATTATGAATGTGTAATAGAACATTGAATTTTATGGCAGTAGAGAACACATGTTACAGCTGGAATAGTGTTTTTATTATAACGTATAACCCAATGTTATTTTCAGCCTTTGTGCAGTCAGTCCAGTGGTCATGTTGCCCGTCCCAGTTAACTACCTAAGACCAAAAACTATGAGAATTTTCATTTAAGGGGTGTTAGATAGATGTCTACCTCTGAGTTGCGGAGGGGGACGGTTGGTCTTTATCAGATTACTCTGAGACAGAGCTTCTGTCATCCAGGTGAGGGCGCTGCAACAGTACTCCATCTGTGAGAGAGGAGACAGAGAGAAAGAGACAGAAAGAGGGAGAGAGGGACAGAGACATAGACAGAGAGAGACAGAGAGGCAGACAGAGAGAGGGAGACAGACCAACAGATAAAGAGACGGGCAGCGGGGTAGAGAGAGAGAGAGAGAGAGAGAGAGAGAGAGAGAGAGAGAGAGAGAGAGAGAGAGAGAGAGAGAGAGAGAGAGAGAGAGAGAGAGAGAGAGAGAGAGAGAGAGAGAGAGAGAGAGAGATGACAGCTGCAGAGAAACCAGACACACCATATATACACACACTTGTCACACATGGAGAGAGTATTTTTGTGTAACACATATACAGTAACATCTATATACACATAGTACATAACCAGCAATATTTCATATATAATTTTTTTTTTTTGAATAATACTGTGGTCCACACACAGTTGCAGATGGACAATGGGCCCTCTCTTCTAAATGCAAACTCTATGAATTAAAACTTCACATGCCACACAGTGTTTTGGCCTGACAAAGAGGATTATCGATCGTCAGCTGTAATCTAACGTGTTGCTGACCTCTGCTTCCAGCTGCTGCAGCCTTCGGGTGTGGTCTGCCATCTGCTTCAGCACATTGTCCACCCTGCAGACAGAAACACACCAACACATATGATCCAGTTGTAAAGCTCAGGTTGACTGCCAGTCCAAAGGAGTCCAGTCCTGCTCAGGGAGTAGAAACAGAATGTAGGAATATTTGACTGCATTCACAGTATATTTTGGGCCATAAATTAATCCTGCTGCTTTTGTCAGCAGTCACATCATCAATACATACAAGGGAACAAGTTCCTTTGGCAGCCATATTTGGCCACACCATAACCCAGATGAGCATGGGCGGATCTAGAATTTTTTTGAAGCCCCTCCTATAAAGACAAACCAATACTGAATATCACAATCAATTACAACCAATTAAGACACACTATGCTATAGAGACTTTTCAGACATCCCATTTCCTGTTTGGCAGTGTGACCTCAGACCTATTGGTAGATGGATTTGAATACGCAAAAACATTTGGTAAGTATCATAGTGACATTGGTTTTTAGAGCATGTAACAGCGGGGTGCATTGTCTATAACGCTAAATCAACAACTACTCTGCCAGCAAGAAAATAACTACTACAGTGATAACACATTTGCACCTAAAAATATATTTACAAATCTAAATGTCCATTACTTTTTATTGTCCCCTGGAACTGTTGTTGATAACTGTCATATCAATGTTTCCAGGAGACACTAAAAAGTGACAGACATTTAAACATCTTACTTGGTTGATGTTGAATGCCTTTTATTCTGAGCTGAAAGGAGGATCTCTTTTTGATAGCCTCCCAGGTGTTAAGCTGGCTGGCCATTTTTTCATTCAGATTACTTGGCTTCACTGATTCATTGGAGATTGGGTCTGTTACTCCTGGTCAATAAATGATTGTTAAAATTGGGTATCTGAGACAGCTGTTAGTGATTTCAGTCTGCTGTGTGGTTGATGGACTTCACTGAAACGCAGCAGAATTACACTGTCTTGCATTTGTAAATATACAATCTTCACTTTCGGTCCACGACACTTTCACACAAACACTTTACTCTCTCCCTCTCTATCATCTCAGCACATTGACTAAATCATAAAACAATGCTATCGCTATGTCATCCTGATTGTTTTGGATTAGGGTTGACATGTGTGGATGTAGTCACTGTGTAAGTCTTTACAGAATAAAAGGCAAATCTGAAAACTGGCAGGGCCCCATCTCAAACCAAAACCCTGATAAACACGTTACTTGCTACAAAGAATGCCAGGACACTTCCATTATCAGAATAAATATACTTTGAATATTCAGACCTAAACCTGTATGTAGGATACTGGGAAAATTGGCAAACTAAATTTCTCACCACTTTTTTATTTGACAACAGGAGCTACAGTGCTTCTTACTACTACATGAAATGCAGTCTATGCCCAAGTCTCTGCCTTTTAATCCTTGCCTTATGATCTACCTTTCTTACCAAAGTGTTTGCCCTTGGCAGAAGGGATGCGGCGGATGTATCTCTTGATGAAAAGGTGGAGGTGTGAGATGATGATGAAGGGCGGTGCAAGACATGGCCTTGAGTGATACTCCACAATCAGGTTGT
Organism: Channa striata; assembly: GCA_033026295.1. Lineage (NCBI taxonomy): Eukaryota > Metazoa > Chordata > Actinopteri > Anabantiformes > Channidae > Channa > Channa striata. The sequence continues at coordinate 2,245,612 of CM065180.1, read as the reverse complement.
ACCGCTGAAACTTCCAGTAGATGTCACTGTTCTCTTGTACTTTGGAGAAGGTGTGGCTGCAGGCAGTAAAGTGATGTTGCATTACAGTGCTTCACATCAAACTGTACAATTTGACCTTTTTAATCAACAGTTGATTTTAAACGCCTCTGTACCTGAACATAGCGATGAGTAGGTTAACCAGGACCATGTTGGTAAACAGCAGGTAAATGGCAAGTAGGATGACGACCAGCCAGTTTACGCTGGTGTTCACACAGGGCTCCACCCCTGCTTCAATTTCTGTGAAGTTGTTGGTACAGTGGATTTCTTCCAGCTTATCAGCTACTTGTCATTGAAAAAACAAAACAATAAATGAGAAGATCTGGCACACATTTCAAAGCAGAGTGAAGCACAACATTAGACTTAATCATGTCAACTGGACTTCTTTCTTTTTGGTGAGAAACGTTTCTCTACTTATCCAAGCATCAGTGTTCCCCCCTGGCCTGAATATGCTCGTTAAGGTGGAAGTTGGAAACAGAATGGAGTTATCGGGATGTAACCATCACATCCCTAACCCCTAAACCCCTAAGAGGGGGTATTCGGTGTGGCCCTCTTGGTGGATGTGTGAAATGGTCTTAATCTTCCCGCAGATGGATGAAAAGGCAGATTTATACAGTATTTCTAAGTTGCAACATTTCATGATGTTCTCTGCGCAGTCCAGGAAGGCTAGTCTTTTGTCATTCATGTCCCCATTGGTGAGCGTGATGTTGACAGCATTTATATTGTCTGTGAAAATCCCGGATCTTGATCTTCACCCAGGTGTCATCTACATACTGTGTCTGTACCAGTGGGTTGGCACTGTTCCCAAGAAGGAGTTCAGTGCTTTCTTCTCCACCTTTTCCGTGTATAGGTTAGCAACAATAGGTGACACTGGCAAACTCGTGGCACAGCCATGTTTCTGTCTGTAGAAGTCGACTTTGTAGGTGAAGTACGTGGTGTTCTTACACCAATGCAAGAGGAAGCAGATGTGATCTTGGTTGAGGTTGCTTCTGGTCCGCAGGGTGCTTTCCCTTTGATAGTCTTTTTCTAATAACTGCCAGGGCATTGGTGGCGGGGATGCTGGTGAAGAGGGAAGTAACATTTACATTTACATGTACATTTAGGCATTTGGCAGACGCTTTTATCCAAAGCGACTTACAAGTTAGGAACAAACAAGCAATAAAATCTAAGTTTAGGAGAGAAACATCAAAGTAAAGTGCTATCAAACAAGTGTTAAGGTTTCATGAGATGCAAGTAGAGAAAAAAGCAAAAGCAAGGTTTTTTTTATTTTTTAAAGGAAGAGACGGAAGAGTTCTGTTTTCAGCAGTGTTTTAAATGTAGTGAGTGAGGTCGCTGAGCGCACAGAGTTTGGCAGCTCATTCCACCATCGTGGGATCACTGAGCTGAAGAGTTTTCCTTGGTGTCTTGTGTGTGGTGCTGGGACTCCCAGGCGTCGTTCGCTGGCCGAGCGCAGGGGACGGGAGGGGTTGTAGACCTGAATGAAAGAGTTTAAGTAAGCCGGAGCTGTTGAGTTGACCACTCTGTGGGAAAGAGACAGAGCTTTGAACTTAATCCTAGCAGCTACAGGAAGCCAGTGCAGAGATCTGAAGAGCGGGGTGACACGAGTCCTTTTTGGCTGGTTAAAGATGCTGCATTTTGGATCATCTAAAGGGGTTTGGTCGTGCATGCCAGTAACCCCATCAACAGCGCGTTGCAATAATCTAGCTGAGATATGATCAATGCCTGCACGATGAGTTGAGTCGTGTACTCAGAGAGGTAGGGTCTGATCTTGTTGATGTTGTAGAGGGCAAATCTACACAACCTAGAGACTGTGTTCCGTGAAGCTAAGTTGATCGTCAATGATGACCCCCAGATTTCTGGCCGACTTAGCGGGAACAATCACTTCGGATCCAATGTTGATGCTGATGTTGTGCTGCGTCAACGGCTTGGCTGGGAAGACTACAACCTGAGTCTTGGAGATGTTGAGCTGAAGATGTCTTTCTCTCATCCAGGCAGAGATGTCAGAGAGGCAGGCAGAGATGCGTGTCGAGACAGTGGAGTCATTTGGCGGAAAGGACAGGAAGAGCTGTGTGTTGTCCGCATAGCAGTGACATGAAAAGCCATGTGATTGGATGATAGAGCCCAGGGAAGAAGTACAGATGGAAAAAAGAAGAGGACCAAGAACAGAGCCCTGGGGTACACCAGTGGAGAGGTTATGAGATTTAGAATCGTGCCCCTGCCAGGATACCTTGTAGGTTCGTCCAGACAAGTAGGACCGAAACCAGGCTAGAGCTGGTTCAGAGAAACCCAAGTCAGAGACTGTATTTAGGAGGATCTGGTGGTTTACAGGGTCAAAGGCTGCCGACAGGTCCAGTAGAATCAAGATAGAAGAATTCCCCGCAGCTTTAGCAGCCCGTAGGGATTCCACAACAGTCAAAAGTGCTGTCTCTGTGGAGTGACCACTCTTGAAGCCAGACTGATTTACATCAAGGAGGTTGTTCAGGGAGAGAAAGTCTGAAAGTTGATTGTAGACTGCTCGTTCCAGGCTCTTGGCCAGAAATGGGAGAAGAGAGACTGGTCTGTAATTATCCACAAGGGAGGGATCAAGAGAAGGCTTCTTCAAAAGGGGCATAATCTGGGCCTGTTTGAACGAGGTGGGAAAGGTGCCTGTTATGAGAGAAGTGTTGATGATCTGCGTGATGGCTGGTATTAGTGTTGGTGCAATAGCTTGAAGAAGGGTGGAGGGGATCGGGTTGGGTGGTTGGGCGATTCGAAAGGAGGAGAGTAGATACGTCGTCCTCTGACAGGGTTGTGAATGTGAAGCGTGGTGCGTCATTCGATGTTGGTAGGTGGATGTCATTCAGTTTTAGCCCTAGTGACACTGTGAGAGAAGGAAGCAAGCAAATCCCAGTAGTCAGAAAGAGCCGAAGGGGTCTTGGTTTTGCGCCATTTCCTCTCAGCACCCCTGAGGATAGTACGTTGTTCCCGAATCTGCTCAGTTAGACAAGTGTGTCAATCAATGAAACAGTCTACATTTTTCTTTCTAGTTGCTGGTTCAGTTTCTCATTTGTGTGATGGTGGGATGACTTTGTTGTCTGTCGGCAGGCAGAATGGTAATATTTTCATCGCTGCTCAGAGCTGTCAGGGCCATTGTCACCTGGGTGGTGAGGTTGGGTTGTGGCAGTTGAGCATTGGCTAATGCTGCAGAGACTCTTAAGTGGAGTTGTTCTGCCTCTGATGTAAAATTTTGTTGGAGTAAGAAAATCTACAACTGGAAACTTTTTGAGTGTTGCAAACTTAAGGCCTCCGGCCATGACCCCCCTCTCCTGCTGAGTTAGTTCCCTGCCTTAGAGGTTCTTTACCCAGTTGTCCATTGTGTGTCCTGCTGTTGCTTCATCATTTCTTCTTACTCCTGGTAACCTTCTCTACTGTCTGTGTCTGGTCTGACTGACATTCTTCTTTCTTGCAAAGAAAGAAACTTCATTTATCTTTCTTTCCCTTTGTAGTGTTAGGCCTTTTGTGCATTGTGGACAAGTTGTGTGACAACCCCATCTTAGGGAGTTAGGGTTTGATGACTCCACCCTACTCCCACCTTCCACCATGAGTCTATTCAGGCCAGGGTGGAAAAAGGTCCACTCTGGAGGATATAACTGGGTTCCCTAGACACTTTTATTCAGACTGAAGATGCTGCTTGGATTAGTAGCAAAACTGAGGAAAGAAGTCCAGTTGACATGACTCAATCTTATAACCAAACCTGCAACAGTTGTGAAAAAACCTACATATTAATCTTATAATACCAGTGATCTAGAGGTTGTTTATTTTGTGCTATTTAGCTGTTTGTTTTAAATCACCTCGAAAACATTTTTTGGGGGGTCTGGTGTTTAAAAATGTGTGGAACATGATCCTCTGTGGTGACCCTGAATGCACAAGCCAGAAGTTCTTTTTTGTGCAGTACGTCTTTTTAATATTGAGGAGTTCATGGTGATACGATTTACAACCCAACTCCAAAGGCCAATTTACACTCCACCTTTGATACACGGTAACGTCGACACAGATATTCGCTCAGCCACATTCACACGTGTTCCCTTCATACTTGCACAGCAGATGTACGTGTCCACAAGAGGGCTATATCAGAAATAATCTGGAAACGGAAAGTAAATTAGCGTATTCTACAATTCACAACACTCAGCATCTGTAAAAGTAACTGGGGATTTCAAGGATAAAACGTGACCTGAAATTTTTCCAGTCCTCTGCAGGAAGCTGATGTGATGTATTTGATATTTGTCCTGACCTTTCTGTTAATGTGTCTAATAATTCATGTGAATAATTGATGCTAGAGAGTACTAAGAGACAGAGATGGACCGAATTCAATTCATTGCTTGTCTTTTGCAAACCTAGGGAGTAAATTCTGATTCTGAATAAACCTATCAATATTTTCAGAGATAAGAGGAGTGGTCATTTTAAAGACCAAATGGTAGCTTGTGAAACTGTCATTGTCCTTTTTGTTAATAAATTGTTATAAGCTTACATACACATCTCAAAAAGTGCAAACAAACTAAGAACACCAAAGACTGAATAAAGCAGCAGTACAACAGAATATATTAAACAACATTTATACAGCATATATAAATATTACAAAAAAAATCTATGTGAACATCTACACAGGTATGAACAGTTGGGTTTCTTGTTCTACTTTTTCATAAATGTTTTTTCCAATTCTATTTCCGTTTCAATGCTTACTCCTGTCATTATCCAATCATGTTGGGTGACGCACATCTGCGCACAAGACGTTGAGATTTGTGCCTAGGGGTCTCTGCGACCCTCTGCGGCATATGGTTACCCATACTTCCCTAGTCTCCATCGCCATTTACATGTTTTTACGGAAAAGTGTAAATCAGCCTTAACATTTACAAAATGTATTTTCCCAGTTATGCCCATTGGTGAGCAAAATAAGAATATCAGAAACACCTTTTAATTAATACATGCCTCATAGTACCAGATATAAGAACAGTCTAAAGTTGGTCATTTTCTATATTTTTACTCTTTTCAACAAATAAGACTAAAACCAATAATGAATTGCCTCGGAATGCTTAATTTATTGCTTATATGCATAATCTTGGCTTTGTTTACTCCACTGGCTTCATGCTATGCTACATACACTGTATGTGTAAAATGCTGAAACCCTGTGCTCATGAGAATATTAGATTTATGAAACAAGATGCTGTATCATTCAGAAGGTGTAAAAAAAAAAACTGTGGTTGTCGTAATGTTTGGAACTCTATTCTTTAACTGGACGGTGATACAGAGAGTTAGATACTGAGTCACTCACCATCCATTTCATGTATGGGAATATGTCCAAAAATGTGCATGTAAGGCCTGTAAAACACTCTGCGGAATATCCAAAGAGGGCGGGCATCATACAGGTAGAGGAGTGCCTGATTGGCCACACCATAGGCCACGAGCCACACAGCCAGAAAGAAGAGGAAGAAGAAAACGTCCTTCATCTGAGGGAAACAAAGAGAGAGATCAGATATAGTTTAGACTGACCTGGTGTGACATTGGTACTGGTTCTAGTTCAGGCATCACAAGATCCACTTTGCCATACAAAGTACACTTATATCACAATATGTGGACAGGAAAGGCCATGGATCAAACCTCTGAAACTGCAATTAGTGGATGATCCACTTTTCCTCATTAGCCACAGTGTATTACTCAAATCCACAGGGCTCTTTTCTTCATTTATCAGCACTGTAGTGAAGTAGTGTGATAGAAGCTCACTTTTTAATTCAAAGAAAACACGTGAATGAGTTCTCCCACTAAAGCTTCACTTTTCACCCCTTACAGTTGACAGCCCATAAGTTTTATGAGTGCACTCACCATTTTTCCAACAATGATGATCTTGGGCCCAAGCTGTTTGTGGACAGCAAAGATATGGATCAGACGAAGTGTGAATACCAGGAAATCTATGGCCATCACAGCTCTGCCAAACTGAAATGTCGAAGGAAACATTCTGGAAAGCAAAACAGCAGTCAGTCACTGGTCATACAGTACGTCATGTAAGGCACAGTGGTTCACATTTTCTCCATCATAACTACAAGATCTCTTAGTACCATATCATCCTGATAGACCACTTCGGTCTCAGAATGCAGCCCTACTTGTTGATCCCAGAAGAGTCTTTAGCTATCAAGCTCCTCTGCTGTGGAACCAGCTCCTGTTCCAGATTCAAGAAGTAGACACTCTCTCTACTTTTAAGACTAGGCTCCAAACTGTCCTCTTTGATAAAGCTTATAGTTAGTTCTAGTCATGCTGCTATAGGCTTAGACTGTTGGGGAACCAACCGGTAAGACACTTTCCTCCTCTCAGCTCACATTTATATTTCACCACTGTATGACATTAACTCTGTGTCTTCTTTGTCCCGTAGTCGTCTTTCTCCACTCTGTCTCCCTCTCTCTGTCCCTGTCTTCAGGTGCAGCTAGTGGTCCTCCAAACCTGCCCAATGTTTTCTTTTCTCTCTCCACTTTCCACTCACCCCAACCAGTCAAGGCAGATGGCCGCCCACCCTGAGCCTGGTTCTGCTGGAGGTTTCTTCCGTTAAAGGGAGTTTTTCCTCTCCACTGTTGCCTATAGCTGCTCAAGGGGGATTTGTTGGGTTTTCTCTACATGTCTGTATAGTCTTGACTTTATTACTTAAAGTGCCTTGAGATGACCTTGCTGTAAATTTGCACTAAATAAATAAAGTTCAATTAAATTAAATTGAAATATTAATCTACAGCACGTACCTGTGCAATCAGATTGGAAAACGAGGAAAACTGAAATAAAACAGGCTAGAAAGAATTGACAACCATTTCAACAAGGGGGACAGCACTTTTTACTGACTAGAGCTACCTTGGTTCTCCATCCTAGTTTGTCCTGAGACTCACCTGCCAATCACACCCACAATGAAAAGTGTGATTGCTGTGAGGTCACACTTGTTCCACACATCTTGGATGTAGGTCCTCATCATCTGCACAAAGGTACCCCCCACAGACGTCTGTCAACCAGTGAGAGACAGAAAAAAACTTTTAGTATGTGGTTGGATTTTATAGTGCACTGTATATCATGTGTGTCTGTGTCAGTGAGAGAAATTAACATTTTAGGCCATGTGGTAACCAGTGTGCATCCATGCTGGACATAGAGCTAAGATAAACCTGTTTCTTACTGACTCCTTTCCTACTGATGATAGTTTTAGCCAGGTTGTCTTTGCTTGTTGTTTTTCTAACTCAGTCTGTGCAGGTTTTCAGCTCTTCCTCCATCCATCTTCTTGTTGTTCTTTGGGGTTTTATCGCAGCCGACATCCCATCAGTTGCATTGCCACAGTCTCCTGGCTTTAGTCTCTTCCTACATAGGCCACACTCCAATTCTTAAGATGTTTGTCCTTTGACCCCACATTCAATACTCCTTGTTTACTGTCCTCTACTCTGTTGTGAGATAAGCATTTTCTTGCGTTTGTAAGGCATAAGGTAAGGTAGAGCATAACTTTTTCTCATTGTCCTTGGGGTATACCTGCTGAATACTGACTGCTGCGGACTGTACACAATAGAACAATGATCCTCTTTGCTCCATGTCACATTTTAGAGAAATTTGTTTTTAAACGTAGAAATGTGTGTGCATGTCTTACTGTATGTACCAACCTGTCGAACCTCCTCACAGGCTAACGTGAAAACCCAGAAGTAGAGCACAAACTCCAGAGTGGAGGGGCCATCAGGGTATGGGGGCTTAAAGTTCACCAGCAGAATGTAGGCAAACAGGCAGAGGAAGAAGAAGTACATCACCACATTACCCAGGAACGATGTGACAGGGGCAAACCAGAACTTCCTCCACCTTGACATTACACATGGTCTCTTGGGTGGAGACTGCAAGAAGCCTAAAGTGAAAACATTTCGTCATTTACATTCACATTTCGTCATTTGGCAGACGCTTTTATCCAAAGCGACTTACAGAGTAATTTGGTACATACATACAAAGGGGTGACGGCTGCCACGCAGGGTGCTCATCACCACTGGGAGCAACTGGGGGTTCAGTGTCTTGCCCAAGGAAACTTCGACATGTAGCAAGCAGGGACTGGTTCGAACCACTGACTCTCACACATCAGCCACAAGTCATTCCTATGCTTCACTGTGGTCACTGTGATTTTTACCTACACACAGCCTTAGCAACTTGAAATATGTTTCACTGTTTGTGACACATTGAATCATCCTCTGGCTATCTACTAGAGGAGGGTGAGGATGAGGAATCTCTCAAAGCTTGTTCCAAGTGTTTGCCTTGTTTCTTTTCCTGCTCTCTCTTCCTGAGAAGTGGTTAAAAACAAGTACTTATCTTCTGAGACCATTAAGTGTCAAACTGTGTTACTGTTTTTGTATCTGTTTTTATGTGGGCATATAAACAGATACTGATAACTGAGCTCATTCTCAACTTGTGCTGGTTTATGACTGGACTATCTGCATCTTTAAAAGGTAGTAGGTTCAAAGGCTTACGCTTGATAGCCTAAGTTTTCTAATCAGCATAGAATAATAAATAATGTTTCTTTTCACAGTTTCTATAAAAGAGCAGATTTGTGTAAAAGGTAAACAAAAGACAATTTTATTAGAACCTACTGTTGATTGGAAATAATACAGACAATTTATCAAATGTCAACTGGCAGATTTCTTACTGACACTTTCATACTGATGATAGCCGGGTTGTCTGTTTTGGGGTTTTTATGTCTGATTCTTATGAATCCTGTCTCAAAAACACCTTCTTAGAACTTTCTCAAAACACAAAAACATGGAGATCTCAAATCAAGGATGAACTGATTAGATTTACATTTACATTTAGTCATTTTATCCAAAGCGACAATTTGGCTGATCACAGGTTTCTATGATATCTTGTCGATCTCATCATTGTGAATGTCTTGTCACAGGAACCCTTGCAGGAAAATTCTGAAATTCTGAATTGTTGCTGATATTAATATTTTTAAAAAAACAAACAAATGTCTCACTTTCAACATCTGATATGTTGCCTTTGTCCTATTTGTAATCAAAATTAGGTTTTAAATGTTTGCTGTGGTATAAGGTTGGCACACCAATCAGTACGTGCACGGGCGGTGCTGTGGCTAAAGAGCCCCTTAAATGTTACGGTGTAATGTTGGTGAGACCGGGTGTGGCTTTAACATGGGGAGAGGGATGACACAAATTCCACCAATCAGGAATAAGATAAGAATCATATGATCATACTTCCTATAGTTTACCATAACATGCTCTCTACTGTTTTTCCTGACATTCTTCACAAAGCCCAGTGTGATGTTTCCCTATTAAGTAAAGGGTGCTATTTAAAATTACTGTGACCAATTCTAAGCCTGGTCATTAGCACGTCCGCATTTCTATTTCCTCCCCAACTTGTCCATCCAACAATGCTCTGGATGGCCTACAGTTGTCTAAAATTCCTGACTTTTTTAATTAACTTTTTTAATTTTTTAGCATTTCTACATTTGCCAGTTTACAGTTTAACTTTAATACCACAAATAAAGTGGAGCTGGGTGTGAGTGGGTATGTGTGTGGCAGATGGTTAAACAAATGTGAAACTAAGCGAAAGCAAGGGATCCAAACAAAAATATTCTAGCACAGGTCTGAATTGTAGTCATGGAGAGATGAAGCAGTGTTGAAGTAGTGAAGCGTTCCAGCCACGTGTGTCCATGAAACCACCAAATGTTCAAAATCAGTTAATGCAAGGAAGTGTGTCCTGACTTTAAGCGTAGAAATAGCCCTTAAAGCCAAACCACTTTCTACAGTAGTTTTGGTTCTGTGGGTTAAGGACCAGCCATTTACTTTTCATAAAGTAAAGCTAAAGTTAATAAAGTTTTATTCTACTCTTCAATTCTAAATGTGTGTTCACCTCCCATGTCCACTAAGTTTATTGCATAATTCTATAATACACTTCAAAATAAGTATTTGACTTGTATTTAAGGTTTCACATTTAGGCTGTCTCAAGTAATCTATTTTAAACTCAGTGTTACTAATATGAACAAAATGAACATATTTTATTTTACATGTGAGAAAACACTGAGACATGGAAAGATAATCAAACTGCAACGTTCCCTAATATTACAAACCCGCAAATGTTGTGATTCCTCAACTACCCCATACGTCCCTATGTTCCTTCAACTTCAAAGCACATCCTGGATGTGGAGCAGCAGCTCCAAATGAAGCTTCATACATCATGAATGACATCACATTTCAGGACACACCTCGTCACAAAGGTTCACTTTCCGCTGCCTCAAATGCATGATGCATGCTTCTACCATCACTATCAAATTGTAGATTGTAGTAGACAAATGTGGACACTTTAGCTCAAACTTTCTGTGAGTTACAGGTGCTAATGCAAAAAGTGTGACAACCACAGCCATCTCTCACTTAATCATGTCCAGCATCAAATTGTTCCCATGCTAACTGAACATTAATGCCGCAAGGTGGTATTTATGTTGAGGCTGATTGTTGTACTATAATGACCAATAGCAACTCAGGCCAAACCTACCTGTTGTCTTCTTTGTTAGAGCCTCTTCAGCATCTTTATCACTGCAACACCATAGTACAGAGCATTTATTAAAACTTAAAGGGAAAATCATCAGATAACACTAATATGATTTCTTTTTGTATAATTGATTTTACTTTTGTAGAACATCATTAAGGGCAATGGCGTCGTTTCTGGTGCATTCATTCCCGTCCAGATCTTCATTGTCTTTGCCCTGATTTTCCTCCACCAACTTAACCTCCTCACAATTCCTGTAACATGAAGAGACCCAACAGTTTTAGAGTCAAACAGAAGAGAGAGTAAAAGTAAAAGTCAACTATCTTCTTCCACTTCTGTTGTAAGCATGTAATAATGTAGGTTGACTGCTTGTTAAATGAGTGTTTCTGGTCAAACAACAGAACAGATTCAAACACTGGACTCAACTTTAGAATGATTCACTTATTCATACTGTTGTTTACACATTGAACAGAAATTTCACAACTAAGATCAATATATAGTTTGTAGCATCCCACAAAGGTGAGTCCTGATTGTTTTACAAGTAATCTGTTTACATCAACTTTAATAAGATTGTCTCCAATTGTAATTTTCACCAACAAATTCATACATGAACCAAACAAACAATCAACCCTGATATGTGGAGGGAATTACACTGGTTACAAGCAAAACACATACACTGACAAACAAAAACCTTAGAATCATTTGAAACTGACCTGAAGGTGATAAGTTTTGTGTAGATGAGGGGCGGCAGGAAGAAGGTGAGAACAAGTTTCCAGACCTTGGTGTTCCTCTCCATTTCACCCCACCAGATCTGAGAGAGCAGAGTCTGCAGCAGAGAGAAATACTTTGACCACAACAACTCACTGACTGAAACTCAGTAATAACATGTATTTGAAGAGTCAAGATCAATTTCAATTTCTACTAAATGCATTTAATGCAACTAAATTCAGGGTTTGAAATTAAGACATTATTTTTAAAAAGGTCCTTCATTTCCCCTATAGATTAGTAAGCAAATCATTTAGCTGTACGCTACATGTACTTAATCAGACTTACTTTTAAGCAAGGATACAAAGCACCTAAATGAAGTTTAATATTTTAACATTCTTTTTGCAATTTACTATGTTTGCATTACATTTCTAAATGAGGCACATGTGTAGTCATTGTGGGGAATACTCCCATCAGCCACAACATTAAAACGCCTCTGTGACCTGTGATGGCTATGACCTATTGAGTCATGGACTCCACAAGACATCTAAAAGTCTCCTCTGCTATCTGGCAACAAGACGTCGGCAGAACCTGTCCTGTGTCCTGTGAGTCTTGAGGTAAGGCTTTCATGGATTGGACGCAAATGGTGCATTCTGGGGCCATCTTTTCCCAGGTAAACAACACACTCACCAAGCCATCCATATGACGCTGTCATGGTTTGGTTCCATTGCCTAAACAACAGGTTATCATCTTCCCTCCCGTTATCTTTGTCTTAAGTCATTTGGCAGATGTTTTATCTAAAGCGACTTACATGTGAGGTACAAGGCAGCAAAAATCTAAATCAAGGAGAAAACATCAACACAAAGTGCTGTCCAAAGAAATCTTTCCATTTCATGATATGTAAGTACAAGAAGAGTCCTTTTTACAGCAGTTTTTTAAATATCGAAAATGAGATTTCTGAGCATGCAGATTTGGCAGCTCATTCCACTATCGTGGGATCACTCAGCTGAAGAGTTTTCCTTGGTGTCCTCTGTGTGGTGCTGTGCTAAGTTGAGGTAAGCTGGAGCTGTAGAGTTGACCACTTTGTAAGCTAGAGACAGAGCTTGAACTCAATCCGCACAGCCAGTGCAGAGATCTGAAAGGCCATGTGACATGAGTCCTAATGATCCAAAAACGACTCAACGTCACACCGCTGCAGCATTGAGTTGCAGCATTTTGGATCATCTGCAGGGTTTTGATCGTGCATGACGGTAACCCCATCAACAGTGCATTACAGTAATCAAGTCGAGATATGACCAACGCCTGCACAATATTCCGAGAGGTAGGGTCTGATCTTTCTGATGTTGTAGAGGGCAAATCTGCATGACCTTAAGACCTGTTTACTCCCTCTGGTTTTGGTTTGTCCAGCGGTAGCGGACAGCATCTGCCACCTCCTCACGTAACACACCTAATGGGACTATACCTAGGCCTAATAATCCTTCAATACAGATGGGAATGAAAATATAATTCATCAGACCACGCCACAATCTTTCATTGCTCCATGGTCCAGTTCTGACACTCACGTGCCCATTGTAGACCCTTTTGACGTTGGGCTGCAACGTCAAAAAAAAAAGCCTTATACGCACCTAACTCTGATGTTCTGACATCTTGTTGATCACAGTCAGCACAACATTTTTCAGCTGTTCTCCTCCCACATTTATCAATTACTCATTAATCTGTTGGAGGTTTTAAAGTTGTGGATGACTATTTGAGCTTTCCACAGTTTGACTGCTACACTTGGTTTCTCTTGGCCTCCATGTTTAAACCATCAGGGTGTGAGTCTACCTGAACGCCACTATGGCTGAAGAACAGGCGGGCGTCAGCCGCAGTGGCCATCTGCAGACACGTAGCTTCACCCCACACTCGGGACTTCCTTATAAGGAGAGTGAAGGCGTGAGTCTCGCTGCTCTGGTGACAGTCACCGAATACATCTGACATGCAAAAAAGCACAGAATGATCATATTTTTTATAACTGCTAAAAATAAAATTGGCTTTCTCACATTGCAAGGAAACAGGTTCCAACTTTTATCAGGTATGATAAAAATACTTTTGACACGGCTGAGACTCAGAAAACTGTTTTATGAGTTTTACATTTCAGACAAGAAATAGGTTCCACAGCAAAGACCAGAGTGGATTTACAATGAGTGACAACATTTCCACTAATCCATTTAAGACAAAGGAAAACAATTCAATTGTGGTGATCTATTTGCTGGTAGTTAGGTAGTGAAGTGGGTAACCTTGCTGCCTCACAACTACAAGGTCCCCAGTTCTGTGTGGAGTTTGCATGATCGCTCAGCGATTGCGTGGGTTTCCCTCAGGTACTCTGGTTTCCTCCAACAGTCCAAAGACATACATGGTGAGTCATTGTGGGACAGGTCTCCACCAAAATCACATCAACATCATTCTGTTGTAATTTTGTTTTTGGATTTTCAGCTCACAAGGACTTTTTAGAGCTCCAACTGTTAGATAATAATTAAATGATATATTTTAGCTTACTGAGTGGAAGGTGTGTGCACATGTACGATCTGTGTGATCTACAAGGTGTCATGGCTGGTTCGGGTTCCCCTGGTAATCATCACTGTCCATGCTGTGCTGCCTAATGAGCGACCTCTCACTTCACCTGTTGCCTCCCCTTTATATGCCCCAGTTACCTGCTTCTTTCTGCCAGATTGTCTTTCTGTGAGTTTAGTTAACTGCTTCTCCCATTAGTTTTAATATGCCTTTACATACCATATAGCTGTTTGTCCAGAGCAGCATGTGGACTGACTCACCGTGTGCCAGTTTTTCAAACTTCTTTGCCTGTTCCTTCATGGCCAGCTTGTTCTCAGTCTCAGTTGCATGCTTAGAAAGCTCCCTCAGTAATTTACAGCCACCCAGAGCACTGAGCACTGACTCCCCCGCCTGACAAACAAACACAGCAATACAGGGTGCAGATAAAGATGAGTTCAAACAAAACACAACATGATAAAAAAAAAGGCATTCTTGTGCCATTAATGAAGTTTGCTCAGATGTTCCACCTGTTGCTCCAAGCACCCAAATCTTCACTTAAAAATGGTGATGTTTGAACTGCATTCTGTGTCATTTCAACATCAATTTAAATCTTCTGAATTAAAATGTCTTCAATGAGGATGTAGAAAGCTACAGATGAGACTCACCATCTCCCAGAAGTAAGTAGCCATTTCCTTGCGGTTCTGCAGGACAGCCCAGATGAAGAGGTTTTCCCATGGTGAGGGGCAGGCTCGGCTCCGGTACTTACACTCCCCCGACAGCATCTTATTAATGTACTGGATGTAAGACAAGACATGGCAGCCACGAATGAGGGGGTCACATCTGAGCAAATGTTATTGCTGACAACTATCATCTCCTTGACAGCTACGCCTTCCAGCAGCATTTTTCTGCTCTTTGTATGGAGGCCTTGGAGTGAAAACACGTTTTAAATAAAGTGTTGCTGCCTCTCTCTTCAGGGCAGTGTCCTTTACAAAATAAAAAGAGACATTCACATTTGAAATGTTTGTGACAACTATTAAAAAGTGTCAATGCTGCATAACCATAACCAGAGATGTCCTCTTTTCTTTCCACATGGCCTGTCATCACATCATAGTCAAACTAAATACTTATTGTATTTGGGCCTAAAAGTCTAATAAACATGTTTTCTAACCATATCGCTACTTTAGATGACATAAATCTGGCCCCCAGCAGTACTGCAAAGAATCTTGGAGTCATTTTTGACCAGGATTTGTCATTTAGCTCACACATAAAACAAATCTCTAGAACAGCCTTCTTCCATCTACGGAACATTGCCAAAATTAGGAGCATCCTGTCTCAAAGCGATGCTGAAAAACTGGTTCATGCATTCGTTACATCTAGATTGGACTACTGTAATTCTCTACTTTCAGGCTGCCCCAGTAACTATCTGAAAAGTCTTCAATTAATCCAATATGCTGCAGCAAGATTGGTGACTGGGAATAATAAGAGAGATCATATTTCACCTTCATTAGCTTCTCTCCATTGGCTTCCCATTAAATGTAGAATTTAAAACACTTCTTCTTACCTATAAAGCTCTAAACAGTCAAGCTCCATCAAAGATCACCTAGTACCATACCATCCTACTAGACCACTTCGGTCCCAAAATGCAGGCCTACTTATGGTTCCCAGAATTTCCAAAAATAGAATGGGAGGCAGAGCCTTTAGCTATCAAGCTCCTCTCCTGTGGAACCAGCTCCCAGTCCAGATTTGGGAAGAAGACACACCCCCCACCTTTAAGACTAGGCTCAAAACCTTCCTCTTCGATAAAGCTTATAGTTAGTTATAGTCATGCTGCTACAGGCTTAGACTGCTGGGGGACTCTGCACTGAGCCACTTTCATTTTCTCTTCACTCTCTCCTCTCACCCCACATTTATAATGTCACCACTGTATGACATTAACTCTGTATCTTCTTTGTCCTGTAGTCATCTCTCTCTCTCTGTCCCTGTCCTCAGGTGTCCCCAGATTTGGCGCTGTGTGTCCTCCAGTGTGCAGATACTGGTCTTACTAACCTGCCCAATGTTTTGTTGCTGCTTTTGTTGCTCTGTTCTTTTCTCTCTCCACTTTCCACTCAGCCCAACCGGTCAAGGCAGATGTCCGCCCACCCTGAGCCTGGTTCTGCTAGAGGTTCCTTCCGGTAAAGGGAGTTTTTCCTCTCCACTGTTGCCTATGGCTTCCTCAAGGGGGATTTGTTGGGTTTTCTTTAAATGTTTGTATAGTCTTGAAATGATGTCCTTGTTGTAAATTGGCGCCATATAAATAATTGAATTGAATTGAACTAACACAGAGAATCTACTAGCAGCTAAAACCACCTCGTCCCCATTCACTGACCTTGTGAGTCCTCCTCGTGCTCTTGCTGTGTCTGAGGCCCAGAGGTTCACAATAGAAAGGCTGACAAACATCATCCAACAGGTCTGACAGCAGATGGGATACCTGCAGTGACAGCACACACTTTACTAGTACTGCAAACAGAGTGAGAATGTTTTCAAGTAGAAAACAGAGCAACCAAAGCATTTAGTAGTCATATTTCCTCATCTTAGCTTTCGGTGACTTTCTTTTGTCTCATTATCTTTCTTTTCATCCCTGTTAAAATCTCTTCATGTTGCCTTCAGGTTCGTTTACTCACTTCATGTCGCCTGCTCGGTGCAAAATAAACCCGACACCATAGAGCTAATCCTCCCTGCAACAATGAGAGCGCCACTGCCAACTACTGGACTGGATCTGCATTTACACTTTATTCTAGTACGGCAAAAAAAGCATGTTCCCCGGGGTCACACACGCCCCCCCTGGCAGCGCACCGCGCCCCCCCACTATTTGAGAAGCACTGAGTTAAGGGCAGTGTGGTATAATAGTAAATGTAGTAAATGTAGAATGACAAAACTATTTACACTTTCTTGAACACACAAAAAGTGCTACTTATGGCTAAAAAAACTAAAAATATAAGAAAGGCAGGACGTAGATGGAAATGTGGCAAGTGCAGACGATGTAAAGACAAAAAGGAAATGTTATAGAAAAAGCACAGAGGGGCGGATAAGTAGAAAATTCATCATCAAGCATCTCACATCCTTGCAATCTTAGGGATTTTGGTAGTAAAAGGTCAAAGGTCGAGATTAATGTAACCTCACATCCATAGTCTAACAGATTCAATATCTAAGGGACACCTTGAGGAAATTTTATCAAATATGGCACAAGCATCCAGCTGGCTTTAAGGCTAAATGAATCATATTTTGTTGGTCAAAAGTCACTGTGACGTGTTTGACATGTCCTCCCCATTCTGAAGTGATATTTCAGATACTTTTTCCATCTGACACAATGTCCACTTAGAATGCATCTGCTACATCCCTGATATATACAATATATTATATTAATTCTATTGTAATCTACAACACACAGTCATAGCACAAACTAGTCAGATCCTTTTAATTTTTAGAAGAAGAAACCTTTTTTTGTCACATATACATTTGCACATACATGTTACTGTGAAATTTACTCCTGCATATTTAACCCATCCCTCTTGAGGGAGCAGAGGGCAAGGGGAACTAGCATTGTCCGTTTTGCCCTCCAGCGTGTCTACCCATTGAGCTACCATGCCTTGACTAACAGCCCCATGCATCTCATACTGTGCCAATGGGTATCTTTTGCATCATAGTGTAATTGCAGGAATCAAGGACTCAAGCCATTTTTGACACTTTAGGAATAAGAATGTGCTGGGTCCCCTCCATTGTCCCCTGGGAACAATGGAATATCTGCCCCAATGACAGCGTATATCCCTATGCTATAACAGGAAGACATAGGGGCTCTTATTGTGAAGGAGTTGGGGAAGAATGAGGGTTGGGAGTTTTTTTTTTTATTAAGATGGCCGTTGCCAAATAAAGGAGTAATTGCAAATGCATATTTTTGTGCAGTAACACATACAGTACCTTGGTCTTTTTTGTCTTTGTGACCTGCATTCTTGGTCTTACCTCTGTTTTTAACTGTTAATTTGCAAAACCTTAAAAATATGTTTTCACTGTGCCATTATGTTTTATGGTAATTAGATTGATTAGAAACAATTTAATTTCTTCTATTTTACGATCAATTTTCATTATAGTAACATGTAAAAATTGAAGGGGCTGAGAACTTTCCACAGTGTGTTTGGCCAATCCCCTTGCCTCTTCCTCACCTCATACAGAGTGAGCTTCAGAGGTACTGTCAGCTCGTCCTCCACACTGGGCCCAGATCCTGCCACGTGGTGCCTCTCCATCAGACGCTTCTGGAGCAGAACGTAGGCCAACGAGCTGTCAGACAGTGAGCTGTACAAGGTCTCCAGGCGCCGGTATGTCAGGTAGTCCAGGATATTCAGGCCATTCTCACAGAAGAGACGCACAAACTGAGGCTTGTCATTGATCAATGCATCGGTCATGAACCCTTCAAGGTCCTCATACTGAAAATAGCACGACATCATCAGTATTATTTAATTGCATTATATAATTGCAGGAATAAATTAGCACACAGTCTATTTTGTGGTGTATGTTTGAAATGCACTGGGAGAAAGAAAACATCACAATACTGAGGTTCTTCTAGATGGCTGGAAAGGGAGCAGAACTGGCACTTCTGCATTACACTCTTGTCTAAAACTTGGAGGTGTTTGCACATCTGTTAAATGAGCATGGGAGCAATTATACATATCACAGCAACTTTGCATGTTATGATGAGAATTTATAGAGTTTGAAAGGCCTTGGAAAAGCCAGGATACACATAATCATTTTTTAACCTTATGGAAGAGCAATGCTGGACTGAGTACATTTTACAGGTCATTACATAAAAATACACTGGAATTAGATTACCCAAATCGTTTACTGAGCACATCATGTCGTCCTGCAGGTAAACCTTTTGAGCCTAAACAACAGCAAGGTGGGGCTACATGGGACTATAGCCCAACCAAGAGTTACAGTGGCTCCAAAAATCATATGGATAACAAAATTGTGTTTTTATATTTGCATTATTTTCTCCAGTTCCCGGTCCAACAGTTCTTCCAAATGCCATAGCAACCAAGCACTTCAAGTTACATGTGCATTGTGTGTTACATGTATTATTTGGTGGATCAGCATTCTCAACAATCAGCTAGAGCGCACCCCAGACAGTCTCTTAAAATCCAGGTCCACAGAGTCTCTTATCTCATCAACTTCCCTCATAGCAATTTTTCACGCAATGACTAATAAATTAAAACAATAATAAGTTATGGAACTACAGCAACCAACAAACCTTTTCTTATACCATTTGCATTTTTCCTAGTAGATGCAGAGCTTGAGAAACTTATCTCTCCTTTAATTGTGAGTTCGAATGGGTAAATAAGAAGCAGCATTTTGAGTAGAAAAAGGTAGAAAAGCGCTATATAAGTTTAGACCATTTACCAATATACCATAGACCTACATATGATCTTTTAAATTGGTTGGTAAATGCCATGAACCAATACGGGCAATTTATTAATATCATTTTGCATTCACCACTCCACCCAGAGCAAATTTATATTCTCTGCTCATTACTGATGAGGCTCAGTGAACCTTACACACTGTGTAACAGGTGTAGCGATGGGACTTAATCAGTAGAACCAGTGTGTGCTGTATTTGGACTCTGACCTTCCACTGTATGTCCCCATTGAAGAGCTCAGATTTGGCGATGTCCACTCGGTTCCAGGCCACAGCCAGTTTCAGTTCTTCAGTGTACTCACTGGCCTCACTGGAAACACGTTTACTAGCTGCTCACACACATGCAAAGCAACATTTACATGCATAACACAAATACAGCTGGGTTTCACATTCAAATGCCCAATACTGTCACAAATACTAAATAGCTTGGTTCCTAGAATAAGTTGCTGGATAGTAAAATCCTTATCAAGCCTTCCATCTAAGCAAGTTCCACAAAAACTAAAATTCTCACTTTCTTTTGCTAAAACAAACATGGCGGCAACCAGTGTTTCATAAACAGAGCAACTTTAGCTGAAAGGAGCGAAAAGAAAAGGAAAAAAGACGAAGAAGCGCGGACATCATGGACTGTAGAGTCTAAATAGACTTCTAGTTACTATAAAATTATACTACTACATTTTTCTACTTCCTCCTACCTGCAGAGATAATGTGGTATCGGGTGTGGCATCTGAGAAGTTTACAAGTACGAGTACAAGTACACAAAGTCAGGGTCAGACCAGTATTGGACATCGGGACATCCTTAATTAAAATTCCTCACAGTTAGTGAAACTTGACTATAAACATAACTATGTGCACTGACTCTGTTTCACCCTGAGTTTCAAACTGCATGTAGTGGGATGCAAACGTAACCCTAAATCTACTATAATAACAGATCAGACTAAGCTATAGTACAAATGTTCTTTCATCACCAGAAGAAACAAAAATGGTCAAGAAATTTATTAAAAAAAAGTTATCGTCAAATAATGATCAATTATTTAGTGCACAAGTTTGCATCCCCTATGATAAAATAATTAAACTACTGTAAAATACTGTTACAGACCAAGTCAACTAAAGGTTCTCATATGTTTCTTCACTGGCTCCCTGTTAAATTTAATTCAGTTCAATAAGGTTCTTGTGATCACCTACAGAGCTCTGCGCAGTGCAGGTCTTTATGCTCAGGTTGTACTCTTGATGACTTGGGTTCTCTGTTTTTTTTTCTCAATTTTTGTTCTTTATTTTGGTTACAATTCATATTTTCTGTTCATAACATGTCTTTTTTTGTGACATACATTGTAAATGAACTTATTTCCTCACCTTTAACAAGGGCTTTGAGGAGAACTGTATCAAAATCATCGGAACCGTCCTGTTCCCCGTTGAAAACTGTGATGAGATCCTTGTTGTGATAGATACTCAGAGCCTAGTGAAAGGAAATGACCAAATAAATTCACAGAACCACACAGACTGTTGGCAGTAAAGAAATAGAGGAGTGGTGGATTTACAAGGTAGTGAGCAGGGTTTCATCTTTTTCATGCCTCTCGTAGAGAATATTGAGGTTATTAAAGCTTTTTCAACATGAACGTCTTCTGGTTGAATCATGGACTGGGGTGTTAGACTTAAGCCATTTGTGTACAGAGATCCTGTATTGGCCCTTCTTTATGATTCCTTTAAATAAATAAAAAATAAAACTGAATCATCTTTAATGGAATGAGTGTTTTTAATGCTTGTAGCACTGCAAAACAAGAACATTTAGCTTTTACCCAAAGCGACTTACAGGGTAATACAGACACACACACACACACACAACGGCTGCCATGTGGGGTGCTCATCTGGCCCCCAGGAGCAACTCAGGGTTCAGTGTCTTGAGTGAGCCACTCGCCCTGTGAATGCCTTACCAACTGAGCTACAGCCACCCCCTTCATTGTGAAAAAAACGGATTATCCCTAACTGACAGAAGTTGGGACCTGATTGCAACCTGCCACCTCAGCACTAGATGTCACTAAAGCTCTTTTCAGACTTGGAATCCAGACATAATGCAGGCTTTATCAAGAGGGGGTATAGATGTGACTGCAAATACAAACACCCAAAGGTGAACAACTGACAACTATTAATAGTATGCATACAACAAATTTAGATGTAAATTAAGTAAATTTAGATCTTGTAAATCGGTAGTGTCGTCCTCCATCACCGTTAAAGAAAACACTGACACTTGTGCAGCTTTGTTTTCGTCTCATGTCCCACCCCTTGCCCGATTATCTGGAGTATTTCTTCACAAGTGAGAATGCCTGGAGATTTAAGTTCACCAGCATGTAAACCCAACATTTGTTTTATTGCTACTAACTAAAGGATCAATTAGTGAATATTATACGAAATTAGTGTGGATTTTTCAAAATAAATTCCCTGAAATCAGGGTTTGAAGTGGTTGCCTTTGAAACACATACACACTTGCTGTCTGACTTACCCTGTCCACCAGTTTCTCCACCTCGGCTACAGCTGGAAAGTGTTTCCGAACGACAACACGAGCCCTGTCACGGTGCTCAGCACTGAGACCATTCTCCAGCTCTGCTGCAGGACAGATGGAGGACAGATCTTCCAGCAGCTCACCAATAAAGTCTGCAGCTAGACCAGAACCAGTCAGGACCAGCCAAGGTGTATCTCTCTTCAGAGAGGCATCTAATCTCTGAGCCAGGGAATATGTAGAAAAAATTATTAACAGGTGTGTATTTTTAGAATAATTAAAAACCACAGCTAAACAGTTTGGTGAACTACAAGAACATTTGTGTACAGTGTGTGTTTAGCGTGATAAGGCATTTGATATTTTCCTCACCCACAGCATTTTGGCGTCTCCTGAGATAAGCATGCACAGCACTGGGATTTCAATACTGCCACTACCTGGTGTTGGAGAAGAAGGTAGAAGAGGAACACAGATTATGTTTGTCACAGTCTGGAACCCTGTGCTGCAACTGAAAATATGGTGGGTTTTTTTCAATTTACTTTATTTATATAGCGGCAATTTACAACACGATCATCTCAAGGCACTTTATATAATAAAGTCAAGACTATACAAACATTTAGAGAAAACCCAACAAATCCCCCTTGAGCAAACCATAGGCAACAGTGGAGAGGAAAAACTCTCTTTAACGGAAGAAACCTCTAGCAGAACCAGGCTCAGGGTGGGCAGCCATCTGCCTTGACTGGTTGGGCTGAGTGGAAAGTGGAGAGAGAAAAGAACAGAGCAACGAAAGCAACAACAAAACATTGGGCAGGTTGGAAGGACCAGTATCTGCGCACTGGAAGACACCTGAGGACGGGGACAGAGAGAGGGAGACAGAGAGGGAGAGAGACAACTACGGGACAAAGAAGATACAGTGTCCCAGTGCACAGTCCCCCAGTAGTCTAAGCCTATAGCAGCAGGACTTGTTTTACATTGTATAACTATATACAATGCGATAAGGGAACATCTGGAGTTTAGGTTGGATTAAAGCAGCTGCACAGAGCCCCATTTCAAAAAACTTTGTTTGACTGGACTTTTTTGTTTGATTGGACTTTTTCATACTGTATGTCTTACCCCAAATGCCAGTGCGCTGGTGGGAAATGTAGTCCTCCAGACTAGCACAAAAGGCCCCTCTCCCCCTTTTTGGCCAACACTCCCATCATCCACCAGCAGAAAAGCCTGGCAGTTGTTGTCCAGGCAGCACAGGTCCTGTGACGTGTTCTGGAACTGGTAGCGAGCCGGGAAGCTTCCCTTCAACATAAGAGTCAGTGTGAGTGACTTCATTCTGGTGCGACTGGTGCTACTTTTACTTGAGAAGTTTTTGTCCTTTTTTATTTTAACATTAACTCCAGTTTATTGCTCATATTTACTAAGAATGCCTTTGAGGAATTTGTCTGAAAGTTCGGACGGAGACCTGGTCCTAAGTCAGAGTTTTTAACTGTCATCATTCAGCCCCTTATTTCCACTTCCTCGCCTGGACTTTTTTGGTGCCTGTTTTCTCCACTTCCTGTCCCTGCTCTTTAGTTAATTCTTCAAACTTCACCACCAATCACCAATTACCTTGATTGTTTTCACCTGTTCCTCCCTGCCTATTTATACCTCACCCTCACCACAGCTCTCTGTCAGGTTGCCTCTCAGTATGACCACTCTGTGACACAACACCATTCTTGCATTTCGCGCTGGATCTTGGTGCCCTGTTCCCCTGCTAACCATTTCATGGTATACATGAAATCCTGTGTTTACCGAATTGTTTTAGGGAAAAGTCACACAGCTGCAGCAACTTTTAGTGGACTTCCTCTGGATTTTCATGTTTAAACTCTTGTTTTTACTCTTCTTTGTTGTTACATCTTGTGAGAACCATTAAGCTACTTTTAAATGAACATCTCTTTGTCCTCTGACAAGACACACACTGTGTAATTAACTTATGCTTTAACAAATAAAAATGTTACAAAACTAAAGCAAATTCACACAAAGACTGAAAAGACTGGGCCAGCAACAGCTGCTCTTCCTTGTTCATTAGACTTATCTTTGTGGCCCTGCAGCCCTGCAGATCATGGCATATTCAAAATGAACCACAATAGAATGCTGAAACAGGCTCAACTTTATGCAAATATCTTCTAACACAGCTGCACGAGGGCCAATCACTGTCCTCTTATTAACAATGGAAACGAAAGCAATGAATTATTTACTGCCACAGTTAAATGGAAGTTGTGAATTAAATGGGCAAAAGCCGATTCTGTCTTGTTTCTTTATAAAGTTGCTCTGACTGTGCCCCCCAGCTCAGGGTGAGTTCATGACTGAGTACCGAATTATGAATACCTGGGGACTGATGAGCTGCTGCCTGTTGTGAACCAGGCCCCACGGTGCCAGTCCCACAATAGTCACTTTCTTCTGGGAGAGAGCTGGAGCAGCAGCCACATAGTTCTTTACAGCCTCGCTCACACAGCGGGAAACGCCTTGCCTCAGACCCCCCATCAAGATCCATGCCCCTGTTTGAAAGTACAGAGAAATGAAAGGTTTTGTATTCTTAGTGGTTTCGATTGGTTACTATGGTAACAATGGTTTCTCACCTGTGCTCTGCGCAGCCTTAACCAGTTCGTTTCTCAGCACATCTCTCATCCATGTCTTCATCTTCTCCTGGCCTTCACACCCAATAAGTGACAACACCAAGTTGGGCGAGGGCAGCCCCCACTGAGTCACCATCAGTTTGTAGACCAGCTCAGGTGGTGTGTCACAGGAGAGTCGCAGAAACTACACAGAATCCAAACCAGATTGCAGCAATGCATCAAAAAATGTTAACAACCCTGACACAGTTTGTCTGACCTGTAGCTGGGCACTAATTCACACCCTTTAGAGAAAATGTATTTTTATTTTACTATGACTAACACTCTCTGTTTCTGCTGAAGTTTTCAATTGTTCTTGCAAACAAAAAACGTCCATTGTATCTGGTGTCTCTATACATAAGGTTGGATACACACAGAAATTTGCCCCATACAGGATGTTGGTTGGGGTATGTTGTTTCAGCTGCCATTAAGATGAGGAAATATGATCTGGATTGGTGATAAATGTTCACAATGCGATTGTTTTCTCTTTAACTTTGTGGAAGATGACTCATTTGCCTTGTGGGCAAATCTTTTTGATTATGGAGCAATATGAAGGTGGAATATAGCCCAAAGCAGTGGCGTTAGGTGATCTCTTTAAAAGACTAGGAACCTCAAGCTATCTCAATTCAATTCATAACCATTGTATCCTTGTCAGTGGTAGTGCACCACTCTGCATTAATGGCTGATGAACAATAGCAAAATATTGAGCTTGTTCACTACAATAAATGAGAAAGAATAAAACAGGTGGCCTCACCCAGCTCACAGCACATCAACAACAACCAATAGATTTCACTGTGGTTTTGGACTGATGTAGGATGAAAATAGAATCAAAATACAGACACAGCATTTTAATTTAAAAATGTATTCCCTTTATATCCCTAGGTGGGATATTTTTGGAAACACACATGATCTTAAGAGTTTAAAAAAAGACTTTAGCAAAAATTTTTTCGAAATGTCAGGACAGACTGTCAGGTTTATTTTGTGCATATAGCTGCTGTCACTGACAATGCCAATGCCTTGATGAACAGACTGACATTTCTGCAGCACTGCGGCATCATAATACAGTAACACCCCAGGTGTCAGCAAAAAACAAAATTAGGAGCATACTGTCTCAAAGCAATCCACGTAATTCTTCTAGATTGGACTACTGTAATTCTCTACTTTTAGATTGCAGCAAGATTACTGACTGGGATTGGTTAGAGACACCATAATTCACCTTCATTAGCTTCTCTCTATTGGCTTCCCATTAAATGTAGAATAGAATTTAAAACCCTTCTTCTTAAGTATAAAGCTCCATCTTATCTAAAAGATCTCCTAGTACCATATCATCCTAATAGACCACTTCGGTCCCAAAATGCAGCCCTACTTGTGGTTCCCAGAATTTCCAAAAGTAGATTGGGATTAGCTCCTCTCCTGTGGAACCAGCTCCCAGTCCAGATTCGGGAAGCAGACATCCCCCCCCACACCTTTAAGACTAGGCTCAAAACCTTCCTCTTTGATAAAGCTTATAGTTGGTTATAGTCATGCTGCTATAGGCTTAGACTGCTGGGGGACTCTGCACTGAGCCACTTTCCTCTTCTCTTCATTCTCTCCTATCACCCCACATTTATATGTCACCACTGTATGACATTAACTCTGTGTCTTCTTTGTCCCGTAGTAGTCTCTCTCCCTCTCTGTCTCCCTCTCTCTGTCCCTGTCCTCAGGTGTCCCCAGATTTGGCGCTGTGTGTCTTCCAGTGCGCAGCTACTGGTCCTACCAACCTTCCCAAATGTTTTACTCTCACCCCAACTGGCCAAGGCAGACGTCCGCTCACCCTGAGCCTGGTTCTGCTGGAGGTTTCTTCAGTTAAAGGGAGTTTTTCCTCTCCACTGTTGCCTATAGCTGCTCAAGGGGGATTTGTTGGTTTTCTTTAAATGTCTGTGTAGTCTGGACTCACAGGACTATGTCTGCGTCCAGCACCGGCAAACTCCAGCTCTCCAAAGGCATCGGTGGGACACTCTGAAGTGTGCTGCCTGCTGTCCCACTGAGTGACAATAGCTGCTCCAAAGCAGTCCTCTGTTGCCACAGACTCATGCGCCTCCTGCACACTACCACACTGACACTGCCTTCCATTACTGGAACACAAAGCACAAACCAACAACAATATACTTGAGGTAATTGTACTGAATTTCAGTGAGATACTTAAGAGATGCTTTAGAATCTCTATTATATCATAAACAGTTTACCTTTAATCTTACATCACTAATACTACTGCTAATACTTAAAAATAGTAATACTACTGCTGGTAATGTTTTAACCGGCATATTGTATATGCAAAGTGTCCATTAGCAGTAGTGGAAACATGAGCTGAGAAATTGTTATGCCATGGACATATATGGCTGCCAGTAGAACTGTGTTTATAGGTCTATACCCTTTGCTCACATTCAGCGAAATTCTGCAAAACTGACAGGATGCCACTTCATATTTTAGATAGATAATGACCCAAAACATAAAGCAAAAGCTATCAAGAGTTTCCCATGGCAAAGAAATGGAACGTTTTTCATCAGCCAGGTCAGTCACCTGAGCAACCTTTTGCTTAAGTAAGACAAAGGTGAAGGCAGCAAGACAAACAAGCAGCAGCTGAAGGCAGCTGCAGTAAAGACCTGGTAAAAGATCCTTAATTAAGAAAATCAGCATATGGTTGTGTCCAAGGCTTCCAGACCTCACTCAGTCATTAACTGTAAAGGATTTCATCCACGTAATAAAGGCAGTCCTTGACCTTGTAATTATGTTTATTTGTTCCATTACGTATGAGACACCAAAAATGGGGGTGTGCTTTGAAAAGGCTGTAACGCCTGAATGGTTAATGCCACACTTTGTCCAACTGCTCGGATGACAAAAAAACATAATTGTTCCTATATTTATGAGCTTAATGGTATAAACAAAGAGAAGAAGAAGAAGAAGACATTACCTGAAGTCTTCTACAAAAGTGGTGCACACTCGCTTCTTGATTATCTTTGGAATCCAGCTCTGTAAACAGGAAAACACTTTGTTAGAACCATATGTTCAAGTGGGATATTCTATGAGCGTATAAATGCATTTATTTACTGTATGTACATTCAAGGTATTTTCATGTATTTGTCACATTTGCAGTTAATGCATTTAAACTCCTGGAAGGGATGAATTTTTACTTTTCCTTACGTGTCAATTTGTACATATGTTACACATCTGAAATTTCTTATACTGAAGACTTTTATTATGAATATAAACATTATTGTTTGACAAAAAGTTAATATTTTAAATTATTTAACAAATGTGCCCCAGTCTGGCCTCCTGCTTTAAACATTTTCTAGGCTACCCTGTGCTGGTGAAATACGAATCTCATTTCCTGAGCTTTTGTTTGTAATTTTCATAGGCAGCAGGAAAACTTCCTTCAGTCATTTTAATTTATTCAAAGAAGCTTGGAATTGAGTCACAAACCAAACAAACCAGTTTCACTCTGGGAGAAGACATTCAAGCAAGGTGGTAGGTCTAATCTACTGCAATTCACAACTTTAAAAGAAATCTGTGAAACTTCAGACATTTAAAGCACTGAATTGTTCATCACGTTAACTGGTCTAATTGTCGGAACATTCCTGTGTTATATTATTTGGACATTGTGTAATTACGTCTGAATAAGGATGACTAAAGTGCGGCTGGTCTTTAATAAACTGGTCTAAGATCTAAGTTTAAACAATCCACACATGCATTGTCCCTGACTTTTGCATTGTATACTGCATTGAAACTAACTACATTTTGCAAACTCATGGGCTCTAACTTTGTTGTAATGCACATACTTCAGCCTGCAAGGGTTTAGGCAAGTGGTGGAAAAAACACACGCAGAAAGGCAGGAGTATACTTCACTCAGTGTGGAATTTATTTACAGTGACAAACGGCAGTTCAGCAGTTTAGTGAATAAGTGGTAAAAAATATATACAAATATAAAACAGAACAAAGATCAAACTGGACAAAATAAAATAATAAAAATGAAAAATACACAAAAGAAAAACTATGCTAGTGCATACAACATTGCCAATAAGCAACTAGCAGCAGATCCCCCATCTGAGCTTCAATGAACAGTCCCTCCAGGAGCTTCTACTTCAGGCCTTATATACCTGAAGCCCCTCCTATAAAGACAAACCAATACTGAATACCACAATCAATTACAACCAATTATAATTATTCTATTTTACCCCACATAGGAAGGTTAACATAAAATGTTATCAACGGTACATTTTAAGACAGTTTTCTCACAAAATCATACCCCCCTACTTCCTACTAGGATGGTACAACCCAATTCTCCCCTGCTATAAAGACCTTTCAGACATCCCATTTCCTATTGAATAGTGTGACCTGAAACCTATTGGCAGATGGAGTGGCACACACACAAACATTGGGTAAGTATCACAGTGCATTGTCTATAACGCTAAATCAACAACTACTCTGCCGGCGAGATGGTAAAATAACTATTATAGTGATGACACATCTGCACCTTCTCTCTACAGGGCATGGGCTAGCCCCATGACACAGCCTTTCCTTAACATGTCCTTTTTACCATTTCTTTTTTAGTGTTTAATTAGTGTATTATGGTTTTCTTCTTTTGTATCTGCAACTGTTACTAGACTATCGTAAACTTTTGGAACAAAAATGTGTCATTTTTTTTAAGTGAGTTGTTGAATATAAGCTGCATCTTAAATAGTTTGGACAAGATTTAAAGTTTCCGTGTTTAAATTTACTTTACGTAAAAATAGTAATTAAACAGTGTTAAACAAGCTCTTGAAATGCAAAAATGCACACTAACTTTGTAACAATTCAATTCACCTAATAATACAAATAATAATAACAGAGAATCAGATCTTGTAAGCTTTCCATATAAAAAACACAATTAACTAGTAGTTAAAGAGTATAGCACTTCCCCCTCAGTTGCAATGGAGTAGAAGTACAACAGCATGAAGGGAAAATATTGGGTAAAGTTTTGTGAAATTTATTGTTAAGTCTAACACTTGAGTACTTGTGAACCGTCAGCAGCAGCATTTTCAGTTCATTTGGTTCTGCAAGTTAATCCACATGTCTGCGTTCAAATTTACAAATATGTCCCAACTTGTGGTACCCGAGGACATAGTTTAATTACATAAAACTTCAAAGACAACAACAGAAGTGTGTGCTGCCTGTAACAGCATGCCCCCATCCCCGTCTCCCCCAGATTTGGTTTCTTCCGTTACAAAAGAATAGAAAAGTGCTTACTTAAAAAACTAAAAGAGGTTTTGCTTGTTGTAATCACTCCTACTGTTCATCCTGACAATTTAAAGCCTCTTTATAGTGGAAATGAAAGACAAAAAAAATATCACATTGTGTGTAAAAATATCATCAACTTTATAATTTCTCAAAAGAAACTCCTCATCGACACAGGTCAGTCTCAGTCTAAAATCCACAAACATAACAATAATAGGAAGAAAATAGTAGGAATTGGGATAAGCCAGGTTTTTAGGGGGTTTCCCACAACAGAGGAGGTCACTAGCAGTTCCTTCATGGGATGGGGACAACTGATACTAAGGGAGTTTAGTGGTTGGAGCTTGTCAGCAGCTCTGCAGTAATTTCTGTTGGTTCAGGGGATTTATCTATTGGTACATTAAGATCAGCACCACTGTCCCCACGAGTCAGTTTAAAAAAACCCTTACTGTTTCTTTTCCACTTGTCCGAAATGTGGCTGATGGTTGTTACCATAAGGTGAGTTGGCCTTTTACAGAAATGCATATGGCATGTTGACATAACACAAGTCCATTATATTTAGCATCCAGGTGGAGACAATCACATGTTGTATAATGCTGGGCAGTGGTGATTTTTTGCCACAACTGTTAAATTCTCCCATTAAAATACAGACAACCAGTTTAATCGAAAGCTCTGTTGTGACTGTCAGCTCTGTGTTGCAGAGTATGGTTCCTTCAAGTTTCTCCAAAATTTCCAAAGAAAACTGCCCAAAGCAAACAAACCAAACTAACACACCTGACTATGAGTGGCCTGCAGGTTCCATTGCCATAACACTGATTCTGCACCTTTGAGCCTTAATGTACCATCAGCAGTTTAGAGTCAACAAACTGGAATACCCACTCTGCAAATACCAACACTTATCAGCCTCAGACTAATGAGTACAAATTTTAATCTTACTGTGAACTGGGACTTGTGCATATTGCAGGTAACTGCCATTTTTAGATTTTCAAAAGTATGTGCATTCAGACTGTGGCTCAGTTGGTAGCGCGGTCGTCCACCAATCCCACAGTTGTTGGTTCGATCCTCGGCTCCTCTGGTCACATGTCGAAGTGTCCTTGAGCAAGACACTGAACCCTGCTTAGTTGCTCCCGGTGAGCGTTGGCCAGCTGCATAGCAGCTCCCCATCGGTGTATGAATGTGTGTGTGCTTGAGAGTGTGAATGGGTAGATATGAAGCAGTGTAAAGCGCTTTGAGTACCAACAGGTAGAAAAGCGCTATATAAGTGCAGACCATTTACCATTCAGAAGGTTTTCAGATGCCTTTTCTTTTTCAATTTTGTCATGTTGCAACCTGACACTACAGCTGTTTAAATTCATTATTTTCTCTCATTAATATAATGACATAGTAAATGTCTGTAACTTTATACAAAATAAAGAACTGAAATAACACTTGTACATACATATTCAGACCCATTACTCAGTACTTTGTTGTAGCATCTTGAGTCTTTTTGGCTCTCATGCTATAAACTTTGCACACCTGGATTGGGGGATTTTCCGCCAGCCTACTTTGCAAAAGTTCCGTCAGGCCGTATGGGAATAGCTGTTTTCAGGACTGTACAGAGATCTTTGATAGGGATCAAGTTTCGATATTTTCGTTTAGTTTTCTGTATGCACCTTGTGAACTCCTGCACTATTCCACACTTTGCTCTTGGTGTGATCTTTATTGGTCGACCACTCTTGGGGAGAGAAAAATGGTGTTGAAAGTTTTCCATTTGTGCATGACCTGTCTGACTATGGACTGGTGCTGCAAATAAACAGCTAACTTGAATAAAACTTTTTCCGTACTAAACAGATGAAAGCTGTGTCTGACTAAACTAACTGTCAAGCTATGTTATTAATTTTGGATGCCATTGGTCATGCCACACATTTGCAAACCTGCGTTGTGAAGACCAAACTTCGACAGTAAAGGCCCAGGTTTGGACAAACATTTGAACTGACCCTAAATAAGGATATGCATTTTGTTTCAGCAGCATACTTCAAAGTTTTAAGTGTCTCATAGTGTTCCATCAGAAGCTTTGTAGAGGAAACACACGCTTTCAAGTGTAACAGTCAAAGGAGGAATGTACAGTACTATCATTGTGAAATCACACACAAATAAATTAAAGCCAGCAGCAAAGGATCAGCAGCAGACAGGATGCAGACGAGAGATCAGCGGTCTGAAATACGAGGACGGAGTGTTGGACAGAGAAATGTCAGAAATGAATGAATAGGAATTGAAATTCAGGCATGACGGGGGTTCCACTGTCACTCAGGAAAACTGCCAGTCACACCCTCTGAAACTACAATGTAAATGTGTTTACGTTCAACCTTCCAGAATAATTTCAATGATGTTGAGCAAGAACTGTGAAGTTCCTCAGATATTTTCATCTCACTGACTAAAGACTGGTTCAACCTGTCTGTTGATAACAAGGAGGCTGTTTGCTTTCATGAGGGAGTGGTGTACTGCTGTTTCCACCTCCCACATTCACAAACTGTCAATCTTTATCAGCCCTTTCTTTCAGCGTTTTCTTTCACGTTGCTTGATTTTCCTGCACCCTGACGCAATCATCACTGACTGCATTTACATGTACTTAAGTAACGGGGGAGAAATTAGGCAGACTTTCTTGCAAGAATAATGCGACATGTGTTACTGTATGCAGCCTTTTGTTATCTACATGTACAGTTGCAGAAAGCCAACATGGCAAAGAAATCTGTGTTCTCCCATAGAAATTCAGTTTACCCTGATCCTCTACCTTGATATTTCAGAAATCAGCTTTCCAGTAAAAGGCGACTGGTGACTAAAAAGAGTTACGTGTTAGTCCCAAGTATCAACAAACATGACGTACCAATAAACAGTAGCCCTGCAATAAAATAATAAAATCAGTGTAATAAACTGAACCACTAAAAATGAATTAATTTTAAGTTGTTGAGATTCTTTTCAAAATTCAGCATATTCAGCAACATTTCAGATATTCACCACAGCATGGGAATACGTTCAGTTTATCTTATATGTAGGAGCTGTCAGAGTACGTCAAACTGGAAAGTGAAGGTGGTTCTGGCTGTTATCTACTCAGACTTACAGTATGTGTGCAGAGGTCGATGTCACACCCATAGGTGCAGACAGGTTTCCACGCGGCTCCATCAGCATCATCAAAACATGACACACACGTTTTTAAATGAGGCAGGCACGAGAGGGCGAAACATTTTGACCCACAAGGAATCAAAAAGTGCCCCCACATGCTGCTAGTTGTCTTCTACTATGGTCCATTTTATTTGTGCTGCTTAGCGACATTTACTGCAGACGGCGATCACATCCCATAAACAGTGTAAATCCCTAACATGTCTGGATTCTAAATAACCTGTGGATGTTATTTTAAATACAATGTTAATGTTGTGCTTTAGCTAGCTAACTTACATCTGTGTCGCTTGTATTGATCACATTGCAGTTAAAGTAATAAATAATGCATTGATTATCTTTACTACAAAGTTTTATTGTATCTTGTTGGTCATGATAGTCCTGCCCCCAGCCTCTGCTGTAAATGTCTTTTGGTTCTGGACAGCAAAAAAGTTTTCATCATTTTGGCTCTGACCACCATTGCAGTGGATTTTAGACGCAACAATCAAGAAGTGCTCAAAGTGTAGCTTTTCTGTGTATCTTCTCATTGGATGGGCTTATAATATTTAGACAGCTGATCATGGAATAAAGTTTTAGGCTACAAATCTTTTGCTAACAATGAACTGGCTAAATGTAACTAAAAGTATTGAAATCAGACACTGGTGTTCCTGAGCTCACCAGTTTGATCTTAAAAAACAAGCAAATAGGATTTGGCTGGATTTGTTAGCAGATTCATCACACTGATGTTATCAACAACACATTCCAAATGCAAATACCACACTTGAAATCAGCTGTAGGCCTTTTGTGACTGAACTGATAAGATAATAACACACACACCAGCAGAGGACAAATAAGCATTTCTGAACCCAGCAAGTGGGAGTCTGGGAATAAAAATGGCTGTAATGGCTAAGTGGCTCATCCAATATTTTTTTAACCAAAACGTTCAAATAAAGGTGTCACATATTGTTTGAAATCCATACAGGCCCAACATGACAGACCTGGTCAATACATTCAGGTTATGGAGCTGACTGAACAATCCCCATCCTCTCCCAATTAACTCTGACTGCACTTTGAACTTATGAAACTTATGAAACCGAACCCTGTATTTTTCAGGCACTGATCTGGATCAATGCTGTAGAAAAAACAGGATCCAAACGCGTAAAACTTTCCCACATAAAACTATGTGTTACTACCTCATGCGCACAGACAGAAGCTACAAGGCAACTCTTCAAACGAAGCCGCGCCTGCGCCTGCCTGCTTTATTAATATCAATAATAATCGCGCATTGAGTGTTTAAAAATAACAATCCATTTGTCGGTATACCATACCTGAGCCAACAGCAGCACTGAACAGAGCTGTCAGTGACGTGAACAAGAAAGAACCGGCTGTTTTTACGCATGGAAGCAGAAACACTTACTCAGCTGTTTTCAGTGAGCTCACCGTTTGGCTTCTGGTTTGAATTTAAAGACCACTGAACGGGAAACAATATATCAAATCCACAAACTCATAAACTATTGTTAAATAACAAAAACGAATCAGATCGATATTTCCTAGACTCCACTTTAAATTCTGAAAGTTTAAATCCACAGGAGTCACTGACTTTGTGCCTTTGTGTGTGTGGACTCCGGTGTCTACACGCTTATTACTATGCGGACATACCTGATCCTTGTCGTTCCTATCTCCAGCCTTCCCACCTCCTACTCCTCCGTCCCTCTCTTTCTCTAGCTCCATCATTCTGCGCTGATCTGAGACGTAAGAGTTAGTTGGTCGAGTGCTGCTCCACCCACACCCTTCAATTGCGCCAAGCCCAGACGAACATCCCGCCCCACTGTTCCCAGGTAGTCCCACAGGTTCTCTGAAAAGAGGTCGGACTGCACAGATGGAGGAGCTACTCAGGTCGTTAAACATTCTTTAAATCAGTCAACAGTCATTAGACCCACAGTACAGTGAGTATCTTGTCTGAACCAATTCAGATGCTCAATAAGGCACAGCATCTGTACTGTATGCCTTCTTCAGTAAAAAAAAATACATTTTTAAAACCACACTCCATCAGATTTCATTTTTATTTACAAATAGTTCAAACACATAAAAGGTGAAGAGTGAAAGTACTACTCTGAAAATACAGTAAAATATAATAACAAAGTAAAACATAATTCAAAAAAAAAATTCAATTTACCTTTATTTATATAACGCCAATTTACATCAAAGTCATCTCAAGGCACTTTACATAATAACGTCAAGACTATACAGACATTTAGAGAAAAAACAAAAATGACTCTCTGAGCAGTTATAGGCAACAGTGGAGAGGAAAAACTCCCTTTAACGGAAAAAAAACCTCCAGCAGAACCTGGCTCAGGGTGGGCGGCCATCTGCCTTGACCGGTTGGGATGAGTGGAAAGTGGAGAGAGAAAAGAAAAGCACCCATAAAGATAGACATATCTGAAAAAATAAAATGGAGACATGAAAACATCACACTGATTGATTCAGACTTGCAAACATGGCTGAACATTGATCACTGATTGAAGATGTTTGTGTAGGAGGTTGCACGCATATACATTAGGTATTCATCATTTTGCAAGTCATTTTTAGCTGGAAATGTGTGTTTCCTTTTGTTTGACACATTTAATGCCGTAACTGGTAGTTCAGTGGGTAGAGCATCATACTAGGATGCAAAAGTCTGCAGGAACAAATCCCAGCCTTCCCACAAGATGTGTCAAGTGAGACACTCCACACTAGCTCCCACTGCTCCCAACAGAGCGATGGATTAAATGAAAGGGACAAATTTGATTAGAAAATGTATGTAAAAATGTATATGTGCTCAATGATGAACAATAAAGATTCTAATTCCAAAGTCTTAGGTCCCTGAATGAATTAGAGCTCAAACAACAGAGAATAAAACGAATTAAATGATTTGCAGAGCAGCAAACAAAGTGCTCAATGACAACTAAATGTGGGCGTGATCCTGGAGTTCAGGGTGTCAGCTTGCACTCAAATCTGCAACAGAAGAAACAATAAGAAATGTTTAATAGAACATTGAATTCTATGGCAGTAGAGAACACATGTAAGCCGTGTCGATGCTGGAATAGTATTTTTATTATAACATATAACCCAATGTTATTTTCAGCCTTTGTGCAGCCAGTCCAGTGGTCATGTTGCTTGTCCCAGTTAACTACCTAAGACCAAAAACTCTACCTCTGAGTTGCGGAGGGGGGCGGTTGGTCTTTATCAGATTACTCTGAGACAGAGCTTCTGTCATCCAGGTGAGGGCGCTGCAACAGTACTCCATCTGTGAGAGAGAGACAAAGACGGGGAGAGAGAGAGAGAGATTTTTAAAATACAATGTTAATGTTGTGCTTTAAATTTAATACTTAAATACTTAACCTTAATACTTTATTTAAATTTAAGTTCTTAATAACCAAAGAACAATTAGAGCCTTCGAAGTACCGCATGGAAGTCTGTTTCTTTGCAACTCGCAGTATGGACACTTATTTAAAACAACAGGGTTCATCACAAAGATAAAAGCATTTGTGGCAACATATAAAATTTGCCATTGGAGGGGGCTTATATAAAATTTTTCAATGTGGACATTGTCTCTTCCTTGTCTCTCTGACCATACAGATTGTGGTCTGTCTTGTTTTGTTGATGCTCTTTAGTTCATGTACAGAGTCTTCTTATCCACACTTTCTGTTTTTTTTTTTCAGAGTTGCACGCAGTGAGCAGGGGTCCACTTAGCTCTCCAAACACAGGGCTCATACAGATTTTGGGGAATGGATCTCTGTGATCGGGCTCAGCAGATCCCCTGTCGTATTCCATAAGAAACCTCAACTGACTTTCAGACAATTTCTGCCTCCAAAGCTCCAGAAAACTCTGGATCACACGGACAGACCACACACCTAGCAAAGAGGCCAAAGCTCTGGCATCAGTCCACCAGTTGTTTGAGGCACAGGGTCTTTGTCTAGCACAGCGCCCCCATCAGACCAGGTGTCAAACTGTTGCAGACATCCATTCGGGCTCCATGGATCAGTGGCTATTTTAATAACCAACACAGAGAGTTATTGTTATCAGTTCTTTCACAATTAAAAAGTGCCCAGGATTTAAAAACACCCTGACAAAATGGAGGTAACCAACTTAGCTTAAAAGTTATTTACCCTTGTGAAAATGCAGCTGGTTATATCTCTCCACACCAAATCTACTGGTCCTGTTAGGTACATTTGAATAAACTGTAGCCTAAAGGTGGCAGTTCTACTGGCCAGGTGGATATGGCCCTGCCCCCCTTCATCTTTAGATCAAAACAATACACTTTGCAGTACTAAGTGCATATGATCCCAAAATAAATGAACAATTTCTGACTGAACTGTGGTTAATAGCCCTAAGGGTGGATCAATGCACGCTAGGCGATGCCATAGCAATGAGGCCACAAGGTTGTTCACCACTAGCACTCTGCTTCTGCAAGACATTTGGGAAGGAGCCACCTCCACTTAGTTAATTTCCCTTCTACTAGTTCCACCACATTCTCCCAGTTCTTCTGGACTACTGCTTTATTCCCTAGGTACATGCCCAGGTACTTTAGTCGATCCCTCTTCCGGGCTAGATCCTGTGGAAGAACTGGGAGACCATCAAGTCAGTCACCAACAGCAAGGGCTTCACTGTTTTACCAATTTACTTTTCGGCGGATATTGCAGAGAAACTATTTACGACGTCGACTAAAATATCAATGTCTTATTGAGTTTTAATGTCAATGACATTATCCCCGTAAGCAGATACAACAGTGTCATGCTGTTGCATCTGAGATGCCGGCTGGCTGGAAAGAAACCAAACACCACTAATCCAACGAAAGAGTGCACTACACCAACAATTAAATAACTACAAAGCAACACTATGGGGAAAAAATAAAACAAGAAAGTTTGAAAGCACTCACAGATTCACTGTGTGACTCAACAAGCTGACACTCACTCCCAGCATGCACTCAGAGAGAGACAGAGCAAGAGAGAGAGAGACAGCTGAATAGGCAGAGCTGACAGCTGCAGAGAAACCAGACACACCATATATACACACACGTCACACACGAAGAGAGTATTTTTGTGTAACACATATACAGTAACATCTATATACACATAGTACATAACCAGCAATATTTCATATAGGCAAAAAAATGTTTGGAATATTACTGTGCTCCACACGTAGTTGCAGATGGACAATGGGCCCTCTCTTCTAAATGCAAACTCTACGAATTAAAACTTAACATGCCACACAGTGTTATGGCCTGACAAAGAGGATTATGGATCATCAGCTGTAAGACGAGGTTGGACAGAATAAGGAACAAGCTCATCAGAGGGACAGCGCACGTTGCCTGCGTTAGCAACAAAGTCCGAGAGGCCAGACTGAGATGGTTTGGACATGTGCAGAGGAGGGATAGTGAATATTATGGTAGAAGGATGTTGGAGATGGAGCTGCCAGGCAAGAGGGCGAGAGGAACGACCAAAGAGGAGGTATATGGACGTGCTAACAGAGGACATGAGGTTAGCTGCTGTTAGAGTAGAAGATGCCCAGGATAGAGTGAAGTGGAAACGGATGATTTGCTGTGGCGACCCCTGATGGGAAAAGCCGAAAGAGAAGTAGTAGTTGCATGAGCACTGACGTATTGCTGACCTCTGCTTCCAGCTGCTGCAGCCTTCGCGTGTGATCTCGAATCTCTGTCATCTGCTTTAGCACAGTGTCCACCCTGCAGACAGAAACACACCAACAAATATGATCCAGCTATAAACGCTCAAGTAGACTGCCAGTCCAAAGGAGTCCAGTCCTTCTCAGAGAGTATTAGACTAGAATGAACATTTTTGCTTTCAAATTCTTCTGGGTTGCTTACGCTATATATTTTGGGCCATTTTTCATTGAAGATTTAGTTGAATCCGAGCAGATAAATAAAAACTCATCTTGCTGCTTTTGTCAGTGGTCACATCCTCAATAAATTGAAGAAAATACAATAAGTTCCATTTCAGATAAAAGCTAAACTTTCTTCCCAAACACTCCATTATTTCTTTTTTCTTAGTTTCTTAGGTAAATCACTGTGTACTCTAGCTGCCAGGCATATTCCATCCTCATTTTCATAAATTCTTCTTTAGTTGCTCTACGGGTCTCACAGAAATGGACTGGAATCCCACAATACCTTGCTCAAGTCCCATAAAGGGTGAATGGTATCAAACCTTGCAGTATGTGAGACTGTGCTCAGTGGGTCCTTATAGTAATGAAGACATGATTATGAGCAGTGGCAGCTCTTTGGACATTATATAATTGGTTAACCACAGATTCAAAAAGCAAATGCAAGACGTTTATTGTTGTTGTTGCACTAGCAAGGAAATAATACACACCTGTAGCAGCCAAATGCCCAAGTATTTTTGAGGCCCTAAAACTGGGCTCTATGTAGAAAGTGGGTTTTAAGACCAACATAATACAATATTTGTGACAAAACCCTTAAAATAAACCTGACAGGATACAACGTACTTATCCACCAATGCAAATATGTAATTACTTAATGTCCATGTATTTATTTGGAACTGACAGAATATAACCAGTTTTCGTAGCATTCCACTAGCAACACAGAGGGAACGTACTTGGTTGATGTTCGTTTCAGTTGTGATGAGTCAGTCTCCCTCTGCCGCTTATTCTGAGCTGAAAGGAGGATCTCTTTTTGGATAGCCTCCCAGGTGTTAAGCTGGCTGGCCATTTTTTCATTCAGATCCAAAACTGAGAACAGAGTAGATTAATAAAAGGACTTAATTGGCAGGAATAACATAACATCTGTGTGAATGTCTGTGAAGACCTCTCAGGATTACTTGGCTTCACTGATTCATTGGCGACTGGGTCTGTTACTCCTGGTCATTAAATTATTGTTAAAATTGGGTATCTGAGACAGCTGTTAGTGATTTCAGTCTGCTGTGTGGTTGATGGACTTCACTGAAACGCAGCAGAATTACACTGTCTTGCATTTGTAAATATACAATCTTCACTTTCAGTCCACGTCCTAGGACACTTTCACACAAACACTTTACTCTCTCCCTCTCTATCATCTCAGCACATTGACTAAATCATAAAACAATGCTATCGCTATGTCATCCTGATTGTTTTGGATTAGGGTTGACATGTGTGGATGTATTCACTGTGTAAGTCTTTACAGAATAAAAGACAAATCTGAAAACTGGCAGGGCCCCACCTCAAACCAAAACCCTGATAAACACGTTACTTGCTACAAAGAATGCCAGGACACTTCCATTATTAGAATAAATATACTTTGCCAATTTTCCCAGTATCCTACATACAGGTTTAGGTCTGAATATTCAAACTTAATGTCTCACCACTTTTTTATTTCACAACAGGAGCTACAGTGCTTCTTACTACTACATGAAATGCAGTCTATGCCCACGTCTCTGCCTTTTAATCCTTGCCTTATGATCTACTTTTCTTACCAAAGTGTTTGCCCTTGGCAGAAGGGATGCGGCGGATGTATCTCTTGATGAAAAGGTGGAGGTGTGAGATGATGATGAAGGGCGGTGCAAGACATGGCCTTGAGTGATACTCCACAATCAGGTTGTACCGCTGAAACTTCCAGTAGATGTCACTGTTCTCTTGTACTTTGGAGAAGGTGTGGCTGCAGGCAGTAAAGTGATGTTGCATTACAGTGCTTCACATCAAACTGTACAATTTGACCTTTTTAATCAACAGTTGATTGTAAACGCCTGTGTACCTGAACATAGCGATGAGTAAGTTAACCAGGACAATGTTGGTAGACAGCAGGTAAATGGCAAGTAGGATGACGACCAGCCAGTTTACGCTGGTGTTCACACAGGGCTCCATCCCTGCATCAATTTCTGTGAAGTTGTTGGTACAGTGGATTTCTTCCAGCTTATCAGCTAAATTTAAATGAAAAAACACAGAACAAAAAATGAGAATGTGAAAACACATTTCCCACTTCACAGCTCAAACAAAGAGTAACATCCATTATAACAATGAATGTCAACATTATAGGGAGAGATCCTATATACTAAATAAACTTAATTAAATCGTATGTGAACTAAAGCAAATTCCGGGGAGACTGAGAGGGCACAAAGGTCACTCACTGGCTTCATGAAGGTGAGGACCAAGAGAAGCGCTGTCTTCCATGATAGGAGCCTGAGAGTAACCAGGTGTAATGGCTCAAACGGGGATGCCGCCAAAGGCGCGAAGGAACAGGGGCAGAGCAAAGAAGGGGCCGGGGGTGTGAGAGAAGGTGCTGCCGCCTTCAGAAACCCTTAAGCCCCTTAAGAAACGTTTGAGCAGGGGATGACTAAAACGCTTCTGTCCGTGAAACCCTCACAGCATGAGGAGATCGCGGCAGCGTACGCCTTCACAGTGCTAAAGGATAAGCCCCTGTCCACAAAGGTCTGAAGAAAGGCAGAACATGAGGAAGGGGGAATTAAGGCTTCGAACACACCCTTATGTAACGACCCAGAGAGATCTTGAACTGGGGAAACAGAGGTCCCACCGCAGCTAGCAGACATGTTTGAATTCAAATCCCAAAACAAGGAAAAATCAGCTATCAAGCTGCATGCCCTCAGTAATGCCAACTTCTGTTTTATTCTCACTGTACCTGCTCTGTGTAAAGCTTAGACCAGTCACCTGCTTCTGACCACCAGTGGCAGCTGGCACCGCACAACACCACAGGGGCAACTGTGGCGCAGTTGGTAGTGTGGTTGTCCACCAATCCTACAGTTGTTGGACATGGCTCCTCTGGTCACATGTAGAAGTGTCCTTGAGCAAGACACTGAACCCCCCCCCCCCTTTTTGTCGTTAATTCTCTCGTTTGTACCTTTTCAAACTATTCTTAAAGCGCGCATGTCTTTCCAGCCTATTTTTGTCTTTGTTAGTCATTTTTGACAATTGGAACTCCAAGCCAAACTTCGATTTTTGTTTGGAATTAGAAAACCATTCAACATTAGTCCAAACTGAGCCCAAGATTTTTATTCAATAGCCATATTTTTATAAACCATTTTGTTGAATTACTTCAATTCAACATCTTCGGCTCCACACGGCCCTGTTTCAGACCAGACAAACAGCCATCTGTAATTTGACTCAGCCACCAGCAGAACCAGACGACGTTGCCTCGAGCTTGCTATCTGACCAGGTGAATGCTCCTGTGGGCCGGAGGAAATTTTTGCAGCCACAGCGGATCCTCGCTCTGACAGCTAACCTGTTAACTGACGAAATTATAACTGACAAATATAATTTCCTATACTTGGAGGCAAATGGTGAAAAAGTGACTAGACTCCTTTCTCGAGCCCAAATTTATCACACACACTTGCATACCTAGTTCATTTATCCATTTACTTAGAACTGGTTATTTCCGTCTTTCTTCAAAGAAACAGACAAAGTCACTAAAACGGTAAAGAACTCATGACAAAGACTGATCTTGGGTAAAATTCAATTGTTTACTTAATTCTATTGTTACTGTGGACCATCGGTGGTTCAGGTAATATTTTAACCTTGAATCAGCTCAAAAGACCTGGTTCCCCATTTCGAGGAAATTAATGCTTTTGCATTAATATCAAATTACACAAGCCACATTAGATTGCTAAACAGGAGTGAAGTGGTTTTAGGAAAGCTTTCCCTTTAGAGGATTTTCAGTTTTATTACAAAAATAAACAGAACAACAACAACATGCAGAGGGTTGTCAGTGGGGGGCCGGGGGAGCATGTGAAATAGTCGCTGGAATCGTTTCAGTCTCTATATACTATATGAATTATTGACAATACTATAAAACCTAAAACATTGCTGACTTTATCTTATATAGTAGGATTTATATCATCACAGTAGTTTAATTGACTGCATTAACATTAACATTAGCACTGCATGCAAGTTGGGAAATAATTTTTATGATGCAAATTACTAAACCACTTGCACAGATCTAACATGAAGAAAGTAAGATAGATGCTGAGCCACTCACCATCCATTTCATGGATGGGGATTTGTCCAAAAATGTGCATGTAAGGTCTGTAGAACACTCGGCGGAATATCCAAAGAGGGCGGGGATCATACGAGTAGAGTAGTGCCTGATTGGCCACACCATAGGCC
Source organism: Channa striata (assembly GCA_033026295.1). Taxonomy (NCBI): domain Eukaryota; kingdom Metazoa; phylum Chordata; class Actinopteri; order Anabantiformes; family Channidae; genus Channa; species Channa striata. The sequence continues at coordinate 2,202,769 of CM065180.1, read as the reverse complement.
ACGAGCCACACAGCCAGAAAGAAGAGGAAGAAGAAAACATCCTTCATCTGAGGGAAACAAAGGGAGAGATCAGATATGGTTTGGATTGACCATTGTGTGTCTTCAGGACAGGTTCTGGTTCAGGCACATGATCAACTCTGCCATTCAATTAAATTCAATTCACCTTTATTTATATAGTGCCAATTTACAACAAAGTCAGCTCAAGGCACTTTACATAATAAAGTCAAGACTATTCAGAGAAAGCCCAACAAATCCCCCTTGAGCAAGGTGCCTAAGTACACTTCAACATGCGGAAAGGACAGGTCAAGGATTGAACCTCCAAACTTGCAGTTAGTGGATGACCCCCTCTTCCTCCTGAGTTACACGTTCTTTTCTCAGATTTTACAGCTGGCACCACACCACAGGGGCAACTGTGGTGCAGTTGGTAGCATGGTCATCCACCAATCCTACAGTTGTTGGTTTGATCCCCGGCACCTTTGGTCACATGTAGAAGTGTCCTTGAGAACGATACTGAACCCCACTTAGTAGCTCCTGGTGAGCATCCCCCATCGGTACATGAACATGTGCATGATTGTGAGTGTGAATGGGTAAATAAGAAGCAGTGTAAAGCGCTTTGAGTACCAACTCAGGTAGAAAAGCACTGTATAAGTGCAGTCCTTTTACTGTCTGTTCTTTTCAGCAACTTGAATTAAATAATTCAAACTTTTGCTCTACTCAGTGCTGTTTTCTCTGTAATGCTCCTGTATCATTCTGACAGTGAAACTGCTTCTGTGTAGAACAAGTGTTCTCATTTTGTTGCTCTAGACACACTGTCCTACTGCCCCTGCCTGCTGAGGATGACTGTAAGTGACTTGTGGGGAGGAGCATTCTAAATGTATGTAAATGCAAACTATATTGTACCGTTCTAAAGCTACAGTGCACTGGGCCCATTTCTTCATACAAAGTGTTGAATTATTGGGAGAGTATCTTAAAGAAACCCATTTATTGTGACAACTCTTTGGTTTTGCATATGTTGTTTTATGGGTTTTACTCACCATTTTTCCAACAATGATGATCTTGGGCCCAAGCTGTTTGTGGACAGCAAAGATATGGATCAGACGAAGCGTGAATACCAGGAAATCTATGGCCATCACAGCTCTGCCAAACTCAAATGTTGCAGGGAACATTCTGGAAAGCAAAACATCAGTGAGTCATTTGTAAGGCACAGTGGTTCTTATATTAATATAGAGTATGTGCCTGGACAAGCAGATCAGCAAAAGCAAGAAAAAAATGCATGTTTCAGCACTGGTTCTATGGCGAACATTGTAAAGACTCACCTGCAGATCACACCCACAATGAAGAGTGAGATGGCTGTGAGGTCACACTTGTTCCACACATCTTTGATGTAGTTACTTATCATCTGCGAAAAGGTGCTGCCCACAAAAGTCTGTCAACCAACCACAGAAAGAGACAGATGGATGTCTATGTTCACTACAGTATATTGTGTGTGTCATCATTAAAGGTCACATGGTAACCAGTGGGCACCAATACTAAATAAAGAGCTACAATGGACCTGTTGTGATCCAGAAAATTGTTTTTTTAAATGTGGAAAAGTTGAAATGTGTGTGCATGTCTTACTGTATGTACCAACCTGTCGAACCTCCTCGCAGGCTAACGTGAAAACCCAGAAGTAGAGCACAAACTCCAGAGTTGAGGGGCCATTAGGAGGTGGGGGCTTGAAGTTCACCAACAGAATGTAAGCAAACAAGCAGAGGAAGAGGAAGTACATCAGGACATTGCCCAGGAATGAGGTGACAGGGGCGTACCAGAACTTCCTCCACTGTAACAATGCAAATGGTCTCTTGGGTGGAGACTGCAGGGAGCCTAAAGTCAAATGAAAACACCCATGATTCACAGACATCAGCCACAAGTCATACACATCCCATACGCTGCACTCAGTGGGGACTTTTGTAGCCACACAAGGCCTTAGCAACTTCAGCTATGAGTCACTGATTGTGACACCTTGATCATCATTGTCTAATTGAAGTCTCAGAGGATGAGGATGAGTCTCTCAAAGCCCTGTTGTCCATTCCTGTTCTCCCTGCCTGACAAGAGGTCGTGTCAAACTGTGTTACTGGACACATAACAACTCAGTGTCTCTTATATGTGCATTTTAATAGATTATGTTCATAATATTAACATTGAGCAAGGTGGAAAGTAATGAAGTACACGTGCTTTTTTACTGTACTTAAGTACATTTCTCAAATACTGGTTTTTACTCCTCTACAAATAAGATCACGTTTCTAATCAAAGTTGCTTTGGACATTATCAGAGTTTACACTTTACCTTTTCCAGAATTTAGCACCTTTTCCTTTTTTTAAATGAAAGAAATTCATTCACGAGTTGCTTGCTCATTTAACTCAAGACGTAACAGGTAGTCAGTTGGTCCAGTCATTTTCAGTATCCAGAAACCAGCACACGTTGAGCTCAGTGATTACATATATCTATCTGTGCAGACATGGGGAATCAATCCCCTGCTGTCCCCATCTATTCCAAACATCGCCTCAACGCCGAAGCTTTACTGAAGCAGCAGCTTTAATTGAAGCTCCACATGTCTTCAGTGACATCACATTTTATGATTAATACACACATTAACATCACACAGTATGTGGTATTTATGTTGTCTCTGACTGTTGCAAATACTAATTGCAACTTAGTCCAAGCCCACCTGTTGTCTTTTTTGTTGGAACCTCTTCAGCTTCTTCATCACTGCAACACCACAACACAGAGCATTTATTAATACCTGAAAGAAAAACCATCAGACGTAATGGGATTTATCTTTGTATAGTTGTATGTACCTTTGTAAAACATCCTTAAGGGCAATGGCCATGCTGTCGTTCCTGGTGCATTCATTCCCGTCCAGACCTTCAGTGTCTTTGCCCTGATTTTCCTCCACCAACTTAACCTCCTCCTCACGATCCCTGTAACATGAACAGACCCAACCCAGCACGTCCAGTTTTAGAGTCAAACAGTCTTTGTCTTTGTGGGTTAAGGATGTAATAATGTAGGTTTACTCTCACTGCTTGTCAAATTAGTTTTTCTGGTTACAGAGCAGATTGAAGCATTTGACTCAAGCTTTTATATTGTTTCAAGGTGATCTGTTAAACAGTTAACAATTAACCCTGACACGTGGATGGAGTCACACTGGCTACAGGCAAAACATGACAAATCATTTAACACTGACCTGAAGCTGATAAGTTTTGTGTAGATGAGGGGCGGCAGGAAGAAGGTGAGAACAAGTTTCCAGACCTTGGTGTTCCTCTCCATTTCACCCCACCAGATCTGAGAGAGCAGAGTCTACAGCAAAGAGAGAAACACTTTCACCAAAACAATTTGTGATTCATAAAAAAAAATATTTTGCAAAGCAACTGAATGAAATATTGAAATGAAATATTTATTTTTTAAATGTTTTTACTGAATTCAGGTTTTTCACTTCTCAATACTTGTACTTTACTTATTTTACTTTAATTTATTTTCTTTCACATTCTTTTTGCAATGAGCTGCTACATTTCTGAATGAAGCACATGCCTATGGGAATGTGGGGAATACACCCATCAGCAACATTAAAACGACTCTGTGACCTGTGAGCAGCTATGATGTGTTGAGGCATGGACAAAATATCTGAAGTCGTCCACTGCTATCTGACAACAAGACGTCGATATCACTGTTCGCTCTAAACTGCGCGCGTGCGCAATTGCGCACTGCTGACACGGTCTCCGCGCACATAAAATCTGCGCTGCGCACAAAAAAAACAAAGACAGATTTGAAAATACAATAAACACACAACAATCCATTCTGTGCTATTTTCCAGTGTGAGTCAGTGAGTGACCGGTGACTGGCTGCTCCAGCCAATGATGCGAGTCACATACGTATTTACGCAGCTGATTACCGTCATGTCAAGCTGTGACAGCGTCCTTATGTGCCGCCACACGTGCTGCTTGTGTTGACCCTTTATAATAATGGCAAAACGAACGGGCAGTGGCACACCCCTTCACTAAACAGGTCATGAACAAGATTTTTGTAATTTTCGTTGTACGTGAGCTAAAGCACTTAATCAAAAGTATTCTACCAGAAATGTAAATGCTGTAATTTGATTCTTTTAATAAACGATGTTACTTGGATGTATGCGATGTTCGCGTGACCACACGTCTGAAGTTGCTCACAGTGGTCCAAGAAGCACATGAAAAATCAGAGGGAACGTTGGTCGACAGTACAACCTTTACGTCCTGTGAGGTGTGAGATAAAGGTTCCATGGATTGGACTCACATGGTGCATCCTTGTGCCCTGTTTTCCCCAGGTAAACAACACACACACGCCCAGAGACCCAGATGATTCTGTCATGGTTTAGCTCCAAATATTTAGTTAGTTAGTTTGTTTGTTTGTTTGTTTAACCAGATGAGTTATTCGAGAACCAATTCTCATTTACAAAACAGTTATTTAAAACAAAAAACCTACAGGAAAAACATATAGACAAATCAAACTAATTCAAACATTCGCAATGACAGTATACACTCACTGGCCACTTTATTAGGTACACCTGTACATTCTAATACAATCCAATGCAGCAGCTCTGCCATGAATTCTGATTTTACACGATTCTTAAACGAGGTACCAAACAAGGTACAGGCTGTTGGAATATGGAGGTTAATTAAACTATTGGAACAAAGATTGCGACTAGCATTATGAATACTAAGAAGTGAGCGTATGTATGAAGAGGTTTTGCCAATGGGGGTTTTATAAATGAACAGAAATGAACAGAAGAATCTGACTGTGGGAGTGAAGTGAAGGCCAATTCTCCAATGATACAAAGCGGATGGCAGAACATTGATCTTCTTTAGGAGAGTTGTTGAGGCTCACCTATAACCAATATCGCCAAAGCCTAAGGTGGGGAGAGCTGTCACTTTAAGCAGAAGATGTTTTGTAGAGTGAGCAAATGAGGATTCATTACAAAAAAGAAAGCCTATTTTTTGATTTTACCTTTGTAAGCAGAAAATAGTTTGAAATGAAAGTTTGCTATCAAGCCAGATGCCCAGATACTTATAACAAAATCTATGTCAGAGCCATCCAGGGAGGAGATATAAGGGGACACTCAAGCTGTGACAAACTTCCATTAAAGACCAGGCATTTTTTTTATTTGTGTTGAAAACTAAGTGAGTATCAAAAAAATCACACTAAATACTATTCAAACTGGCCCGCAGGGAGGATAGTGCAGTGGTCAAGGATAAATTGACTGAATAAATAATAGTATCACCAGTCACCAGTGGCATGTGCAATGTTGTTAACATGAATATTAATCAGAGTTGGACCCAATAGGGATCCCTCTGGGAACATCTGCTACCATTTTATATTTGTAACAATATTGACGATTTACAGTGGACAGATGGGAAGGAATAGTTTGTTTTATTTCAACAGGGCTCTAGAATGTTTTACATTTACATTTAGTAGACACTTTTATCCAAAGCGACTTACAGGGTAATTTGGTAAATACACAGTGGTGATGGCTGCCATGCAGGGTGCTCATCACCACTGGGAGCAACTGGGGGTTAAGTGTCTTGCCCAAGGACGCATGTAGCAAGTAGGGCCTGGGGATTGAGACAGAGGGACTGGGGATTGAGCCACTGACCCTGTGGTCCATGGACAACTTGCCTTACCAACTGAGCTACAGCCACCCCCTTTTTTAGATTCAGAACATTGTGGGCGACTGTGGCGCAGGAGGTAAATGTTCTGCTGTATGTCCTGGTTGTCGACAAATCCTACGGTTGTTTTAATCCCACATGTTGAAGTATCCTTGAGCAAGACACTGAACTCCATTGGCAAATAGGTGTTTAAAAAAGCTGCTTTTTGCATGTCTAATTGATTGAGTGCATTTGTTTCTTATTGCCCTGTATGATTACCAGTCAGATGTTTTATTAGAGGTCTTGGCTATACGCCAAGTGAACTGAGGAAAATATTTGTGTGAAAATTGTTTTGAATTTTGGATGTATGATGATCTTGATCTAGCACCTTGTCCACTCTCCCTGGATTTTCCAATACTCCAAATTCAGTGTCTGTAAAACAGAGCCCATGTGGTCCATACTCAAGGTTTGGTTATGTCTTCCCTATAGAGACCTCCTTTTATTATTTGTTCCTGTCTTATTCTTTACAAGAAATTCTTGAAACTTACCTCTGATGTGCATGTCTCTTGGTCCAGCTTTAAATAATTAATAAAATCATTACAGATATAAATGAAAATGTAATCAGATCTAAAGCTCACATGCCATGTGAAGCCTTTAGGCAGTGGACAGGGTTCACAATGGACCATCTGACCATTTGCAGCAACACAGTCTCAATCAAGCTCCTCCCACATGTATCCATTACTCATTAATCTGTTGGAGGTTTTAATGTTTTGGCTGATGGGTTGAGCTTTCCACAGTTTGACCGCTACACTTGGTTTCACTTGGCCTCCATGTCTAAGCCATCAGGGTGTGAGAATATCTACCTGAACGCCACTATGGCTGAAGAACAGGCGGGCGTCAGCCGCAGTGGCCATCTGCAGACACGTAGCTTCACCCCACACTTGGGACTTCCTTATAAGGAGAGTGAAGGCGTGAGTCTCGCTGCTCTGGTGACACTCACCGAATACATCTGACATGCAAAAACACACAGAATGATCATATTGTTCATTACTGCTAAAAATAAAAATTGGTTTCATACATTTAAAGTCTGTTCGGAGACTTTTGATGTCTTTATAACAGAGAGTGGAGGCATGAATCTCCGGCTGTGTGAAGTTTGCATGTTCTCCCTGTGCTTGGGTTTTTTTCGGCTTCCTGCCTCAGTTAAAACACATGCATGTTTGGTTAATTGGTCACTCTGTTGCCTGTAGGTGTAAAGGTAAGTGTGAATGATTGATTGTCTGTCTGTGTGTGTCTCTCTGTGTTGTTCCTTAGATAGAATGGAGATCTGTCCATCTGTCCAACGTGGACTCTCACCCAATGACAGCTGGGATAGGCTCTCACCTTTTTATATAATAACAACAGTGATATGCTATGATATTTTGCACTCAAGCATCACATCAGCATGTCACTATCCTTGTTTTTTACATGTCCAGCTCACAAGGACTTTTCTTAGCTCCAACTGTTATATAATAATTAAAATAAATATTTTAACTCACTTAGTGGAAGGTTTGTGCACATGTATGATCTGGATGAGACATTCTTTTCTCAGTCATCATGTACAGCACAAAGCCTGATCTGAGGGGCATGTAGCTGTGGCTCCAGAGAACAGAGCAGCATGTGGACTGACTCACCGTGTGCCAGTTTTTCAAACTTCTTTGCCTGTTCCTTCATGGCCAGCTTGTTCTCAGTCTCAGTTGCATGCTTAGAAAGCTCCCTTAGCAATTTACAGCCACCCAGAGCACTGAGCACTGACTCCCCCGCCTGACAAGAAAATACAACAACACAAGGGGCTGAGAAAGATGAGTTCCCACCAAACCAAACACGATGGCAGCTTTGTGACTTTAGCCTTGAAATCTCTGAATTAAAATGTGTTCCTTGAGAATGTAAAATGCTACAGGTGAGACTCACCATCTCCCAGAAGTAAGTAGCCATTTCGTTGCGGTTCTGCAGGACAGCCCAGATGAAGAGGTTTTCCCATGGTGAGGGGCAGGCTCGGCTCCGGTACTTACACTCCCCCGACAGCATCTTATTAATGTACTGGATGTAAGACAAGACATGGAAGACACTGAAGTCACCAATGAGGGAGCAAGTGACATTTGAAATAATTGAAACTTGGTGACAACTATTAAAAAGTGATAATTAATGCTGCATGACCAGAGATATCCTCTTTTCTTTCCACGTGGCCTGTCATCACATCATAGTCAAACTAACACAGAGAATCTAGCAGCAGCTAAAACCACCTCGTCCCCATTCACTGACCTTGTGAGTCCTCCTCGTGCTCTTGCTGTGTCTGAGGCCCAGAGGTTCATAATAGAAAGGCTGACAAACATCATCCAACAGGTCTGACAGCAGATGGGATACCTGTAGTGACAGCACACACTTCACTAGTACTGCAAACAGAGTGAGAATGTTTTCAAGTAGAAAACAGAGCAACCAAAGCATTAAGTAGGACTTTGAAAATATCAGATGATTAAGGGAAATGCAGATAAAACAGATCCAAACAATGCTCGGCCTGATTTTCTATTTTTTATTTTATTTTATTTTTCACTATATACTGTTACACAGCTGCAGTTATAGACCTGCGGATACAGTTGGATGGAGTCAACATATCAGGCGCAGGCAGTGTGATTTAAAGATGATTTACAAAGCAAAGATTATTTAAAGTTTTTTGCAGTTGCTAAGACAAAAAGCAGCACTTGTCACACTATTACAGAAATGACTAACATATCGGAAAAGCACAGTATTGATGGGAATGTGGCCGGTACAGAGAATCTTAAGACAATAAGCAAATAATATAGAAAAAGCACAAAGGTACCTATACTGTAATTAGAATATTATCAGGGATCCAAGAAACATGAAACTTAAAGACTGTTGAATCACATTTGTCCCATTTGTTGGATTTTGTTAGCAAAAGGTCAAAGGTCGAGGTCAGTGTAACCTCACATCCATTTATTAATTTTGTGAACGCAATATCTAAGGGACACCTTGAGGGGATTTCATTAAATTTTGCACAACTATCCACTTGGACTCAATTTGCTGTACAAAATCTCATCAAATCATCTGATGTATTTCAGATACTCAGAATTTCATTCCATCTGACACAAATGTCCATTTTTAATTGTTAATTAAAAGATGTGGATTGATCATCATTACATGCTCGTGTCTCACAATGGGGTCAAACTGGAATCTGCTGTGGGAAAGTCCTGTGTCTTGTTGTGCCATCCAGTCTCCCCGACCACCTCACTATGAGGACTTTTATCTTTATATAACATTACTTCAGTTTCTGTTTTCCGTGACTAACGGCCCTGTGCGTACCTTTAGTGTCACAATATTATGACACAGGACTCCTTGTGAGCAAACTGCTTCAGCTGTCTCAGGTTTGAAGGGTGCCTCCTCCAGACTGCATGCTTCACTTCTTTCCACAGATGTTAGGATAGGATTTAGAACAGGGCTCATAGATGGCAACTTCAGCTATATAGCTGATGAGACTTGCCAAAATGTTCCAGTTTCTGCAGCTTTCTGTGGTCCAGTAACATGTTAAAAAAGTAAAAGGGTCTAATATTTTGGCCTTTGCCCTTACCTCATACAGACTGAGCTTCATTGCTGAGGCAGTCTTGGTTAATGCACTATGGGAACTCGTCAGAGGTACTGTCAGCTCGTCCTCCACACTGGGCCCAGATCCTGCCACGTGGTGCCTCTCCATCAGACGCTTCTGGAGCAGAACGTAGGCCAACGAGCTGTCAGACAGTGAGCTGTACAAGGTCTCCAGGCGCCGATATGTCAGGTAGTCCAGGATATTCAGGCCATTCTCACAGAAGAGACGCACGAACTGAGGTTTGTCATTGATCAGTGCATCGGTCATGGACTCTTCAAGGTCCTCATACTGAAAAGAGCACGACATCATCAGTATTATTTAATTGCAGGAATAGTTTCTAACTGTTGCACCTAAACCACTTTGTACTGTACAGAGAAAGAAAATCACAATCACAATACTGACGACCGGTAGGTAATTCGAAAGAGAGCGGATCAGAATCTCTCGGCTTAATTACTTTTGTTAAAATTTCGTAAAAATGAGCTTGTGAACAGTTTTACATAGGTAACTTTGTACATAGTCAGCAGACTTTACACATAGTCAAGCAGAACTGAAGGAGTTTCAAAGGCATTTGACCGGCAGGAAGCACCTAATAATATTGCTATGCATTATGGGGAGACTTGAAACTCAGGATATAGTGTTTTTTACTTCGGACCCAAAGAGTATCGGCCACATCATTTTAAAAATGTCTTTCTCTAAGTCTTTAAACTTTATGAAAGCACCACTGTACTAACCGAGTACATACTATAGGTTATCACCTAAAAATACGTTGAAATTAGATTAGCCCAGAGTTTAATGGGCACATCATGTTTAGATTAGATTAGATTAGATTCAACTTTATTGTCATTACACATGTACAAGTACAAGGCAACGAAATGCAGTTTATGTCTAACCAGAAGTGCAATAAGCAGCAAGTGCAGGATATAGGTTATAAATTACCTCGAGAAAATATGTACACAAGAAATTATGGATCATATTTACAGATGCTATGAACATACTATACAGGGTGTTGTTAACTAGAGCAGAAATTTACAGATTGAATATGCAAGTAGATATGAATATAATATGCAGTTTGCTATTTACAGACATTTTACAGACGTGTATTTACAGGTGAGTATATACAGGCTAGTGCAATGAGTATGTGCAATATTGAATAGTGCAATATTGAGTAGTGCAATGGTTTGGGGAGAATGTCGGGGTGTATGGTTGTGGCAAAGAGGTCAGTGAAGTCAGTGGGGGCAGAGTTCAATAAGGAGACAGCTCTAGGAAAAAGCTGTTCCTCAGTCTGGTGGTTCGTGTCCGGGGATATCTAAAGCGCCTGCCTGAAGGCAGGAGAGAAAACAGTCTGTGGGCGGGGTGAGAGGAGTCCTTAAGAATACTGCGTGCTCGCGCAGACAGTGTTTCTTTTGAATGTCCTCAATGGCTGGAAGTGGAGTCCCGTAATGTCGTTGGGCAGTTTTCACTACCCGCTGCAGTGCCTTACGCTCTGCAGCAGAGCAGCTCCCATACCAGACTGTGACACAGTTGGTTAGGATGCTCTCTATAGTGCAGCGGTAGAAGTTCACCAGGATAGCCGAGGGAAGATGGTTTTTCTTGAGTGTTCTCAAGAAGAAGAGGCGCTGGTGAGCCTTCTTGATTAGGCTGGAGGTGTTGGTGGTCCAGGACAGGTCCTCCGAGATGTGGGTACCCAGGAACTTGAAGGATGAAACAGGCTCAACGGCCATCCCGTTAACATGGATGGGATCGTGTGAGCCTCTTTTCTCCTTCCTGAAGTCCACAATGAGCTCCTTGGTCTTGTTGGTGTTAAGGAGCAGATTATTGTCCCTGCACCAAGTGACCAGATGCTGGACCTCCTCCCTGTAGGCAGTCTCATCGTTGTTGTTGATGAGACCGATCACTGTTGTATCATCTGCAAACTTAATGATGGTGTTAGATCCATGCATGGGCTTGCAGTCGTGGGTGAAGAGGGAGTAGAGGAAAGGGCTCAGCACACAGCCCTGTGGTACCCCAGTGTTGAGCGTGATGGTGGTAGAACAGATGTGGTCTGACCTAACATGCTGAGGTCTGTTGGTCAGAAAGTCCATGATCCAATTGCAGAGTAATATGTTAATGTCCAGGTCTCTAAGTTTGGTAATTAACTTAGAGGGTATTACAGTGTTGAATGCTGAGCTGAAGTCAACAAACAGCATTCATGCATTAGTGTTCTTATTGTCCAGGTGTGTTAGCACAGAGTGCAGTGCAATGGAGACTGCATCCTCTGTGCTCCTGTTGCCACGGTAGGCAAACTGGTGTGGGTCTAGTGTGGGTGGGAGACAGTCCTTCAGGTTTGCAGGACCAGCCGCTCAAAGCACTTCATAATGATGGGCGTGAGTGCTACAGGGCGTAGTCGTTCAGGCATGTTGGGCTGGAGTGTTTCGGCACTGGCACAATGGCGGTGGATTTAAAGCATGTTGGCACAGCTGCTTGGGCAAGGGACATGTTAAAAATGTCTGTGAATACCCCAGTAAGCTGCTCAGCACATGCTCTAAGAACGCGTCCAGGGATGCCGTCTGGTCCAGCAGCCTTGTGCACGTTGACCTGGCTCAGTGCGGTGTAGACGTCTGTGGAGGTGAGTGTGATGGGTGAGAGGTTGGTTGAAGGAGTGATTCTGGTGGCAGGTTCTTTGTTGTCTCCTTCAAAGCGAGCATAAAAGTCATTAAGCTGGTTCAGGAAGGAGACATTTGTGTCTGGGAGGGTAGAGTGGCTGTGTTTGTAGTCCGTAATGGCCTGGATGCCCTGCCACATGCGTCGAGGGTCAGAGTTGGAAAAGTGCTCCTCTAGCTTTAGTTTGTAGCAGTGCTTGGCCTTTTTGATGCCCCTCTTCAGATTTGCCCTGGAAGTGCTGTAGGCTCCTGCGTCACCGGATCTGTAGGCAGCATTACGTGCCTTCAGCAGGAGGCGCACCTCCTTGTTCATCCATGGCTTCTGATTTGGGTATGTGGTGATCTGCTTCTGGGATGTAACACTGTCTATGGTGGCATTAATGTAATCCAGAACAGAGGAAGTGTAGCTGTTTATGTTTGTCTGAGAGCCACTGGTGGCCTGGGAAGCAAACGTACTCCAGTCTGTGTGTTGAAACCTGTCCTGGAGTGTGAAGTCAGCCCCTGCTGGCCACACTTTGATGTTCCTCACTGATGGCTTCACACGGTTGATGAGGGGTGAATACTTGGGGGTGAGGAACAAAGAAAGGTGATCTGATTGTCCCAGGTGGGGGAGGGGGGTCACAGCGTAGGCTTCGGCCATGTTTGTGTATACATGGTCCAGCGTCTTGTTTCCTCTGGTGTGACAGAAAACGTTTTGGTGGAATTTGGGGAGCACTGCCTTTAGGTTGGAGTGATTGAAATCTCCAGCAACAATAAATGCAGCCTCCAGGTGAGCAGTCTGTTGTTTGCTGATGGCCGTATGAAGTTCCTTCATAGCGAGCTTGGCATCAGCGTCGGGAGGGACGTAAACAGCAGTTGTAATGGTGGAGGTGAACTCCCGTGGCAGATAGAATGGTCTACACTTAACCATGAGAAACTCTAGGTTAGCTGAGCAGTGTCTCCCAAGAGTGACAGAGTTCGTGCACCAAGCTTTGTTAACATAAATGCACAGTCCTCCTCCTCTGGTCTTACCGGATTCATCTGCCGTTCTGTCTGCCTGGAACACGTGGTGGTCAGCTAGCGTGATAGCATGTCCGTGTCAACTTAGATGGGACTTTAGCTCCACCAAAGATATACAGTAACACCCATAAAATAACTGGATGTGCAGAAAGCAAAATGGTTTTCTCCAGGTTTGTTGTTGTCATTCTAATAATAACATTTTTAATTCAACTTTATTTATATAACGCTAATTCACAACAAAGTAATCTCAAGGCACTTTCCATAGTAACATCAAGACTATACAGACATTTAGAGAAAACCAACAGATTCCCCCTTGAGCAGCTTTAGGCAACAGTGAAGAGGAAAAACTCCCTTCAACGGAAGAAACCTCCAGCAAAACCAGGCTCAGGGTGGGCGGTTATCTGCCTTGACTGGTTGGGCTGATTGGAAAGTGGGGAATATTGCTTTCAATTACCATAGCAACTGTATCATAGCAAGTACCAAGATTAACATGTAAACACCACTTTGCCTGCTCATCGCTATGACAGTATGAGCAGTACTGTCAATTCCCAGTAGGGGACAACACTGATTTTCTAAAAGTGTATATAGCTGCTGTATTCCCCATCTGTCCACCTAATCTAGATGTCCCAACTGAGATGTTTTTGGACACTGTCACTGGAAAAATCTTAACACAATCCCTCTGTAAACTTTACTGCTTGTTGACAGTTTATTTTCTGTTTTTATGCCTTTACTTTGGGTGAGGTACTTTGTGTCTAAACACAGAGTAAGTTTCAATACGTTGTAGCTATTGGCTCAGGTGCTTCAGAGCTTTTACCAGTCTTTTAAATTTGTTGGCCAATACGGCCAATTTATTAATATCAATTTGCATTCACCACTCCACCCTGAGCAAATTTATATTCTCTGCTCATTACTGATGAGGCTCAGTGAACCTTACACACTGTGTAACAGGTGTAGCGATGGGACTTTATCAGTAGAACCAGTGTGTGCTGTATTTGGACTCTGACCTTCCACTGTATGTCCCCATTGAAGAGTTCAGATTTGGCGATGTCCACTCGGTTCCAGGCCACAGCCAGTTTCAGTTCTTCAGTGTACTCACTGGCCTCACTGGAAACACGTTTACTAGCTGCACACACACATGCAAAGTTTGAAACTGCATGTAGTGGGATGTAAACATAACCCTAAATCTACTATAACAATAGATCACGCTGAGCTACGAATGTTCTTTCATCATCAGAAGAAACAAAAATGTCAAGTAGTGTATAAAAAAGTCATAGTCAAATAATGATGAATTATTTAGTGCACAAGTTTGCATCCCCCACGATAAAATAATAACATTTTTATTGATTTCTGACTTATTAGTTAATTGTATTTTAAATATAATGTTGATGAAAAAAATTCTTTGTTTTACTCTTTGTCATTGTACTTTGCTACACATCTGTGTCTGTCCTCATTAACACACGTGGCGACACTTTGAGAGAATCAATTATCGAATGAAGAGTTGAAGATTTGACATAGAGCGCAGCTAAATATTTTAAGTTTACAACAATGGAGGCCAATATGGGTCAGAGCGCAAGAGAGTGAAAACTAAAGAAGGAGGAGGAGGGAGAGGAAGAGGAAGGGGAATAAATCATGCCGACAAAAACCTTTTCCCTCTCTATATATGGTGTGTGTTGTTTAGAAAACCACACTTGACACATTTAGGCACCTGTGTGTGTGTTCACGAAATGTCCAACAAAGCTTTTTTGCCAGCTGATCTGCACAAAGGAAAGGCTAAAGCAACCAGTTTTTATCATGTATACAATTAGTGTGTATTGGCTCTTTGTTGGTTTATTCCAGTGAAAGTTTGTGTAAACTGTGCAGATGTGCAAACACAATTATTCTGTAGACATTTAGCAGACGCTTTTATCCAAAGCGACTAACAGAGTAATTTGGTCCATACACACACAGTGGTGATGGCTGCCACGCAGGGTGCTCATCACCACTGGGAGCAACTGGGGGTTCAATGTCTTGGACACTTTGACATGTAGCAAGCAGGGCTGGGGACCAAACCACTGACCCTGTGGTCCATGGACGACTTGCCTTACAAACTGAGCTGCAGCCCCCCTAGACAGAGCCTTAATGAACGTGGTTGATTTGTTCCTGAGTGATTTCCAGCTGAAAAAAATTGTGAAACATCTGTTTCTCAGGCTGAGATAATGATAATGATGCTTTCTGTTTTTAATACCTACTGGCCTTTTATAAAATACTGCTCCTCAGTTACTGACCAGCTCCACTAAAGGTTCTCGACTGAGTTTGATGTTTCTTCACTGGTTCCCTGTGAAATTGAATTCACTTCTTTGAGGTTACAGAGCTCTGCACAGGACCTGTGATTACCAGCAGGTCTTTAAAAATTAGATTGTACCTTTGATGAAAAGGTTTCTAAACTCTAAAACATATTTTCTATGTTTTTTCTCTATTTTTGTTCTTCTGTTCATCACATGTTTTTTTCTTGTGACGTACTGTGTAAATGAACTTATTTCCTCACCTTTAACAAGGGCCTTGAGGAGAACTGTATCAAAATCATCTGAACCGTCCTGTTCCCCGTTGAAAACTGTGATGAGATCCTTGTTGTGATAGATACTCAGAGCCTAGTGAAAGGAAATGACCAAATAAATTCACAGAATCACACTGTGGGCAGTAAAGAAATAGAGGAGTGGTGGATTTAGAAGTTAGTGAGCAGGGTTTCATCTGTTTCATGCCTCCCATAGAGAATATTGAGGTTATTAAAGCTTTTGTAACATGAACGTCTTCTGGTTGAATCATGAATATTTTACTAAAATCTTGACTGATAAAAGGTAGTGGCAACAGACTGTAGGGGGTGTTAGACTTAAGCCATTTGTGTATTGGCCCTTCTATATGATGCCTTTACTTACAGTATTTACAGTGAGCAAAACATTTTCAAGACAAGAACTTCAGCATTGACAAAAACCGATTGTCCCAAACTGAGAGGAAGCAGGACCAAAAATGCCTCTAATATAAAAAAAAACTGAACTGAGCGACCAATCCAAAAACATTTATGGAAAACTGAACTTCAAACTACCATATAACTAAATTAACTTTTTATAGTTCAGGTTACAAGACCAACCCTTGTTCTAATCTCACTCTCTCTCTTCACTGTCCACAAAACCCTTTGTAAACACGGCACAGTATTTCTACAGTGTGGTTAAACTGTGAACTTCAGTTAAAGTTGCAGTGTGTAAGGTTTGTTAGAGGAATCTGTGAACAGAATCAAGTCATAATGTTGTTATGGTGCTCATTTGATGTTGGTGCTCTTTCACATTAAAGGAAGCTCTTACTGTGAAGCAGCCAGGAACTTGCATCTTTTATCACTTACGTTGGTGGACATGAGCTCTGACAGACACCAGACACTTGGGAAATCAGGAGTGGGTGTGAGGGTAGGGGAGCAACCTCAGCACTGGATGCATCTAACTCTTACACTCTGCACCTTAAAGTAGAACATCTGACACACACATACACACTTGCTGTCTGACTTACCCTGTCCACCAGTTTCTCCACCTCGGCTACAGCTGGAAAGTGTTTCCGAACGACAACACGAGCCCTGTCACGGTGCTCAGCACTGAGACCCTGACTGTTCTCCAGCTCTGCTGCAGGACAGTTGGTGGACAGATCTTCAAGCAGCTCACCAATAAAGTCTGCAGCTAGACCAGAACCAGTCAGGACTAGCCAAGGCGTATCTCTCTTCAGAGAGGCATCTAATCTCTGAGCCAGGGAATATGTAAAAAAAAATATGGTGTGTATAACAGGTGTGTATGTTTAGAATAATTACAAACCACAGCTAAACAGTTTGGTGAACTAGAAAAAAATGTTTAGCTGTTATAAGGCATTTGATATTTTCCTCACCCACAGCATTTTGGCGTCTCCTGAGATAAGCATGCACAGCACTGGGATTTCAATACTGCCACTACCTGGTGTTGGAGATGAAGGTAGAAGAGGAACACAGATTACGTTTGTCACAGTCTGGAACCCTGTGCTGCAACTGAAAATCTTAAGGAATCTTATGATTGAATGAGCAAAGAAATAAACCTGGTTTATCTCCTGATCGTTCAGAAAGAGGACAACAACTTTGAAAAACTGTCTGATGGTTGGAAACTGAGTAGAGTTTGAGGTTCTTAAATGTGGAACAACAAAAAGGCCATGATCTGCCACCTTTTTCTGACCTTCAGTCTTTTGTTTAAGTTTTATGAACACTGCTGAAAATGGACTTAAAATGCTGCACTATGCCGTCTGACTGCTGCTCATGTCTTTCAATGTTTTATGCAGCAACAAAAAGGCTGGAAATAAAAGGCGTCTTTAGTTCTGATGGTTGGGAGTCTTGGGTATTTAAATTTTGTTTAAGTCGTTGAGTCATTAGCAGCATTTTTGGAAGAACCATGGGGAAGAATCTGGACAGACACTGAACACACTGTTCAACAAACATTACCAGTTTCTTTATACTGTATATCTTACCCCAAATGCCAGTGCGCTGGTGGGAAATGTAGTCCTCCAGACTAGCACAAAAGGCCCTCTCTCCCCCTTTTTGGCCAACACTCCCATCATCCACCAGCAGAAAAGCCTGGCAGCTGTTGTCCAGGCAGCACAGGTCCTGTGACGTGTTCTGGAAGTGGTAGCGAGCCGGGAAGCTTCCCTTCAACATAAGAGTCAGTGTGAGTGACTTCATTCACTCTGCTGCCCCTCTGACCAGTGAAGGCAGGTGCATTTAGTAAAGTACTTGGGCTTAAGTGGTTTCTTTGTTACCATTTAATGCAGTTAGAGGGCAGTTTTTATTAATTGTCTATGAATTCCTTGTAGGTACCGCTCAGAAAGGTTGTAGTTTGAAATACCTCCCTATAAAATGAGATGACCCTTCAAGACCACTTTACGTCGTCAGAGTCTAATGGGAGGTCTTGTTTTGTGAGAAGCCCCAGGTAAAACCATGGACTATAAAAACATGGGGATGCTGCTGTTGTTACTGCTTGAACCCACAGTAAAATGACGTTTGTAACAGATAGTGGCTCGTTTTAGGGGCTGCATAGCTCTACTACTTCGCCCTTTGATTGACCAAAACCAAGGCGTTAGAGCCAAATTATAGGGCAAATGGGGAAAACTGGGATTGGGCTTCAAAAACACTCCTACCTCATCCTAGGACACATGTCGTACGTTTTCTCACAGTTCAGGTTTGCTGTTCCAAACAGTGAGAGAATGTGAAAGGTTTGTTCTTATAGGCAAAACACAAGTAACTGAACTTAACACAAGCATTAAAAGCTTTAGTGATGAGCTATATAGCTGACATTTCAATTTAGGGAGAAGAATCTTGAAAAAGTAGTTGTAAAGCAATTATGTGACCACTTGCGCAGAAACGACTTGTTTGAAGAATTTCAGTCAGGATTTAGAGTTCATCATAGCACAAAAACCGCACTGATTAAAGTCACCAACGATCTTTTTCTGGCTTTAGATAATGGACTTGTCTCTATACTAGTTCTGCTAGATCTTAGTGCTGCGTTTTACACCATTGATGACAGAATATTATTACAGAGACTAGAACATGTAATTGGAATTAAAGGATCTGCACTAAATTGGTTTAAATCGTATCTATCAGATAGATTCCAATTTGTTCATCTTAATGATGAATCTTCCACATACACAAAAGTTAGTTATGGAGTTCCACAAGGCTCTGTGTTAGGACCAATACTTTTTATTCTATATATGTCGCCCCTTGTCAACATTATTAGAAAACAATCTGTAAATTTTCACTGCCCAGCTGATGAAACGCCGTTATATCTATCTATGAAAGCTGATGAAAAAAATCAATTAATCAAAATACAAGCATGTCTAAAAAACATAAGTGACTGGGTGACGTATAATTTCCTTCTTCTAAACTCAGATAAAACTGAAGTTATTGTGTTTGGGCCTAAAAGTCTAAGAAACATGTTTTCTAACTACTTTAGATGACATAACTCTTGCCCCCAGTAGTACTGCAAAGAATCTCATTTTTGACCAGGATTTGTCATTTAGCTCACACATAAAACAAATCTCTAGAACAGCCTTCTTCCACCTACGGAACATTGCCAAAATTAGGAGCATCCTCTCTCATAGCGATGCTGAAAAACGGGTTCATGCATTCGTTACTTTTAGATTGGACTACTGTAATTCTCTACTTTCAGGCTGCCCCAGTAACTCTCTAAAAAGCCTCCAATTAATCCAAAATGCTGCAGCAAGATTACTGACTGGGATTGGTAAGAGAGATCATATTTCACCTTCATTAGCTTCTCTCCATTGGCTTCCCATTAAATTTAGAATAGAATTTAAAACCCTTCTTCTTACCTAAAAAGCTCTAAACGGTCAAGCTCCTCGGTCAAGATCTCCTTTTACCATATCATCCTACTAGACCACTTTGGTCCCAAAATGCAGGCCTACTTATGGTTCCCAGAATTTTCAAAAATAGAATGGGAGGCAGAGCCTTTAGCTATCAAGCTCTTCTCCTGTGGAACCAGCTCCCAGTCCAGATTCGGGAAGCAGACACCCTCTCTATTTTTGAGACTAGGCTCAAAACCTTCCTCTTTGATAAAGCTTATAGTTGGTTATAGTCATGCTGCTATAGGCTTAGACTGCTGGGGGACTCTGCACTGAGCCACTTTCCTCTTCTCTTCACTCTCTCCTCTCACCCCACATTTATAATATCACCACTCTATGACATTAAATCTATGTCTTCTTTGTCCCGTAGTCATCTTTCTCCCTCTCCATCTCCCTCTCTCTGTCCCCGTCCTTAGGTGTCCCCGGATTTGGTGCTGTGTGTCTTCCAGTGCACAGCTACTGGTCCTACCAACCTGCCCAATGTTTTCCATTCAACCGGTCAAGGCAGATGGCCGCCCACCCTGAGCCTGGTTCTGCTGGAGGCTTCTTCCGGTAAAGGGAGTTTTTTCTCTCCACTGTTGCCTATGACTTGCTCAAGGGGGATTTGTTGGGTTTTCTTTAAATGTCTGTATAGTCTTGACTTTATTATGTAAAGTGCCCGGAGATGACCTTGTTATAAATTGGCGCTATATAAATAAATGAATTGAATTGAATTGAATCTATTCATAGCGAAGTTACTGTGCAATCCACTGCGTGACTTTTCTGTGTGACGTTATCTTCAACTGTCCAGTCTGCTCATGCTTTCTCTTCACCTGTAAGCTGGCACACATCTGAGGACCATCCTGATGAAACTAGGACATCTTGTATAAACACCTGCCCCAAATTAATACGTGGACCCAGCGTGTTCTCACTCTGCAGATATCAGATTTTGATGCTTCCTAATTCCACAGTTTTTTTTACATGCTTTCTCGTATCACATTGACACTACAGGTACCCTTTGGTGTGACTGTTGGACACTCTGGGAGTATGATCCTTTGATGTCACAGGGACCACTTTGTCTACACAGAAAAGCTGCTTTAGGGCTGAGGAACAACTTCAGGCTAGGTTAAGAAAAAAGACAAACAGTGACATCACAGATCTACTTTCTCACTAGAGAAACCACGTGCATTATGTTGTTCTATGATCATCATTACAGAGCAAAACATCTTGCAGTAGAGTCGATCCCTGGTTTCCTGTCAAATACAGAAACCACAAGAAGCATATCAAAGCTTTTTATAATTGTCTTATCAACTGTTATACAAGTTTTGCCAATAAGTATTTCAACTTACAGGATTTCAACTTACAAGCATGTCTAAAAGACGTAAAGGCCTGGATGTCCTAAAATGTCCTTCTTCTAAACTCAAATAAAACTGAACTTAATGTTATTGGGTCTAAAAATCTCAGAATCATGTTGTCCAACCACATCGTTATTTTAGATGACATAACTCTGGCCCCCAGTACTTCTGCAAGGAATCTTTGAGTCATGTTTGACCAGAATTTGTCATTTACCTCACACATAAAACAAATCTCTACAACAGCCTTCTTCCACCTACTGAAAGGGAATAGGGAATTACACTAGTCCAAAAGAAGTAACAAATGCATGGACTGGTTTTTCAGCATCTCTTTGAGACAAGGTGCTCCTAATTTTGGCAATGTTCTGTAGGTTGTGAGTGAAATGGGGAAATGTATGAAATTGCTCTGACTTTGCCCCCCAGCTCAGGGTGAGTTCATGACTAAGTACCGTATGATGAGTACCTGGGGATTGACGAGCTGCTGCCTGTTGTGAACCAGGCCCCACGGTGCCAGTCCCACAACAGTCACTTTCTTCTGGGAGAGAGCTGGAGCAGCAGCGAGGTGGTTCTTTACAGCCTCGCTCACACAGCGGGAAACGCCTTCCCTCAGACCCCCCATCAAGATCCATGCCCCTGTTTGGGACACACAAAGGCTAGCTTTATTAAGGGGACAGCACGCATCTCCATGAGGTTTTGATACAGTATTGCTCTGTTTTGGTTACTATGGTAACAATGGGTTCTCACCTGTGCTCTGCGCAGCCTTAACAAGTCCATTTTTCAGCACATCTCTCACCCATGTCTTCATCTTCTCCTGGCCTTCACACCCGACAAGTGACAACACCAAGTTGGGTGAGGGCAGCCCCCACTGAGTTACCATCAGTTTGTAGACCAGCTCAGGGGGTGTGTCAAAGGAAAGTCGCAGAAACTGGACACAATCATAAGAGGGTTGAGGATGATCACTGACCCAGTTTGTCTGATCTGTAGCTGGGCACTAATCCGAAACCCTTTTAGAAGGTTTATTGTTATTTCTCAGACAGTTTGACTAACACTCTGTTCATATCTAAGGTTTCCACTTGTTCTTCCATCACAAAAGACATGATACTTTTAGTTTTTCTAGTGTCATATTACACACAGTTGGATACACACACATATTTGTTCTGTTTTGAAACGATACAGGTTGTTGGGGTATGTGGTTTAGTTTGTCAGTAACATATGAAATAGGATCTGGAAAGACAAACAGAAATGGGCATTAACATTTTAACATTTTAAAGGTTTATCCCTTTAACAGGCGGGGGACCTAATCTTATCTTTAATCAGTGAAAACATCAACAGAGTAACTTTGTCAGTTGTACTGGACCATTCTGCATGACTGACTGAAGAACAATACTTTAACTTGTTTAGTACAATGGATGACTGGAGAAGAATGAAACAGGTGGTGTCACCCAGCTGTCAGCACATGTTACCTATGGACGTGCCTTATAGCGACAGCCAATAGATAAACTGTGATTCTGCACTAATGCACAATGGAAACAGAGGCTGCATCAAAGTGACACGACATTTTCAAAATGTAAGAACAGACTGTGTCAGGTCTATTTTGTACAAAAAGGAGCTGTCAGTGATGGCCTTGGTGAGCAGACTGACGGCCTGCCGACCACACTCTGCAACACATTTCTGCAGCACTGCGGCTTCGTAATACATTAACCCCCAAGATGTTAGAAAAAACAAGAACAGCCACTCACAGCGCTGTGTCTGCGTCCAGCGCCAGCAAACTCCAGCTCTCCAAAGGCATCGGTGGGACACTCTGAAGTGTGCTGCCTGCTGTCCCACTGAGTGACAATAGCTGCTCCAAAGCAGTCCTCTGTTGCCACAGACTCATGCGCCTCCTGCACACTGCCACACTGACACTGCCTTCCATTACTGGAACACAAAGCACATTTGTACTGTGTTTCCGTGAGCTACCTGCTGCTTCAGAACTGCAACAACCCTAATTAGAAATGCATAAAATCCTGTCCTGGTCACATGGTCTGTTTTTTAAGTACATGATTTTAACTGACATTTATGCAAAAGGACAACATATTTATACTCACTGTATGTGCACAATGTGTTTGTTACTGGATTAGTTACCGACAACTGAAGAATTGTTAATAATCATCTCTTTTTCTTCATTTTTGGCTTCTTAGCCAAAAATGACCACCTCTAACAGGATACTGGTGTAAATGTTTTAGAAAATACAAAATGTGTTTTTTTTCCTCTCAGATTTTCAAATGTGATATAATAAAAGATAAACCAGATCCAGTGGTAGGTTTCTTTCAGTAACCTGGATAATACTTTAAATAAACCCATTAAAAATACATTTAATCTGTGCCATATATTAAGTTGTATTTAAGAATTTAATATCAAGGTTCAAACAGCACCACAACCTTTGAGAATATTGTAATAATACTTAGTGTGAGTGGGATTTGTCACTCAGGTAGCTGAAAGTTACAATAATTGTTACAGGAAAAGATGAAAACATTAGCAATTTTCTTCAAGTCAGAGAAAAGTATAATATAATAAATATATTGAGATTTGTTTTTTTGCTGAGGCAAAAACATGATTATTCAATGTCACTGTGTTAGTGGAAGTTTCACACCTTATGTCAGTCATCAGATTTCCAAGGATAAAAATACCGTTTTTTACTGAATTTAAAGGGTTCAATTCAATTATTTTTAGTGCAAAAAACAGAATTCCATTATTAAAATACTGGTTCTATATTTTGTTCTATTTTAAAAACACAGAAAAGAGGAAAAAGGTTTTACTTGGGATCTTCAACAAAAGTGGTGCACACTCGCTTCTTGATGGTCTTTGGGACCCAGCTCTGTAAGCAGGAAAACACTTTGTTAGCACCATAAGCTCATAAATGTCTTTATTTACTCTGTACATTTGTCACACTGGAATTTTGTAGGAGTTCCAATCAGGCGAATGGTTCATGCAAAGAGAGGGATTTTAAACTCCACCCCACTGCTTATTCTTATATGTTGACAATGACAATTTGAAGTCATAGTAGACACATCACTATGAGTAAAGAGGTGAAAAGATTAAAAAAATTTGCCACAGTATATTGTACATGTGTCCCAGCCTGACCCCCCCAAAGATAGATTTCTAGATCCACCCCTGATGCTGAAATACAAAGAGAGTTTGCTGGGCTTTTCTTGGCAGCAGGAAAACATCCTGCTTGTCCTGTTTAAGAACATAATGAGCTACAAAGCAAGTAAAACAATTAAAGTCAGGGAGAAAAAACAGGTTTTATTGCTTTATTTCTTGTACATTAAGCCTAGTGAAATCAGTAAAAATTAAATAATGTGAGAAACGTATCTATGTGGAATCACTCAACATGAGTAAGCATGGCTGCAGCGTTTGTACTTCAGTATATTTATCACGTATCTGTACTTTACTTAAGTAGATTTAATCAGTTTCACTTTTACTCCACTGCACCTAAGAGCAAATATCTCTATTTTTCACTACTTTTCTAATCAAGTTGCGTTAATTATGTCACGTTACATATTTCAAAATAAACCCTTTTTTTCAACTTTATCACAGTGTCAGTTTTCACCTTGGTCTCATTTGAAAGACTTATTTGGCATACTAGCAGTAGTCAAAGTGAGCTGGTATGGAGTAAAATTACACATTTGCTTCTTTTTTTCACTGGATATGAGCAGTTTAGAAATAAAACTGGAAAAAAAGCAACAGATCATATAGTCAAACAACTTCAATGCATCATTTATGTCTATTACCATTGATTAGTCAATGTCCCCCAAACATGAAGCAGCACTGGTGCAAAGCACAGAGAAAAATAGTCAAGTACTTTGACTTTAAATAATTTAGGTAAAATATGCCTCATGTACTTACTAACTTTTACTTAAGTAGAAATCTCAGCAAGTACTTGTACTTTTACTAGAGTACATTACTATTTGTGTATTTGTGCTTTTATTTAGGGACAGTTTTTGAGTACTTCACATTCCAAGGTGCCGCTGACCTTTTAGAAACTGATCTAGAATTTTCGTTCCAACAATACACATTAACCATGCCTCACTTTTTGGTTGTACACTTCATCATAGTATTGCCCTTAACTGAACTATTCCACCCTCTGGCAAAAATACTGCAATCATTTTTCAAATGTATAAGCTCTAATCATATTTATTTTTTCATGTTTCTGTTTTACTCCTTCTAGTTTACTTCTTCCTGAATATGTGTGATCTTTTCATATCTTAAAAGTAAGCTGTTCATTATAAGCTAAATCTTAAATTGTTTTGACAAATTCACGATTTGATGCTGACTGTGGCAGTTTGTCCAACATCCCTTTCTCCCTCATATTTTGACATAACCCCAGATTTGGGTTTTTTCTATTGAAATAAAGAACAGAAACAAAAATCACATACCCCTTTTTGTGCAAAACTATCAATAAAGAAACTTTCTACAATAACAGAAATTCCTCTTGGACAAGGTTTAGTCTCAGACTAAGAATCACAACAATGCCAGGAAGAAGCAGTGAGAACTGGGATGTTTCCATTTTCTCTCAGCACAGCTCTTTGATCTTCCACATAGCTTCAGGAACCTTTCTGTATGTACTACCTCACTGGTGCAGGCAATGTACAAGTTACAAAGAGAAGGGAAGTGCCAATTCTGAATATATGGCTATTCACACGCTAAGGGAAGCCGAGAGAGGAATAAATGTAAAAGAATGATGGTTCAGGGGCTTTATCTTCTGTGCTATACATTCAGATCGGCTCTACAGTCACTACAAATGAGGCAGCGTAAAATACCACTTACTGTTTCTGCTCCTCCCAAACTTGGCTGCTGTTTGTTGCAGCTGTGATTTGTATTTTGGAAACAATAAATGTTAAGGTCAGAAGAATCAAGAGGTGAGTGAGACTGTGAGAGAAATGCATTTGGTTGACAAAACACATGTCCAGTTATATTTAGCATCCAGGTGGAGATAGTCACATGTTGTGCTGTTGTCACATCTGTTCAACTGTCCCATTAAAACACCAGCTTTGTAGTTTTGCAGAGGACGGTTCCCTCAACCTTCAGCGCAAAACAAAATGTTCAGGTCTTCCTCCAAATTCCACAGACCAACACATCTAACTCAGAGTGGCCTGCAGACCAAATGCCCACAACACTGATGCTGCACCTTTGATCCTAAAACACTTTCACAGCTCAGAGTCAAAAACCTGGCAGGGCCAGTTTGCATCAGACTTATGTATGTGAACCAGGTTTACTGTGAACTTTGGCACTAAGTGCATATTGCAGGTAACAGGCATTGTTAGATTTTCAAGTATATACACATCTCTATATACACTATAGTGACAGAGTAATTTTTTAGATTAGGTGAACAATTCAACGGAAAATGGGCTTGTTACCGGAGCATGTGTGTCATTACAAAGACAGCAGTGAAGTCCCATTTGTCCACCTGCTGCTCATGTGCATGTGAGCCCATTTTGCTTTGTTCCTCTTTCAGTTGGCTAAACTGGAATTGACGCCTGGGGATGATGAAATTTGCACAACTTATTATGAAAACAGTAAACGGGGAAATGCAAAAGATATGCACTGAAAAAAGAAAAAAGAAAGCAAGAAATGCTCAACCCAGTCAGACTCGTCACCACCAATTGCCTTACATTAGGCCCTCTGTCTTGTAAAACATAAAACGTACTTTTAGAGTGGACATTTCCACCAAATATTATGTATTATGTATGTATGCAATATTCACTCAGAAAAACAGCACTGAACCAGATCACTGGGCAAACCAGCATGAAAGCAGAAAACAGCTTGAACGTGTCCTAACGTTCATAATTTTTTCTATGGTAAAATATTTTTTCCCCTGGAATCCCAGTGCATGTCTGAGAGGGGCCAATTTCTCCACTTTCTTACACCTGATTGTCATGGTAGTGCTTAATACCTGACCCTCATTTCCCTCTCAACTAAAGTATGAATCCTAGTGGGTCACATACTTGTGCCACACATAAAAGTTTAGACTTGAATCATTTTCTACAATAAATAAATTAAGTTTTTATCTTGTTTCTTGTTTTAAGTGTTATCTAGTTTATTTAGGTTTAAAGGATTCTCCCATTTCTAACTACCACTGTATATGAATTTAGAGGGTTTTATTCCATCTTTTATGGATGAGTACTGAAATCTTCAAAGTTGCTAGAGACCAGGTGAGGAGAAACGGGATGTTTAAACTAAAACCAGGTGAGTAAATACAAGGAGGGAATTCTGGAGGGTGTTAAGAAGCTGTAACATAATTCAGACTTATCTCTTTAGGGTATCATGGACAAAATTAGAGGGACAAATAACACAACCAAAATGTCTTCAGGAGAAATCAGTCAACAGCGGAGTATTGAGTCAGTGTAGGTCCATGAAGTCAAGTAAGATAAATAAATAAATAGGTTTGATGCCCAAGGTTCATAATGAGTGGGTGGGGACACAAAACATATGATGACATGATACAGTAAGGAGCAACAGGTGTTGGCAGGTCAGGCTACTGCAGCAGTAATAACAGCAGTAGAAAAGATCGGGACACGCACGATCCAAAATGGTGAATGGGGGGCAGATAGGCAAAATAATTTCAAGTGAAGGCAGGAAGGGGGGAATGATCAGGGAGGCGAGCTAGGAGAAGAACTACAGGGATAGAGGAAGTGAGTGACTGTGATGAGAGACCTGGGTCTGACAGGAAGGAAGGATTCAGAGTGTGAGAAGATGTAAGATGAGAGTGTAAGATGTGAAGCAGAGGTCTGTGGGGGATTACAATGCTTGGAGGGCAGGGTGAAAGATGTCAGTTTACAAGCTTGTGTTCCCAGCAGCATACGTCTCATAGCGTGTCATCAGAAGCTGTGTAGAGGAAACACACGCTTTCAAGTGTCAACAGTCAAAGGAGGAATGTACAGTACTATCATTGTGAAATCACACACAAATAAATTAAAGGCA
The DNA here is from genome assembly GCA_033026295.1 of Channa striata. NCBI lineage: Eukaryota > Metazoa > Chordata > Actinopteri > Anabantiformes > Channidae > Channa > Channa striata. The sequence goes on along the minus strand of CM065180.1, from coordinate 2,175,159 downwards.
GCAGCAAAGAATCAGCAGCAGACAGTATGCAGACGAGGGATCAGCGGTCTAAAATACAAGGACGGAGTGTTGGACAGAGAAATGTCAGAAATGAATGAATAGGAATTCTAGTTCAGTCATGACGGGGTTCCACCGTCACTCAGGAAAACTGCCAGTCACACCCTTTGAAACTACAAGGTAAATGTTTTTCCGTTCAAGCTTCCATAATGATGTTGAGCAAGAACTGTAAAGTTCCTCAGATAAAGTTTCAGCTCACCGACTGAGGACTGGTTCAACCTGTCTGTTGTTAACTGGGAGGCTGTTTGCTTTCATGAGGGAGTGGTATACTGCTGTCTCCACCTCCCACATTCACAAACTGTCAATCTTTATCAGCCCTAAATTCCACCAATGTTTGACTGCAGCGTTTGTTGGCTGGTGCTGGGTTTTCTTGTTCTCTTCCAGTCCAGTGCTGTGCTTGACTGTCCTGCACCCGTAAGGTGGCCACGGGAAGGGGAACTGGTTTCTCTTTGTCCGGGGCATTGAGGAGGAAACTAATCAAGGCTCACTCTGCCTGCACCTCAAATATCTGATGCAATACCACTTCTTTATTGTATCAGTAAATCTAGATTAACAATAAACACTGTCATTAGATGAACTATGGTGAAAATTTCAATTCAATTCAATTCAACTTTATTTATATAGCGCCAATTTACAACAAGGTCATCTCAGGGCACTTTACATAATAAAGTCAAGACTATACAAACGTAGAGAAAACCCAACAAATCCCCCTTGAGCAAGCCATAGGCAACAGTGGAGAGGAACTCCCTTTACCGGAAGAAACCTCCAGCAGAACCAGGCTCAGGGTGGACGGCCATCTGCCTTGACCGAAAAGTGTCTGTGCCACATTCTTAAAAAGGCCTGTAATAAATTTACATTTAGCAGATGCTTTTATCCAAAGTGACTTACAGTAATTTTAGTTCATACACAGTGGCATGGCTGCCACGCAGGGTGCTCATTGGCCACTGGGGGCAACTAGGGGTTCAGTGTCTTGCCCAAGGACACTTTGACATGTAGCCAGGTCTGGGTAATAAACTTAGCATGATAGATTGATTTTAAGTTTTTGAGACTTTCTACAAATTTCGCATATTCTGCCACATTTCAGTTATTCTCTACAGCATGTGAGGCAATAGGAATGAGTCTGTTAAACAGGCAAGTGAAGGTGGTTCTGCCTTTTACCTCCTCAAACTTAGAGTATGTGTGCAGAGGTGGGTGCAGATAGGTTTCCACGTGGCTCCATTCATCAAAACATGACACACAATATTTTAAATGAGGCATGAGAGGGCAAAACATTCTAACCGACGAGATTTTGCATTGAGATTTGAGCTGATGAAGTTTACAGCAAAGTCTTAAGCCCCTGTCAACTGTCACACATTTTTGTCACAACTTGGATGCAAATGCCTAAGTGAGACGCTCTCGACATTATCAGAAATGAGTCCTGCGACCCCTCTGTTCTATGGTAGCAAACAAGTTGGTGTTGGTGTCGACATTTGACAAGTTTTCTGGTCCTTGCATTGTAAAAATTCAAAGAACTGATACGAAATAAGAGACAAGCACCAAGGCAGCCCTCTACATGGCTTAATAGAACAGTCTGTCCAGTCAATTGTGGGATATTTAAACTGCCAGAGAACCAGCTCCATTCTTGATCACCATTTCTGTTCAGGTACCACTGGGGCAAACACCCAGAAGTAAACCTAAGCATTTTGACATCTTACATTTTACAAACACTTCACTTTAGGTAGATCATCTCACTTTAATTCAGTTGCAGAATAGGTGCACCAACTCCAGGGTGCTGGGATGTTGCACTGATCTTTTGTAACAGCTACAGTCCTTTTCCGTGATCACTAATGATGCAATCCAAATGAACCTCCACGTAAAAAACAAGTGCTAATCTCAGTAAACCAACTGTAACTATACGACTTGTCAGCACTTGTCCACGTATTAACGTCTGTGAAGACACCCACACTTGGTGTCATTAAACGAGTGTGGCCCATAAAGCAGCAGCACTATCACATAACCTGGTTACTATAGAAAACTGCCTCTACTGTATGTGTGAATGTGGGGTGTGTGAGGTAACGTGAGCCGCACTGAATGACGTGGCATGTGTCCTTGAATTGTCTTTCCCCACCATGGCCTCCAACTGGAGTTTATTAAATTCAGGTTTTCCTATTGTGGACTCCTCCCCAACCCTTGGAGCCTGAGGAATTTCACACGGAGAAGTCTCAACTTGCACATGACATCTTTACATCTCAGTCATATACACTCAGGGGTACTGTAAGGATTTGAACAACGACGCAGTTTTCACCTTTTTGGCTCTGTCCACCCATGCAGTGGATTTGGCATGAAACAATAAAGATGTGCTTGAATGGTTACAGCATTTTTCTACCTGTTGGTACTCAAAGCACTGAAAACACACATTTATACACTGATGGGGACACTCACTGGGAGCAACTAAGTGGGGGTTCAGTGTCTTGCTCAAGGAAACTTCGACATGTGACCACAGGACCTGGGGAGCCAACCAACAACTGTAGGATTGGTGAACGACCGCACTACTTACTGCACCACAGTTGCTTAGAGAGCAGCTTTGATTTAACATGTTCTTGAGCTCATCAGGCCTCCACTTCTCTAAAAAGAACACCCAAAAAGCTGATTTGGCATCACCTAAGAACTGCTTGCTTCACTAGCAGAGACAGCTCTTTGGTCATCATGGTGACGGGTGACAACCACACATTTCAAATGTAAATACCACACATAAAATCAGCTCCAGACCTTTTACCTGCTTATTTGACCTGATAAGATAATAACACACCCAGACCAACACAGGACAAGTGAGGAGCCACACACCAGCTACTACTGAGCCCAGAAACTGCAGGTCTGGGAATAAAAATGGCTGTAATTGCTACATGGGTCATCTAATATTTTTTTGACCTGAACCGGTCCCATATGATTTGAAATCCATGTGGTGCCATACAGTACCAACGTGATGAAAATCAGGTCAACAACCCCTTCCTCTTCTCTTCTATTTAACTCTGCAGGTTGCTAAGAACTGATGAACTTCATCTGGCACAGATCAGCATCAGCAAATGCCAGGTTTCAGACGCGTAAAACCTTCGCAGCTAAAACTCTGTGCTCTTTATGACATGCACAGACGGAAGCTGCAAACCAATTCATTAAGCGAAGTTGCGCGTGCGCCTGCTCCTGTTTTATTCATATCAGTAATTATTTTGCAATCAGCTTTACAAAAACACACTGTTTATGATCCGTATCTGTCTGTAAATCATGGTGGAGCCATCGGCAGCCCTCGTTATAGCTGTCAACAGGTGCCGCCCCGGAGACAGCTGTCTTTACGCATGGTTAGGTCCACAGGCGCGTCCGTGAGACTTCACCTGCTCAGGTACTTTTAATGTGCCCACTGCAATCCTTCGAGTTTGAATGAAAAGATGTTAGCTGTAACTATTGCATTCCAATAATATCGACATTTGACAGACTCCTGTGGATTTAAAGGAACTTTTGAAAGTTTAAATCCACAGGATTCACTGACTTTGTGCCATTGTGTGTGTGCTTGGTTTATTTACCTAGACTCCGGTGTCTACAAGCCTATTATTATGCGGACATACCTGATCCTTGTCGTTCCTACTTCCAGCCTTCCCACCTCCTACTCCTCCGTCCCTCTCTCTCTCAAGCTCCTTCATCTTGCGCTGCATCCGCGTACTTTGATCCGAGAGCTCCGGGTCGGCTGATCAGGCTGCGGCTCCACCCACAGCCCTCAACTGCACCCAACCCACACGAACCATGGTTCCAGGTAGTCTTACAGCTTCTCTGACAAAAAGGTTGGACTGCACGGATGGAGGAGCTACTCAGATCCTTCTACTGTGCTTTCAATCAGCCATTGGACAACAAATTAAATCCCATGGTGATTTTACTGAGGAGAAGCTTTTGTTGTTTAATTCCTTGTGTGCAGGTCTTTCTGAATTTAACTGTCTTAGATATGCAGGACCTACAGGGAGAATCAAGACTGGACCAATTCAGACACTCAGTATGACAGATTTGGACTGTATGCTTTCTAAGCTGAAAATTTTTACGATAATCTGAAAAGCTGAACACTGTAAAAACTAAAGTGGAACTACAGAAAAATATGAAAATTATGAATGGAGGTTTAAAAAATGTATTTTTACATTTAGTCTATTCACTCTTGTCAACTAGGCCACGGGTTCTCATCAGCATTGCACTGACTGATTAAAAATTGCAAGCAGCAAGACAGAGGAGCATTTTTTTATAGATGGATGAAAGCTGATCACCGATTGGAGAATTTGTGTTGGGGTTGGAAACATTTGCATTAGGGATTGATAATCCCCCAAGTAAAAGCATTAGGTCTGCAGGATCAGATCCCAGCCTACCTACAAGGTATGTCCCTGAGTGAGACCGGACTCACCCAGGTTAATTCCTCTAGCCAAATATCCAGCTCCCAGCTCCAGTTTCTTCCCTAATAAAGTGGCAGCAAGTTCTCTACTTCATAAGGAGTGTACACTCAACCCCTCCTTTGTGGAAAATGACAGTCTCTCTGTTTCCATTTTTGCCCCAAACAAATGAAAAGTCTACAACAAAATGTCAGATTTTCTGTCTCAGAAGAGCCTCCTTGATGTCTATCAGTGCATAACCTTGGCCTGTCCTCTGCCCGCTGTGAAATAATCCAATAAAAACGTTATGACTTGGACTTCTCTGGTATACTTCTTGGGAGGTTCAGATTCTACCTATTCAGGTGAACCTTCAAAGCATCTTGGCAAGGGCCAGTATCTATCTCTCACTGCATCGTCCAGTCACTGTCAGATGACTCCTCCTGTACTTTCCAACTCTCGTCATGTATTTCTGTCTGTCTCTGCTCAGGTGAGAGGAAGACATCTTCAACTCAATCTCTTAGAGACAGACATTCTTATCTTCCATGCCAGACATTCCATATAGCATCAGATTAGGATCTTCAGTGATTGTCCCCACATACTCTGCCATACGTTTGTCAGAAATATGCTCCTCCTCATGAAGGCACTAGTTGTGTCTGATCCTGATTACTGCAATGCCCAATGGACTATACTCTCTCTTGCCTACACCACTGGTCCTGTGCTTCCCACCACTGTTTGGGGTATCACCTCCATCGAGGTTCCAAGTAAACTAAGCTGATACCATAAGGCGATCTGAAATCACAGCTGTCTCATCTTCTGAACACAAACACTCCCGCCTGATTTTTCACTTGTGACGAAAAAACACATTCAGTCAAGAAACTCATTCCTTTTATATTCTCTATTGTTCATGTGTTTCCCATTGATGATGATTCACTTTGATTCACAGGAGGAACTGAGAACTGAACCACCAACCCTGGGGCTGGAGGAAAGTTGCTCTTACAATAATCGAAGGGTGTCAGAACACACACAATTGAAGGGTGTCTATTACAGCTTGCAGTGTATGGAGCTGTATGCAAATGTGTGTCCTGTAGCTGCAGACCATTCAGTGTCCCAGCTGAGTTTGAGAATACCCCTCCATTCTTTACTCCAGCCATCCTATTCATGTGAACAAGATATCTCAGGAACCTTCTTCAAATTGTCCACTTGGACTAACTAAGTGGATTGTCTCAGTCAAAGGTCGTGGTAACTCACGTCAGTCCATTCTTTCGAACAATATCACAACAATGTGCTGAATGTATTAGATGAAAATTACACATTTTCTTTCTGTGGTAATATATGAACCTGACTGTTGGTTCACTCAGGTGTCTCTGTATACTTTTCTGAGCGCATTACTAATTTTTTAAATTGGTAGGCTGACTTATGGATGAAGAGGCTGTAGTTTGTTGTGCTGGTGTTTGACAGGGAATGGTAGTATCAACAGTAAGACAGCAGGGGATAAGTGTAGGGTCTCGTATTGTGGAGGTCTATCTGAAACAACTCTGCAGCTTTCCTTAACCATCTCTGAACACACTCTGTGTGGCCTAATTTCTCAACTGATTTATATTGATTTGAAATTGAAATTGAAAGTGTTTTTATTAGTTGCTCTCGCTGACTTTTGAAAACAGGCCTCACCAGGTAAAGGTCATCAGAGTTAACTGTGATACACATTCTCACGTTTGTATCCCACAGCATCAGATACGGATCAGGCTGGTATTTCAGGGGACACCCAAGGGTGTGTCAGCCAGTCAGTTTTTTGACAGTGTTTCCAAGGGAGTGAGTCATCTCCTGCTCTTATCAAAGGCATCTTTCATTCTTGTATTTTTATCATTCAGATTCTTTCTGAACCCAAAAACCTTGTTTGGCAGCATTTTTTTAAAAAGGCGTCTGATAACAATGACCATATGTACTGTACGAGCTTAGACAAAAGGTCACAATGTGTAGAAAGTGTGGACAAATCTTCTTTGTTGAATGTGGTGTCTTCAGATTTGTTGTTGTCTTTCACAACCGTCCACGAACTTAGGTCTTGCAGTCACTGTGGTTCTTAATGGGTACAGATTGTTCCTTGTACATGGAGTTGAGACTGGGTCAGGTTCTGAAGCACTGAACCTTGAGGGTCAATGAAGAGGTCGACTGTGCCAAGTTCTTCACTCAGGTCTAAGGGGAAGAGCATTAAGCAATTTTGCAGGTTCAGGACCTTAAACCAACCTATAATTGTTTTAGTGTGAATCAACTTTTTTAAGTTTGGGGACTTTTAGGGAGTTGTCCTGTGATGGAATTTAGTGCTACTTTGTCCTTCGTTATTGATGTTTTTTTTAGATATTATTATTATATATATAATCTAATATTATTTTATATTATTAATTAGAGGAGTGAGAAAAGCGTTTTTGACTCATTGATTGGACGTTCACTGACATCTAGTGGTTACACGTGTCAATGACACACTTGATCAGTAAGTAAAAGACTTCATTATCTCATAGTGACTCTGTAGAATAAATGGGACACTGTCAAATATGAAAACAAACAGAATACAATTATTTTCAAACCTTTAAAGCCAATTTTCTTGTTTCTTTGGCTTAAAATCCACCAAATGTTTTAATGGATGACAGGTAAAATCAGATTACCCTAAGGACCCTTATTCTACTGAGCCATGCTGCTGTAATACGAGCAGAATGTAGCTGATTGAAAAAGAAGTAACCTGAATTGCTCCTAAACCAGATAGCGTTCAGCATTCATGGAGCTGTCATGGAAAAAATATATGTTGACAACTAATGGTCCAGACACCTCGAGTGTAGTCAGTAAAGAAGCTTGCATCCAGGATGTCTTTTAAGGGTTTTATTATCTTGCAAGAGAGAAGTTCACAGACAGAGTGTTGTGCTCTGTCTAGTGCCGTTCTAAAAACTGATACATCACACAAATGCTTTATACCCCTCCCAACACTCCTACGTGTCTTCAGGTTGCTACAGTTTATTGTTAGAGAGCAGACAACCTTGGAACGGTTACACAGAAAAACTTTCCAGATGAAAACATGCACATGAAACAATGTTTCAACATTCTTCATAAGAACACTGAATATCATTTGACCTTACAACTAAGCAAAACATAATTTATTAAACTTTGATCACTTTTGTATTTTCCCATCACAATTACCTCCATTTGATTACATTTTAATCACACCAGACATGCAACTGTGGTCATCAGATGTATAAATTTACAGAGACTTAATGTGCATCGTCATAATGTTGTATTAGAAATTTAGGCATTGCTTTTTTTGCGTGACATAGACATTACTGATAGAGCTAAGCACAGATTAAGAGAAAGCTAAAATATTAAAATAAAAAAATTAGAAATCACATCTACACATAGGTATGTTCATCACTAGACTCTGCAGAGATCATCATCAGCATGTAAAGGAGGACCATTTATTCATCCATGAGTGTCATCTGATGAGTCAGAGCATTCTCTGCTGTTCGCATAATTAGACCTTTTACACATGGAATAAGACAACATCCATATAATGCAAAAACTGTAGGCACAACAAGTATAGAAGTACAGTCAGTTCCATAAATATTGGGACATCGACACAATTTTCCAACATTTTTGGCTCTATACACCACCACAATTGATTTGAAATGAAACAAACAAGATGTGCTTTAAATTCAGACTGTCAGCTTTAATTTGAGGGTATTTACATCCAAATCAGTTGAACGGTGTAGGAATTACAACAGTTTGCATATGTGCCTTCCACTTGTTATTGGACCAAAAGTAATGGGCCAATTGGCTTCTCAGCTGTTCCATGGCCAGATGTGTGTTATTCCCTCATTATCCCAATTATGAGTGCCTGAGAGTGCAGGCACGCCCAATCTCACTCGTCCTCCTTGTCACCGGGAGAATGGTTGAGTGCGAGTGAATTAGTGAGTGTTCTCCTTCGACTGGCTCCCTGGCTCCCTCGAGGCCACTGCTCTCCGGTGAGCGTCGTGCACAGCCGGGGAGAGGTTGGTGGTGTCCCACAGGCTGTGGCACCTTCTTGCAGTGGGTCCATGTGAATCTCTCTGTGACCTTCTTTGCCGCGTGTCAGGAGCACCTGGAATGGCCCGTTGCATTTCCTGGCTCTCCTGTGCTTCCTCATTGACGAAATCTTTCACCTCGAATAGGAATAATGTCCTTCACCTGCTAGTGTATTTGAAACAAAGCAGAAGACAACGTCTGGCAATACTGCAACATGCATTTTCACAGTAATGGATTTCAGGAATTCACTTTTTCATTTTTTAGAGGCCTATGATTGCTCTGTACTCTCATTCTATTCTCATGTTTATTAAAACAATTGAATGAACCTCAGTCTAAGGGAGATCTGTTTGTTCGAGAAACTTGGCGAATTTCATTTTACATGTCAGTCACAACACAATTTCCTTTGTCTCAACTGGGTAAAATGTTTTTTTAAATAAATCATAACACGTTCAAATGGTTTATCAGATAGAGTATATTCTCCCTGTGGCATTAGTAATGTCGCATAGATAAGCAAGACAAGATTGATAATATTTCTGTTCATTCGATTCACACTATTTGGTAAAAGCAGTATTACTGTATCAACATTCCCCCTTTTTGACACATGATTCAACCCATGTGTCAATTCTACGTATTCTTTAATTTTGTAACAAGACAGGGATCCAAATTTCATTTTGGAATTTGGAAACAACTGTTTTCCCCATAAAATTCTATTTCATCAGCATTGGAAAACTGTTGTATAACAGCGAATTGCACTTTTTTGTTCTTATGTTTGTCATCATGTGAGTGTGTGTGTAATACTTGCTGTTGCGCAGCTTCCCAAGCTACAGCATGCACATTGGGTTTCCTGGTAAAACTAAGTCAGAGACATTCTGAGTTTTTACTTTGTGTTATGTCTTAAACTCTCCATGTTTAAGATTCAATTAAAAAAGAAAAAAATCTAAAACATAGCTATTGAATCTATGGAATTTTAATTGTTTTTGTATTCAGTTAACTTCATGTTTTAATGAGCCACAAATTTAGCACCTTGAAATAATTAATACGAACTTCAACTTTAAGTACTATAACAATTGCAAAATCCACTTGGGTTGCTTCAGTGGCGGACTTGTGTAATGCAGAAACATCTGGAAAACTAATAGTGTAACTGTGTTGAGAACATTACATCCATCAGCAATTACATCAGTCAGGTTATGTAACACTGGTATTAAATCTTTTTTCAGATGCCCATCTTGTTGTAGGAAGTTGTGATGTTCTCTGCTCCTGGAATATGAGAAACAAATCCAGAAAGTTAGATCAAAGTTATATCAGCCTAACAAACATTATCTCTGAATGCCATGACTGATTTTTCTGCAACTGTCACAGCTTGTAGACAGCAGGGTCAATCTCAGCTAAAAAATCAGCAATAAGTCATTTTCAGCCATCATGGTCCTGTAACAAAATACGTCATACAGTTATTTCTCAGGTCAACAACCTAAATAGTGACAATAGTGCAGTGACAAACTGTGCTCATGGATGGCAGTTTTCAGGGGTCTGCTTGAGCCGCATGTTATGAATACATGATAAAAAAATCTCAAAATTCCTTGCATATTTATGATAAAAACAGCATTCGATACACTGGTCCTCTTACGGTGTTCTATCAAATTTGGGTTTTGAGTGATTTGCAAATCAGCACAATCACTTAATTACATTTTAGGATAACTGTGTTTTTGCAAACGTACTTCGATATGAACAGACAAAACAAGAACATTCTCAGCCATTTTGTTCTCAGGTTTAATGAAATAATTGCATGTATAGATGATACACAAGCCTAATAACCTATATATGCTATACTCTTTAGTAACTTGTTGAGTGACCACACAATGTATTAATTGAAATGAATAAAATATATGTTAATAGTTTCTATTCTCAGCTGGTTATCAATATATCTGAGTTACTAGGAAATAGATTGGTGTGTGTGCAGTAACTCCACCTCCCAGATGTGTGGAACAACGAACTGATAACTTCTCAAACATTGAAACAGACAGAAAGGTCCAAAGATTAACCTGAAAAAAAAACATTTACCCTTTAATGCATACCGTAATTCTGCAGTTTACCTCTTAATTCAAACTTTTGTAATTTCTGGGCAATGTGAAAGGTGGGATGCATTCAAGAACTTTTCTTTCCCAAATTCATCTTTAAAATCTAAAGTATTGCTGAAGTCCTCAGTTTCTTTGGGACATGCTCCCAATGAGTCTCCTTAAGGATGTAGGACTCCGCAGGCCAATTGTAGTGTCTTTGTAAAGGGACACATTGACTTGCACTTTGATATATTGTAAGACACCCCAAACGATCAAGGCAGATGGCCACCCACCCTGAACCTGGTTCTGCTGGAGGTTTCTTTTGTTAAAGGGGAGTTCATCCTCTCCACTGTTGCCTATAGCTACTCAAGGGGGATTTGTTGGGATTTTCTAAATGTCTGTATAGTCTTGACTTTATAATGTAAATTGCCTTGAGATGACTTTGTTGTAAATTGGCGACATAAATAAAGTTGAATTGAAATTGAATTAAGATCCTAGCAGCAAACAGGTATTTAGGGTGGTTGTACAGCTCAGTGAAGTGATAGAGAAGCTGAAGAGAATCCACGCTACCTACAACATTGAAGCAGATGCACAAAAAGTTAATCTTACTGTTTATTAGTTTGTTTAAAAAAAAAAGCAGCAGACAAACACAAAGGTACAAAATAGAAAAAGTGTGGTGAAGTGTGAGAGCTGCTGCCTCACATACATTGAATCGATTGACAAACACCAGGACGCATGATGTAAATGTGGAGCTGGATGGAGCAGACCTCGGGATCTGGTTTCATCTGATCAAGCACCGACTTACAAACTTTACCATACTCCAGTGTTTCTACAGAATAGGACCTGCTCAAAGCCAAATAAGAAAAAAAACTGCTAGATCCATATGATACAGACCCAATAACAAAGCAGCAGGTTGGCTTTCTCGGCTGTGAGTGCAGCGGCCAAAAGCCGACACTACATACGGCTTCTGAGCAGTGTCAGTTATGTAGTGTATGTTCACACTGATAATAATGAATAAAGCACTCTAACCAGTAGCATGCATATTAATTAGCCATTTTATGTGTGCTGATGATGCAAATTAACCAAATTAAATGCTGAAGTTGCCCACAGTTGAAAACACTGAAATAATTTGTGGGTGATGGCGAAAAAAGCTCAAGAACATGTGATTTCTCATTATTTACTGCAGGTCAGAAATGTTACAGTATACTGATGTGTTGTGTATTACTAAAAATATTGTAATGATAACGATACAGCTGTGTCACCGAGAGCTAAAGAGCTCTCTATGATACACTGACTTTCACTTCAGGGACAGCAGTCTATGGTTGCCTTTTTACACTGCCATTGTAACGCAAGGTGTGTCTACGTTGTATTATTTTACCTATTGCGCAAACCGCAAGGTGCTGAGATGCTGCTTTGCTTCGGTCAGCCTACAAGCCAACTTTCTGCTTTGCACTTTATCTTACTGGCATCTTGGAGCACTGGTTTCCTACCATCACAGAGCCTTTGAATTATAATTCTTTTAATAAATGGCTATTTTTAGTCTGAACATGGCCTTTTTGTCAGTTACAGTGTTTCTATTAACTAGTACACAAGTGCAGGATGCAGGGTTTGTTGAATACACAGAAATCCAAAGAGCCACATAACAGAATCCAAACTAAGGGGAGAGCAGTAACCATGTCATGTAATGACCATGTGGAGGGCCACAATGAATTAACAGTAATACTATGCACACTTTATGTCTCAAGAAGGGCCACCTGTGTCTACATGGATCTGACACATGCAAAGCCCAAAGAAAAACCCAAGACAATAGGCACATGTCAAAATAACTGTTGAGTGACTACTGTACAAGGAATAACCACATCAATTGCATGTTGAGGCCAGAGATGTGAAAACCTTAAATATTGTTGATGTATGAACAAGGAAAAAAAAAAAAAGTCTTAAAAATGTTGCTGCAGGGGAGCATCAAACTACTGTACAGACTCCCAGTCAAACTGGACCATGTGCCCTCTACCAAAGACAAACTAACAGAGTGGGAAGGAGGAGACTTCTAACGCATCCTGTACTCAGATGTCTTTGACATCTCACACAGCTGACCCTTGAAGTCGATGTCTATGGTGAAGTCCAGGTCTCTCTGCAAACCAACACAGTAAATTAGGCCCACAACAAAGCACACAGAGTCAACACCACACAAATCAGTGCACACAGAACAGTTGCATCCGGTACAGCTGTGCTTACGTTGTTCTTGACGTTTGGCTTCATGCTAATGGTGCCGAAGATCTCCTCGCCAGTCTTGACAGTCAGGTAATCATCCAGGTAGAAGACAGTCTGCTTCCAGTGGGTGTATGGAGATTCTGGACCTGAGGGGGGATGGAGCAAACATTTTTTCCCACATGAAGTCTTCATGATCTACCTCAACACAATAGCCCTGACTTGACTACTTCTGAGTAGATGTAAAAAAGAAAAAAAAAAGGACTTTCAGTTTTAACTACATGAAATTCACACAAACATTACCACCACCCTGGTAAACTACCAGATCTGTGCATTTCGCTTTGTGTGTCAGTAATAAAAATGCACCAGCTATACTGCACCATTGTAATCATTCTCAGGTGAATTTGGTAATTTATAACTGTGTCAACTGGGAGTTATGGATTTTACAGCTCATGAATAATGTTACTGTAGCTCTTGCTGTTGAGTTTCTGAATTTATTTTTAGCCTTCTATTACCTACGCATATCCAGTGCTTATATCAAGCTATTCCTAAAGTGTTACCAATTACCACAATATATTTTAAAAGCAGTATAACTTTAACATTGTGCTTACAGAAATTCTGACCCCGCTCGCCCCTGCCCATTTAGCTGGTTTTTAAAAATGTTTACACTCCCTTTTACCTTAATGTTACAATATTAGCTCACTATGACTATTGTAATATTTCTGGACTACTACCAGTGCTACCTTGAAAGCAAATCAATGGTTTAGTTTTAGCAAGTGTGAAACTCGTATTCCTCTGCTCTAAAACTACAAACAGACTACAGGTGTGTTGGTGAGCAGACTGACTGGTGGAGAAGCCGGTCCTCTTGTGACAGCGGGTAAACTCAATGTTGAAGTAGGTGACCAGAGCGTGGATGTAGTCATTCCTCTTCACCTGCAGGCAGAATGGTGAGGTGAAGGTCAGGTCCTCAGCCTTCACTGTGTAGATGTCCACCTCCTAAACAAACACACCCACACAATGTCACACCAAGTAGTTAAATTTTAGAAACCGGAAGCTTCCGAAGCAAAGGATAAATATACCTCTGTCCCAGTGTTGTTACAGAGGCACTATATCACACTAATCTGTTATTGTCACCCACCCACCTTGATCAGACAAGCGCTGCTGACCAGCTGCTTGGGATCCACCACATCAACCAGGGGCTCCTTAATTGCCACCTCCTTGATGCATGACATGTCAAACCCGTACACATTCTCCCACCCTGACACAGAAGCATAAAAAGATACACACATATTAGCAAAGTGAAAACAATCAACATTCATTACAATGTCCAGTTTTGTGTAATAAAAAGTTATTTGGGTTTCCAATTTTACTGATAACTTCTCCACTCTTATACACTGGGGCTAAAAACACAGCTCAAAGCTCGACAACTGCACAGCTCTCCAAACCAAAGATAACCTCCTACATAAAATTGTGCCAGTCATAGGTTTAAGCTGGATCAGCTGACAGACTACTCACAGTGGATCTTGTAGTCCTTGTACTGTCTGTCTTCAATGGCTGTGACATAGAGGGTTGCTCTGTCTGGAAAAATGAGCCCATCTGGTTTCTGTGTGATGGGGAATTAAAAAGAGACCAAAAGAGGTGCATTCAGAGAAGGAATTCCACATTTTATCTAGAGTTGATATTTCCATACCAATGCACAACAGCACCCATCCATCACAAGAACCCCTGCAAACACTATGTGATGCAGAGTATCATACTGGTGTCTTTAACAATCTCATCAAAATTATCTCATAACTTCCTATTAATCCTGGCATTTAGTGTCTGTAGGAATAATGTAAAATGTAAGATTTTTAAGGATATTTTAACAGCACTTTAAATCTAAATCTTCACCTGCAATGGAAACTGACTTTAACCAAGATTATTAATCATTACTGTCTACCTATTTGTGGTTAAACTTGTTTAATTTTAACTAATTCTATAAACTAGTTAGACTGTTGAGCAGTGCCTTAGTTTAACAATGTAGCACATACTTCAAGAGAAAAACAAATCTTGTTGAATGTGACTAAAATCATTTAAGACCTATGAGATCTGAATTAATACAAGACCTTAAAACATTTTAAAACTAGGGAGCTGTGATGACTTTAATCACAATCACATTAAAAACAGCCACTCCACACACACACACACATACATACCAGCCATTTGTCCCTGGCATAAATGACTGTATTGAGCATAGACTCATAGAAGAGGCAGTAGCCCATCCACTCTGAAATAATGATGTCTACACCATCCACAGGCAGCTCTACTTCCTCCACCTTCCCCTTAATGATGGTAACAACTGTAGACACAAGAAGTCAGGAGATGAATCACAGGTCTCATCTCTAGTCACCTCTTGATGAACCAATACACGTTCAATACAAATGACAGGACAATTTACTCACCCTCATCCAGCTTGTTGGCCTTGATGATTTTCACAGCATAATCTGAGATGCTGCTGCACTCTATCTATTAAGACAAACAACATCTGATTTCATGCACCGTTCTACTTGTGCTGCCACTATAAACAGGGCATTGTTGTGTACTGCATTTATTAAGTTCAGATAATCTAGAACACTACATGGATCCATCAGTTGTGATTTGACACAACACATACCCCTATAACCTTCTTGGCTCCAGCTTTGGCAGCAAACATGGAGAGGATGCCTGTCCCACTGCCCACATCCAGCACCACCTTATCCTTAAACAGATGCTTGTTGTGGAACATGGAATTGCGGTAGGTCAAAGTACGAACCTCATCTTTCAGCATCTCCTACAGAAGTAATAAAAAGGCCCCCAAATAGTATAAGGGTTTAGACACAAGGCATAAAACTTTCATGTGTTGAAAAGTTTGTTTAAGCATTAGGGAAATTACCTCATGGATACCAAAGTGGGCGTATGAGTCAAAGTAGTAGTCCTTTGATGTCATATCCTCAGCTGCAGGCTTGGCTGAGCTCTCCCCCTGAGAAACCTCAACAAGAGACACACAGAATTAGAGGTTGGAAGTGGTTGTGGGCTAATTTGCTAAACTCAAAAGACAGGTGCATGTCTATGTTCCAGTGGTTTCCAAAATCACCTTTTGTTCATAGTACCAAAGGCTGCGCTAAGAGCTAATGATTTATACACCTTAAAAAAAAAACCATGATGCTGTCTGAAATGCCATACATATTTAAAAGAACAGTTCTCAATAATTCAATAAAGTAAAGACTAGAGATAATAAAAGTTTGTATATTATGCACTTAAAGGCTAATTAGACCCCAGAACACTTGTAACCCTTAATTTTTTCACTCTACATCATTAGCACAGTATAGTGACAAACACTCTGTAATTTTATAAAACCAATGGCTGTTTATAAGACAAAATAAAACCCATTTAGAACTGAATAGGTATGTGCGATAAGAACCTCAGACAAGGGCAGTTGCTACAAAATATCCCATTCTTAAACACCAGGAACTAGACGACAAAGAACCTCTTCATAGACAGCAATCTTGAATATGAGTTTGAAATGGTTAGTGTGTTACACAATTTGTAGTTTATCTACTCAAGCTCTACTAGACTGGTCTGTGAGTGTATGAACGATTTTAAGGTGTAAAGGACCAGTCTCTCTCTCTCTCTCTCTCTCTCTCAGCACAACAGGGAGCACATGGTTGATAGTACTTTGGTGGGATCTGGGCCTTCCTCTGGGGCAAAGATTATTTCTAAAGCCCCCAAATTTCAACAACTAACTCATAGGAAATACGTGTAGCTGCCAGGCCTGTACACGTGAACGATTTAAACTATATAGTTAAGACGAGACTGAAAGTGGCGTCAGATTCAGGATTTAAGGGGATAGTTGAGGGAAACCTGTAATATGTTACAAAGCGACCCTTTCTTTATGTTCGTGTGCGGGTTATTGTTTTAAATGCGCTGTAGACGTTCTCGAACTTTTTTATGTATCTAATCCTTTTATTCATTCCAAAATAAGGTCTTTATGTTCTCACGTGTAGACTATGATAACTTCATAGCCGGCCAACAAGGAACCATGATGTAAATGCAAATTTATGCGACTAATAAAATAAAAACGAAGAGCGTACGTCTTCGCAGAGTTATTCAAAAGCTGGAAGCACAACATCAACTGAACATTGTAAAGCTAGTGAGAAAAAATAGCCATCATCCATGTTCAGATGCTAGCCGACTAGCTAGGGAAGCTAACACGTTTGTACCCATGCGGTCCCAAAGACTCGTCAGAAACTGCCAGCCGGCTTTTGTAGTAGCTCGAGCCATGTTTCTGCTCACGACCATTGCATAAAACTTAAACTTGCAGCGTTGCTCAATGTCATGGACTTACAAAAAAAGCATGAAATGGCTACTTAGTTACAGTAACTGCTTAATTCTGGACAACACGCGAGGCTAAATGAATGAGCGGTAACAGCAGAGCTTATCCAAATAACGTTAGCCAAGTTAAAATGGATGCATCACAATGAAGGGCGTAGGTGACGACAAAAACCGACTTGTTAACACTAAGTAACAATATTGAACACGTTTCCTGGTATATTGAAAACTATACACATGCGACAAGATATACATAGAAATAACTATGTGTCGCACTAATGATCCTTACCTCCATCCTCTCTGTTGGCGCCGCCATTTCGATCTTCTGCCTGACTGCGCGAGCTTGAAAGTCTAGCCTAGCCACGCCCACGACAGAAAGCTTTTCATTTATGATTGGACGAATATATAGATACCGCCTACATGTTAAACCGTTTCTTCGAATTCAGAGCTTGGTCATATACCAAAAGTTAAATATTGTGGTTAGAATTACAAAAAAGAAACAGGAATGGCATAAATTTAGAAGTGTCGCAATTTAAAAACCACACAAATATTTCGGTACCAATTTTATTGTAATGGCCCATCTAGCGGCCAACCTATTTATTATATACGTGGATGCCGCGTTGCCTGCTGGGATGTACGTCAACGGTGCCGCCATATTGGGGAGGTCAGGTCAGACCTATCCTGTAACACAAGAGCTCCGGATTTAAGTCTAAGTCATTTATATTTGTCTACCGACTTCAATTGATCGTTTTTACAGTAGATTATTAACATACAATATATTGCTGAATAACCAAGTTTACTGATGCACGACTATATCTCAATTATATTCCACCATTTAGTTAATGCAGGTCATGCAAACGTTGATACACCTCTTATGGTGTCTAACAGCTATCGGCTTTTAAGATGCTAAGTAGACAACTGTAGACAAAACGTTATTTGTGCTTCACATGTCTCATCAATATACACATTCACTACACAATGCTATTTATCCAGCAAACTGAAGCATGATGTCAACGACGTTGACGTATCCCAGCAAAGGGCCGAAGCAGCCAATGTGGCATCTTATCTACAGATCACAATACCACAACTTCCGCGTTTATCATATGACGCACACTGGGGTAAAAACATATTTATATAATCCTTAACATATTATACAAACGCAATAATTTGAAAGCAGCGTCACATATCAAAATAAATTACTTTTGATCTTTATCAAAATTTGATCTAATATAATTTCATAAAAACCCAGTCGTGTGTGGGAAGTAGCCGACAGGGAGTAGATTGGCTATACATTGTATTTAATGGAATAGGATATAATAGCCTTCATTGACAAAACGTGACAATGTTTACTATATTGTATACTATATATCTCAAGGACACTACAGACAACAAACAAAAGACAGTGTAATACTGCACGTTTGTCAGCACTGCAAACACAGTTTATTGTGTGGGAATGTAGTCACTAAGCATCTGTTCAACCCAAATTCAAAAGAAGTTGGGACGATATGCAAATTTAAATAAAAACAGAATGCAATGATTTGCCATCTCATTAACCCATATTTTATTCACAAACACCACACAAACAAAATATCAGATTTTGAAACTGAGATATTTTACCATTTTATAGAAAATATTAGCTACTTTTGAATTTGAAGGCAACAACACATCTCAAAAAAGTTGGAACAGAGCAATATTTACCACTGTGTAGCATCCCCTCTTTTGTTAAAAAAACTGTCTAAAAATGTATGGGAAGTGAGAACAGTTGCTTGAGTTTTAGAAGAAGAATGTTGTCCCATTCTTGTCTGAAGCAAGATTCTCTATATGCAGGCTTTTCAACTGTCCTCTGATAATGAGCTGTATGGTATGTAAATTTGATTAATCTGACCACAGAATAGTTTTCCATTTGCCTCAGACCATTTTCAAAAAGCTTTGGCCCAGAGAACACGGTGGTGTCTTACACAATACAGCTTTAACTGACATTTTTTATGGATTGCGTGACAAACCATGTTCACATACAGTATTTTCCCTGATAGCCCATGCAGGGAAGTCCAATAGAGGGTCATGCCTGTTTTTAATGCAGTGCTGCCTGAGGGCCCAAAGTTCACAGGCATCCAGTTTTGACCTTTGGCCTTGCACCTAGAGATTCCTCCTAATTCTCTGAATCTTTTAATATTATTTACTCTAGGTGTTAGGATATTTAATGTCTTTACAATTTTATGGAACTGAACATTTTTCTAAAATTATTCCACAATTTTGTGGTGCAGTTTGTCACAGATTCTGCCCTGCCCATCTTTAGGTTGGAGAGGCTCTGCCTCTCTGAAATGCTCCTTTTGTTTCCAGTCATGTTACAGACCTGTTCCCAGTTAGCCTAATTAGATGTTAAACGCTCCTCCATTCGTTTTTCATTTACAGCAATTGCTTGTCCAGCCTTTTCTTGTCACTGTTCCAATGTGTTGCTGCCATTAAATTCAAAATGAGCTAATACTTTCCATGAAATAATACAATTTCTCAGTTTCAACATCTGATATGTTGTTTGTAGCGGTTTATTCATGTTCAATAGTACAACAATTACCCACTCCAGAAGTATTTGTATTATACAACACTGAAGATCAATTGAATTCTAGATCCCACAATTGTGCTGATAACAAGCCAATTCCAAAGATAAGAACACGGTACAAAATAGATCCACAGCTACACAATGGCTTTCCATTACTACCTTGTTGCTCCTATCCGTATCTAACTACAAACAGTAATGCAAACATTGTTTCCTTGACAAATACTTGTCAAACGTCAGTGGCACTTATTTGATGTCACTGATGATGTCATTGATATGCTCATACAAAGACTTTTTGTATTTACCTATGAAGACAGCGTGACTGTAGGAAAAAACAAAAGTTTAACAAATATAGAGAAAACTATCCCTGGCTCGTACATGTTTATGTGTCTATTGTGTCTAAAATATAGGTTGATAAGTTCTGCAAATCATTGCATTCTGTTTTTATTTAAATTTTGTACATTATCCCAACTTTTTTATAATTGAGGTTGTAAAAAAAAAAGATGCAGCATAATAATTATAACTCATTTGTTAGGGAGTGGCATGTTGGAAGAGCAGGGCATTAATCTCTGATGGGTCTGTGCAAAGGGATGTTTTTAAAGGACACTTCCCTGGTTTTTGAACTTGCTTCTTTTGGTTCTAGTGTAGTAGTACATGGACATAAATGCAATAAAACTCAACTTTGAGTTTACCACAATAAAATGTCTCTACCTCTAACTTGGAGGAACCATCAGTTCAGATTATGTAATCTCGTTACTCACACTATGGAATTCCTAATGATGGGTAACCTACTTTTCCAGATCGCTTCCAGATGACATCAAACGAAGGTATTTTTAATCATTAGGAGATCAGATGATATCATGATGGAGTTTTTCAGCTAGAAGCAAATAAATATTTCAATATTGGGATGTCAGAGGTCAGTTTAAAAGCATTATTTTATATTAACATTTTAAACTTAAGCCGTAGAGAGCAAGTTCAAAATTGGTGAAGTCTTTCTTTAGGTATTGCTGCCTTTAATACAAAATGCACAATTCATCAGTGGGTTAAATAATAGCAGTCTAATCCATAATCTAAAGAAGAGACACTTGGACTTGGACTAAACAGAGTAGAGATTGGAGTTTGAAAAGAAATAATATGTACTATTATATAAAGTAGAGCTGTGTCATATGAACAAAATCATGTATCAAAATGTTTTTAATGGAATACCACAATCAATCGGTTTGTGAAGATCCTGTAGGGATGCTTTCATAATTGCTTAGTAGATTTCTGATGAACAATCATAAGTTAATTGGATATGATGATAAAGCTTTTTTACATGTTCAAAAAACTGCAGCAAAAAAACGGGGAAAAGGACACATGCTAACACCATAAATTGTAGTGAGGTGCTGATTACTGGAAACAGACATTAGGAGAGGAAAACAAAATATCGCACATAACTCCATACCGCCTACTTTTTTAGATAATTAGAAAAGTTTTTAGGCTTAGGCTATTTTCAAGACCAAATAATAAAACAAGAACTGGTATGTTATATGCTGTAGGGCACACCCTAGCATTCACATATATCATGGTGATTAGGCAATCATATTTCACCATCAGGGTGAGAAAGAAATCAAGATGACTTCAGAAAGTCAAACTCTTAACAAAAAGCAACAAAAACAACTAATTATATCCCTTGATACAAAGTGAAAAAAACGATGTCTCATATGACATTAAGATTTAAATTTTGTATTTAAATTATGTAAAGTATATCAAAAAGTTTACTTTGAAATGTTATTTACCTTAAATACAGAAAATGAAAAATCTAATGGTACAGTGAGTACTATTAGGTCTGATCTGGATGGTTTTGCTAAAACATCTGAGTACTTGGAAAGACATGCTTCACTAGGAGCATGACTGCTGCAGATAAAGGCAGAGGAGTAGGCCATGGCCTCTTATCAAAGATGCAAGAGATGACAAAAAAAACGGTCTACTTTTGTGGTGTAGGTATGTAAACACAATGAGTTAAAACTGTTTTGAGCATGATCTGCTGGATACTTAAAATATTTAAATTCTTATGTTGTAACTAAGGATACTAAGGA
Organism: Channa striata; assembly: GCA_033026295.1. Lineage (NCBI taxonomy): Eukaryota > Metazoa > Chordata > Actinopteri > Anabantiformes > Channidae > Channa > Channa striata. The sequence continues at coordinate 2,153,444 of CM065180.1, read as the reverse complement.
ACAAAATTAATTGCAAGTTATAATATATATATTGCTATATGCATTAATTTTACAGCACTGGAGTCCAGTTTCTGGATTAAGATGCCACGAAAAACACGAGAGCATCTTCTTCCCAGTGAAGCGGCATAAGTTTTGCAGCACCGGCGCTGCCGTCGCACCGAACAGCCACCTCATCATGGTAATTTTGTGACGATCAGGAGTCAGCATGGTAAAAAACTGGCTATGATCGACTGTGTGTCGCTGACCACTCTCCACCACAGCATTGCTTTGGCTGATCGGTATAGTTCTCATGTATCTCAGGTGTAAAATTCGAGTTTCAAATGTCCACAACGCAAGTCCGGAGGGTGGAGGTCAGGAGTCCTGCCGGGCCGATAACATAGCAGCAGACTGGACCAATCGTGCCGGCGTAGAATCTCGGCCGAAGCAAACGAGCGTACGCGTGCATGGATGCGTCGCGCGATCACGCTGCTGGTTGTGCTGTCACGAGCCTTATTCGAGCTACGGAGTGGAGGCTGGAGAATTAGAACAGACATCAATTATACAGGACATATTATTTAGCACATTTAGTACGTGATAAGAGCGCTAGGTCAAAAATTCACACCACTAGTTGTCAGTTGAAGCTCTCTGCGGCGTTATTCCGGTCAACCGGTGATGTACTCCAGTATTTGAATTATATTGCTAGCCAGCTAGCTAGCTAGCTGTTAAGCTAGCTTTACGGTGCGTGACTCGAAGAAACTCAACGTTAAATTCTCCGACTTAAATTTCATAACCACATCTGACTCTAAAAATCTTAAAGACATACACGTAGTGGGCGTTTTAAACTTCAATCAACTACTACTGTAGGTGTAACGCGCGTTGCTTCTTAATCTAGCTAGATACGGATTGAATGAAATAACGTTAGCTTGTCATAGCCAGCGGAAACGAACCAGTTAACAGGGATAACGTTAACTTATCCTGCTGCTGCTGCTTGATCCACCGCCATCCAGCTAATCTAGCAAATGCTATCCGAGCTAGCCACCCACAGACATCTATTAATCTTGGTAGGTAATAGTAAATTATAAAGTTGTAGCGAACGTCTGGACCTGCGAAGTAGCTGGCTAGCTACTACTAAACGTCAAGTTGGCCATCTTCCACTCCAGTCCAGTGTGAAAAGCTGACCAGCGTCAGTTGATTTTTACGGATAAGGCCGAAGTGAGGACAAAAACTCGCAAAAATGCCGGCTGTGTCGAAAGGAGATGGAATGCGCGGATTAGCTGTTTTCATTTCGGACATTAGAAACTGTAAGTGACATTTTTCTCATTGTACTTGCTAATTTGTGTCATATAGCGCTAATAGTATCAGTTGTTAACGCTGTAGTAAAATGACATGGGGGAACATACGCAAAGAGCGCTCATCGCTTTTCGTGTCTATTTTTTCTAACTTTACGGGTAAACTACCTGTAAATGCAACGATTATAGCTAGCACTTGACAATATGTTGCCTGTAACATAACCGTTTTACTATCACTTGCTGCAGACCTAAGACTCTTATACTCAGATGCAGAAAATGAGGCCTCTTGTTTTTGAATGTTGGGTGCCGCTTTAACCACTCTGATATAATAGACGTTTGTACAATATTACTCATCCAGATGTCTAAACTGATCTATCCAAATAGTTTGAAGGAAGTAATAACTGTGCCTGTAAAGAGCATGCGGCTCTGTCTTGAGGTCAGTGTCTTGTAAGGACTTTGTAAGACGCGGACATCATTTTTATTCTGTTCAGTTCTTGTCATGTAGGATGTGCCTGAAGCAAGGCAGCTTACAAATGCACTAATACGATAATATGTATCAACTGTATAACTGGTGACAGGTAGCAGGGATGACCTCTTAATAGTTGATGCTCCAGGTGTCGTTGTTGTATAAACATTTGATGCGCTAAAAAGTTGGATCTTTGTACCTCTAGTTAACATGTCAGACCATAAACCGATTTGGTTAGACATTATTCTCTTGATTGTGGCCTTCACTGTACACGAAATCAGCATATTTAGAGATTGTCGATTGTTTAGTGAAATAGAAATGCGTACCGAGGTAGGCATGGTAATATTTTACCCAGTAACTGAACATTTTATGGACAAATTTACATCAGACAAATGATTAATTATAAAGTATTGTTGACTCTTTAAGAAGGTTGGAGGGAAATCCCACAAATTTAAATGTTTCTAGTAGAGGCAGAGTTATTCGTGTCAGATGGTCCAACAATTACCCACTCAAGAGGTCTTTGTATTATAAAGATTTATAATATTTTTGAATTCTGGCTTCCACAGCTGTGCTGATAACAAACAGGTCATGTTGATACGATAACAAAAATTCCACTGAACACGGTAAGAAACTGTGTATCTCCACTGCTACACAGTGGCTTTCCACTACTACCTTGTAATATCAGTATCTACAGCAATGCAAACATTTGTTTCCTTGACTACTTAGGCTAACTTGTGATGTAATTGGTACGCCTAGACATACACTTATTAAATTATCTAACCTATCAAGACAGGGGAGCTGTAAGAAAAACAAGTGTAACTGAAATAAAGAAAAATGCCCTTGGCGCGTTCACTGCCATCAACTGGTGTTATGCATGATCAAATTGATTATTACTTCTCTTTCGGCTTTTCCCATCAGGGGTCGTCACAGCGAATCATCCTTTTCCACCTCACTCTATCCTGGGTATCTTCCACTCTGACACCAGCCAACCTCATGTCCTCTGTTAGCACAAAATGATCAAGTTGCATGATCAAGTTGAGCATTCATTGTTTATTTGCAAGCATTTGCAGAACTATGTAGCTAAACTAATCGCTAGTAATGTAAGAATTTCAGACGAATTGTGGCTGATACTGCAGACGGAGGAGCTGTTTAAGAACTATTGCGCTGAATTTGACAGAGTGAATGATTAAACGATTACACCTACTGAAACTGATGTGACTTAAGTATCAGATCATTTCAATGTAGAGGATTCTCCAACCAGTAGGATGTACCTAACTAAAATCATGGGTCCAGCTGTGTACGAGCCATCAACAAAATTATGGGATGTGCAAAAGTTTAATTTCTGGACAAATGGCACATTTAATTGGTATACATCATACATGTTAATAGCAGTTTTTTACCATTACCTGACTTTCCCACCCATTTAAATGTATTGCTTTTCTACAGATTTAATTTTTAAAAAATACTTTGGACGTAACTGCCATTTTAAAAGTGTTTAGTGTTCATTTAATTGGCATGTTAGGACCTGTGAGGTGACCAGAGAAGGCTTTTTGGATTACTGTTTTGTAAATATCACCCCACAAAACAGTGAAGGGGAAAACTGATTGTATAGGCTTAGGCTTGTAAAATCCAGGTTTTGTTTGTTCAACTTGGCATCAGATCAAAATTAAACTATCTACTACAACCAAACCCTATATCTACTTATTTATCGCTAAACAATTTCTCCTGTAGCTGTATACCCTATTGCCTCCAACAGCAACAATGGCTCTTGTGTTACTAAATTACTGCGTAATTATTTAACCCACTGAAATAGACCAATAGCTTAGCCGAGGTTTTTGACTCCTGTGTTTTTCAGTAGTTACATAAATAAATATCCACTTTTTCCTGGGCCGGCTTTTGTATTTATTATTCCTTCCAACAATTTCATGTTGTGGGAACAGTTGTTATGTTAACATATCATTTTCTTTTTTTCTAAACTTTAAGGTATTTTATATATTTTAAAATATAAATTTTATCAGTGTCCCTTGACTGAAGATGGCATTAATTCACCAATTATCTTAATTTTGTACTACAGTCATATGTCCGTAATGTGATGTTAAAATCATGTCTTCTGACCTTCAGTCTTTTTATAAGGTGCCCTGAAAGTGCTTCTTTTATTATTTCCAAAACCACTTATTATTGATTTTAGAGTATTGAGTTTAAAACTTACAAGTAAATTCAGTGTACTGAAACGGTGTTCAAAATTTAAACATGTAACAGTGGGATAGTAATTCCCAGTTGATTGGCATATAGTTCTAGATGGCTTGTGCACAATCCCCTTGTTGCTTGCTATAAAGTGATATATGTAATGTGTTTCTCATTTTGTGGTATTGATTTGATTGTTTATTTTGTTGTGTGGCTTTCTGAGACTCGAGAACCTGCAATTTTAAAGCTCTTGTCTTACTATAGTCTCAGTTTCTTCAGTGTACTCCACCATCAGGTTATTAGACCCCCCACATGCTGAGGTGTTTTAATGATCATTAGCTGGATTGCTTCAGACCAGCTGTTGAACCACTGATGCAGAAACAAAGGTTTTCTGGTTAAATGTTGAAAAGATATCTTGGACTGAAAGCTGTCATCATAGGATTTGTGGATCTGTCCCATCTGTGCAGGTATTTCCATCATCTGACAAGAGAGTGAGGATCTTCAGCCGCTGTCTCTTTTTCTGACTAACTACCTTACTGACATATCGTTTGGTACCGGTCCGCAAAGAAAGAATAATCGTGTTTGAAATTGTAGTTGTTTTCTTTTCATTAGTCTTCAGGGCATCTTGAAAAACGACCGCTTCCAAGTTTGCCTCACTACCGCACTTGAGTCTTTGGTGTTTCATTTTCATGCATCACTGACACAAGCTAGCCCTCGCAGAAATGCTTTAAATTGACATTGGAACCCCCACGCCCCAACCGGTCTGTGGAAAAATGTTCCTGCATGAAACTGGTCCAAAAAGGTTAGGGACTACTTGTTGTAAGGGATATAAAAATGACAGCCTTATTGTTGGTGCTGCAACTATGTATATTCTTCTTCCTGTGAAGTCTATTCAATACATATATGCTGCATTTAAGGCTGTGAGGACATCTGGGGAATTATTAGCCTATGCTGTACAAAGTATGAGCAACTATCACTCAAAATTGTGAACACTGATATTGTACCTTTTTATCCTCCTATTTCAGGTAAGAGCAAGGAAGCTGAGATCAAGAGGATCAATAAAGAGCTTGCCAATATACGTTCCAAGTTTAAAGGGGACAAGGCTCTGGATGGCTACAGCAAGAAGAAGTACGTCTGCAAGCTGCTCTTCATCTTCCTGCTTGGCCATGACATTGACTTTGGACACATGGAGGCAGTCAACCTGCTGAGCTCCAACAAGTACACAGAGAAACAGATTGTAAGTCTTCTGCTGATTTTACTTTATGGTTCATTAAAATAATCATAATAATTAATAATCATGGTTTAAAGTATTTTTGTGAAAAGTTAAATTGTCAATTGGTAAATGGTGTGTGTATCTATATCTATCTATCTCTATCTATATCTGTATCTCTCTTTCTCTATCTAGCTGTATATGTATATATATGTGTGTGTGTGTGTGTGTATTCACATATATACATACATAGAAATATGTGTGTGTGTGTGTACACACACACACACATATTTCTACCTACAGTTTTTTCCCTTTGCTCTTCTCTCTATCCAAAGCGCTTTACACTGCTTCTCATTCAACCATTTGCACTCAGAATCACACACAAATGGTGGAGCTGCTTTACATCTGTCCTGCACTCAGTTGCAGCATGCATATTGTGGTTCATTGCCTTGCTCAAGGACAATTTGACATGTGACAGGAGGAGCTGGGACTCAAACCAATGAATCGGGTTTGGTGGATGACTGCTCTCTCTGATGAACGACTGTCATCCACTTACAGTAATGCCGTTTTATTAAAATATAGGCAAGGTGTATTTCTAACTGAAAGGTGAGTGTCTGTGTGTAGCAAGAACATCATCTTCACCTTTGTTAACACTTCTTTTAATGCTCAGTCCAACATTTACATAATGGCGCTCTTGCTGCATAACAATGTTTCAACAGTGATCACAGACTTTTTGAACGCAAGAAAATATTTGGATGATCTTACTTGGGATACCCTATCTCAGTGTAGGCTTAAACTTTTTGTTTTTGTCTGGGCCAACAAGTGGCACTTGAACACAATGCAAAGATTGCAGCCAATGACTAATACACATATATGCACATTCTGCTCTTGGGTGAGAGGAACAGAAAAAAACTGCTTATTGACTATGTAAACACTGTACGTGAAACATCATTAGCTTACAATTTTCACACCCTTCACTAACCACAGATGGTTTATAACTACTAACCAAGGATGCGTGGTGTAGTGTTGTTTTTAATACTTAGGTCTTCTGTGCACTGACTGCTTAGTGGGAACATAGCAAAAAAAAATGAGGGAAGATAACTCAGCATCACAGCGCTGTCTGTAGACCATAGATCGTTCGATGAGGTACTGTAAATGGCATGAATTTGTAACACTGAGTGACTAAGCCTGCATGAGTTTCACCTGTGTTTACCTATGAGGCTAATATGTCATATGTGAAAATATCAGATTTCCACACAGTCTGTAAACAGTGTGTTTTGTGTCAGTTGCAACATCCTGCTGCAACATCCAACATCTCATCTGCTCCTGACACTATTGTCAGTTGAAGAGCAAAGTCTCACAACAGTTTGTACCAGCATTTGACTTAAAGGTAGTTTTACCAACTTGATTAATTAAATTAATGTATGAGTGGAGCTGACAGTGTTGAAACTGTAAAAGAAATGCTATGCTCTGGGTCCTGTTATGCTCTGGTTACATTCTATCTTCTCCATTGCTGATTTGAAACACTGGCATGTCTCTTTTACAGTACACAGAACTAAATGATGTGTTTGTTGGTTCCTGCATTTCATCATCTCGAGTAGGGCTTTCTATCGTTTGAAATATTTTAGCACTGGTGCAAGTGCAAACGTTAATATAATATATAGATTTTTTTAAACTCTGACAGTCTTAGTCATTAGCAACTGTCAGCATACAGTATATTTACCTAGAAGCTTTTCATCTTTAGCCTTTGGTAAATAGTTTCAACTGTGAATAATGGATGAGCAAAAGTTCCTTTGTAACTAATGTATGTGCTCAGTAATACAAATACATAATAAATTAAGCTGAGAAATGTGATAATTTTGAAACTGGTCATTCAGTATTTGGATCAAGTAGCTCTTGAAAAACATTTATTAAGTCAATATGCAACTTAAACTAAAACATGAGCAGAGTAGAATGAATCTGTTCTGGGTCTCTTAACTCTACTATGCTTCACAGAGCTTTGCCCAGTGCTTCAAGTGGTAATTGTTATAAAATTAAAATAAAAGAGAAATCTCCAAAACCTACTATTCAAGCAGAAGTCTGTGAAATTCTCTCATTGCTTAGAAGGGTGAGCCTCCCCCAAAAGAATATCTTGGAACTGAACCAGTGCTGTTCAATTAGTCTAATGTCACAGGAGGATCAGACCGCACCTCTCCAGATTAAGATTAAGCCTTTTGCTAGTGAAATATAGTTAGATAAATTTACATTCTATGGGTTAAATTAAGATCAAATGGTTATTTCAGTGTCCATTATTGTACAACATCAAAATGGGGGTTGTCAGTGTTGACAGAACTTGAGATCAGTGACCTATTATATACTGACCTAAATCACAAAACCTCAAAGTATCACGCTTGGTATCAGCTAGTAGCTAGAAGTGTTTTTGCAGTACTTACAGTACTCTATTGCCATACCTAACCTATTTAGTGTACTCCAGCAATTTTGTTTTGCATAAAACAATATAATGAGGCTTTACTGGTAGCTTTAAGTGGACCATATTTATGTCTTGTCTCTGAGTACTACGTTGAGTTATATCTGAAAAATATTTGCATAGTTTAATGTTAAAGCAGAACAAATGCCTCTTCCACTGTGCCTGTTTCCTGATTCTGTAAAGTAGACGGTTTTCTCAGGAAAACAGGAAATGTTGAGTTAGCAGTATAAAGTTGAGTCATGATCCAAGTGGTTTGAGAATGTGCTGTTGCACAAAAGGTAGCAGAACCACCATCTACCCCCTCCCCTTCAGTGTGTATACCTTGGAATCTCCTAACAGCAGAGAACCTATGGACTATGAGGAATATGTAATTAGGTTTTAGGATAGCAAACAGAGACCTAATGTACTGAACTGTGAGGGTTTTTTCTGTTTTTTTTAACCTGCTGTTTAAATTCAGTAATGATCTCGATGACTTAGAGCTGCCATGCCAAGGTCCAGTACAAGTGGTTACCTTTGTTCCACAGAGTCGTATTAAAACCACTTTTGGAATTCATTTTCTGACTGAAAAAACAATTACAATATTAACCCTTTAGAATAAAAGTCTTTAATTGTCCATATAAACAGACAAATTAAATAATAAATTAGACTCCAGCTCTGTCACTCACGTAATAATTGATACGTTTAGCCTGCATTTCGGTCTTGTTTTAAAAATGATGATTTTTTTTCAGAGCAAAAAATTTATCTCCTAATTTGATCTAGCCTGTTTCATGTAGTAGTGCACCAATGTGCATTCCTCAGGTCTTGGTCAGGGACAGTGACATTTAATTGTAATCAATCAGCACTAACAATTAACTGTCAGGTTTTTTGACAGATATTTATTTCTTTTGTGACAAACAGTAACTGTAACCAGCCTATACAAACCAAAAAAAGGCCTTATATCCCAGGACGGCCACAAAATCAACCAAAGGTGGTAGTTTAGCACAGCTGGGCGTCATTTGACACTACAGACTTGATAAATACCGTATTTTCCGGACCATAAGCCGCTACTTTTTTCCGACGTTTTGAACCATGCGGCTTTTACAGAAATGCGGCTTTTCTATGAATTTTTCTGCAGCCCTCAGATGGGCGCTGTAGATGGAAGTCAGTGCGCCAGTTTTTATTCTTAGCGCATGCAACCCAAGACGCACAACAGCAAAATACGGTAATATTTTTACACCCTCACCCCCTCATAATGGAAACGCGCGAAGAAATTCCTGTGATGCAGCTTTTAATTTGAAGCCATCGATCTGGCTATCCGTGAAGGAAATCGAGTGTGACAGTGGTTTCAATGCTCAGGAGGAAGATGAATAGCGATTTGTGGTTTCAGTGCACGGGAGAATGAAGCGACTTTAATAGTTGCGCAGTTGCGTGTGTATGAATAAAGACTTATGGTACAAAATCTTTTGTTGAGCGCAGCAACTCCTGCGTAATTCGTGAAGAATAAGAGACATCTTCTCCTTTGGCTATGGAACAAGCCGTTTATTTATAACAAGGACGTTTTTGTCGGCTCTGTACATTCGACATGTGTTATACCAGCCACACATACACGTAAACGCACTCTTTACCGTAATGCGGGTAAAACAGCGCACACAACATCCTCATGCCTACTGTGAACAATGAGTAGGAGCGCATACAACAGATATTATTTCTCAGCCTGGATATTGGCGGCTTATAGTCCGATGCGGTTTATATGTGACAAAATATATATTTCTTTTAAATTTTAGCGGGTGCGGCCTAAATTTAGGTGCGCTCTATAGTCCAGAATTTACGGTACATTAGATTTGTTGACCACATTGCCTCCGTGTCTAATTGTATTTGGCAGACCATCTGGCATTAATATTTTACATACACAAACAAAAGAGTACTTGTCTGTGATGCATTGTCTGATCTTAGTGTGTGTCCATTCATATTTTATACCATATTATTTAGTCATGTTGGTACTAACATAATCTTATTACTGTAAAAATAAACCATGTAATTTCTACCTTAAGGAAGTTCTGAATGTGCAGTTTGTGCTGAGTCTGCCTAAGAGAGGTGTTGAGTTACCTTTATGGTTTTTGTGGTGGCTGTAATGTGTGCTGTTGTTGAAATGTAGGTATTCAGTAAATGTGTTTCTAAAATTTTGTACATTCCTGTTATATTAGTCGGAATAGACTAAAATCTCTTCTCTAAAAAGTTTTCAGACCCTTCTTTGTGGCTCCAAATTGTGGTCAGGTCTGTCTTGTTTTTTTCAGCGCTTGGAGTCCAGCTGTAGTAGAACAAACTAAAAGCACAGTTTAGAGACTATATATAATAATATAATATAACTAATATTTTTGAATGCTGTAATGTCATGTGCAATTGGTAATTATGGGATGAGGCCTAAAATTGTCACAGATCCAGGAACCTGTTCCTACTGGTGATGTATTGCAGGACTGCAAGGCTGCATTAAGAGTGAGCCAAGTGGACTACAATAATCATGTAATATAATTAACAATATAATATGAGGTAAATATGTGATCTACACATAATTTTTAATGACCAGAATCCGATTATTTTTTTGTTGAGCCTGTGATATAAGACAAAAAATGATATATAGAGTTTACATTTTAGAAATGGTTGTAAACGTTTCAAGTGAAATTATAAATAAAGAAAAAAATTTTGTAAATAAAAATGTGTAAAATATTGTCCTGGGAAAGAAACACTAGTTTGTTATTGTGTTGTAAATGATCTCATATCACATATCTTCTCTCCCAATGTCTGTTACTCAAGGGCTACTTGTTCATCTCAGTCCTGGTAAACAGCAACAGCGAACTGATTCGTCTGATCAACAACGCCATTAAGAATGACCTGTCCAGCCGCAACCCCACCTTCATGTGTCTGGCTCTTCACTGTATCGCAAACGTGGGAAGCCGCGAGATGGCAGAGGCCTTTGCTAGTGAGATTCCTCGGATCTTGGTAGCTGGGTGAGTATGCGTAGATGCATGGAGGAAGTCGGATAAATGAAATTAATTCTCAGTTTTCCTGCTGTTTATCTAGTGTGTGTTCCTGTGTGTGATGTAGCCAAAAATAGGTTTCTATTATTTTTCATTATTGTGCCTTCATTTAACTGCTACAATGTGATTGAAACACCACAGTGATACAATGGACAGTGTGAAACAGTCAGCTGCCCTGTGTCTGCTGCGGCTCTATAAGACATCTCCTGACTTGGTGCTGATGGGTGAGTGGACGTCACGTGTGGTGCACCTGCTCAACGACCAACACATGGTGAGAGCCCCCCCAGTACCAGGGATGTAGCTACATGATCAAGGCTGCTGTCAGGTGTAGATGAGCTAAAGAAAACAAATTAATTAGTAATTAATTTTACTGTTCACTGTGTTAAACACCAGATGCTGTTAGAGTAACACTATTAGAGGCTATTGCTAAATGACTTGCTAATAACTGACATGTTGGCTGTCGTCAGTGGCACTTGAAAGTTTGTGCAGCTTTTAGAATTTTCTTTTACATAAGTCCTAATACTACAGACAGTGAACCCCAAAAAAACAAATGAGACAATGTCACCCCCTTTAGCAGCATCAAAAGTAAATAAATCAGTGTTTATCATCAGTGTACATAAGCTTGAGAGACTTTAGTTGCTTCCTCCAAAATATCCCTAAATGTCAATTACCGAGCTTTATCTCTATTTGTGTTTGCATCTTAAACTTTTTATTTGACACAGTTACTTTTACAAAGACGTCTGTTTTTTAAATGTTAAACTATAGAAAAGCTTTGATTACCCAGATGTGGCACTCCTATTGACTGTCTGTGATAAATCATTGTGATTACTCATTTTCTGTGTATGTATGTTCAGGGTGTGGTGACAGCAGCCATCTCTCTCATCACCTGTCTCAGCCAGAAGAATCCAGATGAGTTCAAGACCTGTGTTTCCTTGGCTGTTTCCCGACTCAGCAGGGTGAGTTTGACCTGCTGGTCGGGCTTCGATATTGCCCAACATAGTTTCACCAAGCAGATTTTGAGAGAGTTTGTCTCAGTTTTCATGTTTTAAAGGAGTAGTAGTTTTTGCCATTCGTCTTGATTAGGGTGTATCAGGGTTTCCTTTATGGGTATGGACACTGTTGAAATGCTTATTATCAAAAAAATGTGTGCATGCACACATTCATTTGCACTGAAACCATTCAGCAGTGTCCCCATTGGTTTTACTTTGACTGATTTGAATAACTCTAAAGTAACATTCTCTTTGTTCTCCAGATTGTCTCGTCAGCCTCCACTGACCTGCAGGATTACACATACTACTTTGTTCCAGCACCGTGGCTTTCCTGCAAGCTGCTGCGCCTGCTGCAGTGTTACCCTCCACCAGAAGATGGTGCTGTCAAAGGCCGCCTTGTGGAGTGTCTGGAGACTATCCTCAATAAGGCTCAGGAGCCACCTAAGTCCAAAAAGGTGCAGCACTCCAATGCCAAGAATGCCATCTTGTTTGAGGCTATCTCTCTTATCATCCATTATGACAGGTGAGCAACCTTTAAAAAGTATCAAAATGATGGTACACAGAATTGAGTGACTCGCATTATGTTATGTGGTAACTCAGCAGTGTAACATCTACAGTGTATATGTTTGCATTTGAATTGACATGTATAACTGAAGACAATCATTTTAGACAAAAGTTGAATTTTAATAATAGCAAAAATACAGTTGTTATGAATTGTCAGTACGTACAATTTGAATTTAAGAAAATGTAAAATTATTCTTTCTTCAATTATTTTATCCATCAGGTTTTTCCCTAAACTTTTCCTTAATGTTTGACAGTGAGCCAAACCTGCTGGTGCGAGCCTGTAACCAGCTGGGACAGTTCCTGCAGCACAGAGAGACTAATCTGCGCTACCTGGCTTTGGAGAGCATGTGTACTTTGGCCAGCTCAGAGTTTTCCCATGAAGCTGTCAAGACACACATCGAGACTGTCATCAATGCTCTCAAGGTTTTTTTTCACACTTGGAACTACAGTCACAATTCACATGGTGCAATGTTTGGATTAAAAATGTGGCTGTGGCATACGAATCGGTAGAGCAAGATTCACACCCGGTGACTCCATTGTCTTTTTTGTGTCTGCAGACTGAGCGGGATGTGAGTGTTCGACAGAGGGCAGCTGATCTGCTCTATGCCATGTGTGATCGCAGCAATGCCAAGCAGATTGTAGCTGAGATGCTAAGCTACCTTGAAACGGCAGACTACTCCATCAGAGAGGAGATGGTGGGTATGAGAGTGTGTGATTTTGAACCATTCTATTTGGTTAATTTCCTCTTAAATGTTGAATAAGGAACAGATAACAATTACTACTCTATTTCAGACAGTTATCCAAAATGATCTTGCGAGCCCCCTAGTATTCCAAATGTTGTGCTTAAGACCCTGCCTGGAGCATGCTGCTCTGGCCCTAGAAGGGAAGGGAGGATTTAAAGGAAGCGAATGGGCATGTTGACAAATTTCCTAGAACCTTTTTGATTGTTTGTTTTTGTTAGATTTTTGTCTCCAATCTGCTGTACACAGAAAACATTTTCTAAGAGACAATTATTTTTATCATCTTGTGCCTTCTGTAAGCTCTGATCCCTTAGTAAATTCAAGTTTCCCCTGTACAGTCGCGTCTTAGTCGGATGATCTTCGGCTGTGTGTTACATGTGTGAAACCCAACTCTGAACAATGTCCAAAGTTATGTGAAAGGAGCTAAACTGTACCAGAATATTGAGTAGCGGTCTCTCTCTTATTCAGGTGCTAAAAGTGGCCATACTTGCAGAGAAGTATGCAGTGGATTACTCCTGGTACGTGGACACCATTCTTAACCTCATTCGCATTGCTGGTGACTACGTCAGCGAAGAAGTGTGGTATCGCGTCATCCAGATTGTCATCAATCGAGACGATGTGCAGGGCTATGCCGCCAAGACAGTATTTGAGGTACTATATAAAATTTTTAATGTAGCCTTTTAACTGCAATGTTAGACACTAGAATCCTTTAAATCAGGGGTCTCAAACTCAATTTACTTGGGGGCCGCTGGAGGCAGAGTCGGGGTGAGGCTGGGCCGCATCAGGTTTCCACAAGAAAAACTTTTAAATAATTTTAATCTTCTCAAATGTCTTTATTTTTTATTTTTAACACAAAATAATATGAAAAAATAAATAAACAAATTAGAAGAAAATAAATAAGAAATTAATAAGAAAATCAATCAATCAATCAGTAATAAGTAAATAAAATAATAATAATAATTATAATAATTAGGATTCAAATGTCTGTATTAACAGTTCTTAAAGTTTTCTTTAAGCTGTCGCGTTGAAGTTTCAATCAAGTGTTTAGCCGACGCACAAAGAACGTCATTTCCTCAATATACGTCATTTCCGCAATGTACGTCATTTCCGTTCCGTGCCGTTCATAACAAACTCGCGGGCCGCACTAACATTAAACTTTAATAATAATGTGGGGGCCACAAACTATCGGCTCGCGGGCCGCAATTGGCCCGCGGGCCGCGAGTCTGAGACCCCTGCTTTAAATGATTGTAGTGTAAATGCGCATGTATCTAGAAACCATATCCTGGCCAAACACAACACCATGGGGGCAATTCTTTTTTTAAATGTTTTTGAAGTTGAGGAATAGATGCAAAAACATTTCCAAGCCAAATATCTCTTGTAGTAAAGTTAAATCCATCATAAACACATGTAAGGACGGTGGAATAGGTGTATATCTGCCTAGAGGTGTTTTTCCTCAAGTGACTATACAACAGTGATACTAGTGAGGGAGCCCACCAAAATACCTATAATTCCTCTGGAGCAGTTTTAGAATTCATTGGCTGGGATAAGAGACACTATACATTCAACTGTTGCCTGGGTTCCACTAAATGCCTCCCTAATTAAGCTGAGATAGGTGGAAGTAATTATGCTTTAGAAAAGAATTATGTAACATGTTCTAATTGACACTTCTCGGTATGTGGATTGTGAAAAGAAAAATTTATTATATGTAGTTACCTCTCAACATCTAGTCGAAAATTGTGAGAAAATGCCACATCCATTTGGAGCTATGGTGGAAAACAAACAAAAATATTATGTTACTTTTACCTCAGTATTTCCAGAGGTGTAATAACACAGGCAATAGAAGTAAAGGCATAATTAAAAGTAGTAGTAGGAGGAGTAGTGGTAGGCGAAGAAGTACTAGAAGTACCAAAGTAGTAGTAGTCGCCTCATTTCACATCTGTGAATATGTTATTGGATTAAAATTATAGGCAGGTTATTTTTTATTAAATTAATCTTGCTACTGCTGCTTAGATTGGCTGCTTAAATTAACAACTTTATACAGTGCTTTAAAACCATATCTTTAGAATCTAATTATAATTTTGAGTTTTTGTACCTCAGAGTAGTTTTTAAATTTCACATTGGGAATAATAAAATTTGATGATTATACTGTGGTTTGTTAATCACAACATGAAAAGTAACCAAAGTTATCAAAATAAATGTGTTGGGGGTAAAAATATATTTGATGTTGAAATGTAGTGAAGTTGAAATATGAAGTAGAAAAAAGCAGAAAGTCACCAAAAGTCCAGAAATAAAATGTGCTTAGTAACTTTTTACACCAAGTATCTCTTGGTTGAAGCATCACTGTGTGTACGTGCATATACTAGTCTCAGGCACTGCATTTCTTCAGAAGTAAGAAGACATTAAAATTTTGTTTGAATAATTTTCTCTTTCAGGCATTGCAGGCCCCTGCCTGCCATGAGAATATGGTAAAAGTTGGAGGTTATATTTTGGGAGAGTTTGGTAACTTGATTGCTGGTGACCCACGCTCCAGGTATGTTTGTTTTCACATGGCAAGACACTACTAACAGTTGAAAGAGTTTATAGTTACTGGAATGTAATAGACTCTGCTCTTCTCCAGCCCCCTGGTCCAGTTCAACCTTCTCCACTCTAAGTTCCATCTGTGCTCTGTGCCGACCCGTGCCCTGCTGCTGTCAGCCTACATCAAGTTTATAAACCTGTTTCCAGAGACCAAGGCCACCATCCAGGAGGTGCTGCGCTGTGACAGCCAGATCCGCAACTCAGACGTGGAGCTGCAGCAACGTGCTGTTGAATATCTGAAGCTTTCTTCCATCGCTAGCACTGATGTGCTGGTTAGTCCTGAACAATAATCAAACTCGATTCAAGTTCAGTTGCAAATTATGAAATATCCCACATCTATTAGCATCCAGTGTGACTTCCCTTGTCCTCCCTCTCTTTCCCCAGGCCACTGTCCTAGAGGAAATGCCTCCATTCCCAGAAAGGGAGTCATCAATCCTGGCTAAACTGAAAAAGAAAAAGGGGCCTGGTGCTGTTTCTGTGACAGAGCTGGAAGACAACAAAAGGGAGGGTGGGGAATTAAACGGAGGCAGTGATCGGGGGCCAGACACTGCAGCCATGGCTGCCTCTAACGCTGTAAGCACAGTTTTAGCTTTGACCTTTTATATATTCCAGCTGCTGAAATAGAAATGGTAGAAATACTATATCTTTTTTATTTTGCAGTCCACCCCATCTCCATCAGCAGACCTACTTGGGATTCGTTCAGCTGCTTCCGTTGGGGCTGCTCCAACCAGTGCTGGAAGCTTATTGGTGGATGTTTTCTCTGAGGCAGGGCCTGCTGCACCTACTGCTGCCGTCAATGATGATGGTTTTCTAAGGTGAAAGAAATATCTTCATGAGCAAATGTGAAAACAACTGTAAGCCAAAGTCCAGTATGACTGGCTGGTAATAAAGCTGATAAACTTGGAGAGGCAGGAATAAAGACCAGCTTTATTTTAGCTGACACAGATCCATAAAGATATGCATGAGTTGACCCAAGGACTGATCCAGTCAACTAATTTATAATATAATGGAGCCTACTCTGTGTTAGTAGTAGGAATAGATAGCTGAGCTTGAAATATGAAAATGTACCACACTGTATAATAATGATCTCCTCTTAACCATTACTCAGCTTACACACTTGTGCACTTCTGAAAAGGCCAATTAGAAACACTGTTATTTGAAAGATAAGACACAGGAGGAAACATTTACCAGGGGGAATTTTGATTCTGTAATTGACTACACCAATTTCTGAAATCTAGTTTTGTCATTTACACGATGTTCAAAAAAAACACAGCTTACTGTGGAAATCCAGCTATTACAGTGTTATTTATGGCTACATGATACCCACACATGATAGCTACATGATGTGGCTTTACATGATAGGTAAAATGGTCAAAACAGTTTCCTCTTACGGTTTGGGTTACTTTTGGATGGGTGTTGTCCTGGATCAGAATTTATGTATGATACCTGACAATGTGAAACCAGCTCTTGTGAGAACAAACCTCCATCATAAGAAGATCTGACATTAAACAATCTGAATTAAGCATATACTACTGTACTGTGGACGTAGCCTTACTAGCCATTCTGGACTAGGCAAACTTAGTGTTATACTTAAATGGCGAATCACCTTGAATGTGTTGTGTGCTGTACTTTGTTGTCTTTAACTGCTAAATTACTTCTGGAGTGGTGTGGTGTGCTTGTGTTGTTAGTCACTATGTAACGTGTTGTATATTGTTTGTGTTGGCTGTTGCCCTGTTCGCTCTGTCACTCTTTGCTCTATCTTTGTCTAATATAGACCTGTCAACCTGGAGACATTTGTAGACTATGCCGATGGTATTTTTTTTTTTAAATGGGAACTTTTTTACACTCATTGTTTAAGGTCAATAGTTTTATTTGTGTCGATTTTCACTAAATAGCACAGACTGTTGCTTAAGAGGTGAATTGCCCGGTGAGAGCATGCAGAAAGTGACCGATGACACAAAACGTATGCTGTGTGAAACACATTGAAGTCATGCCAGTCACCTGAGAGAGACATGGTCAACAGACCCACTATTTTGCTTTATCCTTTGGAGAATGCGCTGCTCAATTCCCTCTCTACCGTCATCTTGTTGGGAGAGACTCATGGTTTTGGCTGAAAGTGGATGGAGGCTACTATCCTCCTCTAAACACAAGTCCAGGCCTTTAAGTAACTCCCAAAATCAGACATTTCTTCATGGTTGGCAGGTCTGCTGCACTTGTGTGTTCTTTTGATCTTGCTGCGTATGTGACTGTCTCTCGTCTTTTTCTCTCCTTCCCTTTTCTCCATTTCCCACTGTGTGTGTGTGTGTGTGCGCGCGCGCATGTGTGTGTGTTCTGGTTTGAATGTGTGTCTGTTTGCTGTCCTCTACCGTGATTGGACAGAGATCTGGAACAGCCCACCGAGACCTCCGACTCCCTATTGGTGGAGGGTTCTGGTGACTCGGAGTAAGGGCCCAGGAGTAAACTACAAAAATAGCTTAGAAAATTACAAATATGGCATCCACATATAGTTCTTTCTAGGATATTGCTTTATGTTGAATTCAATATGTCATTGCTAATGTAAACTGTGCTGTATGGATAGTTTAATGTACATGAGCCTTTGAGGTTACAAAAACATCAGATATACTTTACATATACATCGATAGCTTCCGTCATCTTGATGACCTGCAACATTAACAAACTCAGTTATTGCATTGTGAATTATCATCAGTTGAACGAAAATTAGTAGAGCATCTCTGTAGAGCTTTTTGGTTATATGGCTAACACTGTTCATCAGTCCTACTTTACTTACTGTCTACAGTGAAAAGGCTTTGATAAATCCACTTGACAGTACACTGGCCAGGCACAAATGACTTCCACGTTGATAGTTACATGACGTTACAACACAGTCCTTCCTCACAGCAGTATTAGTGTATTGTCATATGTAATAAACCATGATCTACTGTGAGAAAACAAAAGAAAATTGGAATTTTACCCTAATACAACCCAGAAAGACACTCCAAAATGCTCTAAATTAAACCAAACATTACCACAGTAGACCTGTATAAAGGAAAGCACTGGAGCGAAGATGACAGAAAAGACAAAAAAAAATAGTGCTAAGTTGGACTCGTAACAACATAGCAAAGTGTGACCAGCACAAGCTATTTTTTAATGTAAACTTAAATATTGAAACCATCTGAAGAGTCTCCTGTCTCCTGCCTAATGAACCAAGCAGCTAAAATTCACTTTGGGGTATCAGGGTTTCCATATATAGATTTTTTTAATATACAAACCAAAAATATAAATATAGAAACCCAAATGAGAATTCACACTTCTGTTTACTGCTGTTACACAGTTATTAAGGTAGCTGCTAGTTTCTTAGTGGGTGGTCCTGAAAAACACCTACTGATAATTACCTTTTTGTATGACAGAACATTATCCACAGAGAAACTGGGCTCCCATCGTATCTAAATATATTATAAGCATTCATTAAATGAAAAAATATCCAGCCCAGAAAATGTCCGCTGTTGTGACGTGCACACTAATATTTTTACGGAGAGAACTATGTTTAGGCTGTGTATGTGCTTTTAAACCTTTGAACAGCAGATACAGTGCAATGTTATGCGTTTTTACAGTGAGTTTTCTGTTGTTTTAGCTTTAGGCAGTAGCACATAGGACTTTTTTTTGACCAGTGACTGCCGTTAAAGTGCACACTTTCAGCCTGTGGGTGTAAGAATTCTTGAATTCTGGCCTTTTTCGTATGTTGACCCAGTGTTTTAATAATGCAGTGGGAAAATGACAAGTTGACAATGTTGAGTCAAAACTGAAAGTTTGCAATTTTTCTCCAGTTCCACTACCCAGCAAATACTATTCATTGTGTATAATATTTTTTGCAAAAACATCCTTAACTAACAAGCTTTGCATTTTATTCTCTCACCCTTCTTTCATCTTTTCACATGTTAATTTTAACCTAACTTTATCACACTGTCACTCCACACTGTGTTGAATGGATGGCTTTCTCATCTCCCATTTCTACTTTTAATCCATTCCTCCTTGATTGTCTTGTTGCCTCTGTGTATCCATCCCTCCTCTGTTCTGTGGTCTCTCAGCTCTGCTCCTCCCTCTGAGGATCCTGCTCCCCCTCTGTCTGAGGCAGATGAACTTCTTAACAAGTAAGGTTTTTCTTTGTGTGTACATTTTGTCATGTGTTTTCTAGCTTTGATATATCATCCAGTCCTAATGCTGTTGCAGTATTTTATTGTGTTCAACAACAACAGGAATGCATCTTTGCTTGGCAGATCAAAATGTTTAAAACAAATGTTTAAATTAGACTTTACCTAAACAGGCGCAGTTTTACACTGAAGTAAAACAGAGAACATGGAAATACACTTAATACTCAACCTTAACAAAGATCCAGCTCCAAATCCAGTCAAGTAATAAAATATACTCTTTAAAAGCTCACAAGGTTAAATCAGGAAGATAATTAAGCATGTTTAACAATATCAGGTTGAAGAGGTTAAAGTAATAGCTAGTAACAGGATATTTTTTTCAAGACATTGGTCAAAGTATCTGGTTGGACTTTGCTGTGGGCTAGCTGGACATTCATACCTAAATATTGATAATGCATTCAGAAAAAGCTGAAATACTATAAAGTCACTTAATAAACATTGCAGACAAGCTGATACCATTTACACCAGAAGAGAACCAAAGCAGTAGCAGTAACAAGACTGTACTGGAAAGTTCTTAGTATCAAATGCGTTTTTAACTTCATGCTGTAGGCTGGATGCACATGCATCATGTGAGACACAAGACCTGCGTTTTCCCACAGTGGTAGCTGAAACTTTAGCATCCCTAATAGATGGCCTGTGTGTGTTAATTTACCAATGACTTTTGAGATGTGAAGAGGTGCTGTAGTAGTAGTTGTACCTACTTAGGAGTGTTTCCTCTCTCTTCTACCCACCTCTCTGATGTCTTTTTTTCTTTCTCTCTCCCCTGTACTGATTGTCTTTCTGTCCATTAAGGGGAACACACTTGTAGCTAGATAACCTGCAAGAATCAGCTATGTTTGTTCATTCCCTTTCCTTAATTAAGCTTTTACACATTAACATCCAAAAGCTTCATTCCCTCCTTGACTAAAAGCTGGCTAGTTTGCGTCATTACTTTGCTTTACTAAACTAATTTCCTCCGTTGAATTACTGCCGTTTACAGAACAGAGCACTTTATTTTCCAATTTTGCCCCTCAATTATGCCCATTTGTTACAGGCAAAATAAAAATTAGTGCCTTTTATTGTTTTTGAAAAGTTGAAGTGCATTGTTATTTGTAGACCTAATGTCCAGATGACTTTACAGTGATGACTTGCTGCTCATAATATTGCCAAGAATTTGGCAATATAAATTTTAAAAATGTTATAGAAAATTTGCTGTACCAGTGACATTCCAGTGTTTACTAACCATTTAAATGCCTTCTTCCTACAGGTTTGTGTGCAAGAACAACGGTGTTCTGTTTGAGAATCAGCTTCTACAGATTGGCATCAAGTCAGAGTATCGTCAGAATTTGGGTGAGTTATGTCCACATCTGGGCAGGGTGTGGTATGAGTCAGTATCACTTCTTGGGTAATGATTTTTATTTATTTTTACTGAAAATGGGCTGTTGTCTCTTCTAGTGGGGTTTCCCTTAGAGAGTCAGTCTCACAGGAGAAACCTTGTACCTTTTTAGTGGGTTGCAGAGTAAAACAATGAATCATTTTCCCCTAAGCGTCCCCCCACGTGTGTCCCAACACATGTAGCTGTTATGGTCCACTGCCAGCATAATGCAGGGTCAGCAGTAGCCTCACATTCAGAGTTTGTGACTACATGCATAAAAGCATAACAGACAAATGATGCTATAACCCCATCTTGACCAGCAAAAAGATATTTATTGATTAATGGACACATTATGTTGTTGTGCCATGACCTGGTCTGCTATATTTGAATGTTTACAGAATACTAATAAATGAAATTAAAACAACTGCGTTTGTCTCTTTTAGGGAGAATGTACTTATTCTACGGTAACAAGACATCAGTGCAGTTTGCCTGCTTCACCACCACTGTCAGCTGTCCTGGGGAACTGCAGTCTCATATCCTTCCAGTATTACAGTGTGGTCTTCAGTCATTTTAAATGCTATCTTTTGGTCAAAATTACCACCTTGTTATCATCATGGCATATGTAGAATATAGAATGGTTTATTATACATGCAAGGTGTTTACCCCAGTAAGGCATTAAAGAGGAATCTATAGTAAGTACTATGGATGTTATGATAAAGCATAATAATGCTGCTTTACTTGAAATAGTTTCATTTTAATACAAGACAAGCCACACATATGATATGGATGATTCACAGTTTAATTCTAAACCTTTCTAAACCATTTATGCACCATTGACCTAAAATCTGTACTGTCTCTGAGCACCTCCAAGAAGCAGGTGGCTAACACCAAATACGTAGACGTTGTTTCTTTTTGACGTGAAGCCTGCACCCAAAGACAAATAGGGATAGAAAGGGATGATGGGATGTCTTCCTTTTCTGTATTGCTGCTTTGAACGACACTCCAGTTTGTTGACTAGCAAAGCTATATAAGGAAAGGAAACTAGGAAGAAACAAAATAAACTAAATCTCATACTGCCTGTGTGAGACAGCATGCAGGCTGTTATTTTTATCACCAGTGTGTGATGTCTTGATGGTCCTTGACAGCAAACTACAGCTCAATGTTCAGACCAAACCAGTAGAACCACTGGTAGAGGGTGGAGCCCAGATTCAGCAGGTTCTCAACATCGAGTGTCTGACTGACTTCTCTGATGCTCCCCTGCTCAACATTAAGTTCAGGTAATTTTTCAACAAAGCCACTTTATTTCCACAATATTTTAAATATTACAAGTTCTCTAAACATAAGTAGTATTCTTTATTAAAAACATTTCTAAAAATTTGCATACTAACTTTCAGAATAATTTTCAGTTGCAATGAGCAAATCACACTACACTGAACAGATGTTGTGTCACAGGAACTTGCTGTGGTTGTTTCTGTAGACATGACTCAAATGATGAAGACCAGCAAGTGTAGCCAGACACAGCAACGCATTAAACAAGAGGAATCAAGAAATAGACAGAAGCTTGCACATGGATGTGTAGATCTGTATTATATCTGTGTGTGTGTGTGTGTGTGTGTTCAGATATGGAGGAGCTTTGCAGAATCTGACCCTCAAACTGCCCGTTACTATCAACAAGTTCTTCCAGCCAACTGAGATGTCCTCACATGACTTTTTCCAGCGCTGGAAACAGCTTAGCCAGTAAGTGTGTGTGTGGTGGTGGTTACTATATTTTGTCAGTGTATTCTTTTTACTTTCATGAAATGGTCTATTTATCCTAGCTATGCCTGGTCAAGCCACACTATAATGTGGGAATTGCCACATTTTACTGTGCTTATTTTCACTCTTGTCTTCCTGTTTGTACTTTTCTTATGGAACATTTCTCCTGTGCAGGATTGTCCATGAGTTTCTCTGTGGATGAGCGCATGCCATCCACAAAAAGCAATGTGTTCATACTGTGTGTGGGCATTTCTCTTGTTTGCGTTGTTACTCTCTGACACTGTAGTGGGCGCTATTGTCCAGCCTACAGCAACATGCAGGATTCTACTCTAGATAAAAGCAGGCAGATCCTTTTATCAAACTTTACAGTTTAGGTATGCAAACGTTGTACAGGACAGGTGATGGGATCTTGTTGTTTTGGTCTTTCCAAACATACTACCATATTATTAAAGCAAAAAGAGTGTAAAGCGACTAGAAGCCAGAACAGCTACTGTACGCCACTGACTTTTGTTGAACCTTCACTGGCTTCCTTTCCACACAAATACACACTGAAATACCCCATTAGATTCCCTCCTAAAGCTCAAGCCTCTGTGTGACTTCTCAGGCCTCAGCAAGAAGCACAAAAGATATTCAAGGCCAACCATAGCATGGACACTGAAGTACTTAAGGCTAAGGTACGTCCACATATAACCTTCTTTTTTTTAACTCTGTTTAGTTTTTCTATGCGTTGATGAATGGAATGGTCTGTGTAACACTAAATCGTTATATTTTTAATCTGGTCAATGTGTAATTAAG
Source organism: Channa striata (assembly GCA_033026295.1). Taxonomy (NCBI): domain Eukaryota; kingdom Metazoa; phylum Chordata; class Actinopteri; order Anabantiformes; family Channidae; genus Channa; species Channa striata. The sequence continues at coordinate 2,129,856 of CM065180.1, read as the reverse complement.
ATTCCAAACTTATTTTGTCAATTTTCTTTCTATGGAGTGTTAGAAAAGCAAATAATTTATTTTTGCTCGTGCTTTGGGTTTGTGAAAAAAAACAAGAGAAATGTATAAATGGAATATAAGCCGTACTTTAATATTAAAATCCTCTGTCTCAATTTTTAAAATGTATTTTGATTTTTTTCCCCAGTGTTCTGAGGTTGTATTAACTGAATATTTTCTGGCCGTGACTGAACTTTCTCAATGATAGAAAAATCTGAAGTTTGTCTACCGTTTTGACAGATTAGAAAACTAATGGCAAAATGTTTTAATATTTTTGGACATTCCATTTATATTTTTGTTATTATTTCAAGTTTTAACATCAAGAATCTAAAGCAGTGTGTCCCTTCTGTAAAGTAAAAAGGGGGTAAAATGGAAATCAGTTACTGTGGCCTATGTCAACCATTTCAGAGGAAAATAGCTTTGTCTCTCTCACGAAGTCATGTAGACATATATGTATGTGGTATAAAGTTTTATAACTGTTTTTCTTTTCTTTTTTACTGTTATTTTCTTGTCAAACCTTTGGGATGAATGTGTGTAGCTCCTCGGGCTAGGAATGGCCCTGCTGGACAACGTTGATCCAAACCCAGAGAACTACGTGTGTGCTGGAGTGATCCAGACCAAGAGCCAGCAGGTTGGCTGTCTTTTAAGACTGGAGCCAAATGCCCAGGCACAGGTACCCCTCCTCCAACATACACACACAGAGTTCATGAGAAGCTGATACATACTGGAGATGAGATGAATCATAAATAACCCATCTAAATTTTCATTCAGGAATTATGTGTAGTCAGTTTGATATGTATTTTATTTTCAAGCTATTTCTGCTAAAAAATCTATACTTGTTAGAACACTTTAAGAATTGATAAAAACAAAACTAGCATACTAGCGTAGTATGCTGTCAAGAAAGTAATAATAAATTGTTAATCGTGTTAAGTACGTAATTGGTTCTGTTTCTCAGTTTGAAGAGTTAATTTTAAAAAACAAATCAAACATGACTGGGCTTTACAAAAACATCCAATAAAACGAACTTTTAAATCCGGACAGCTAGCTAACTTGTTCAAATTTAGCAAATCCAACAAACCAAGACAAGAGTTCACACAAGATGTAATAGTTAATCAAGATGATGTTTATTGGTGTTGGAAGAAAAAATGAAATGTTTTTTAGTTGGTGTAAAATTTTAAGGCAGCCCTTTGAGTCATGTTTTTTAAGCAAAACAAGCTGTCCATTGCAGAGATTAATACATTTGAAAGCCTCACATGCAGTTAAGTCTTACCATATTAGTCAGACTGATAGTTCTCCCTGTTGTGTGTGTTTGTGTACATAGATGTACCGTCTGACTCTGCGCTGCAGCAAAGACTCTGTGTCCAGACGTCTCTGCGAGCTGCTGGCCCAACAGTTCTAGATTCCAAACCTCTACCATGACCAGTACTCCCACCATCCCCACCAGCGAGCCCTCCTGCCACACTTCTCCTTCTTCACCTCCTCCCTCCAAAATGAATCTTTGAGTAAAAAAATAAAAGGCGTAACCTACATAAGGGAAAAATCCGCTGCTGCCAGCAGCAGAGGCAAATATTATATCAGCATTCTTCTTGTCCCAGATTCTGATTCCAGTTCATCTTCTACTTGTTTATTAACATGATGCTACATTCTTTTTTTTGTTGGTGTTTACCTGTGTAGCCGGTGTGTGTGTGTATGTGTTTGAGAGTGGGAGGCTGTGAGTGTGTGTGTGCACGTATGTGTGTGTCCCATGGTTGCACCGGGGTCTCATTCTGGTCCATCCTCTGCTCAGTAGTATTGATGCTGAGTTGTGTGTGTGTGTGTGTGTGAGAGAGAGAGGGAAATAAGACAGATGTCATTTGAAATAAGAGTACATTCCTTGAAATCAAATGGGAGAAGCTGTTTGTTGCACCGCCACCCGCCATACACACAAACACACTAAAGCCTCTATGATTCCCCACATATTTCCATCAAGCATTCCCAGTGCGGATGCACACAAAGTCTTCACTTGTGACCACACAGCATGAGCCCCTTCACTTTATAAGCAGCCCTTAATTTCAGTGACTTAGCACAGAGCCTTCTGTTGTTGTGTATGTAAATATGTGCTAATGGATTACTTCATTACTTTGAGACATTCCCATTATGCTTGTCATTATCTAAGCCAAGCCGCCGGAGGAGAAGGATTGCACAGAACGGACATGTGACAGGGATAAGACCTGTCTGTGTCATCTGCTGACTGCGAGGTAGTTCTAAGTCCAAAGGAAGCATTAGCGAGCTGATTTTTATATCATTTATTTAGTAAAACTCTACACATAATTTAGCACCAACATGTGTATGAGCTAGTTCTATCCCAGGCTGGACAGCGTTTTGATTCCTACCATTGCTGCTTTAATTAAGCACTTAAAGAAGATATCAATGCCAACAAATCAACCACTACAGCAAATCCCCATTATTAGCTTCATGCAACATGTACAGCTACCTAACTCTTCCTGGGCTTCCTGTCACACACAAGTACTGATATTGTGGAAGAGGACAGGATGTAAGGCACCCAAAGGTCCATGACAACCACAGGGGACTCACTGTGTGTGTGTATGTGTGTGTGCGATTGTGACTGTAAGCAGGTTTAAAAAGGAAAAAAAAAAGCCTAAAGACATTTCTAATACATGGTCGCATTACTTTCTGTGGCTGCACAGCAATCACAGTACATTGAACTTTGTAGTGCGAAATGTAGTCACTTTGTCATTCTGTGTGTGTGTGTGTGTGTGTGTGTGTGTGTGTGTGTCTGTCTATACAGTATCCACTAGCTAATGCAGCCTCATGTATCGGTGTTAAGAACCTGTCCAATACCTGTGTTAGAATTAAGATTTACTCTGTAATGAAAAAATGTGAAAGTAAAACTATGCCATATATCAGACATGATGCTTCCTGTCTTTTGTGGCACTGATGCAGAATGGCAGAAGTTTCAATATGACAATGTGTTAAACACCTCAGAAAACACACACAGTCTGAACAGAGGTGGTACACAAACACAAAGAAGTATTGAGTAAAAGTGAAAGAACTTTTTTTTTTAGGCTAGTACTTTCATTTCCAGTAGAAATACAGTTTTAAACAAGTTGAAGTAGGTTTAATACATGCTCCAAATTTCTCATTACAACAAGGTGTTTTCAACATTTTTTTTTTTTGAGGTTGCATGCAGATAAATGTAAATTGTTGCTCTGTTCTCACATTTTGATGGTCTAGCCTTCTGAGGTTGAGGTATAGTAGTTTCTGAAGCACAAATTCAGTCTCTGCATTTAGCCCATTCCCCCATGGGAGGAGCCATGGGCTGCCACTGAGGGTACCCGGGGACTGTCTTGCTCAAGTACACGTCAAACTCAATTCTAAGCTGATGAAACCCATGATGTCTCATGTCTTAGTGAACACAACCAGTAAACATGCTAACAGTTTGAATACCCGATTGAACCACCTTTGGCAACAATAACAGCTAGCAAACACTTCCTGTAGCTGTCGAGTGAACCTGCACAAGACTCTGGAGCCATTCTTCGTCACAAAACTGCTTCAACTCAACCAGATTCTCAGGACATCTGGTGTGAATGGCTTTTTTAAGGTCATTCCCCAACAGCTCTATTGGGTTGAGGTTGATTGACTGGACCACTCCAGAAGGTGGATTTTGTGTCTCAGAAGTAGATTGACTTCAGTGTTTAGGCTCATTGACCAGATGCATCACTGAGCTTTTTCTAAGCTTCGGCTCGCAGTCACCCTGACAATATGCTGTCTTAACCTTGTTAAACTTGGTAATTTATTTTACCCTTCACAATGGCTAGTGGTATTATTCCAGAGGCAGCAAAAACAGTCCTAAATCTTGATGCTCCCTCCACTTTTCTCACTGTTGGCGTGATCTCTTATTTCTGCTATATGTAGTGTTGTGTCTTCTTCCCAGACACTTTTGGTTTATCTGTCTACAGGCAGCCTGTTAGAACTGTGACACAGTGGAAATAGCTGTTCATAGACATAAACTGCATTCCAACACAATATCAAACTAAATCTGCTTCATTTTCTGCAGTACAAATGTAGCAACTGTTTCAGGAAAATTTACAATTTTGGGTTAAAACTGAGTAGTGAGTGTTTTTATGTTCTCTTGTACTATATAGGGTCCCATGATGAACATGTTTGCTGTTCAGAGTAAATCCAAAAAGTTAGAATACTGATCATATTGTCAGTTTTGTTGACCTGGATGGGCTTGGGTGTCACCTTTTGGTTCATATAATGAACACTGGCAAACAGCAGGATGGGGTTCTGCTGGTTTCCCCTCGTGAAAACACAGAATGTGAAAGGCAGTGGATGCAGAATGAGCAGTCTGCAACATGACTGGATAAAAGTGTTAAAGGTGTAGGTGGGCCCAGAGCATAATCAAACATGCATCATCAACACAAATACATTTGGTAATATGCACACCTCCTGCAGGAACATCGCCCAAACTCACAACCCAAACAATGACACAACACTGATCCAAATATAAAATCCACAAATCACCTCCTCACCGATTGTCTGCTTACTTGTAAGTGAAATGCTATGAGTGGTGGCGTGCACGCTGCAGTAACCAGCTGTCAGCATCTGGATGACTGATGCTACACAGCAACGGTCTTTCTCACGTAGCTGAAAAAGTGAGCTGCACGAACACGGCCTGCTTCTGCTCCGTCTCCGCTGCTGAGATGCGTCTGCGCGTGTGGACGTCCCACTGCGCTCTGATTGGCTAAAGATGACATCATCTAGTCGAGATCTATTGTTGGCAAGAGGATGAGCTCATCATTTAGTTGCCAATTTGAAGAGTAGAGTGAGGACAGAGGAGAGCAGCAGAAGAAGAGGAGAGCAGCAGTCTGCAAACCAGCCCTAGACTCCTTGTACAGCAAGACACAGGACACTGAGTGAGTAACCGTCCACTGCATCCGTATCTTCAGCCTTTTTCTGTTAGAGCAGCGCTCTATGCTCTGATTGGAATAAATTGACGCATCTGACGTGCATGCGTTGTGGTAATACAGAGCGACATTTCTGGACACTGTGGAGACAAATTCTTATTCTAGTATCACAGTTCTGGGGAACAGAAAGTGGATGCAGGTGTGACATGTGCTGCATGTTGTGCTGCAGATATGGTGTGGTCCCGGGAGAGAGAGGCGGAGCGGCCTCCGCTGTCCGTCATCCTGCCGCGGCTCTACCTCGGAGCGGAGAGCGACGTGACGCAGGTGAGATGAGGACAGCTGCTGGGTTCTGCTTCATTCAGTTCATTTTAGACATAGACACTATCCATTCATTGAGGTGCGTTTACCGTGGAAATGATTCAGCAGGCTGCTCGTTACGCAGCAGAGCATGTGCGTAAGTAAATCTACATGTTACCGTTACTGATCAGATGATGAACCCAAGACCTGATCTGCACATTCCACATCTCAGAGAAAAGGAGTAACAGGTGCTCTATCCAGGAGCGTGCAGAGGCTCTTTCAAAGGCAGGGGCTCCGATTTGTGTTAGTACAAGGAGCTGTTACAGTGGAAAGGTGATCAATTCTGTCACATAGGGAACAAAATTATATTTCTAACAGAGCATACGTTGGTGTTGTTGAAAGCAAAAACAATATTGTACTGAGCATGTTTAAGGTTCTGTGGAAACAAATACAGTCACAGATATTATAATATCAGAACATTAACATTTGTACTTTACTGATAAAATGTATTTTTATTTATTGGTCCTTCATTCAGTCCATTATTAGTAACCAATGATCCTGTCATGGAGGCTGGAGACTGTCCCAGCTGTCATTGGGTGAGGAGCAGGATCTATCTCTGTTATTGTTGTCAATTTGGACAGTCACCTTGCTGATCTTAGTTTGTAATTTGATCTCTCGCAGCAATGTAATTCAGCCTCGACAACACTTCCTGAATGTCCTTTTGAATTAAAAGCCTATAAAAGAACATCTGCAAGACTTATAATGTGAAATTTTGGAAGGAAGTGATGATGATTTGACTTGTTTTGATGAATCTGTGCTAAAAAAACAGACAATATAAGGATGGGCTGAGTTGGTATTAACTGAGCAACAGGGGACATTAGAGGTAAAAAAAAAACAAACTGTCCCAGATAAAGGCCTGGCTCACTCTATCACTGAGGTACAGTTGCAACATATAATCACAGTAAAAACACATCACATCACATCATAATGTGAATAATGTTTCATTTTGTTTCATTTTGTGACTTTTAAATATGATTTGCCCAGGACCGCCTGGCCTCTCTGGGCATCTCCTATGTGCTGAGTGTGAGCCGCTGCAGCCCCCAGCCCTCATTTCTGCCTCGCTCCAGATATCTTCGCATCCCCATTGACGACTCCCTGTGGGACGACTTGCTGCCCTGGATACCACAGGCCCTGCACTTCATCGGTCAGGACTTCCCCTTACCATCTCACTCTCGCAACTACAACATTAAGGAATATTACTAGTTGATCACAGCTATTGTCTTGTAGAAAATACCCGAGCTTCTCCACAGAACCTGAAAAAATGTCTGTGTGTGTGTGTGCAATTCAATTCAATTTCAATTCAACTTTATTTATATAGCACCAATTTACAACAAGGTCATCTCAGGGCACTTTACATAATAAAAGTCAAGATTACAGAAACATTTAAAGAAAACCCAACAAATCCCCCTTGAGCAAGCCATAGGCAACAGTGGAGTGGAAAAACTCCCTTTAACAGAAGAAACCTCCAGCAGAATCAGGCTCAGGGTGGACGGCCATCTGCCTTGACCGGTTGGGCTGATTGGAAAGTGGAGAGAGAAAAGAACAGAGCAACAAAAGCAACAGCAAAACATTGGGCAGGTTAGTAGGACCAGTAGCTGCGCATTGGAAGACACACAGGTCCAAATCCGGGGACACCTGAAGACAGGGACAGAGAGAGGGAGACAGAGAGTGAGAAAGTCGGGACAAAGAAGACAGAAGACAGAGTTAATGTCATACAGTGGTGACATTATAGATGTGGGGTGAGAGGAGAGAATGAAGAGAAGAGGAAAGTGGCTCAGTGCAGAGTCCCCCAGCAATCTAAGCCTATAGCAGCATGACTATAACCAACTATAAGCTTTATCAAAAAGGAAGGTTTTGAGCCTAGTCTTAAAAGTAGAGAGGGTGTCTGCTTCCCGAATCTGGACTGGGAGATGGTTCCACACGAGAGGAGCCTCATAGCTAAAGGCTCTGCCTCCCATTCTATTTTTGGAAATTCTGGGAACCACAAGTAGGCCTGCATTTTGGGACCGAAGTGGTCTAGTAGGATGATATGGTACTAGGAGATCTTTTAGATATGATGGAGCTTGACCGTAGGGTTTTAAATTCTATTCTACAATGGAGCCAATGGAGAGAAGTTAATGAAGGTGAAATATGATCTCTCTTACCAATCCCAGTCAGCAATCTTGCTGCAGCATTTTGGATTAATTGGAGGCTTTTTAGAGAGTTACTGGGGCAGCCTGAAAGTAGAGAATTACAGTAGTCCAATCTAGAAGTAACAAATGCATGAACCAATTTTTCAGCATCGCTTTGGGACAGGATGCTCCTAATTTTGGCAATGTTTCTTAGGTGGAAGAAGGCTGTTCTAGAGATTTGTTTTATGTGTGAAGTAAATGACAAATCCTGGTAAAAAAATGACTCTGAGATTCCTTGCAGTACTACTGGGGGCCAGAGTTATGTCATATAAAGTAACGAAATGGTTGGAAAAAATGTTTCTTAGACTTTTAGGCCCAAACACAATAACTTCAGTTTTATCTGAGTATAGTTGAAGGAAATTTTACGTCATCCAGTCACTTATGTCTGCAGATGCAGCCATGTCCTCTGGGGCCTCAGTGTTGGTCCACTGTGCAGCAGGGATCTCCCGTTCCCCTGCTCTGGCTGTAGCCTACATCATGTACAGTCTGGGAATGGACCTGGACCATGCATACAGGTACTGCAGTCGGTTCTTCTGATCTGTACATCTACCATGCCTGTTACAATATGGTTGTAAATATCCTGTAATTTAGTTTTTCATGTTTACAGTTAGTGTAGGCCTGCTGTTTTCAACAGTCACATTGACCAAACAATAGCTAGAAGACACTTCAGACATAACTGCAAAGTTCTGTACAACAACCCTTTATAGAACTTTTTGATTGTTCAGCAACCCCAGCTGCACTTTTCTTGGAGACAGGAAAATGTCTGTTTGTGATATACTGTTGTTCTTCCAGAACTCTCACATTTCCCTCCAGAGAAACAGCAACACGTTTTTTTGTTTATTTATAGCCGCAAGGTCTTACCTTTCTTATTCTAATATACTACAGACGAGTTTTACTAACTGTCTCCACTTGCAGATTACAGCGGGTAAATGTCAAATTTTAATAGAGCCAGTTATCTATTTAAAAAAATTTCCACTTCAACCCACACAACCTGGTTCACATTGTTACACTTGAACTGTGTCTAAATGGAGGAATGAAAAACAACTGTTAAACTTTCCATTCAACAGAAGAGCAAGAAACAAAAAGTCCTAAATGCACCCGATTTTTGCCACCTTAATAATGTTTGGAGGTCTCCTAATAATGCCTTGAGTTCAAGAAGTACAATAAAATATTTCCCCAAATCAGACTTTTTTTGCTGACCAATGGCAGGAAAAACATTAGGAGGACATGCAACTCAAATGCTGGTATTTGTTTTGCTCAGTGGAAAAATATTCTCAAGAATTTGTCTCACTGGAGCCCATGTCAATTTTGTGATGATGTAATAAAACACAATTTATGGCTTCCTGCCATAACCACTTGGCATTTTTGTTGTATTTTTACAACAAAAATAAACCTAACTGCAGATGTGGTTCCAAATAATTTATCATTAGATGCTTTTACTTGATCAAAGTATTTCCATTTTATGGTACTTAAAATAAAACTATAAATTAGAGGAAAATTAAGGTCCTGCTACACTAGTAGTAACCCCCATTTTGTCTCTCATTAAAAGGTTTGTGAAAGAGCGCCGGCCATCCATTTCCCCAAACTTCAACTTCCTGGGTCAGCTGCAGCACTTCCAGGGCACTCTGAACCTAACTGCATCTGGTGGCCACCATCAACTCCACCAGCCGGACAACCGCCTGCTATCAGTCAGTGAGAGTGTGAGCCACAAACACACAAGTGGGAAAATGAGCGATGAGACTGACACTGTCACCAGTGACTTGGATAATTTCTGCCATACAGACAAAACCCAGCAGAGACACAAACATTTAGATGGAAATGGAAACCATCAGCCTTCTCCGTCAGGGAAACTTAGGACTCTTCATTTAACACTTAGTCAAAACCAGCAGCATGTCCAGCCACCTTGTGAGGTTCCAGCTCCAAGCCCCTGTGAGTCTGTCAAACCAGCACCGAAGACCACACAACTACAAGTCCCTTCAGGCTCTACTTCTCTGCTGGAGAAACGTAAAAGTCTCACCCTTTCTTTGACGCCTTTGGGAATCAGTCCTTCCTCTCCAGCAAGCAGCAGCCAGCAAGCAAGAGCAACCACATCCCGAACTGTGGCCAACAGGGAATCAAGAGAAAGGCCAGAGGCAAAGACACAAAGAGATGCAGGCTCCTACAGGCATGCAAGGGACATCCACAGGGAGCAGAGTCCTTCCAACAGGAGGTGCAGCAGGGCTCAAGAGAAGGAGCAGGGCCTGCTGTCGCCATTCAGCTTCACCCTCAACAAGCTGCTGGACTGGGGGGAAAGGCTGCTGCTGGGAGGCGTATTTGTTCACCCTGTAAGAATGGGACAACCTGCACTACCGTACAAATGCTGAGCGTGCTGCAGAGTTTTTATTTGTGCATGTCAGTCAAAAGGAACCAAACAATAGGAGGGAAAGATGGAACCTTCTTCTATCTATCTATTTATTTATTACAGAGCTGAATTTAATAAATACACTTCTGGTTTATTACATAATAGCACTGCTATCCGGCCATTTGTAAGATGCAGTTGTTTCAAAAGACTCAAAGAGACTATTGGCACCATGGCTTGAAATGTATGTACTGATTAAAAGTGACAATTCAATGGTGTCTTCTGTTCTCTGTCAGGCCTCTAAATAATGGTATCTTGTTTTTCACTCTTATGAAATAAAAGCCCTGCTGTCCTTAGCAGAATATTAAACTCTACACACTGGCCATGGTTAACTGCTAATTAATAACTGACAGCACAGAGCGGAGGACTCAGGCTGTTTAAAGTCACCTGGTGAACAATTCACGATCTTTGAACAACTGCTTTAATGTGTTTGCAAATTAATGGGGCACTTGAAAGCGGCACTTTATTGCATTTGAGGCAATTCTGGGGCAACATAAAGTGCACTTATTTGTTTATATCCTTGTAGACACCATAGGGGTGGGTATTCTTTGGGGTTTTGCTGATATCAGGGCAAAACCAATACTTTAAAATGCCTGAGTGGATACTTCAAGACATCAAATGACATCTTTGTCCTTTTTAAGGCAAATGTGACCTTCAAATTATAGGGTCTAGATGCACAGATTGAAGTATTTTTATATTAAGATAATTGACAGCTCCAATTACTATATACAGGGGTCAAGGTTTGTATCTCTCGTCAAAAGTAGTAACATAGGTCTAATAGTTGATTCACTAATATTAATCAGAAATGTTTTGTTAATTATTAAGAGGGATGCAAACTATTGCATCAACTTACATTTCATGATTTTACTATAACTTTTATATATAGTCCATGACCATTTTTGTTACTTCTGATGATAAAAGAACATACTAGCTGAATATGCATTGTTACGAAAGAAGACACAGAGTTAATGTCCTACAGTGGTGACATATAAATGTAGAGTGAGAGGAGGAAAGTGTCTCAGTGCGTCCCCGAGCAGTCTAAGCCTATAGCAGCATGACTATGACTAAATATAAGCTTGATCAAAGAGGAAGGTTTTGGGCCTAGTCTTAAAAGTAGAGAAGGACGCTGGGAGCTTGTTCCACAGCTCCCAGTCTTGATAACCAAAGGCTCTGCCTCCCATTCTACTTTTGGAAATTCTGGGAACCACAAGTAGGCCTGCATTTTGGGACCGAAGTGGTCTATTAGGATGATATGGTACAAGGAGATCTTTTAGGTATGATGGAGCTTGACCGTTTAGAGTTTTATAGCTAAGAACAAGGGTTTTAAATTCTATTCTACATTGAATGGGAAGCCAATGGAGAGAAGCTAATGAAGGTGAAATATGATCTCTCTTACCAATCCGAGGTGGCATTTTTAAAAAAAACTTAGCCCCTGCCTCTGAGAAACTTGCCCATTTCTCACACGGCCTTTATGTTTCACCCAGAGACGTTATAAACACCGGAAATGAATATGTTGGATGTACAGTAATAATTGCACTTCCGGTTAACTCTTCAGTTTCTCCTGCTCCTTTTCTTTTTTATGTGCTCAAAAGACCAGTTCATCCCAATATTACACATAGAAACACTGGGTGAAGAAAAGGGCGAACAAACAGCTGTGGACGCGCCGATCACCTGCTTCTACCCTGGTTACACTCAAGCGCCTCCTCACTTGGTGCCAACATCTACCCGGAGACAGGAACACGTTCCTGCCCAGGCTCAGGTATGTGCCGCCGCAGGGCGCACATTTCCAGGGCCGTGAGGCTCCAAAAGAAAGGCGAGCTTCCGAGGGGGATTTGAAGAAAGCGAGGAACAATGAAGCTGTGTCTACTTCACGTTCTCGTTAGGAAACGTCTATGTCCGTTCGTGTTCCAGCTAAAGCGCCTATAGAACCCCGACATCAAAGTGAGGGAGTGGAACAGTTCGGACCTCGTGCTGCGTGTACACCCTGCGCGAGCATGTAGGTGACGTGATGTCACGGATACTCCAATTGACCATATAAGGAAAGCGCCACTTGAAACTGGAATGACTTGTGGTGACTTCTAAATTTGAAGAAGAAAAGAAAACCCGAGTGTGTTCTGCCTTTCTACATGAAGGCGTGAGTGTGTGAGTGAGGGACACACGGGCAGCTTCGCGTTCACTCTCTCTTTGTGTGAGCGTGAGCGTGAGCTACTTTAGTTTGTCGAGGAAAGAGAAAAGAGGAAGCAGTTCCGCCCTCAGACTCAGCCCGGAGGCCGAGGAGCGAAGAGGCAGCGAACTGCACAGCCCGCCCCAAACTCCGAAGTGAGCCCAGAATACGGTGGACGGATCCGGACTTTTATTTAGGTGCGCCGCTCAACTCCGTCTTTTTGCTCGGTGACAAAATGCGCTTCACATGAAGAAGTTTGGGGGTGAAGCTGCTCCGACACACCGTCCATGACCGCTGGGCTCTTGCTAACACTGACGCTTCACTGGTGCTTTTTCTCCTGCTTTGGCTTTTAGCTCCTGCTGAACGGCGGGACCCCGACTCAGGGCCCTCAAGTGTGTGTGTGTGTGTGTTTTTAACTAAGTTTTAAACCAGCATGAGTGGAGAAGAGGAAAGATACAAACTGGTGGTAGTGGGGGGAGGAGGGGTGGGGAAGAGCGCCCTGACCATCCAGTTCATCCAGGTACGGACACGCACACACACACACACACACACACACACACAGACTAAGGGCATCCTTGATTCAATCTGAGCCTTCATACACCAAGTTCTGTGTTGGCAGTACTGTTATCAAGCCTTTAAATTGTCGATCAATGACTTTCTGTTGGTTTATGAACTACTTTCTAGTGCTAATAAGAAAAAAGTTGACTCGGGATAAAAACTCTTTCTGGCTGGCGTTAAAACTCTGCTAATTAGTGTCACAGCCTTCCAACATTACTCTGAACTTAAGTTAATAGGTGTAAGAAAACAATGAGTCACTTAGAACAGTAACAAGATGAGCAACTACGTCCATATGTGTCTCTGTGAGGTTAGTGCCAAAACACTCGGTATGGGCAGAATTTTCCATAACCTGGCAACCCATACCGTTAATCTGATTAATGGAGTTGTGACTGCTTCAAAACATGATCTTCAGCTTTGAAACGTTTTGTTACGGATGCATCAGTCATTCCCGACCCATGTAGTCAGAAATTCAGTCTAAACTGCGCTGCGAACAAACATCCCATTAACGTAAACATTATGTGTGCTTTTTTGTTAGTTAGATTGGCTGGGTGTTAACTACACAGCAACCAATTTCATGCAGGCATGACGGATTTCTAAACTGCACATCTGAACATATCAAAAGCACAAGTAAAACTTGCAATTCAATGTTTAAAAATATCATCACATAGGCCAGTTTTCTTTTACGTCTAGCTGCGTTTGACTGCTTGCATGGCTTCAAAGCAATACACACAAAGGAACGTAGCGCTCACGAAAGCACGACGAGTCAGAGACGCCCTGAAGGTAGTAAAATAGAAAGTTAAGTAACACACTGTGTGTAGAACAGGTCAGCAGTCATGCGAAGTGCATAGTACATTTCTAGTTATAGCACTGCATTAGTTATAAACTGGGAGGGCATGAAGAACACAGCAGGGTGGGACTCGGGCAATCTAATGGCTGACATGTCACACATTAAGTGATGACCACATATTAGATGTTAAACACTTGTAGCAGTTCTGCATTTGGTTCTAAATGTAACTGATGTGGTCGATTTGTGTGCATTATAAACTGTGTACTTGAATAGGCTAGATATCTAGGACAAGCCAGGGTTTTCTATCCTTCATGCAGCTATTGCTTCAGAAAACTATGGTTGCTTCACATTTGAGGCAGTGGCACAGTAAAATAGGTTGACATAAGTTACATAGTTAGGATTTCTCTAATCAAGCCAAAAACCGACTGAGCTGACAGATGAAAACTACAGGTCAGGCCAAAGTCCTGTAAGAGGCAGTGCTGGAAGAAGTCTTGAGATCATTACGTAATCAAAACAACTTTACAACTACACAACTCTGCGTGTAAAATCTGCACAGTCACTAGTTAGATAAAAGCAGTACAGTAAAGAGTGCAGCATTTGCCTGTAAGTTTTATATCAGTATAAATATCCTTTTGTTGTATCAGTGGCTACAGGAACAGTTGTGTCTAAAGGAGGTATTCACAACTGTAGCACCTCTGATTGGACACACAGCAGTATTTGTAGCCTGCTCATACGTTCACATTAGTAATAAATGCCCACTACAGAGTAAACTAATGTCCAGGAAGTTTTTCTTAACACTGAGTGTGTCCCACAGTCCTACTTTGTGTCAGACTATGACCCCACCATTGAGGACTCCTACACCAAGACCTGCACAGTGGATGGGAAGGAGACCCGACTGGACAGTAAGGCATAAATTCATAGCTCCCATTGTTTGTTTGAGCGATTGTAGGGTGTGTGTGAAAAATGATGTTTGAAAGCAGAGGGTGTGTTGCACTCTGATGAGATATGACACAGGCAGTGTGTTTGCTCTCGGGATGTTTCATTCCCTTGTTAGGACTTGTACTCGCCCAGCGTAGTCGTAGTGTGTTGGGTCACACTTCTATTTCACCACACAGTAATATGTGAATCATCAGATGTGTACAGATGAACTGTGCTAACCTGTACAGCTTGGTCTGGCTGCACATGCACATGCACACATTGTTACCTCCCTCCTCACAAAATTCCTGTTAATTACTGAGCTATGGTGCACCGAAAATCCTGGAAGTCATTTTGTCTTAAACGACTTAGGCTTGATATAATTTTGCTACTTAGAGCCCTGTGTGTGTGTCTCAGGGTGATGTGCACACCGATGTTGCTCATGTGTTATGGGTGGGACCCCTATATAATCATGCACACATGCTCTGTCTAGCCCAGAACATCTAGCATCACAAGTAGCATTACATTTGAGTCACACAGCTGAGAATGTCTGTCTCTGAGAGTTAAACCCAGAAGGTTGGTGAACAACACTTCCCACTTACTTTATGTTATTTACAAGAGATGTAAATGATACAAGATATACGAGGAAAGGTTGGAAAGTCTGTAATATTTAGTATTTTACTTACATATTATATTATTTCACATATAATCACAGTATGATCTCAAATTTCATAATTTCACTTTTAAGCCTTTAAGTTTATTTGTGTTTTAGAGTGAAATACATTTTTTAGGTACACTGTACAAAAGCAAAGTCAGTCTGGTCTAGTTGTCCTGTACCAAATCCTTTTTCATGAAGGTGATAATGTTCCAATTTTTGTCAGACTCTTTAGAGAGGCGTTGACTTACAGTAAGTTAAGTGGTTAAGTGTTGAAACGTCCTCTCCTAGTTCCATGGATGCCTAGTTGTGTGTGTTTAGCTATTAGGCAACATTCAAGTGGAACCCACATCACACCTTAACACTACCTTTACCACCTATATACTAATAACAGCTCTAAAAACAACTGTTACTATTGTCAAGAATGTTGTGTGTTATACCTGGAATCTTTAGCACATGGCCCTCTTAAACAGTCATTCTAAAACAAAAGGTTAAATATATGTGTGTATCTGTGTGTATTTCAGTCTTGGATACAGCAGGTCAGGAAGAGTTTGGGGCGATGAGGGAACAATACATGCGCTCAGGAGAAGGCTTCTTGCTGGTGTTTGCACTCAACGACAGGGGCAGGTAATGGCAAGTGCGTGTGAGTGTAATGCTGTCACCTGCAGTGGCGGTCTATCTTCCTGCAAAAGAGGATGTGCAGTGAGCTAGTGACATGACACTTGTCCAGCTCCTATTTAGATAGGTGCATGACGTGGACTATATAATCATTCCATTGCAACAAAACCACAAGCTACTTTATTGCATGTCACAAGCTCACACAATAAAACACTAGATGTGTTGCAGCAGATATCCAGACAAATGCTGAATATTGTAGGTTTATTGTCTTTATTTTGTCTTGAGTCAAGTGGTAAATTCTATTATTTAAAAATCATTTCAAACCTATATTTGATTGTAAATAGTACAAAAATTAGATATCAAATGTTGAATCTGAGAACTTTTATTATGATTATTATTTTTATATTTGTTTATTTTAAATTTGATACGAGCAGCATGCTCAGAAAAGATGTGACGGGAATGTTTACCACTTTGTTGCATCACCTCTATATTTAACAACACACATGATTTTTGACATTTTTGCTTGAGGGGCCTGGATGCCGGCCAGTTTAGCACCTGGACCTTTTGGCTTGATATTCTGTTAGTTAAATAAACAACAACTATAACAAACACTAAACTCTTGGCTGCGATTGAAAGGAATGAAAGGAACACATTTATTGTTGTGAATCAGAATCCATATGAACCTCTGCTTGTTGATGCTATAACAAACAGCTACCACGAGGTCCAGAAGTTCCACACGCAGATCCTGAGAGTAAAGGACCGAGATGACTTCCCCATGGTTCTTGTTGGAAACAAGTCTGACCTGGAAACGCAAAGAGTGGTAGGTAACACATTTGGGTGACTTTATGGTGTCACGCTTCTCATTTCATTTACCATTTGAAAGTTAAAAAGAAAAAGTGAAGGTAAAGTGAATAGAGAGCTGCACAGGTGAAAAGGATGAGGTGTGTGTGGAGCAACATACTAGCGGATGCTGGGACTGATCACTGTTGGCCCTTATGTGCAGATCACCAGAGAGGACGCTCAAGCCTTCGCTAGAGAGAACAGGATCCACTATATGGAGGCTTCGGCCAAGAATCGCTACAATGTGGATGAAGCCTTCTTGGAGCTAGTGCGAATTATCAGGTACAGTCTTTATTCATTAACTTCATTTTATCTTGCTTCAGGTTGAGATTTATGTTCTTGTTTTTGGTGTTGGAAACAGGTTCTCTTCAATGTATTTGTCTCCCACATAAAAATGAGTTTTTAGGTTGCTGTGCAGATTCAATTGTTTAACATTTTAGACTCTTTCCTATTTCTGCATAAATATGACTTACGAATAAATAAATACGAATACAACCAGTATTTTACCTAAAGTTCTAAAGTAGATGATGAGAACCCATTTAAACATATAAAAAATATTCTTCTACAGCACTTAGTAGGTTTAAGTGAGCACTTCCATTCATTCACTGTTACAAAACATTACAGTTGTTCTTCATTTTTGCGACAGCTTGTTTGTTAAGGCTACTTCATTATTCGCTTGTACTGTACAATTTTAAAATCATAGCTCCATTAATGATGAAAAGCCATATTGGTCCAGAAGCAGCAAAGCAGATCTAAATCATGACTACTGCTGCTATGTTAATGCAGGCTTTGATCTTTGTTCAAGCCATGACACAAACCTGTGTTATTAAGGTCACACTTTGATGGTGAAGACCCAGTTTGCTCTTCTTTAAACAAGGCAGGGATTTCCATACTAACACCCGATTGTTATCATACTGACTTTAAATGAGGTAATAATTCTAGAGGTTCACATATATTTGGTTAATATTTTAAATATTTAAGATTGGATTGTTTTCTTTGGTAATTTAGTCTAACTTTTTTGTCTGCATTGTTTAATTGGATTTACAGTTTTAAGTTTGTATTTTTCAGTTTGTTATTGTGCCGGAATAGAGAAAATTCAAAAAGGGATCATAAATGTTCTAGCACCACTGCATTTGGGTTTAATCTTAATTTTAATTTATGTTCAAATAGTCCAGTACAGTGGTTTTATTAATTTTTAATTCCAACTACGGTTTTTTAAATTTTACTTTCAGTTTTAGTTTTCAGTCATTTTAGACTTTAAGGTTAAAAGTTGTCATGGGTGTCAAAAAGAACTTACTCGTGAAGAGAGCATTTCAACACAAAACTTCCTTAATGTATTTACCACATTAGTTTCAGCCTTAATACTGTGCACGTGAAAGACAAGACAGTCATTCAGTACTTGAACCATTTACTTCAGGCCTCCATGTGCACAGGAATCAACAATAAAACATATTTTTAATGTCAGTCTGATGTGTTTAACTAAAGATTATAAGAAACGGAGTAACTGGATGAATATATACATATGGATGAATACATTGAGTGCTTTTATTCATTGGAGCAGATGAACCACTGCTCTGTCCTAGTCATGCTTCTGCTGCTGTTCATTTATGGTAACTTAGAAATTAACTTTCCAAATTGTGGCTGATTCTGTCTGATTCCCATGGCACTGATGCTGTTATCTGATTTGTTTGTACCCCTATTTCACATTATATCGGTAATAGTCCCATGTTGTCAACGTTAAACAGGGAGGCAGAACTTGTTGTAACACCAGCTATTCATGAAACAATGTACGGAACCGTCTTTGTTCCCTGTTTTCCATTCATCTATTATCTGTAACCGCTTATCCTTTTTGGGTTGAGAGGGGCTGGACCCTATCCCGAGCTTAGTTCTCCATTTTCTGCAGTTAAATGATTTTCATTTCAGTTTGCAAAACCCGAACAATATGTCAGATTTGTCCAAAAACAGCACAACACCTTGTGTTACAATACAAAAGGGGGTTGTGTTGTTAAATGCATCTTATTTACAGTGCTGGTGAGAATTAATGTATAAGCCATTAAGTCCAGAACCAGACACCAAAAACACAGCACACTGCTTTGTAATACTTGCAGACTGAGCTTTACAGCTCTGGAAAGCCAGCCCAGCACCAGTTGTCACGACAATGGTGGGATAAACATTACAATTACAAATCAGGTACTAGCAGTGAGAGCTTGCATGTACTTGATTGGCTTGTGCAGATCTGTTTTCTCTATTCCAAAAAATGAGATGAGACGTTTTTCCCTGCAGGGCTACTGCGGCTATATAGTAATAAGGGTGTGGACATGTTGGTTTGTACAAGTCTTTTCCGCTGACCTGCTTTTCGTTTTTAAAGCTACTAGTTGTCTTGGTCTTAACAGATGCTGTAGTAAATTTGCTCCTACTGGGCTACTGCTGCCATAGCTAAGAGTAACTGCAACTTAGTGTTGCCTCCTAAACATAACACAAACAGTGTTCTAGGAACGTGGGAATGAACAAATCAAAAGCAGAATGATATTAAGTCACAAATGACACTGTGTATGGTAAAAGTGGGCACTGCACCCTTCTGTGGCTTGCCATGAACCTCGAAAATAATCCTTTCTTTGTATTTCTCTAATCCTAGACGGTTTCAGGAGATGGATAGTCCTCCTCCTCAGTCTCATCATGCAAGGAAACAGAAGAGTGGTGGCTGTCCCTGTGTCCTCCTCTAAGCACTGTTACTATGGACACCAAAGCCTAGCCCTTCTACAGCCTGTCCAAAAAGAGTGTGTGTTTGGTGTATGTGCATGTGTGAGAGAGAGAGTACATCATTTTCTTTTTAAATAGGTGAATTAGCCTTTTATCAAAAACAAGTTTTAATGTAACGTTTTATTTTTATGTGAGGATCCAAAGGGAGAGGTGTCAGCAGCAGTCAAGTAGTGTACTGGTGATGAACTGAAACAGAATTCAGATGTGTTGGAGAAAACTGCTGTCAGAAAGCAATAGTGAAGATGCCAGTGGTGACATTATTACTATGTCTTTAGTATGCAACAGTGGATGTGTTGCAAAAAAGTGCACAAAATATTTCAAGTTCATAAAATGTGGCACGCCCAAAGATGAGACAGACTTTCCATGTGCTGTCATGTGTCATATCCTCCTGCAGGGGGAAGCAGAACCCCACAGCTGAAATACCAAACTTCACTATAGTTTTGTTCCAGGTGCTGTTCTTATTGCTTGTGCCTCCTTCCATCTTCTCTCTGGTGTTTCCATAATGAGACAGAATATTGAACACATCCATAGTCGCCAAATATTAATGCAAGCGCCTACTACTGGTTGTTGCACAGTGTACAGTATTCATGACAACAGAGCATGTTTCTGTGTCTGCACATTTCAGTATTTGAGTGGTGGCCACAAACACTGTGTGGATATTCCATGTTTTAGAGACTGTTTCCTGGTAGTGTTTTGTTTTCTCATTCCTTTTTTTAACATCATTGTCTAAAACCTGTACATTCATGCAGATAGATGCAAATCAACAGGTAAAGATAAATTTTTGACTTTGAGAACAAAAATGTAACTAAGCAACCTTAACTGAAGGTTAAAGGTAAATATTTAAAGGTACCGACTGTGATCTTCAGGTGTTAAGTGGTTTGTGGTCAGTTTTGAGAGCCCCACTGGTATGTGCAAGGACAGTCACAATACAGCCTGAACCTGTTATCACACGCTTCTTATTTAGCAGACCTCAAATGAGTTTTGTTTTGTCTTGCAGTAGATAGGAATTGTGGAAGGTGTGTAATGTGTGTAAATATACTGTCCGGCACATTACAATATCTTCCCTACTTGCTCCTACATGTTTGGGGGTGTCCTACAAAATAACAGGACTACTGGGTCTTTGTGTGTTCTCTTATTGACCATGAGAGAACTGAAATCCTTCAAAGCTCCTCCAGCAGCCTTGTCACGGCTTTTTTATTTTCAAAATGAACTTAAAATATTGCACACAAAAAGAAGTATTTACTAAAATTTGTAATACTTCAAGCTGTTTGGTGTCACTTCTTCTAATGAAAAACAATTTATACCTACCTTACAATCTGCAGTACATCTGTTTTATATTGTCATAAAATCAAATCACTTTTATATATCATTAAAACATTTATCTGAAAACGTCTTTCTGTCTTGTATGATTTTTTTCAAACTGACACTTTGGGTGATGTGCAACATTGCACATTTCGCACACAGTTCACTACTGTGGCCGAGGTCAACTGTTGCTGTAGACACACAGCAGTATCCCTGTTCAGACAAATTAGATATACTGTGCTCTTTAACAGCGGGTATAGAAACAAACTGTATAGTAAAAAAAAACAACAAAATATGTAAATGTGGAAAGATGAGATCAGATAAACCTTTTGTTCATCCCATGTTATATCAGCAGGAAATGTGCAGAGTAAGGTAAATGAAAATATCAGAATACAGTATATACAATCTAAAAATAAAAAAATATATCACACTTACACGATCATACAAATTGGTCATTTGCATTGCACAGTTTAAAACACCAGTTCCCAATAGTGACAATGGTTCACTGGGAGCAGCTCTGATTGTAAAGTCTAACAGCAGCAAGGAGAAAAGACCTTCGATGTCGCTCCTTCAGACATTAAGGACATAAATGTCTGTCACTGAAGGAGCTGCTCAGATGTGACACTGTGTCGTACAGGGGGTGGGAGTGGTTGTCCAGCACGGATGGTAGCTTGGGTACCATCGTCCTTTCTCCCACCTCCCCAAACAGAGCTGGCCTTCCTGACCAGCTTCTCCAGGCTCCTCCTGTCTGCACCAACAGACCACTCAGTAGAAGATGGCCGAGGCCACAAATCTCTACAAGCTAATTTTAATTCATTCAAAACATAAATAAAAAAAGTAATTGTGTAAAGATTCTAAATCATCACTGGTACAGCCCACTGGGTTCCAAAGTTACGTAATTAAACCGTTATTTTCAGTTTTGTTTTGATTAAGAACAATTCACAATCACAGGTCAATGTTGCAAAAAATAAAAGACGAAAACCTTCAATTAGGATGGTTCTTTTCTATGCTCACATGTTGACAGTGCCAAGTCTAAGCAGTGGTGAAAAAGCTATTCTGATTCTTTACTTAATGAAAACGACACACAGTAAAAAAAAGTATAATCAAGAAATTACTTGTAAGTAAAAGTACTCTACATGAGCCCACAGAAAGACACCTTCACAATCCCAGTTTAACCCAAACAGTGTTAAACATTGAAATTATATTAAATGCAAAACATTTGTTGACAGAAAAATTATGGACGTGCCTAAAGGGACTAATGAAAAAACATATATACATAAAATAATATTATACATAATAATGAAATACAATATAAACAGTAATGTACCAAAACACACTGGAGAAATAGAACTAATTATTAAGTATTTCATATAATATAAAGTAGGTTTGTTCCAAACTGTGTATACGTATGGAAAAGTGTGCTCTACATACTGTGGAGAGACAGAGACAGACAATACAGACCTCATATATAACAGCAAAAACGGTTTTAGCAGTATAAACCAACACACATTTACACCCAGAGGCAGACAGACAGGTTTGTGGAGGTCCCTCCCTCCACCTGGTATGCTGCTCAACAGGTTTGTGATGTGACTTCTCACTATGCGCCCTGACGGTTTCAACAGGAAACTCACCATAAACAAGCGCTATTTGCAGTAATCCCAGTTCCTCAATGTTTCTGAAAATCTAGGAGAATAGTTGACGTTTTCTTCCCTCAAAGCTTTGACAGCCAGAGTAACCAAATAAGGAGACGCCGGCGTCGGACAGGTGAGTGTGATCCTTCCCACGATCAGGCCTTTAGCCACAGGTGCGCAGTCTTTTCCACAGAAGCTCTTTCTGATCTTTTTCCATGCAGTTGTTTGCTTCGATGGCAGTCTTGTCAGCTTTGTGGATCTCCCTGCTGCCTCTGCTGCAGCTGGCCTACAGCTCAGTCATATTCAGACATGCTCCAGGTAAACCACACCTCTTCTCTGTCAGACACCAAAACATTGCACTCATTAATTTCACTACTGATTAAAACGTCAAACCTCAGAAGAGAAACTGTAAGTAATTGAGCCAGATTTATGGTACATTTTAGTCAATAAATGTATCTGATAGTTTGGTCGTTTTACCTGAAAGGCTTATGGTGTTATGTACTGTAAATGCTGTGAGGTCCTCGATGTTCCTATACAAAGGGCTGGGGGAGGGGTGTGGGG
Source organism: Channa striata (assembly GCA_033026295.1). Classification (NCBI taxonomy): domain Eukaryota; kingdom Metazoa; phylum Chordata; class Actinopteri; order Anabantiformes; family Channidae; genus Channa; species Channa striata. The sequence continues at coordinate 2,107,193 of CM065180.1, read as the reverse complement.
GCTTTTAGCTTTATTTGCCTATTGCAGAATTTTCATTTCTTCACGATTCAACCATGGATATATTTCAATATTTCAAGACACTTTACATAATACAGTCAGCACCTTTCAGACTTACAGTGAAAACCCAACAAATCCCTATTTAGCAAATGACAGGAGAGGAAGAGAGGAACAACTCTCTATTAGCGGAACAAACCTTGGACATAACGTGGCTCAGGGTGGGCGGCAAAAGAGACGTGGGACAAGTACAGTGCATTTAGGTTTTAAGACCACCTTCACTTTTTAAATTTTGTGTTGTTGCAGCCTTATACTAGGGTTGCTTAAATCCATATTTTACCCATAAATATCAAAATTAAAAATAGAATTTTAGAAATGTCTGAATGACCCTAGATCTGTCTTAGTTTAGTGCAACTTTGTTTAATCTTCGAAACAATTTAATATTTCATTGTATATATTTTATTTAGCTGTTAGTCCTTTAACACGTGTTCTTGGTCTCTTTTCTGTGGAATCAATGTTACCACCTCAATAATCCTGCAAACATTGACATATTCACCTTTGTAAGGATATAATAACATGTAAAGTTTAACTCTTAAAACAGTGTGACTACATAAACAGTTTCAAAAAGTTCAGATTGAATTACAAGAGGTGAATGTTAGTCAAGTTGGAGAAACTATTTTCAGTGGATGATGAATCCACATTTGTTGCTCTACAGTGACTATTTGAGGTAGCAGGATGGAGGGACCTTTCAAGGTTCAAGGTTCTTTTATTATCTCTCTTGTAAAGAAAGTTAAATATTAATAAGAACTTAAGAACACTTGCAGACGCTACCTAAGATCAATTACTGGAACAAATTAATCACAACCATTCACTCATGTCTCTTCTCTTTTTACATGGTCACAAACTAAAGATCAATCAAAAAGCTGCACTGAGTGTCTCTGTGTTCCTCATGTAAGCACACGGCATGTCTTTAACGGGTTACACTCGTTTAAATGTTTAAAGTGTGTGTCCTCCAGGAGACCCAGTGGTAGTGGACAAACAATCAGCGGCATCCTTCCTGTCCCGCACGCTGCTCTACAACAGCTGGGACTTCGAGCTGGTGGTGCCTGGTAATCTGGAACGAGAGTGCATGGAGGAGAAGTGCAGTTACGAGGAGGCCAGAGAGGTGTTTGAGGACGACAGCAAGACGGTAATGCTGCTGGAAGTGAAAGGGCACTTCTTGGGTAGAATGGCGTTTCGGATCGGATTTTGCTGTTAGAGAGGCTTGATGATGCTCTATCATATGTTTTAAATTTAAAAACACTAAACTCCTTTTAGTTATAATCCCAGCACTGCTGGATTTCCACTCTTAAAAAGGTCATATTCTGCTTTTTTTAACTTGTAACTTAACTGTAGTAATGATGCATAAAGTTCCAAAACGGGAGCAGAAGTGAACACATGTAGAAGACATGACACAAAGCTAAAGCCCCTGTGTCTATGTGTGTCTGCCCTGCTGACTGTGACTCTCTGGACACTCCCAAAAGGGCCAAAAAATAACCACAACAACAAAAAGGAAACGTTGATTTGTAAGCACTAGGAATCCCTGTTAGAATGTTTTCATGAAATCCTCCTGAAAAACCCCAGTCGAAAAACAAAGACATTATCACTTTTTGTTTTCTAATAGATTTGCTTCTAAAAGGAGGAAAAAATTTACATCACTCAAATCAATGCATGGGTTTTTGATGATTCATTTTCTTTTGCTTCTGTTTGTAGCAAGCCTTTTGGAGGAAGTATGTGAATAACCAAGGTATGTTTAACAAGAATTCAGCAAAAGTGCACCAATAAATACATTACTCTTAAAGTGATGATTTTAATTATTAGAGTTGTTAAACTGACAGAGTGCCATGAAATTACTTTAACATTAGTTTGATGTTTATTATGTTTGTCTCTGAAGCGAATATATCCAAAGTGGACGTGTCAGGGCTGGTGGCGGGGATCCTGGCTGTTGTGGTGTCTGCTATTATTGCCACGGTGGTGGGAGTCTACTGCTACAAAGCCAAGAAGAATGGGGAACGAAGGACAGCCCAGTGAGTCCACTCTGATGTCCAACACTTCCAGAGAAACTGTTTTGCACATTGTATCAGGACAGACCATAATATTTTAACAATAGCAGCCATAAAATTTGGTATATATTCAGTTTTATAAGCCTGCGCCCTTTTGTCTAACATCACCAATGAGGTCATCGAGTTGTCAAATTTACATGGAATGTGCTGCACTATTGACAAACTGCAGCAACCTTTTTTCATAGACCGATCTGGCCAAGAACATTTTCACACAGGCCTGTACACTAAAGTATGGAGGCTTCTATACGTCAAGATGTGGAAGTTACAAAACAGATGCTAGTCTTTTGTGAAATTGATAAAGTGTAATAATAACAGAGACAAGTAAAAAGAAATATCCTCATAATATTTACATACTTCTTTTTTTTGATGCCAAGCTCAGTAATATCATTTCCAATCTCGTTGTTTCTGACATTGTTAATGTCGTACTGATTTCCTTTGTATATGCAAATCTGATTCTGATCCTGAAGGTATCACAGGTGTCTGCAGCAGAAAACATGAAATCTGTCTTTAGCATCTCTGCTTGTGCACTATGACACAACAGATACAGTATGAAGTCAACATGCTGAGCTGAGGTAGCAGCATGGCGCACTGTTAGCACGCACAGCTGATTGATGGGTGATAGGCTGGTGCTAGTGCCTGGCGGTAAGCATAATGATGGCTGCTCATACTGGATTAAAAGCTATCATGAAGGCTTGTGATGAGTGTGGATGCTGAGAAACTCAGGGGTTGTTCTGGGCCACTGGAACACACTGTTTAATCTACTAAATGCCGTGGGCCAAACTCAAAAAGCAGCAGTTGTTGTGACGGTGACCACATGGTGACCTTGTAGACTTGTCTGCACCCTGTCTCTCTCTCTCTCACACACACACACAAATTCATACTGATAACATGTTAGGTTAGTTGTGGTAAGACAGGTAGCAGAGGGTTTGTTATGTAGTGTGGTGAGTATGGACAACTGAGGCAGATCCACGCTGTTGACAGCTACAGCTGCTCCTGTTTGTAAGTGAAAACATTTGTCCTCTCTTTATATCACAACATAAGCACTTCGAAAATTTTAAAACCACAAACACTAAAATTGAAAGTAACACTGAGTCAGCGTCACTATTGACCATAGCAGTGTGTAATCCTGTTATAATCCCTGTCTGATTCTCGGATATTTTCAGTTGCAAAAAACTATCAAGTGAAATCCACCTCTTTTGTACAACCCAACATAAAAAACTCTATATTAACTATTCATTTTGTGAGTACAGTGATGCTTGTGACTTTTCTTGCTTTACAAAGTGTCTCTTTGCATCTTGTGCCCTGTGCTGGTCCAGAGCTCCAGTGAGGATGGCAGCAGATGGAGGTCCACCCCCAGAGACGGTGCCCCTGGCTGGGATCATCGCACCTGGTCTCCCATCCTACAATGAGGCTCTGAACCGCAGTGGGCAGCACGATGCCCCACCACCACCTTATTCAGGGTAAGTGAATGCTCCGCTACACAGATGCTCCTGTGTCCTACAAGGCCCACAAAAATATACAGATGTGGAGCATAAAAAACGTATTCACAAAAACATCACTGTGTCTGCGCGTGTGTGCTAAAAATTCAAATACACATTTTAATTATCGGCTACTGTCTATTTCAAATATAAAGATGCACCTGGATATTCTGTTCCTGTTTTGCTTCAGTCCACCAACAAGTACAATCATCCGAAGTGGTACAAGTACACAAACTCAGTACTCAGGGAAACAGCAAATACTTGCTTAAAAATAATCCACTAGAGGTACAAGTACCTCTTCAGATACTCAAGCTGAAGTCCTAAGAACATAATTTTAGACTTCTATCAATTTATAAAAAATGTGGCTGGTGATCTGTGTTACTATAGAGACGTGATTTGGAACAATACCAGCAGCAGGTAAAGGTGGAGCTGATTTTAACCACTTTATGTACTGACAACTGCTTCAACCATAGTAATACTGCACATCAGCATTAAGATGATGATGTTGTCAGATGAGCTGTCAAAGCTGTCAGATCAGTGGAGTGACATGAACACTTCCCCACTGCATTTTAGCATAATGTAAAAAACGCTAACAAAGTATGAGTGCCTGAAGATTGCAGAGCTTGAGTAATAACACTTGTTTCCAATGAACATAATCAAACATTAAAAATACATAAAAAGTATAAAACACTAGAAACAATGTGAGCTGAATTAATTCATCAGCACAACATGTATCACACACATATTAAAAAACAGTCAAATTGACAACTCTGAATGAATAAACACAAAAATTAGTATTTGTATCTGTGGTGCTTCTAAAAGCTCAATAAACCACAACAAAAATCAGGGAGTCTTCGGGAAGTGCAGTTCCTCCTAGCAAACAGCCAAACATGCATGCTGGGTGATATTTTGTGAAGTAGGATCCACAGCTCCTGTAGTGTGATTAAAAAAGACGTTAAGGGACAATAATAAGAACTGAGGGGAGGAGATGGGTCTTATTCATGTTATTGAGTTGGAGTCATGCTAAACACAGCAGCAGCTGATCTATCATTGTGCTGCAGCCTGATTCTTCTGGGACTAAAAAGAAACACACACTCCTGGACCTTCATGCACAGTGCCTCTGTGTGTGTGTGTGTGTGTGTGTGTGTGTGTGTGTGTGTGTGTGTGTATGTATGTGTGTGTGAGAGAGAGAGAGAAAGATAGGGAGAGAATGCTCACAAAAGTCCTTTCTGTCTTTGACCACAGGGGAGCGCCGTCAGCACCATCAGCGCCATCAGATCCCTCACAGCCGTCAGCGCCTCCAGAGCCTCCTGCCCCAGGAAACAACCAGTGACAGGGCTCACATGGTGGATGTGAACTTTACAGTATTCTCATGGACAGATCCATGACATGACCCTAGAATACACAGTGAGACCCTGTATGTTAAGTGAACAGTAGGTTTGTTGTACAGTTGTGATGCTTCACAGTGGGGGCAGCTGAGGGTGGGGTTGGTCCTGTGAATAAGTCAAGAAAATGCACTCTCAGGGGATAGTGGCTCTTTATAGATACCTCAGCATCCTTTCTACAATAAATGACATGGGATTGACACATGCCTCTGCTCATTTTATCTGTTTGCACACATGTACACTCAAGCCGCTGCTGTCTGCATGCGATTCTTCACATGCTGCAACTTGTGTTTGTTGTTGATTGCATCAGTTTCGTGTAAAAATGCAGCTGAAGATCAGCTCAGACTCTGCTGCCGTGCGTGTGTCTCTGAGCGTGAGAGAGAGAGGGAGAGAGAGAGAGAGAGAGGAGGGGGGAGGGAGGGAGGGAGTGAGAGGATGAACGCCAGCCCAGCCATTCCTCTTAAAAATGGCGTCTCATGAACAAAATGAGCGAAATAGCTTCGCTGTGGAGCGAGTGAGCAGCGGCGGCGGAGCAGCTGTCGGCGCTGGATCAATGTGAACATCGCTGTGCTCATTAAAGCTGCTGAGGAACGCGGAGCATCTGTTCTACAGCCCATCAGCTTAACACAGGAGACAATAGACAGTGAAATATATGGGGAGAGGAGAGGAGGGAGGAGGTGCTCCTGGCTGCTGTGACCTCCCTCCCCTCCCCACCCCCTCCTCCTCCCGCTCCTTCTCCTCCCTCCATTCCTCCCAGTCTACAGGCTCGTCAAGCGGAGAAATAAACAGGAGCGAGCGCAGAGAAGAGAAGACATTCCTCCCTCCCCTCCCCCTCACTATCTGTCCATCTTCATCCAGCCCTTTCTTTCATGGAGAGGAATTATCCCGCTGCAGGCTTCGGAGATCTAGGGGCTGGGACGGGATGGAGTTACGACAGATCGGCCAAAGCAAGGTAAGCGTCGGTGGCCAGAGCACGGGCACTCACAGGCTGTGGAGGCTGCACCAGCGTGCTCAAGGGCTCTAACAATGCCGCGGCACAGCGCTGCCTGCGCCTGCTGCATTCAGCCAGGCTGCGCTGTGCCGCTCCACGGCCACCAGGCTCAGGTAGAGCCAGCCGTATTGTCAGGAGGGAAGGAGGGAGGGAAGGAGGGAGGGGGGGGACAGGGAGGAAGGGGGGGCGTCTCTAAAATGCATGGAATGCGATGGAAGGTTAATAGTGATACGGAGACAGAGGAGAGGGGAGAAGCGAAGGGGGATGGGTTGCTGGGAGTCTTGTTATTTCAGAAATGAAAGATTCCATGTGGCTGCCAGCTCTGCATTGTCTCCGCATGCAGCTTTGTCTTGATTTGGACTTAACAAATGCATGACAGGGACACTGGCAGGGTGGGTGGCAGGCTTGATTGGTACACTACTAATTGGCTGTGGAGCCTACAAATCAAAGCAGCGCGCTGCACAGAGGGACACAAGTCCCCCCACCCCCCGTACCCACCTCACCTCCCCAGAAAACAGCCCTGCATTCCGTAAAATACAAATCAGCAACTTGTGTGTATTTGTGTCTGTGTGTAACTGAACTGACGTGACACACGCAGGCTTGTCCGTCTTCATAGTGGCGCTGCTAGTCCAGCTGAGCGAGCCGATGAGGGGCCGGCAGCCGAAGCACAGTGACGCTCTCAGTGAACTCTGACGCTCTTATTAGTAAACACGACTTTACAATAATGTCACGTGACCGAGCGCCGCGTCCGGTCTGCTCGCGCCTTAATTAACAGTGAAGCTGATGAAGTGAACGCTAAGCTACATTAGCTAAATTAGTCACGCTGTGTGACAGTCAATCCCCGTTAGCAAACAGGCTTGTTGTCCACTACGACAGGGGACACTGTCCCCGGACATCCGTGTCTCTGCCCATGAAAGCTGCCTGTTGTTCTGTGCCGGAATGAAGCGCGGCCTCAGGTCATGCTAACGGCAGTTAGCTTCACTCTACGTTAGCGGTCGCCTTGACAACCACATCAGTCTTTCTTCACACTCCATGGGCTCCATCACTGGAAGCTTGGTATGCTTCTCTGTGGGCAACTTGGTCACGAAGACAGACTTGTTCTAGCGTGCACGCAGAAACAAAAAAGGATATGTAGGTAAGAAAAAAGTAGTGGATAATTGTCTTTCCAAACACATGCTAATTGACTAGTGTTGAAGATGCCGCAACCCTGACAGCGTTGCTGTCGATGTGCTCATCTTTGCTTACAGTAGTGTACGGCTGAATTCGCTCTAGGTATTCTGCCAGCCTGAGGCAGTCATCAGCAAAAACCATTGCAACATTTACAGGTTCGTGGCTACAGTATGGTTCAGTTAGAAAATGGTAGGAGCCGTAATGACTACGGAACAAAGGAAGCAACAGACTTACAATTAAGTGTGGTGTTTGTGGACTACACAGCGGTGATGGCTAACTGACACTAGGTAACAAGTTAGCCTTCACACTGAGGGATACCATCATGTTTCTTCTGCGAAGGGTATTACAGGGAAATTGGGTCAGTGCCGCAGAGTGAGCAAACATTACACAAACAGTGATGTGACAATTACAAGCTTCTGCATATTAAGTAGAAATGTCTGAATGAAATCGTAGCCTCGGCCATCTCTCTGTCTAAATGTATCAACTGAAGCCGCGATGCGTGAGCGACAGAAGAAGGTGCAGCCGAAATTCTGCAGTCACAGGTGAGACAGCAACTCTGAAAAATATGAATGAATTCATGGAAGTAATATATGATGAATCTCACTTGTGATTATAAAATTTCGTCATTTAGTTTCTGTTTCGTGCAGCGTGACTTGTAATATTTGTTAGAATATGAGGAAATGTTTTCACGAAAAGAGAGAATGTGGTCAAACCTGATGCAAATCCAGTAAAATACTGGTTCTGATAATTGCTTACAAACGTTTCTCTGAGTTCAGTTTTATGGAGCCTTTACTTCTAATGAATATTGAAGTTTATGAATTGTTGTTATTTGGCTACAGTTGTAACTACAGTGAACTAACAACTTTAGCGTTTTATAGCGTTTTTTTCCTTGTCAATTATCAATCACGTGTGCCTTTTGTTAAACATTTCCTAGAAATGAACAACTAAATACCAACAAATTTCTGGGAAATTATGAGGAATAATCTCGAAAATGCTGTTTGTAAAATAAAACATCACCCTAAAATATTACCCCTGATTACCTTGTTATAACCTAAATATGTGTTTCATACAAAATGCCTATTAATTGACTGGTATGTTCATACACTGTTGGGTAAATATGTACGTATGATGAATTATATTGCTACCACAGTTTCATTGTATAGTCCACAATACGCAATAATAATGCAGCATAATTCCCCAATTCTGGTTCATGTCTGTAACATACTGTTGGTTTGTGAATTCCATAAAGCAGTGCACAGCCCTTGTTCCATTATGGAATGTGGACTTGCAGTATGCAGCACAAAAAATATATAAGCTGAGGTTATTGTCTCAGTATTTAGCTCAGCATGTTTGCATATGTTTGAATTTAGGACTCTGGGTGTGCTGCATGGGGCCGCATCTTTGTAAATAGAACTGTGTGAAGAGTTCTTTAGAGTTATACCTAATTTAACAGAGCTGTGTGTGAACGTCATTCAGAATGGCAGTCACACAGCTATCTGTTTTGTGCTCACATGAAAATAACAGAACATTCCAGCCAATCAGAATCAAGAGAATATCCCCGTTGACTGGAAAGGCTGAGATTGAGTAAGTCATCTGGATTCATTTAGAAGTTCACAATATTGGCTCTACTATCAGTCTGCAGGAGAAAAAAATCTATCTGGCCATTTACATAAAGTGAGTGCTCTCTATAATAATCATGTTGACAGGCAGAATTTATTTAGCTCCATCCAGAGGAAACGTGCTTTTCGTTTGCACATTTGGAGAGATCTTAGTGTGTGTCTCAGCCAACAAGCCATGAAATTTGTTTGCTGGGTGGTCTTAGCAGTCAGAAACACGAGTAAACATATCGTCTTGAGAACACTGAGCGTGCATTTGCTTCTGCCATATACATTGCATTGCTTTACAAGTCAAATATTAACAGGGTGCAAATCACACACTTACATAATGCACGGATATAATCAAATACCAATAATAAACAAGGTAAAACATGACTGTTTTGTTTCATTTTCATGGTCAAATTCAGATTTTTATCACAGGTTTGTCTGTAAAAAAACATACACTCTAATTCTGATATTATTGGGGAATTTTGAGATTGACCCTGCAACTGAGAGAGGCCTAAAAGAACTACAAATAAGACTAACATGTAGTTTTATTGATTTTAGTATATTATTTTACTTATATTTCTTTTTGGTCATTGTTCATGTCTTTGTAGTCCCTTTTGGTCTATTTCTGATCATTAAATGTCTCTAAAAAATCTCTTTGTAGTAATTTTTGTTTTTTGTTCTTTTGGTCATCACGTGTCCCACGTGTTTGTAGTTTTTTGGCATCCATGTGTGGACATTTTGTAAATTTCTCATTTCTCTTACCGTTTTTTTGTGTATTTTCTAGCTCTAGCTTCAAGCTTTTTAATTTCATGCTTGTAATTTTTCATTTTTTGTGGTCTGTTTCTGACTAATTTGGTTTCGTGTCCCTATTTCGAAATTTTTGTTGGTATTTTTTGTCCATTTGAGGTTAATTGTTAATTAATCAAACAAAAAATCATGTCCTGTTACTGTGCCCATTAGGCCCCTAATGTAATTCATTCATGCTGGTAATACCTGAAGAATCTGAATTACAAGTAGCAAAAAGAGGTTGAGGGCAGTGTAGATAGTATCGGTAAGACGTTTTCGCTGAGTAGAAATATTTTTGTCACACAATGTAAGGTGTTAAATTACATTAGACTTGAAACACACATCTTTGTTTTCATGATTCTGTTACATACAAGTACTGGCAACAACAGGGTCTGTGAGCTGTTGATGTGTTCCTCAGCCTCGTATATGGGAGCTCCAGGTCATCCCACCCAGACTCAGAACTGCTCCACCGGCAAGCCTATGGCACCCCTCACCCCCTCCAGGGCTATGCAACCAACCACCACTCAGGAAGCTCCAGACAGGGTGGAGCCTGGGGTGCTGCCGGACGCACGCTTGGTAAGGTCTAGAAATAGTGTATTACATTTCTTTGAACAATACAACAGAGTCTGAATTTACAGTGACTGACTCTCTTCTCTATTAGCTTATATTTTTTATTAGCAATTTGATGCTATTAGGACAACCCAAATGTTAAAAAGTTTGATTTCTTTGGGCTTTGCCTTTCCTTATATAAAACTTTAACATTCATTACATTCATAAGGCAAATATTAATGATATAACATTTTCAGTTTGATAATGTTGAAGTAAAAAAACTTGGGGATAACATTAATTGATAAAGTTCAGTTTTAAATCAGTTTCAGTTTTATTTTGCAACCAAATATTTAAACCGTTTTTATAGTGATCTGTTATTTGAATGAATTAGGACAGTGTTGTGGTTTGTTGCCAGGTCTGTCAGGGCTGTTTGATACCAGCCTCCATCATGCCAGCCCCTCGGGTCCTGACCCCTCCGTCATGAATCTGATTTCAGCTCTGGAGTCCCGGGGTTCACAGCCTCCACCCTCTGCTTCTTCACTCCTTTCCCAGTTTCGCACTCCCTCATGGCAGACTGGTACGTGTCAGCCACTTCACTTAAAAAACAAAACTAATCAGCGCTTTTCTTTTTAGTATTTATTACAGCTGAAATACTTTTTTTTCTGAGCAGTGATTTTCTTTGCAACATAATTTATTATGGAAAAAATTAAAGCACTCTCAAACAAAAAATAACATTTTAATCTCAATGACTTGTATTGACCAACACTGCCCATGTAATGTTGTGTCCTGTAGCAATGCACACACCAGCCCCACCGGACCTCTTTATTTCAGGGGCACTTCCGGGTTCCAGCTCCTTCCCCTCCTCCTCAGCCCTTTCTGCATACCAGCATCCCGCCTCCTTTTCTGGACGATCTTTCACTCCCTCACTATCCCTACAGGACACGCCTACATTTAGTCCAACTTCCAATGGTTTGCTGTCACCCCATGATCCCCTGCTGCACATCAAAACCCCCTCCCAGTCCAGCTTGGGCTTTGACCGATTGCTGTCTTCGCAGAGTGCCACCTACCGAGGTACCCAAGAGCCCCCAGCCCCTTCTCAGACCCAAGGCCCTTCCAGCTCATCCAGTTGCCATCTGCCCCCTCCCCAGTTCAACCTGTTGTCCTCCCAGCTGCACAACCAGTCCTCCCAGCTTTATAATGCCTCAATGTTCTCTTCAACGACAGCCCTACCACCCACAGCCCCTTCTCAGCCACCACCTACCACAGAAAGGACAGTTTCCCGACAGGACAGTGTGATCAAGCATTACCAACGTTCATCCCCAGCCCAGTCCACAACACTCCCCCTGCAGCAATATGTAAGCTGTGGCGGTTCATCAAGCTACCAGCAGATGGCCAGCCACCACCGGCATGCTGGTATGTCCTGCAGTCCACTGGGGGAGCAGAGCCCATCCTCTGATCCCAAACCCTCACCCCGGATGGAATCCCAGACATATCGACCAATCATCCAAACTCCCTACACATCCTCATCTTCCAGCTCCTCAGTCTCTTCTTCATCTGGCACAAAGGGAGCAAAAAATTCCAGCTCCAGTAGTGGCTACTCCTCTTCGGGTTCAGCATCATCTTCTTCCCGTACACCGCACACTCCACCATCAGCCTCCTCAACATCGTCTTTATCCTCTTCTAGCTCAAAGACAAGTGCTGGCTCCTTGCCTGCTCCCTCTCGTCAGCAGCCCCCGCCTCAGCCAGCACCAGCACCTCCTCCTGTACCAGTAGTCTCATCCACCCTTGTTCAGCAGCCAGCACCCAAACAATGCCTCTCTACCTACAGTTCTCCCTCTGTGCCGAGCTCTACGACGGGTCTAACAGAACAGACCCCTTCCCAGCAACATGCCCAGTCCTACTCCCCCAACCATCCTCCATCCACCCATATGACCCAGTCTTATGGAGGCTTTAGCTCCCCTCATGCCCAGGACTTAAGCTCCGGAGCAGGGGGTACTGGAGGGAAAGCCTTCGGAATAGGCACAGGAGGGCGTTCATTCTCTGCAGAGATAGTCTTTGGTGACTCAAGTTTCAGCTCAACTTCTCTCAGAAGGGCAGAGAGTCCTTCATTAGGGTATGGGAGTGCTGGAGGATCAACAGGAAGTGGACCTGTATCTGGAACTGCACTTGGGAGTGGAGTTGGATCTGCAGGATCAGGGAGTGGAACTGCTAGTGTTAGTAATGGAGGCAGCAGTTCTTATCAATTGCCAGAGTCTAGTCCTTCCCCCTCCAATAATTCTACTATCAGTCGCCCTGCATTGCACTCACCTGCTGCTGCTCGTCCTGCACAGTCCCCTGGAGGCTCAGGGGCTACCAAATATTTGTCCTCCATCCTCTCTCCAGCTTTTATGTCCTCACCACAAGGTTATCCTGATACCCGACAAGTGCAGAGCCAGTCCTACCACTCAACACCCCCCAAACCAAAAACAGAGACCAACATGCTTGGAGTTGAGCAAGACCAAGATGAGGAAGAGGATGATGATGATTTCCTAATTCACCACTTACTTCATGCCCAGAGCTCAGCTCCCCATTCTTCCCAGCATCACCCACCCCCTCCGCAACTACCACAACCACTCCCACAAGCTACCGATGGGGATAACAAAGGGGTGTCCTATGACATTAACAAGATCTCAGAAGAGCGCTACCACCTTCAGAGTGTAATTCGTACCAATAACACTGCCAGCAGTTCAGGTCCTGGAATGACAACTGGTGACACAGCTGGTGGATTAAACACCCAATTGGAAATATCACAGAATAAACAACACCAAACCAAGCCAGAGCTGACTATGTCGAAGCCTACTGCTGGAGGGGTAGGAGGAGTCACAGACAATCTTTCCCACTCCCATGCTACTCACTCCCATCAACAGCAGCATGATTCTCTTGCCTCTGTGGTCCACTATGGAGGAGGGGATCCCTATACACAGCATACACACTCCCAACATTCCCATCACACATCAAATGTGTCCTCACACTCTCAGCAACACTCTCAGCATGGCCAAATCTCCCAACACTCTCAGCACTCTCAGCATAGCCTTTCCCATTCCCATTCACACAGTCATCCTCACGTGGAGCTAAAGAAGCCTTCGGATACAAACGACAGCTCATACTTGTGTAGCACACCAGATATGCAGCAAGCTCGACAAAACCAGGTCCCACTGTCTCTATTGGATTCGCCACCAGACCCACCCCATCAAACTCATATGATGCAGTCTGTCCTTTCCCATACCACACTCACTAAGATGGACCCACAGCAAGCCCCTTCACAGCAACAACAGCAGCAGCAACAGCAGCATCCTTTGAGTCAGCAGGCCATGATGGGCTCAGCTGGAGGAGCAGCACCTACAGGAGTTGATTCTCATTCACAGAACCAGTCCTCACAGTTGCAATTGCAACTTCAGAACCAGAATATAGATGCCCACTACAGCCTTGGGTCCCAGCCAAGAGATCAAACACGAGGCAGTCAAAACTCAGTGTCTCCACTAGACATGCTAGACCAATCACTTTCTCGGACGAACAGAGACAGTGGAGGAGCTCTCGAAAGACCTGGGGTTGGAGTACCTGTTACAGGAGGAGAGGGAGGTGATAGAGACAGACTTAGACAGCAACACAGACATACACCCCACCACCTTTCTCAACAAACAGCCTCAGATCTCCATGATTTCCTCTCTGAACCAGATTTGGGTTTGTCAACTCCCTCACACCTACACCACATCAACCAGCCTCAAGCCCATGCCCTCCCCCTTGCCCACCACCAACAACAAGCACATGTCCACCATCAGCTGTCACACTCTCAGTTAGCTCACCCACACACTCATCAGATGGCAACAAATATGGGGACTCCCCAGCAGCCCCAACCAAGAGAGCCCGAAACCCAGCTCACACACTCTCAGTTAGACCCACTCAAACCACACCAGTTTGACACAGTAAGCCCAGCAAGTAAAGTAGGACAGACTCAAGCTCAGCAGCAGCGTTTTGCACCTCTAACACCCATGTGCTTTCCAGACTCTCTCTTACACGATGAAGACAGGTCTTTCTTTCCAGAGATGGAGGACATGTTTTGTTCAGCTGATTACAAGACAAGCTGTGCTGGAGAACCTGGTTCAGTGCGGGGACCTCAGGACAGTCTGTCCCAAGGTCATGCTGAGGGACAAGAAGGCTTGGAGGCTTTAAAAACAGGGAGTGCTGAAGAGGGCTATGATATGGTTGGTCATCACAGTAATCAAGGCTATGGACAGTACTGTCACAACCTTCCAGGAGCAGGAAATGGCAATCTGCATTTAGACCTTGACTCTATGAAAACCCACAATCTTCCCTCTACTGTTAATACTGACCAGCTTGGCCTCATCCAGTCCCAAACTCCCACAATGGGATTGAGTTCAGCAGTTCAAGGGGACGGTTCAGTCAACAAGATGATGGGAGCTATGGGAGTAGGGGGAGGTTCAGGCAATGCTAGTCTAAGCTCACCTATCTTCTGTTCCTCTCGACCCAAGAAACTACTGAAGACCAGCTCATTTCACTTGCTCAAACAGAGACGGGAGCCACAACCTCAGACAAAGAAAAACTATGCCCAGGAGTATGAATTTGAGGATGATGAAGATAAAGCTGACACTCCAGCTGATATTCGCCTCAACAGTCGGCGCCTTCCTGACCTGCTTCCTGACTTGGTGTCTAGTTGCAGGAAGACTGGTGGAGCACCAGGAGTAAGTGGCCTCAGTCCACTGATGGGTGACATGGACTTCTGCCATGCATCCGGCTATACTTCTCTTGGACATCCTCCACAACTACTCCCCAGTGATGGCCCTAAAAAAAGAGGCAGAAAACCAACTAAACCAAAACGTGAAGGCCCTCCTCGCCCCCGAGGTAGACCACGCATACGTCCTCTTCCAGAGCCTCCTTACTGCAGGGGGCTGATGGGACCAATGGCTGGTGAAAGTAGAAGGGGTCGTGGACGGGGTCGAGGGCGAGGCAGGAGGGAGGAAGGGCTTGTGGAAATGCACCGAGATATGAACAAAGCACAAAGCTTCCCATATCATCAGCAGCCGCAGCAACAGTTCAGTCAACAGCAACATCTCCAGCAGCCCCCACACCAACACCACAGACATCCGGCAGATCACCATCCAGCACCACAACACCAGCAGCATCACCTGAATCATCAGCAGCAGCATGTGTCCTGTCCTCACCACCAACCACATCATCAACAACAGCAACTTCAACAGCATCACCCTCAACAACAGCAACCATCCCAGCAGCCACCACAAGATTCAATCAGACCTATCAAGGTAATAGTGGGAGAAGGGGAAAAAGATGGGTCTGTCTGCTCAAAAATAAATTTATAGTGTCACAACTTTGAATGTGGGTATATGGGATAATAAGTAAGTCAACTCTTCACCTATGTTGTGTTTCACAGGGTTCTTGGTGAACGTGATTTTTAGTTCTTTGAGACTAAGTATTGTTATGTTTTAGTTATTGAATATGAAAATACATATGCATGGTTATCATAGTTACAAATCTTTAAAAGCTGTTTATCTTTAACTGATGGTGTTCAAACTGACAACACTGTTTTAGCTGATATCAGAGGAGTTAATTGTTTCAGTGAAAATTACTCTTACATAAACATAATGTAGCATAGTGTTACAGTGACTCACATTTTATCAGTCTTCTCTTTTTTATAGATATTGTTTAGAGTTTTTGCCTTTATTGAATAGGTGGAAGTTAGAAGGAGACCAGAAATATTTAGGGAGAATTTGGTAATGATATATTGTAAAGGCTTCAAGCTGAACTTGAACTCAGTCCCCTGCATTAGTGTGGCAAACACCACAACAAAATTCTTACATTGAATAAGTAAGTCTAATATATCTTTGTGAAACCAACCTGTATGTTTTTAATGCCCTGATCATAATCGGTGACATTTGTACATAGCTTCTAGTCGTGTGCTATCATTACAAGCTATAGTAAGTGTCTGTAAAATTCTTCAAGACAAATGTATAGTGCTGAAACCCATGCTGAATATGTGTCCATCCAACCTGTATGTCTCCCAGATCAAACTGCCCATTCCCACCATGCCTCCATCAGAATCGCTTTTGAGGACAGACTCACTGTCCAGCACAGAGCCAGTTATGTCTGATGGATCTGTGGGGTCAGCACCATCTCTGGGCCTGAGCCCTGGACCCAGCACTGCTATGGAAATCAGCAGGAATGAACTGAACCAAGACAAGACGATGGAGCATGAGGAGAAAGCCAGTGAGGTAGAGAGCACACATGAGAAGCTTCACAAAAACATCTGGCAACAACACCTGGCAATATTGACCAAAGCTGTGTATTATATCATATATAATTAAACACTCACTGTATTAGACTGGTGCTATCTGAGGTGGCCTATCTAGCCCTATGACAGCCTGCTACTGCTTTGTCGTGAAAAAAACAAAAACAATACATCAACCAAACAAAAAACTATTTGAGGTGAATTTTGTTGTAGGCATTCCAAGAATAAGTATTACAATTAAAAAATGATGTATCTTATATGAATTAAACACAGATTTTATTGTGTAAATGCGAGTGGACTGGCACTGCAATGTGTGACCCAAGCTGAGAGTTTTCGCATATCTGCTGTAAAATGACACACAACAGCTTGAGGGAGGGTGGATTTTTCATTGGGAGAAGGCAAAATGACAAATATCTTGGAAAGAAAATGAACAATTATTTCAGGAATCAGATGCTGAAATCTAATAACTAAGTCAGTGTGGTTTATAATTTCAAAAGAGACTTTTTGAGAGAGAATAAATGAGAGTGGAGGGAGGTATATTTTAGGTAAAGGTATACGTGTTATTAATAACAAATGATGATTCATATATCCCAGAATATGATGCATAAAATAGGTACTAGGTACTGGATTGACAAAACATTTATTTTGTGGTATAACAGTTTATTACAGAATTAAACACAGTACTGGAATGTTATTTAGTGATATGATACTTTGTTTCCTTATTGCATTTACATATAGTCATTTTTACAGAGAAAGGGAGAAGATGCTACATTCAAAGTGCCAGACGAGAAAAAGTTCAAAGATATAAATATCAAAGAGAGAAGAGATCCATGTGCAGGAACTTTTGATTATTGGGAGCAAAGCTGCTCCACCATCATTGTTTAATGATGGTGGATGATAGGTGTAATGAAAGTTTAATTCATCACACCTATGAATTAAACTAAAATGCACATTTTTCCTCCTAGAACCCTGTTTTCAAAAAAAATGTTGATTTTGATTTCATGAGGTAATTGTCAACAGGTCATTATCACAACTAAGCATAAAAAGAGCATCTTAGAGAAGTCTTTTGCAAGTGAGGATGGGGGAGGTTCAGGAATAATGTTTTCTTAGTGCACAATTGCAAATAAGTTATGTATTTCATCATCAGCGGTTCCTAAACTCATTCAAATGTTCAGAAAATCAAGGGACATCTCTGTAAACAAAAAGCAACGTCAAAAGCCAGCACTGATCTTCAGGGCCTCAGACAGCCCTGCATTTAAACAGACTGTACTAAAAGTTAAAACTCTACCCTGCAAAAAAAAACCCAACCATATAGAAACACTGGTGTCTTCTCTAAGCCGGAGCTCACTTAAAAATCCAACAAATTATTGGACTGTTGAGATGCTGAGAATGGAAAACATTTTGCCTTCAGACTTAAAGCAGTTGGTCTCCTCAGTTCCCAACACTTACATGCATTGTTGAAAGCAGTGGTTCTCAATCCTGGTCCTAAAGGACCCCTTCTTAGCTTGTTTTCCTACCTACTGTTGATTACCTGTGTTTTTAGTCATTTAGAAACTGGAAGATACCACCTTAGATGAGGGTGGGGGGGGGGGGCAAAATTTTGATATGCTGTCATTTTTATAATCATATCTAGGTTTTAATGATTTGTAGATCATTGCATTCTCTTTTTCTTTGCATTTTACTGGTGGTATGCAACCTTTACTAAAATCACCATCTTGAAAAGCATTATTTAAACCTACTACAGTCTCTCTGAGGAGTTTGATCTGAACTTTGCTGCATGGATTTTTAAAGTGGTTTTCTCCTATGTTAACACAGATGACGTGGAAGAAAGAAATTGATGATCCACTGATTCCTGAAACCTGGACTGCTATGCAGAAACTCACTAGCTCAGTAAGTTGCTTTTCACCCTCTACAAAACTGAGCAAAGCCAGGAGCTTCATATATAATTCATGCCTCAGCTATTCAAACTCAAGCCTCTGGTAGAAAGAGCAGTACATCCTTTACCACCTTCACGCCTATGGTGCCGACAGGCACTTACGCCAGTACCTGTGGAAAAAGGTAGCATTTTTACCAGGTGTTTTTTTAAAAAACATGTACGCAACAATTGGCTGCTGTAGCCTCCATTGCAGCAAAATGCAATATGTTCATATACAGGCATGTTTTGTGATTTGAGGTTTGGAGAGAAGGAGGTTATAGTTGACTGACAGCCAGCTCTTTCTGACTGACAAAAGAGAGAGGAGAGCAGTGGCTGTTACCAGGGCAGCTGTTGCCACGGTTACTAAATTTCCAGTGCAGAACCCATGCTGCCACCTGCTGTCTGTTCATCTTTATTACCAACAGTCCAGTGTCCAGGGCCTGTATTTACTGAACTGCTTCTGTAAAATTTAATTTTGTCGTAATGTCCCCCACATTTACTCATAAACCGCTCATCATTTCAAAATATGTTTGTAGTAATTTCTAATACATTATTACTGTAGTTTCCTTCCAGTGGTTGTGTCTGGGTTTGTTATACTAATAATTTGAATCATTCCATGTGTTATTACTATAGGATATACACTTTTCACAGTATTAGCTGATGTGAAATAAAAAGGTGTTGATGACATCATGTTGGACTATTTTTGACATTGACTACATGACTAATCATTGAATTAGGAAAATAATTCCTTGTCTTGCTTTGTCACATTTTACGAGTCAATATACAAGAACATATTTCATCAAGATAAAGAAACAGGGTAAGAGATTTATCAATGGTACTGCAGTTTGCTTCAACATTACACGCAGCATTACACAGTAACCAAGTCAGAAACAGTACATTTCTCAGTACTCCTGTGAGACAAGACCAGAGCTTGAAAAAAAGAGATATTGGAATTATTCATCGATATTTAATTATACATAAATGATTTGTGTCTGCCGAAAGTGTCAATAGTTGATGATGTGACTTGTAGCGATGCCATTTTGCTTTCTTGCAGGCTGATGAGAAGGCTTTTGACTTTAAACCTGGCTTTATGGCCTCCTTTTTGGACTTCTTGAAGACAGGCAAAAAACAGTCAGACCTTGATGTGGGACATGATGGATGTGAGCAGGAACCGTTAAACCCCTGTACCTCTCTGAAGGGAGGAATTGAGCCTTTATCGCCACCTCCTCCTCCCCTACCACCAACTCCTCCACAGCAGCCTCCTGGATTCCCTGAGGGGGGGCAGGGCGAGGGGGAGGACCTGGCTCTCAGCACTTGCTCAAGTCCCTGTAAGCCTCTAGATGAGGAACTGAAAAGGAACCTGGAGACTCTTCCCTCCTTCTCCTCTGATGAGGAGGACTCTGTGAGTAAGAACCAGGACTTGCAGAAGAGCATCTCATCTGCTATCTCAGCCCTTTATGACACCCCGCACTCTCTGGCCGCTGCAGTGGCTTCTGCCATGGTCAAAGCCCCACTCACTCTGTCTCCGCCAACGCTACAAGAGCGGCCGCTCAGTCCCCCTCTCCCGGCAATGCCCCCCCTCATCCCCAGCATGGAGAACGGAAAAGAGGATGCACTCACATATGCTCCACATCACTCAAAGGTTAAGGAAGAGGTCTCCCCGCAGTCAAACGGAGACAAGATGGAAAAGAAGGAGCCTTCCCAGGGACCAGAGCAGGAGGAGGAAGAGGAAGAGGAGGAAGATGGGGAGGTAGAAGGAGAGACTCAAGACAATGAAGAAATAACAAGAGATCTACAGAAACTACAACAGAGAGCCCTGGAGGAGCCAGAGGAGGATGAACACGAGAAAGTGTCTGAAATGCAGACTGTGGAAATCCCTAAGGTTGAAGGTAAATGTATTTTTGTCTATTTGCCATCTGTATTTCTTAAAAACTAAATAGAAGGAATGTTCTCTGCATCTCTAAAACATATCACATATCATATCAGGTCTAAAATTCTTCCTGGACTTTTAACTAATATTCATAAGGTTCACTCACAAGCATGGCCTTCATCAGCAGATGCAGTCACTTAGTTGTTGTGGAACTTGAGTCAAAATAACAGGTGATTGTAGTTGGAGGGAGACGGTAATAGTATTAACCTCCATCATCTGTTTTCTCATCACTACACTTTTTTCTCACATTGAACAGCTGCACGTGAATGGATCTCTGCTCAAGATTTGTGAAAGAGCAAGGCGTTAAAGACTTGAGGAGGAGTGAAAGGCTACTTTGTTACTTGAACATTTCACCCTGTAGGGCACATAAGATGAGAGCCACCTGACAACAGTACCATTAAAAAGCGCTGAAGCTGTTGAATGGATTGTGATTTAATGTTATTGAAATAAACAAAACCTATTTCCCCTCTTTATGGGTGGAAGACAGGTGAATGATTGTGTTGTTGTTGGCTTTGCAGCAGTCCACACTTTAACTTCTTGGTTAGACGTTATTTTTCTAAGGCTCTTTGTAATAAAATAGTATATACTGCATTAAGCCCTGGCTGTATGTGAGTGGGATTAAATCAACCTTTAAGTTAAGATTAAGTCTGTTCATCTTATCTTGCCATTGTATATCTGTGATATGAAACAACAGAATTAGATTTGTCTAAACATGAACTAATAAACACACAAATCTAGAGACTGTGCCACCTTGTCTTCTAGCTCTTCCACCGTACTAGTGATCTGTGCTGTAGATTGGAACAGCAGTGCAGGTGAACTGACTTTGCAAATTCCTGTCCCCACCCTGTTTTTCAGATTCTCCACCAGGACCTCCTGCACTTCCATCCCCATCCCCGTCCATCTCCAACTCACCACCCACCTACTCTTCACCCTCGCCTCTCCCTTCCCTGTGTCTCCCTGTGTCCTCCCCACTTCCGATCCAGCAGGATGAAGAAGAGACAATTCAAACTACTCCTCCGTCTGAGCAGCAGCAGCAGAAGCCCTCCTATCAACCATCTCCACCTGCAGGCACCTTCCTGCCTCCCTCCACCTCCCCTCCAGCCATCCCATCCTCACCCCTCTCCAATCTTGCCCTGGGCCAATCAATCCCCCCTCCATCAACCACTCCTCCTCCATCGTGCTCTGATCAAGACCAGGAACCTCCCCCCTCTTCACCCTCCTCTTCTTCACCCTCTTCATCATCCTCTCCTCCACCATCACCTCCAACCCCAGAAGAAGCCCCAGCATCTCAGCGTCTTACTTCCCTCCACCTGGCAAAAAAGCAGGCTGATGCCGCTATTGCTGGGGAGAGCGAGGAGGAGGACAGTGAGAGTGGGGGTGAGGGAATCTTCCGTGAACGGGATGAGTTCGTGGTTCGAACTGAGGACATCGGGACTCTTAAGGTGAGTCCCCCCCATCTCCCAGGAATTATGTAAAGCGATCAAATAGCTTACTACTAATGGTAGACATTGTATTTGTGTGTGTTAACAGATGGCCTTGCAGACAGGCCGGGAGCCCCCACCCATCTGGAGGGTACAGAAAGCTTTGCTCCAGAAATTCAGCCCAGAGATCAAAGACGGTCAAAGGCAGTTCTGTGCAACCAGTAATGTGAGTTTTCCAGCAGATAAATGTAACCTCAGAACTCTCACATAATAAATTAGACTGTGTAGGGGCACAACTCTGACTAAGTCGTAAGGTACAAACCTGGCTTTCCAGAAACATCTTAATCTATTGCACTAGAACCCATCTTATGAAACTTAATATGTTTCAGAGCAGTCTCAGTTCTAATGTGGATGTAGCTTAGAGGTGTGTCGTAGTGCATGGTTTAGGTGAATAGCATGTGCACAATCATACTGTTCCTGGTTTGATTCCACATTCACTCCACACACAGTGTCAAAAAGAAGTCCATCCTGCTTTACACACTTTGACTTTTGAAAACAGGATGTGTGTTTTGAAACCTGAAAATCTTACACCTAAAATTTTGCCTGGTTCCGTTAAAGAGAGTTTTTCCTCTCAACTGTTGCCTATAGCTGCTCAAGGGAGATTTGTGGGTTTTCACTAAATGTCTGTATAGTCTTGACTTTATTATGTAAAGTGCCTTGAGATGACTTTGTTGTAAATTGACGCTATATAAATAAAGTTGAATTGAATTTAAATTAAAATTTGAGGTTGGCAAATTTTAGGTGTAAGACGTTCATGACTGTAAAGTTCATGATACTTCACAGTTTTCAGCCACTGATAAATTAATATACAATATATTACTAAAAAACATACATTGCTTTTGATGCATAGAGGGTTTGGCAGTCGCAGTTGAGTGAGTGAGTTTAGTTTGACTTTCAAATTAAAAAATCCAATTTCAAGAAGCAGTTCAGTTGAAAAGACTAAATAGGAATTGGGAAGTTCTGTCTTTACATAGTTCAGATGAAACGCATGTTTAGGTTTTAGCACTCTAATGTTTAGGGGTGGGTGAGCACTTTAAAACTAGGCTCCATATTTTTAATCATTGTCCTGAATCCTTGTCAACAGTTTGGATTGGCAACATGTCTCTGGCTCAGCAAAATGTACCCACCCGTCAGTTTGTCCCAGGATTTCCTTCTTTTATCACAGGCAGAACCACTGGCAAGCAAAACCCTTTTAGTGTTCATTGTGGGAGTGTGTGTTTGTGACTGTTGTTGCTCTAACATCTTCCATGTTCTTCTTTTGTTTGAGATGTCCACATTACAGCATGTATGACAAATTCTCATCATTGGCAGAAATTCTTATTGTTATTGTGGCTGTTAAAATATGGGACAGCCTTCCACTCTTGATGTTGAAATATATACTATATTCATGCTATTTATCCTCTGACAGGAGTACGATGAGATAAAATAACTTGGTCTTTATGAAACTTGATATAAGGTGAAAAGAGAAAAAAACTAGAAAGCAGTGATGTTAAAAACAAACATGACAAGACAACATCAGACTGATAATACAGTCACTTATTGTATAACATTAAACAAAGCACAGTGATTTGAGTGAGTTACATTTTTACCTGTTTTATGCCCTCTGTAGGCCATGTAAAGGAAAACACTGCATTGTAGTTATTCATATCATAGTAATCATAATTTTGTTTTATTGTTTGGTCTGGGGCTCTAATGACTTAGTTTGCAATTAGAAAAACTTCTTTAATAATGCCATCAGGGCCGTAGCTGCGAGCTAAGAGGTAATTTCTCCACATGGTAGCTCTGTAGGTGAATACCATGGAATATTATTTGCTGCACTTTATTTTGGGCTCGTATGCTCTTACTTAGGTTTAGGCACAAAAATGAGAAAGTTAGAGTTAGACAGACACTGTAGTGGTGGAACTATGGTAACAGAATGGACTAATTATATCAAACTGGGCATACATTGGTCTCTAGTCTTAGAGTCCTGTGCTTTGTTACTCACACATCCTCTCTACTAAAACTATGCCATTAAGTGGTAGGTTACTATCAAAACATTGACTGGGACTGATAACGACTTAGGCATTCAACAGCACAACAAGAAATTAAAATCAGCCACTGTCTCTTCAAGCCCCTTGCCTGTCCCAAATCCACTTTGTTCTGATTGGTGACTTGCAGAAGCCTGTTGATGGGAGAGCATTGAGTCACTGATGTATTATAAGAGCTTTAAATTTTATTAGAAACAGTAATTGAAGTCTTAATGTCTCTTCCCTCAGTATCTGGGTTACTTTGGTGATGCCAAAATGCGCTACCAGCGATTGTATGTGAAGTTCTTGGAAAATGTCAACAAAAAAGATTATGTCAGGGTGTGTTCCAGAAAGCCGTGGCACAGAGCAGGTCTGACTCTGAGGTAAGGTTTCTCAAAGCACTAACCGCTCCCCGGGCCTTCAGACATGGAACATCATTCACTCTGTGTCTTTCTTATTTAACTTACTGTCCGACAGGCGCCAGTCACTACCCAAACACCTGCCCACTATTCACAATCAAACTCCACCTCGAGTGGAGAGAGAGGACAGAGACAAGGAGAGACAAAAAGAAAGAGACCTGAAGGAACAGAGAGAACGAGAGAAAGAACAAAAAGAGAGGGAGCACAGGGAAAAAGTAGAAAGGGAGAATAATGGAAGAGAGAGGAGAGAGAAAGAGGAAAGAGAGCAAAATGAGAAGGAGAAACAGGAGGGGGAGCAGAGGGAGAGGGAAAGAAAAGAAAAAGAGAAGGTGGAGAGAGAAAAAGAGGACAGAGAGAGGGATCGTAAAGAAAAAGAAAAAGAAACCGAGTGGCTGAAAGAGAGGGAGAATGAAAGAAGGGAGATGGAGCAAAAAGGAAAGGAGAAAAGAGAGACAGATCAAAAAGAGAGGGAGCTGAAAGAGAGGGACAGAAGGAACAGGGAGCAGAGAGAGAAAGAGAAACAGGATAGAGAGAGAAAAGAAAGGGAGAGACAGGAAAGAGAAAGAAAAGAAAGAGAGAGACTTGAAAGAGAAAGAAAAGACAGGGAAAGACAAGAAAGGGAAAGGAAAGAACGAGAGACACAGGAAAGAGAAAGGAAAGAAAGGGAGAGACAGGAGAGGGAGCAAAAAGATAGGGAGAAACAGAAGAGAGAGCAGAAGGAAAGGGAAAAAAAGGAGAAGGAGCAAACTGAGAGGGAGAAGCAAGAGAAGGAGATTAGAGAAAGGAGAGAAAGGGAGCGGAGGGAAAAGGAAAAACAGGAAAAGGTGCGGAGAGAGCAGAAAGAAAGAGAACAGAAGGAGGGTGAAAAGGAGAGAGAGAAAAGGGAGAGAGAGGAGAAAGAGAGGAGAGATGCCTCATTGGCGTTCACCAGATTGAAGGAGGAGAAGAGAGGAGGAGAGAAGAAGATGGAGCGTCAGTCCAGAGCCAAGACTTCAAAGGACAAGGCCGAGCCTCCACCCAAGAAAAGGAAGAAGTGGCTGAAGGAGGTGCCGTCCTCCTCCTCAGAGTCTGACTCCTCTCCTCCCAGTGATGATGAAGGTCAGTTCTATTCTGTTAGGTTGTGTGTGTGTTTGCAATTCACACATTGTATCTATTGATAACATCGGGCCAGGCTCTCAGAGCAGCTCCTCCATGTTACAGGGCCTCTGCGGGGGGCACTTAACAGTCGAGCCATGAGGGAGATGTTCAGGAGCTACGTGGAGATGCTGGTCAGCACAGCACTTGACCCCGATATGATCCAAGCCCTGGAGGACACTGATGGTGAGCACTGAGGCAGGGGAACACTAAAGCTCTGCAGTGAAAATAACAAGTATAGCACTAGTGCGAAGGACTACATGTGTTTGGGAGACATAAACAAATTTCTCTAGAAATGGAAACAGACAACCATAAAAGACAGTTGGACAGCTTCAGCATGTTCAATACTTGCTCTCTACCTCAAAGTTACATGGTCGTCAATGTTGCTTTTCATAAACTCTTTGACTTGCCACAGTTAATCCACCGCAGTCAAATATGCAAACAGATTTTTTGATTTTTCTAGAACCTCCCCTACTCAACCAAGCTGTGTCATAACCCTAACCTGAGATCTGGAATATCTAGTAACACTTTGCATTACACCATGCAGTTTACTGGCTAAGTTAAGGTATCTTAGCACTAAGGCTCTAAGAGGTATCTATTTAAATATTACATATGATTACGTATGATAGTTGATAAGCAACAGTCTTTGTGTTTTGGAGTATTTTAGCAAGAATGTATATATTTTATGTATATATTATTGTATATATTGTAGCATAACTAGGATAAACAGATAGGAAGTGGGGGACATTTTGTCATGTTAAAATGAGCATATAGAACATATAAACTATACCGACAATGTGAAGTCACGTCACGCCCCCATCATGTTAACACTGTGCCACTCCTATGTCCTATGTCAGATTTCATTGAGGCTGGGCAAAGGTAAGGCAGCCCTCCACTGCTGAACTACCATGGCAGTGGCATCGTCCTACTGTGGTGACACTCTTCAGAATCAAAACTGTAAATCCAAACACAATTGTTGTAGTCAGTACCATTTAACTGAGACCAAGAACTTAGTATTTGTTGATACCAAGACCAAGGTAGGGTGAGATTAAGCCAAAACTCAAGAGCAAACCAATCTACCTATCTATCTATCTACCTGTCTGTCTGTCTGTCTGTCTCCACTTATTTGTGGAGTATTACCTTGTTGTCTGATCTTGAGGTCTTAATTTGGTCTTGGCCTGCCTTGGTTGTGGTCTACTGTACTAAAAATACTTACTAAAAATGGACAAATTCTTGTTATTTAGAACAGAATATAAGTATAAATAATTTAGAAGTTTGCAAGCTGTTCCTGATTCCCTTATTTCCCAAACTTTGAATCTTGTTCTCTGATACTTGTAGGTACGGATTTGTATGTTCAGTACAGGTACATAATTTATTATTTTATTACAAAAAGTCAGCTGTAAAATTTGTTTAATAACACTGTAAATTGCGGCTGTAACATAAGGTATTATTGAAAAAAAAATTACACTGTAGTGTTGATCTTAAAATATGGATAAGCAAAGAGAGTCACACAGAGATGAGTTCACTACAGACACCTAAACACACACAGAAGTTCAAATCAATAAGAAAATAATAAGTAACAGAAGAGACCGCCAATCCACTGTCTTTAGTTAAGGTACAGAAAGTGTACATTTACTTGAGCTGTGCAGTAAACCTTTTGAAATGGGCATAAACAAAGTTTCAGACGGTCAGGAGGAGAAAGAGCTGATAAAATAAATGGAATGAAGAGTTTAGAGCTGTAAAACCCCTAAAAGTGGATTAGTCAACAGCGAGAGACCCTATCTTTTGTAAAAATGATTATCAACTAGCAAAGATGAAGAAGGGAATCTGAACACTGGAATATGTGATTAAACAAGTTATTAAGTTATCTATGTAAAACTAAAATTCAAAGTAAATTAAGTATATATTAAATTATAGTATATATAATATTTCTTATTCTGAAAGGCCATCAGGTGGAGTGGAAAAGATACTATGCAAAAAGTCCTCACCTACCTACCTGTTTTACTTTAGGTTGAAAGAAGGAAAAAATTTAAAAATGTAAAACATTGGAACTATTATAACTCTAGTTTAGACATTATGTGGGAAGGATGAAGAAGATTTAAATGCCACTTTGGGAGAGACCCCAGGGTCCCTGTTCTATTAGCTATTGAGTCTGTGTTTGTCTTTCCAACTGAGACTTGTTCTATGCTGGTGTAAATGCCAAAGATGGACACATAATTAAGGCTTTTGCAGCAGAGGACGATATCATGTTTATGTGTGTGCTGCCTTAAGGCCAGATTATCTTCAAAGAGATTCATAAGAATCCCTGCTTGTATTTAGTTTCACGATGTGATAACATGAAGTTTGTGCTTGAAGCAGCAGTCGGGATTTTGGGTTTTAAGGAGTTACTGAAAGAAAATCCAGCTACGTCAAATGAGGTAGAGGAAAATAGGTGTGGATGAGAATGACAGGATTTCTTTTTATAGATTCTTGGAATCAACCTGGCGCAGTTGAAACTTTGTGTTGATTTCAATTTAGCAGGAATTTAGTATAAAATATTTTTCTGTGTTTAAATGCGTGATAACTAAAGTGTGGAATTTTCAAGAGACGATGACACAAATTAATTTTGACTTTAATTCAGTCTAAGCATTAGGAGATAATGTGCAAGGTTAGTGCCTCTGTTATCTGACTAGATGATTTCAACACTTATCACAGCACACCTACTCGATATGAAATGGGTACATTTGTCCTGCACTTACATCCTTAACAAGAGTTGTGGAGTGGAATATTTTGGAGAGTGATACAGTGGGTAGTGATCACTTTCCTGGTTTTGACTCTGGTTATAGAATGTGATTATATGATCGTAGGACAGATTTTAGAAGGACAGCAGCAGATTAAGTCAATGCTGCTGGATGTCTTTAGGGATAATGGTTGGACCTTAAGTAACAGTGACAGTAACTTTTCAAAAAAATCCCTCATAATGTTTATGGGGGGCACAAAGACGCATCGTACATTTCGTAAATATTTGCACAGTTGCTGTTGAGCTTATTCATTAGCAATTGTGGGTTATTCCCTCTTTAGTTCATTTGCAAATAAGCAGATAGATTGTCTAGAGTTGATTTCAAGCAGGATATTTGCGTTTAGAATCTGTTATTGTTAACTGCCAAATCCAAAAAACTGTCACCGCCAGTGCAGTAAGCCACCATTACAATGAAAAACTAAAACAAATCCACCAGAGAAAGAGCATTAGGTGCAGCCAAATCAACTATTTGATATATTCTTAAAAAGAAAGAATACACTATTGTGTTTAGAACCATCAGAATCTCTGAAAGACCATGACAAACAACTGTGGTGGATGACAGAAGAGTTATTTCCCTGGTAAAAAATACACTACAACAGTTGGCGCATCTGTGTCTTCGCCAACAATCAAGAAAATACTTCAGCAAAGTAAATATAGAGGGTTTATCACAAGACTGGTAGGTCTCAAAAACAGGAAGACCAGATTATGGTTTGTCAAAGCAAACACAAAAAATCCTGTTAACTTCTGAAACAACATCTTATGGACAGATGAGACTAATGCTCATTAGATTAATGCATCAGAAAAAACAGGACGAGTTTGGCGAAGGGAAAGATGGAGGACATAGTCTGTCTAATCTAAAGGAATGACTTTTGTTGTATTGATTGAGGAGGTGATGGCTGACAAAAGTAGCAAAATTATTCAGCTTAATGCGTCACAAACGTTTGGACTGTGCGTCATAGTACAGACATTGAGCAGGAACATACTGTGAAAGCAACCTCAGACTTTTCAAAGCAAAGGTATGTAATGTTCAATAGACCGTCACCTGTCCTGAGTTCAGTTGAGCTGGATTTTAATTGCTGCAGGCAAAACCAAAGACAAAACACCTCAAAAACAAACAGGATGTGAAGACAGCTGCAGTAAAGGCCTAGCAGAGCACCACCAGGGAAGAAGCCCATCATCTGGTGATGTCTATGGGTTCCAGGGAGGCAGTCACTGACTGTAAAAGGCTTTGGAACCAACTGTGAAAACTTAAAATATATTTATCAATACAAATATTTTTAAGACATTAATCAGCAGTGTGATTTTTGTTTGTTAAAAATCATGTTAAGATGTAAAGAGCCAAAATGATGAAAACTGTCACTGTCCAAATATATGTGGAGTTGATTGTAATGATGCTGTTGTCCCATCCCAAGTTACTTAACTGGATTTAAATGCAAATGAATGTGTTTCTGCTTTAACTCCTCAGATGAGTTGTACCTCCCACCCATGAGAAAAATCGACAGCCTGCTGAGTGAACAGAAGAAGAGGCTCCTGAGAAAAATCAACATGAGTGCTCAGCACCAGGTGAACCTACAAATCCTTCCTGTTTGTGACAACTGGCTGTTGATGAGTATTTAATGAGGTTAAACAATGAGGTTTCAACTGAATATCTGCTGGATCTCATGTCTTTGACTTCCTGCTTTCCTCTCCCTAGGAGGCTTTACATATATTCCCTAAAATGACAGCAGATCCTCTGGAATCCGGGGCTGTCAGAGTTCACCTCGGAGGGGAGGGTTACAATCGTAAAACACTCAACCGGGTCAAGAGGAGTATTCCTAAGCAGCAGGTCAGAAACAGCATAATTCTAAGGTCAGGTTTGAATTCTGTCCGCGGTCCTCAGTCATCCAGTAGAGATTATCTTAGACCTGTAACCACATCTTTCTCCGTTCTTGCTGTTTGTCCAGACTGAAATGGAGATAATCCTTCCCCGAAACCAAATCTTTTCCAAACTGGCCTCTGGAGTTTTAAATCTGAGACTGCCAGCTTGATGGTGTAATTTGTGCGGGAAAATAAAGCTTTGTTAAAAATAATGTTATATATGTAACTAAAGAGGTGGTGGCAGTAGTGCAGCAATTTAGTCTTAGAAACCGACAAAGAAGCTCGGTTTGCTTGTACTTTAATACTTTCCTTTGTTTCTTGTGTGACAAAGCCATACTTTACATTTCTGGAAGCAGAACTGGCTATAGTATATAGTTTCGTCTTTGCTTGTTTTCTGACAGTGACTATTGATGTTTTTGTAGACATACAGTAATAAGTGTAGATGCTCTTTGGCTGCTTCAGCCTGTTGCTGCAATACATCAATGTCCCCGCTAGATATGATCGGGCATGACTAAAGCTTCTGTTTATAGGCCACTCTTGTACAGACGATATAATGATGACGATGGTGTTTGTTCCAGTGTGCAATGTGCATCTACATATATTACCTCTATGGGCATGTGTACGTAGAGAAATGCAGCGTAGTGCACAAACAATCTCCATGAAGCATTTTAGAACATACCGATATTAATGTAGATGTAGTCTTAGCTTTCACGACTCAGTCTTGGCCTTAGCTGCGTTGGTGGCTCTCCCGCGAGTGGTCGACCACAGGGTCAAACCTCTGACCCGGCTTGCCCCTGGCTCTCCCCGACCCCAAATTGTCCCTGGGCACTTAAGACACATAACCCCAAACCGCCCATCCAGGGACTTACGGGATCAGACAAAAAAAGTGAGGGGTTGTAAGAACTGTGCTGATTACATTCCAGCAATTCTCCCCCTGCTCTCACATTCTCTATGGTCCAAATGTTGAAAAGATGGTTCTGAAGACTGCTGCTGTTCATTGTTACGGAGACCTGGCTTTTCCTCTGTGCACTCCTAACAGAGCTCTACACATTCAAAGAGCATCCAGCTACACCACAGAGACCTTCCCTGAAAACATCCCCAACCATACTGCACCAAGCTAACCATCTGCCAACATTAGGCCATTGGGGAGCATCAGCCTAGGCTTTGAAGTGTGTCCAGCACTGAGGCACCTGTAAGTCAGGTGACAGCTTTTTGGCCAATGTTGAATCAGCACCAGTCAGCATTGGCCCATGAGTAAAAAAGACCACTCTGATTGGCTATTCAGCTTTGTGAACTTGTACCAATGCCAGAGTGGTGTGGAAATAGTAAGCACTGCTCACAGTTTGTATATACGTGAACCCAGGTCCGAATGTGCAGAGCTACATGCTTGCTTGCTTTCGTCTTCGCAGCACGTTCAAGTTCCACTTCTTGGCCCAGACAAAAGCGACATCAGCTGATGCAACAGTTGGTCTTCATCTGTGCTGCTACTCATTGTAGAAACCACAACATGTTTCAACTTTTTTATTCAAATAGTTGGGGTGTCACTCAAGAGATAAAACAACAAAATGTTTTTTTCTTATCCGTTTCAGGATCTGAAACTGTCAATTGAAACTTGTCGGATTTACAGTCTGTACCATTCTCTTCACCACTACAAGTATCACACCTTCCTGCACTGCAAGAAGGAGGTAAGGCTGGCTCCTTTATTACTGAACTGGTTACCATGATTGGATTTACTGTCAATACTCTACTCTGGAAAAGGGTTAATCAAGTTGTTTGTTGTTTTTTCAACAGACTTTAGTAACTGTTGAAGTTTCCAGGTTGAGTGGTGATATTTCAGTTTGCTAGATTATGAGATATCATCATTGACTAGGTGAGGCATTTAACATACAGCCTATCACTGTAATCGGTCCTGACAAATAGTGAGGCCCTGGTCTAATGATCATGACTTGAGGAACTGAGAATGATAACAGTTTGTATGAGTTCACAATAGGTACTCTTCCAGAAAAATAGGAACTATAAGTGAAGTGTACACTGATTAGTCAAACACAGAGCCAATGCGGCGTTAGCAGAGCCAAAGCTAATTCACTCTTATAGTCCTTTATAAAGTTTTGATCATGTCATCTTGGGTTAGCTACTGAGTCTGCTCAAGTTCCCACCATTGTTCATGGGGAGACAAACTGCTTATTTTAGCAAGCAGTGTAGTAATTTACTGCTTTATCAACATTTGATTGGCTATTGCAAATGTTCTGGATAAATGTAATTTTGCCTGCACATCTGTATTTACACTTTGTGTTGATTAAAAAACATATTAATTTCCTGTGATGATTCTGGCACACTGTAAGACTGATAGTCCTGACCAATCATGGCAATGTCAGAGCCAGTAAAGACCTTCAGTGTTGAGCATAAACATTGCAGCATTGATTGTAATAGGAATGAGGCTCGAGTGTGAGGTGCCTCTGATCAATCCATGGTGTGTAAGACGACTCCTTAGTCACTGGGACATGATAATACAGCACCAAATACTTTTTAAAAACATTTTTGTGAATCACATTGCAGCAACCCAATGTATTTAGGCACGTAAACAGAAGCTGCTGATTTACTAGGATTTTAATGCACAACTATCTCTAGTGTTCACAGAGAATGGACTGAAAAAGAGAAAATATCTTAGGAGAAGCAGTACTTTGGGCAAAAATGCTGTGTAGATATCAGAGTTCAGAGGAAAATGGCCAGACTGGTTATAGCTGCTGGAAAGGCAAAAGTAAGTCAAGTCATCTCAGAAGGTACAATATGTCAAACCACATCATTCACTTTGCAAGGGCTCCTGAAAATTTGAAAACAGCAGCTTGTAAAATATTTCCTGCTTTGACGACTCTTGATTTTGCTGTGACATTTGGTTGGTAGAGCCAGAGTATGGTGTCAACACCATAAATGTATCAATGTGTATGATATATGTATCAGTGGTTCAGGCTGATGGTGGTGTTTTAATGGTGTGGGAGATATTTTCTTGGCACACCTTTAGACCCAGAGTATTAACTAGGCATTTTTAAATGCCATAGCCTACCTTAGTATTGTTGCTGACCTTGCCCATTCCTCGACCCCATCAGTAAACGCGTTTTGTCACAAAGCAAAAGGGGCACCAACTCTATGTTTCTATCTTTCTATGTTGTAACGTATCTGCTGTCTTAATGTATCTGATAATTCATGTAAATAATTCTTGTTACTAGAGAGTACCAGGAGACAGAGATTGACTGAATTCAAATCCTTGCTTGTCCTGTACAAACTTGGCGAATAAAGTTGAATGTGATTCTGATTCTGATTCGGATCTCTAAAAGCATAGATGAACTAATAGAGTGGCCAGTGAATATATGCAGTCTGTTTACCTGTGCCTACTACAGTGGTTAGAATGGGTGACCTGACCTCTTTTGTCTGGCTAAATAGTAGTTTATATCGATAGAGAAAGGAAGAGATGAAGAGGAAAAAAATGGGGAGAAAGTAAAATCACAAGAGCAAGCAACAGTATTCGGAAAACTAACTATACATTACCAGTGGCTCTCTGCATGATCTGCTACTTTGCGTACAGTCACGCTCGCAAAGGTATGTACTATCATCGATGGTCATCAATGGTAAAAAATTGCATTTTTAAAACGGATAGTGCTGCGCTGAACTTCAGTTATGGAGAGTGTTCCAACCTAAAACCCATCTACATACATCTTCCATCACCCACCCACCTAATTTAGTTTTCAAAAGGTCGGCTTTGAGCCCATTGTACTGTGTGTAAACGACTTGTTGTTTCCTGGGCAGACGGACAGCATTGAGCAGGCGGCAGAGGACCCGGGCCAGGAGGAGGTGGTGCAGCAGTGCATGGCTAACCAAGGCTGGCTGGAGAGTCTCTTTAACTCCTTCATGGAACTGCTCAGCCTCAGTGCCAAAGCCTGAAGGAGGAGGACCACAGCCTCGCACATCCACCTGCAGTGGAGAAGAAGACAGAGGCGCACAGTTGGTTAAAGGAAACAATCCCAATACAGAAACTGTGCGGATGCTGGTAGTGCCATGGTTCCAGTGAGAGCACCCACTGTTAATGTGTTTGTGGGAGATTTCACTTTTAAAGTATTTGTTTTCTTATTGAATCCATGTTAAAGTACTGTACCTCTGGAAAGATGGAGGGTAGTGAACTATGTGAATGTGATGGATTTTCTTCAAAAGTCAAAGAAAGAGACCTAATGTAAAGGTCTATTGATCAGCACTACGCAAGAGATTCTTGTCAAGGCCTAACGAATAATGGCGCACACACACACACGCACACAACAACTGTCTATAAGTATGTATTGATAACTATGGTTTTTATAATTTATACAAGGACATTTTTAAAGATGACCATCTTAAGATGGGATTGTTTGCTTTTATTTTTGAAAAATGTTTTAAAGGGGGTATACATGAAATGGCCCACCTGCAATTATTGCTTCTCACAGAGTAATAGCAGTGAAAGTAGGATTGAGTGAGACACAAGTAAGGTTCAAAAGGACTATGTGATAGTCTTTTGGTATTACCTGTCTCACTTAGAAAGCAGTAAAGACTAAGGGGAACTGTGTTTAAAACTAAGCTGTGTTCTGTTTGCTTTTTAAAAGACAACGAAAGAGGAGATTTAACGCCTGTAAAAATGAGGAACGAAAAAATAAAGCACGACTTTCTTCAAGGAAGTGTGGAAAGTGAACCGATCCAAAAGCCTAAATGTCAGTGTTTAATGTGAGTCATCTTATCTGTTAGTTGTTGATTGATATTTCCTATTATTTAACCTCTCTGAGGATATTCTTGCAGAGCAATTTTGTTGTTTTGATGTGTAAATATTGTACAGCTACTTCATTCTCTAGTTCCCAGTTGCGCTTCTGTACATGAAATTCCTGTATTTGACATAATGAAATAAAACTGTTCAAATGACAAATGTGATGATGAATAAACAAGCTTGTGTTAAAGTCCCGTCACTAGTATTTTCGCTGATACAGAGGCAGCAGAAATCCACAGGTTAAATGATTGAACTGTCAGTTTCTTCTCCATAAACTATGCTGAAGTTCTGTTGAGAAACTTTTTTGTCCCACACAGTTCTATTCAATTCAATTCAATTCCACTTTATTTATATAGCGCCAGTTTACAACAGGGTCATCTCAAGGCACTTTATGTAATAAAGTCAAGACTATACAAACATTTAGAGAAAACCCAACAAATCCTCCTTAAGCAAGCCATAGACAACAGTTGAGAGAAAAAAGGGACAGAGTGGGGGAGACAGAGAGGGGGAAAGACGACTACGGGACAAAGAAGACACAGAGTTAATGTCATACAGTGGTGACGTATAAATGTGGGGTGAGAGGAGAGAGTGAAGAGAAGAGGAAAGTGGCTCAGTGCAGAGTCCCCCAGCAGTCTAAGCCTATAGCAGCATGATTATAACCAACTTTATCAAAGAGGAAGGTTTCGAGCCTAGTCTTAAAAGTAGAGAGGGTGTCTGTTGAATGATGGAGCTTGACCATTTGGAGCTTTATAGTTAAGAATAAGGGTTTTAAATTAAAAATATTCTACATTTAATGGGAAGCCAATGGAGAGAAGCTAATGAAGGTGAAATATGATCTCTCTTACCAATCCCAGTCAGTAATCTTGCTGCAGCATTTCGGATTAATTGAAGGCTTAGTAGAAGGCAAAGTTACTGGGGCAGCCTGAAAGTAGAGAATTACAGTAGTCCAATCTAGAAGTAACAAATGCATGAACCAGTTTTTCTGCATCGCTTTGAGACAGGATGCTCCTAATTTTGGCAATGTTCCGTAGGTGGAAGAAGGCTGTTCTAGAGATTTGTTTTATGTGTGAGCTAAATGACTAATCCTGGTGAAAAATGACTCTGAGATTCGTTGCGTTACTACTGTTTCTTAGACTTTTAGGCCCAAACACAATAACTTCAGGAAGGAAATTATACGTCATCCAGTACCTTAGGTCTTTTAGACATGCTTGTAGTTTGATTAATTGATTTGTTTCATTTACCAAGTGTTTTCTAATAATGTAGCCAAGGGGAGACATATAGAGAGTAAAGAGTACTGGTCCTAACACAGAGCCTTGTGGAACTCCATAACTAACTTTTGTGTATGTGGAAGATTCATCATTAACATGAACAAATTGGAATCTATCTGATAGATACGATTTAAACCAATTTAGTGCAGTTCCTTTAATTCCAATTACATGTTCTAGTCTCTGTAATAATGTTTTGTGATCAATGGTGTCAAATGCAGCACTAAGATCTAGCAGAACTAGTATAGAGACAAGTCCATTATCTAACATAAGAAGAAGATCGTTGGTGACTTTAATCAGTACCGTTTCTGTGCTATGATGAACCCTCAATCCTGACTGAAATTCTTCAAACAACTCGTTTCTGCGCAGGTGATCACATAATTGCTTTGCAGCTACTTTTTCAAGTATTTTAGAAATCCAGTCTAACTGGAATAGGGTCTAGACGACATGTTGTTGGTTTTGATAACGTAATAGTTTAAGTTAACTCAGCAAGATCTATGGG
This sequence comes from Channa striata, assembly GCA_033026295.1. NCBI lineage: Eukaryota > Metazoa > Chordata > Actinopteri > Anabantiformes > Channidae > Channa > Channa striata. The sequence continues at coordinate 2,070,765 of CM065180.1, read as the reverse complement.
CACAAAGCAGTCCAAAAGGGACTGAAGCCTTATTCTAATTCTGTTGTATTTGTCGGGAGGGTCTAGTGAATTTTGTTTCCAATAGCTATGATTTTTTTTGTCAAGAAGGTCATGAAGTCATTGCTGCTTAACGTTGAGGGAATACTAGTCTCAACTGAACTATGGCTCTTAGTCAGCCTGGCTACAGTGCTGAAAAGAAACCGGGGGTTGTTCTTGTTTTCCTATATTAGTGATGAATAACAAGCTGTTCTGCCTTTACGAAGTGCTAATTTGTATAAGTATAAACTCTTTTTCCAGGCTAAGCGTGATTCTTGTGAATGAGTGGAACGCCACTTCCTTTCTAGTTTTCCTGACGCCTGCTTTAAATTGCGGGTTTGCGAGCGATACCATGGAGATCGCCTGCTCAGACTTACTGCCTTATTTTTCAGATGGGCAACAGTATCAAGTATGGAACTTAATGATGCTGCATAATTATCAGTCAGGTAATCAACTTGTACAGGAGTACAGTTAATGAGGCTACTCTGTTATATCGGTACATGTTAAATTTGTTCACAGTGTTTTCAGATAAGCACCTAGTAAAGCAGAACTTTTTTCTAGCTGCTGTATAATTCATTAGATTAAATTCAAATGTTATTAGAAAATGGTCAGAGAGAACAGAATTATGAGGAAATACTGTTAGTTTCTCAATTTCAATGCAGTATGCAAGGAGTGACTTTACATTTTGAGAGAAACCAATTGAATCTAATAATGAAGTAAATGCCGTGTTGAGGAAGGTACTGTCAGGATCTACATGAATGTTAAAGTCGCCCACTATGACGACTTTATCTGCACTAAGCTCTAAATCAGCTAGTGAATCTGAGAATTCAGTCAAAAATTCAGAAAAAGGGACTGGAGGACGGTACATAATAACAAATAGAAGTGGAGTTTTACAAATTGGGTGTGAAAGGCTGAGTAAGACTCTCAAATGAGTTATAACTATGTTTAGGTTTAGGGTTTATAGGTAAGCTTGAGTGATAGATTGCTGCTACTCCTCCACCTCGGCCTGAGCTTCTAGGAACATGATAGTTAATATGACTTGGAGGGGTCGATTCATTTAAATTAACATATTCTTCCTGCTGCAACCAAGTTTCAGTGAGACAAAATAAATCGAACTGATGATCGCTTATCAAGTCATTTACTAACAGAGATTTAGATGAGAGAGATCCGATATTTAATATTCCACATTTAATTCACATTTAGTTCTGCATGGACGTGGTTGATAAGCACGCTCATAGTGCTGCAACACACTGAATTATCCTCCTGGAAACTAATATTTGCCTCTGTCAAAGGTGTTAAGGTAAAGGAAGAGGTGGTAGATCTAAACACACACACTAAATACTCATGTAAAAGTGTAAGTACTTGCCTAAAAACAGGGTTCAGTAACACTTTAGATTCTTTTATCATTTTGAAGTGTTAAGTACATGCTTGAAAATAAACTTTAGGTGCAAATGTTCAACTGCTCCACAAAAAATTGATTTTTCACTAAGTTGCTGATTAAAAAAACAACTTAAAGTATTTTAAACAATATTGAACTTAACATTGTTGAATGAAATTAACATGAGTGTATGAGACCAGATTTGTTCCACACATGCCTCACAAATAAGGTTTCTGTAGAAATCTAAAATGTTTAAGTTCTGTTGAATTGTATACATGTACCATTAAAAACCTGATTTTGTGTGGGGTGACTGTGGCGCAGTAGGTAGTGTGGTCATCCACCAATTCTACAGTTGTTGGTTTGATTCCTGTCTCTCCTGGTCACATGTCAAAGTGTCCTTGAGCAAGACACTGAATCCCCTCCTGGTGAGTGTCAGAAAAAGCAGTGAAAAGTGTTTTGAGTACCAAGAAGAAAGCAGAATGATAATAAGTCACACAAATGACACTGGGTATGGTGATTTTTAATTATTCACTGTGATTCTGAAGAAAGAGCAGTGATATAGACCGCAGCATACAGAGGTGATGTTCTAATATAAATTACTGAATGATGACATTAGCAGCTGGATTAAAACAGTGGCTTTCTGCTGCCGCCTGTAGTGCGATGTACTTGGTTGGAACTTTGGAAGTCACATACAGTTCAGTCTCATCAAAGTGAAAAAGGAACTGAACCTAGTTCTGGTCCATCTGATGCTATCGACAGAAAAAAGTTACTGTTGCAATTTCTTCCTTGAAAAGGCTCGGTGAAAGTCAAATACAAAATAAAAAACACATTTTTACAAATAAACATTTATGACCAAAAACTGAGAGACAACATCTAAACATATACACATAGACAACAAATTCCAAAAAACAAACATCATGGTTCCAAAAGCAAATTAAGTTAAAGTTAACACTGATGAACTTAAACCAGATGGGAAGAGTTGGTGGTGGTGGTGGGTAGGAGCTCATCTTCTCATAATCTGTCCATGCTAACAAATTCATTCTCAAAGTGGTTTGCAGAGATATTTTCTGGTAAATGGAAAGCAGCTCTATCTCCCATATTTTGCTAACATAGACTTGACTTTGACATTATTAGGGAATATGTAGAACACACATTTCTGGTGTCTACGCTGTCACATTGTTACTCATCAAAAGCAAATTTTAGTGTGTGTTTAACAAACTGTCAGTTCTGAGGCTATTGGTAGTCAACCTTTCCCTTCAAGCAACAATTAGTGGGTTATACAGTGCTACATGGCGAGACGTGCAACTGTGTGTCAGGCACAAGCCCCCATGTGGCCACTTCTCTAAATGCACCATCAAGGAAACATGCAGCCCAATAAAATGTGACCAATAAATCTACAACCACTAACAAATGCTGCAGAGAGCTGAGAAATATTCCTTTTACCAATCAGTATTGTAACCAAACAAAAAGAGCATCACGAACCACAAGCTCAGCACATTCATGACTTAGCTCATAAATAAACTCCAAACTAAGCTTCATCAAGACAAAGACACTGTTCAAAAAGTATAAATGCTTGGATAAAAATGTTAAATTAGGATTTTCTGAAGCTAAAAATTGTTTTGTTTCAGGTAAATATGGGTTTGAACAGGGTTTGAGCAGCAACTTTCTGTGACATGCACAATAACTTATCAACTAATCTACATAACAATGTAAAGCCCAAAGACGCTGCAAGACATGGATGTTCTGTACTTAATTACTAAATCAAAAAATAGGCTGAATGCTAAGCTACCTTAAAACCCAGTATTGATAAACGTGCAAAAATATTGATATACACTGTAGCTCTGTATGTAGGCAGTTGTCCACAGGGTCAGAGGTTGAAATCCCTGTCTACCCCAAATGTCAAAGGGACACTGAACCTCCCCACAAATACAGCAGATAGATCTTTATGTACATTTACATTTAGTCATTTGGCAGATTTTAGTCAAAGATTTTTAGATAGTCAGTTTATCCAAAGCGACTTACAGAGTACTTTGGTTCACACACAATGGCGATGGGTACTCATCTGGCCCACCAGGAGCAACTAGGGGTTCAGTGTCTTGCCCAAGGACACTTCAGCAGGGAGGCACGGGGGACTTGAAGCCTTACTGATGGTTCTAATTCCAATCAGTTGGTAAGGCAGTCATCCATGGAACACAGAGTCAGTGGCTCTGTCCTTGGGCAAGACACTGAACCCCAAGCTGCTCCTGATGGGTCAGGTGAGCACCTTGCATGGCAGCAGCCAGTATCAGTGTTTGTGTGAATGAGAGGCAACATTGTTATATAAACAGAGCATTTGCATACATAAAAGATCATTTTTCTAACAGAGAAATGAACATTTAACTGAACTTAACATAATTTAACTTCGGATCATATCAAAGTTGTATTTCCTTAGAGACTAAATGTCAGGAGGCCAGCAGACACATGAATCTTTTGCAATTCTGTAAAAAGGAAAATTCTTCTCGACAAATGTCACGGTCTTCCACGCGTTAGATTCTAGTAATTCATGTGTGCTGGTTTATGTGTTTTGGAGGTTTTCTCATGTTGAGCATTTGTTCAGTTCAGCTCAGCTATAACACACACTACAGATGAAGAGTACAGATTGTAGTGTAGGTGTCCAGAGGAAATCTAGGGCTTAGAGAACGAAAGGGGGAGGGAGGGCAGGAGGGAGAGAAGAAGAAAGGAAATAAGATTATGCAGCCATTGTTTGACCAGGGAGAAGGAGAAGAAGCAGTCAGAGTCTGTATGTTCCCACTTGTCTTTGTTCCACCAACAGGTGAGTGCAGGAGGTCACTGCTCTGCTTGTCCACACTGATGCTTCTAGAAGCTGCTGATGTGAAGTGATGACTATGAAATGGTTCATTTGTTTTATTCAGTGCTTGGAAAACAGTTTTCGTATGTATTTTGATTGTCACGTAAGTTGCTTTGGATAAAAAAGTCTGCCAAATGACTAAATGCAAATGTAAATGTCACTGTTTTAAGCTTTACGTATGTAATTTATGAAATTTCCTATTTTGCTAATTATGATTAGTGATATAACTTCCACTGCAAACCCAGCCCGACTAGGAAGCGTGGCAAAATTTTTCTTAACATTGGAATAACAATTATGCCAAATTTTGATATTTTTGCTTAGTAAAAGCAACAAAACCCGAGTTATTTAAGCTAGACTTACCTAAAATTACTTAATCTAATATTAATAATTAGCAATAATAATCTAGCCACAGGGGTTGCAAGCCAGTAACTTCTGTGCAGGTCCCAAGCCCGGATAAATAGAGAGGGTTGCGTCAGGAAGGGCATCCGGCGTAAAACTTGCCAAGTACAACCATGCGAGTCATTTGTTCTAACAGAGAACATGAGGTTAGCTGGTGTCAGAGTGGAAGATGCCCAGGATGGAGTGAGGTGGAAAAGGATGATTCGCTGTGGCGACCCCTGATGGGAGAAAAAAGTAGTAGTAGTAGTAATAATTAACAATAATGCAAACCAAGCTACAAAAGGATAATCACCTTTTTGAATCTGTTTAAGAATCTATTACTTCCAGTGAAACTTTTTAGCAAACTTCAGTTAAGGAGTTTGCTTTCCTTACTTTGACTTTTGAAGTTGATACTTCACATAAGTTAAGAACAATGGTCTTATTATAGCACACTTAAAAGAGTTCACTTAAATTGATCCTAATGTCCATCAGTTTTTTAGCCAGACCATCTTCTTTTACAACATTATTAGAGTCAACCTTCACTTAGGGTTCACCAGTCCCCTAAATTCACTACAGCAACAAATCTGGCAGGTGGGAAGAAAAAAAGATCCAATTATTTGTCACACAAAATGCCATTATCAAACTAAATAAAATGAAACCCTACCAAATAAAGAAAAAAGACAGATGCTGGAGTAAGGATAACAAATTGTGGCCAGAGAGTTAGAATAAGTTCAGCTGCTACAGACCGAATAAGCAGCTGCATCATAAACTGCTGTTAGTTATTTTACACACTGCAACTTTGCGTAAACAAGAAAAGGTTAAAGCTTAGTTGATTGAACTTGAAGCCTCTGTTTCTATCTTTGTCCATCTCTCAAAACTAGCCAAAAGGGCTTTATAGGGAGTTTGTAGGTGTATATATAATATTGTAATTTTTAAGTGGATCATCACCGAATGTGTTAGAGACTTTGCATTTTCGTTCAGCAGAGCCGTCCTTATGATGCTGTGTGTGTACTGTGTGCTGTGCCTCTAGCAGTAATGTGAAATGTGAAGCAGCAGGTTATTTTGTGATTATTCCTAAAAGTAGGAAAACAAACTGAGATATTATTGTAAATAAAAGATAAGTGTTCTTAAAATGACATATTTTTTATTGCAAAAATACAAATACAAAATCTACAAAATAATGCTTTTTTTTAGAACAAAAACAAGACACAACACTTTTTTTCTAACTTTATTGGAATAGCCCTTTTTGCATTGCCGACTGTGTTAAATGTGATGCTTGTTGCCTGGCCACATTAGGTTTGATTATTCTAACCTGGATCAGAAACGCAGAGATGTGGAACCACTGTCGGTGGGAGACTGCAAATATTTCTCTGCGCAGGTGATAGTGGATTATCATGTTTCAGAGCTGGATGCTCCTCTGGTTGTGTTTCAGGCATGATGCCACACATGGAGACGGTCATTGACAGCATCCTCCACCGAGACCAGGACACTGTCCAAGTCCTTCTGGACACCTATAACATCCAGGTCACTCATTGTTGCCATGACTACTGCATCAGTCTGCAACTAGAAATATTCACTTTTGTAACCATGGAAACCATGTCTGCATAGTTGGTAATATAATACCTTGCCAACAACTAACATAATAATGCCCATAATACTACTGATAATAATGTTTAATTTTTTTCACCTTAATCCTAACTCACTCACTGGGGACAACTGTTATGGTTGAAGAAAATTGTGCTTTAGAAAAATGAGTGGGAAGAAAAGAAAACAGTACACATAATCCAAAAGCAACATTCACACTGATGTGGCCCACTGTCTATCTAGCATCTAAACCAACAAAATGATTCCAAAAGAATTGTATTTTTCTCTCTATCTTCGCCTCCTGTCATCCCTCCATTGTAAATTTCTTTTCTTTTTTGAAAATTTATTTAACTTGGAAATGTATTTCTTTCCTGCTGCATAAAAAGAAGTGAAATGAAGTGTAAGAGTGAGCTCAGGGTTATCTACAAAATATAAAGCACACTTACGTCTATGATGTAACAACACAGGCAGCTCTTATTGTGAAATTTTCTCTTCAGAAATGTGATAGGACTGTGCCATCGAGACAACATGACCCTGCAGGACACCTGATGCTTGGGATGGTTCCAGTCTCATAACTAAATGCAACAACATTGCAAAACACACTGCAAACATGTGTTAACAAGAAAAAAGGATTTAACGTGAGCTCTCCAAATCCCCAAATATTTAAATAAACTCTGTTGACCCAAACATCAATGTTACAAGCTTAATTACATATTACTGCACATTGGTTTTTAACAATAACAATTTACACACGGAAACAATTGAAGCGGACAGTGCACACTTAGCCCCAATCCCAATTCATAGTTTATGTTCCTGTCGCTTGTTTCCTGTTTTTGCATTTCCCTCAAAAGAGACACTGGGACACATTTTTAATACATGCATGCTGAAGTTAGTGCTTATAATAACCACAGTACACTAACAGCAATAGATACTAACCTGTTCACCCCTGTCCACCTGAAGCACTTTCAGTGAAGCGATGCTATGCTGAAAGGGTTAAATACGATATGGAAATATGAGTGTGAGACTGTCTTGATAGAGCCAAGGAGGACATTGGGTCTATGAACTGCGGCTGGGCCTAATTCCCCCCCTACTTCTCTCTTTACTGCATGTTGCAGTACACAACATTAAAAAAACGAGATAATGAAGTACTAGTCACACAGAGACATGTTGTTTAACCCCCAGATACTCCTGTCTCTCCACAGTATGCAGAGTGTTTCTTTTACGACACTGAGGTGCAGGAGAGAAAAAAGGTCAGTACACACACACACACACACACACACACACACACACACACACACACACACACACACACACACACACACACACACACTAGATTTCAGGCGGTAAGGGCCTCCTTATCTTTTCATTCCATTTCTCATTTTACTGTATTGTCCGCCTCTGTTTATCTCAGCCCATTTCACCTGTGCTCACTCTTACTTACCTCCTAACATCCAGTCACTATGCCTCCACTGATAGCGATGCACTCGCCATGCTCCAGCGCTGATTAGAACCTCCTGTTGATTTTTTTTATGGAAGGCCACAGCAGCTCCAACATTCCTACTTTTTTCTTTTATATCCCCCATCTGCATCCCATACCAGTACAGTGGACTGCAGATGAAGTATTTATATGTGTGTATCAAGCTCTCAATCCACATTGCTCCCATATGTGTCCTGACAGGGCGTGAATTATTACAATGTATGACTCTTATATAATCATATAATTTACTGGAGCAGCACCGTGAAATGGATCTGAACAACAGAGCCCTGTTCACAGCTGGGAGTGAGTGAGTGCAGTCAGGTTAAAGTACAATGCATGTACATGTATACAACATCAAGCTCTAAATAGAACCTTAAACACCACTGCATTCATTTCTTGTCTCCTTTGTCTGAAAGCATTTTCTGTTGAGTTTACAGCATATGGAGTCGCTGGTAATGGTTGAGTGTCGCTAACATCTTAATTTAAGCAGTGCACTGAAACACAGTTTGTGTGGTTCAGACTCAGGTTTTTCTGTTCTGATGGTGTTTGTTGTCTTCGTTGGTCATTGTCAAACAGGAACGGGACCCGTGCACAGTCTGATCATTCATGTCATGTGCAACAAGACTGCATGTGTCTCTACACTTCAGATTACACTTGAGAGAAGCTGTCCAGACTCCGGTCTAGATGCCAAATGTCAAAGTCTATAATTTGGACACCGAGTTTGATTGTGGCTGCTTAAACAGTTATTAGCTGTTATTAGTTTTTAGTTCCGATTCTCTACCCTGTTGATTAACTGGGGAAATGATAATTCACCGTCTTTGCTCTGGCTCCACTTTTCTCTAATGCTTAAATCACAAATGTGTCCAAAATTAATGCCTTCCTGTCATGGACAAACTGACTTCAGCAACAACAACTGGAAGAGGTAAATAAATTGGGGGGTGGGGGATTGCTGACTGTGTATTTCTCTGTATTACACTAATCTGTAAAAGTATTTGCTTAGCCACTCCTTGTGTGTGTGTTTCAAAGTGATTGTGTAATCGTCTCTAGCTTTATGTTCCAAAGCTGCTTGGAAACTTAATGACTCAGCACCATGTCGACCTTCATCCTTTCCATTAACTAGCGCTACGCACAACACCTGTGCGTAGAGCTAGTTATACACTATGAGAACCAATGCTGCCAAGACATTTGTGAGCTGGTTCAAAAGACACAAATGTTTGGAAAAAGTTTAAACGGACAATATTTCTTAATGTTTTACCTGGAAATAATAAGGGGTTTTGTATTCTTGTTGCAGAACACCAGAAACCTTTCCATGTCTGTAGGTTGGGTGATGTGTAAACATTTGTTTACCTGTTAACTGAAACAATCAATACAATAATATTCCGTACAGCAGGTCCAAACTCTAACACTATAACTGAGTACTAAATAAAAATAAAAAAATAAAAGACTCATCTACACATTCACATAGATGTAATGAGGTGATGACATTTAGAAATTGTTTTCTGTTGAGCTGAAGATTGGAGGGCACCAGGTTTGTCTTTTTCTGTCATCTTGATTCAGTTTTCCTCTCTTTATATGATATAAAGAGGTTAACACAACACAGCGTGACAAAAACACTATGTGACTATAATTGTGCCATGCCACAATAAAAACTCAGTTAAAAGGTTAAAATGTGTCTCTCGGATGTTGCTGATAACTAGTGTTACTCTGTCTTGGTTGATCAGTTTAGGAAGAACAAAGTGAGAGAACCTGCTTCTGACTCTGACTCTGACTCTGATCCTGACACCGACTCAGACGAAAGTGGCCACGATCTTCTTCTCCGACAGGTAAACTGACGATTGTGGAATTCTCTGTGTGTGGAAGTGAAGTGTCCACTTGTCCTGTGTTTGACCATTTCTTGGATCCCCACTTGATGTCTTCTCTGTTTGTGTGGTTCTCACACTAAGTACTTTCAGATCTTCACAGTAAGTCTAACATCCAATGGATGTGGCTCAGAAGGTAGAGCGAATGCTGAACCCTAGAATTTCCCAGTGCAAGAAAGCGGAATAGTAGCTTTGCACAACTTTTGACTCATCAATCCATAGGAGATTGTCCTAAAAGGTTTGATTATCATTCAGACGAGACTTGATGTTCGTCTGAGTTAACAGTGGCTTTCACCTCACCATTCCCAGGATGTAATTTCTACTCTTTGTGTTTCAGACAGTGGAGTCATGAGAACATGAGTATTGAGGTATTTAGGTGAGAGCTGCTGCAAGTCCTTGGACATTTGCCCAGGATCTATTCATACTTCCTGGATTAGTAGTCACATGCTTTTGGACTAATTTTAGAATGATGGCCCCTCCTAGGAAAGTTCCCTGTTGTTCCAAGTCTTTTCCAGTTTGTGGACAGTGTCTCTCGGGCAGAGTCTCGTACCCTTAGAAATAACTTTGTCATCCTTCTCTCACCGATGGATTTCAGTTTGGTATTTTTTAGGATGTACAAACTGAGGAACTGAATACTTTAGCCTGCAGACCTTGTGGGTATAACATCACATTATTGCTTCAGGAAATACTAAGATCATTTGAAACTTGTGATTTGTGTTTGCTAAGGTTGTCCTATAATTTGAAGATCTGAAACACATCTGTAGGACACACAGACACACTAAGAAATCAAGAAGGGATGCAGTACATTTTCACAGTACTGTTAGTGCATGTTCCTAGATTTTCTCTCTTTCCACTTCCGTCAATTTGCCTCTTCCCCTCTGATTAATACTTTACAGCGTCTCGCCACAGCTCTGCTATGCTTTATCAGTGGTCAACTACAGCCAGGAGTTTTACGGACATGCCTACACACACTGCGCATCTTGTCCCGCGACCGGCGAGGCCTAGAGCAAATGGTCATTGATTGTGCTCTTTTCACCTTGGCAAACCTTGGAGGCTTCAGTTTATCGCAGACATGCCTGCAGCAGCAGGACGGAGAAGCTGAGCATCAGACTGACAGAGGAACAGTGGGGGGCTGTGAGGATGCCACTAATGCTACGCCAACATCTGTATGTGCTACACCAGTGGAAGGAGCTGGGCCTGCCACCACACAGGGGTCAGCTGATCTCTGCTGTAAGTGGAGAGGTGCTGGAGGTCATGTGGCGCTTTTGCGGGGGAAGAAAGACACCCGGGAGGAGATCAGTCAGGATGAAGAGAAGGAGGAAGATGTGGAGTTGTGTAGGAAGGAGGCCATTAAAGTCTTATGTAATGTCATCTACAACAGCCCCAAGGCACAGGAGAGAGCCAGCACACTGAGGTGACACTTCACAAATGGACAGATTTACAACATGTAAAACTAGAACATCATTTCAGCCATTCACCATACTAGGATGACAAAGTGATTTTTTTAAGTTGAATGAAACTCACCAACCCCTGATCCCGCTTTCCTTTTAATTCTTGTTTGCACAAGGCTCCTGCAAAGTCTGTGGGAGTCTCTAAAGCAGGGGATCCGGAGCAGGGTGCTGAACAGTTGTCAGTTTTACAAGCTGAGACTGCTCTTCTTACTGACTGCACTGAGGCCTGAGCTAAGGCTGCAGCTACAGCAGGTAAAATGCTTTCAACTCTGCACAAGTTCAGAGAAGCCGTGGATGGAACTTTCACAGTTTTATAGCTCAGTGGCTTATTTCCCCTTGTCAGGAGCGTGGAGTGTCAGTGCTCACCAAAGCCCTGGAACAATGTTTAGCTGTGAGGTGGGACGAAGGTTATGACAACACAGCTCCACCCATCTCCAAAGACATGTCCCAGGACATCTCTGAGATCCTCAAGATTCTCTTCAACATCACTCACACATGCAGCAGACAGGAGCCAGATGAGGTGAAGACACAAAACCACCAATCTAGTTGATCTTAGCAGTTTGAGTGTTTATTTGTCCTCTCTACAGTGCTGCAGGATGTATCGGCAGCTTCACCTGCATTACACTCTGGGTTAGCTGGGTTAAGTGTTTAGGTGAAACAAGTTGTGTCTCATTTGGTTTTGGTGTGTTCACCAAAGTTAAACATTTGGAATGAAAGATGTGTGTTTAGATAATCAAAGCAAACTAGACCATGTCTAATGATGTAACTTATGGTAATTATGGGTTTTATTGACATTACAGTGTGCACTGTGTTACTATGGCTGCAAATAGGTAGGGCATGATTCAGGGATCATGTTTATTTAAAAGCACTGGATCTGCAGTATGTCCAGTGCCAACAAACATCAGACATCATTGTTATTGAAAAATGAAAGTGTTTCAATACCACCTGCATCCTCAGCTAATATCCCTGAAATCAGCAGGAAACACTCAAGGTTATTTTTAATTTGTCAGTGGCCCCCCTGTTTTTTTGCGCTCCATGCAGAAGCCCAAGTTCCTAAAGACTCCTATGCATGTAGGATCCAACTCTCATAATAACTTTTTGATATATAACTCCAACTTGTTAAATAAAGTTTAACAGCAGTTCACCGGAGGGCAGGAAACTCTGGAAAAGTTACACTGAGATTATAACAAAGAGCTTAAATCATGATTTTATGTGATTGAGAATTATGTTCATAATGTAACGTAGATGTAATTACAACAGCAACTAGTTTAATGATCATTTCTGTGTGCAGCTCATGGTTCCTTCTTAAAAATCTACTAATGTATTAAAATATAAGCATAATGTACTTGTACATTAAAAACTGTCTTTTTCAGGAGGATGCTGCCCTTTACCGCCAACTAGCAGCTGTGCTGCGCCACTGTCTGCTGATGGCATACGATGGAGAAGACACAAAGGAGGAAATCCAAGGGTCAGACTCCTGTTACATACTATTTAGGAGCGTGACACACCACGTCGATGTCAAATAACTAGCCCAGACCATGACCAAATACTGTATCCGGTCATATCGGCTTAGTCTATGCTGAAAAGTGGTGCTAGGACACACACCAAAGACAAGTGGAGTAAAACATATCATATCCGCTCACAGTGAGAACACTGGAAGATGATTGCAGCATGCCAACAAGCATAAAAAAGCAAAAGTTACCAGTTAGATTCCCAGTTTTTATAATTACTTCTAATTGAAAATATTAAGATTAGGGTCCCCTGGCAGTCCGATGTTGACCAACAATTCATTGCTGGCCAGCAATCTGCTTGATGTGTCCCAGCCCTAAAATGTCGTCCTTTTAGGTTTTTCCTTCACATCATTTAGGCCAAGCTAGAGGAGGAACTATGTAAATGCCTGGACCTGGGCAGATGGAAAAAGAAAAAAGAGATCTGGTGGAGACAATACAGACGTGGAGTGGTCAGTGCTACTAAAGGTCCCCAAATCCAATAGCAGCCTTTCTCTTTGACGTTTCCTCCCACAGTCCAAAGACATGCACATTAGGTTAAATGGTGACTTTAAGTTTCCTGTAGATGTGAATGTGCATAGTTGTATGTCTTTCTGTGTGTGTTTCTCTAGGCCTTGAGACAGACTGGAGACCTGTCCAGGGTCTATGCTGCCTCTTGTTCATTAACAGCTGGGACCTGAAACAATGAACAGGATAAATGGTTAAAAATAGCAGATGCATTACTGTGGTTGACTGAAGATTCGGTGTGTGTATTATTAGTCTGAGGTTTAGGAGCAGAGCACACCTGTATGATCTAATTTCTTTACAAATGCCAGCAGACACTACCAACAATCACCTCTGCTGTACTACTCCATTATAATTTGCTTGATCGGTCACTGATGTCATCTGATCTGATGTCGCCATCTTTCAGCTTCTGTGTTTCTAGAGCCTTGTCTATCCGAACTGTAGTTCACTCCAGACCGATGTTCATTCTCAAGAGAAGCAAAACCAACCAATTTGGAAATCCTTTCCCCATCCTCTGCTTCAAACTGAACTCACAGCTTAGGCCTTATGAGCATCTTTTCCATCACCTGCAAAGCACTCTTGACACCCTGGAATTTCGCCTCTTCCTTTCTCAGGCCATAAAGACCTATGTTCACAGACAACGGGAAGAAGGAACAAGTTCTCCTAGATACTTAAACTCACCTAACTGCCAAGAACCAATGAGAACTACGCTAATGCTGTATTAAAGGCAAAAGCTGGTCCCAGTAAAAACTGATTTGATTTATCTCTTTTCTCTTTACTGCACTTTGTATGAAGGTGACTGATAAATTAAGACTATTCCTGATGTTACTTTTAAAAGCGACCACATCTTCTTAAAACTGTACTCTCTTTCTGAAAAACTGTAAATCAGCAAGTCAAAAAATACCTTAGCTAGTGAACACGTCTTATTTTAATGTACATAGTTTTAAAAATCATATGACTTCCCTCCATAGACATGCAGTCAACATCTTGTCAGCACTGCCACTGACATGTCTGGATGTCCTGCTATCAGCCCACATACAGCAGGCATCCCACAAGTGGGAGGGGGTCAACATGGACTGTGTCCACACACTGCTGCTGTTTATGGACAGACGCATGAACAAGGCAAGTGTTTGTTTGACGTAAATGCAAAGTGTAGAAGTGACGTACCAGATACAAGTAAAAAGTTGGAATTTCCAGAGTCGTCTTGTCACCTTGTTGCTGCGACGCTTTGTTGTGCTGTTGTACAGGGTCAGAGGCTGAAGGAGAAACTGACACCTGTGCTGAATCTGCTGACTGAGAGTTCTCGGGTGCACAGGGAGACACGTCACTACTTGCGGCAAAAGGTAATGTTGTTAGTTTTTCTCAAATTTCATTTTGTAAATGGGCACCAAACATTCTACTCACGTTCACAAGTAGACAAATTTTCTAGTCTTCTTAAAATGAGCTCCTGTTCATACTGGCTATGAAGAGATCTTCTAAATGAGATTTTCTAAATCTGTGAGGTGATGAGGACCAATATCCACAGTTGTTTTGTGGTAAAAAAGGAGGCTTTAGCAATCTGAGTTTATTAATGAAGTAGAATGATTAAAATTATGATTAAAATTCCCTCTTTTGTTTCCCTGGAACAAATTGGAAGGAAATTAACAATAGGAAAGTATTTTGTGCTAAACAGACAATGACTTTGAATGATATTTATTAAATGTGACTAATTTGTAAGATTTAAACTGCACTTGAAATAAAATAGTGTCAGTTGACTATTCATTTTTAAATTATTATTAAATTAAAAGGGTTAAGGGTTATTAATGATTTTGACCATGTTACCATAAACACAACAGAGTGACGAGAATATGGTTTTAATTGTTTTACATATCAATAAACTGCAGGTGCATATGATAAGATTTTAATTGCAAACCCATTTAAATTGCTGACATATAATGCGTAGTGATGGCTTCATTTTCGAGGGGAAAAACATGTAAACGTTAAAAACTATATTTAAGTTGAAGATACTCTAAGAGGGCAAGTTCGTTAAAGCACTGATCAGAACTGGGCATTTTACAGTGTTTTCTAAACTACTTTAAAGTGTCCTGTTCACCTCTAATCTCCAGTCACACTCTGCAGTGAGCGGCATTGTTGTCCTCTCACACTTACGGGTTGTGTGTCATCATGTGGAAGACAAAAACATATTCATTTCCTGTGTTACTAACTGACACCGTCCGGTCTGTGATTCATCACTGTTACATTTACACGTCTCTCCTTAGTTAACCACCAGTGCATGTGTTTTATGAAAGCACTCCAAGTACCAATGGCTAAAGAACCAAAACATGTATTTACAATTCTCCTTATTCATAATAATTAATTTGAATGATTTTATCCCTCTGTGGTTTTGTTAGCAACTACCTTATCTACGCTGTTATTGGAGCATAATACACGCTGGTCTGCATTAACAGGTGAATCAGAGCGTAAAACCTGTGTCAGTGTTCATATGAACATCTGCCTCTTGTTTAGAGACAGACTTGTGAAAAATTGTGAACACATCTTGTCTTTTGTAAAGTACTAATGCCAATACCAATGTTTGGCCCAGATCTTACCTCCACTGAGGAACATTAATACTCGTCCTGAGCAGGACACATCCCTGAGAGGCCAGCTGGTCCGCTTGATGACTCACGTTGACACAGATGTTAAGCATTGTGCTGCAGAGCTGCTGTTTGTGCTGTGCAAGGAGAATGGTGTGTATGCAGTTTACCACATTTACATCAGTGTGACACTAATGATGTTAACAAATAATTATTTCAGTAATACAGTTTAGAGTGCACTGTGTGGTAGGTCATGATCAGGCCTACTGTAGGTGAGTGCTCATTTAAGGATTATCCCATGGTATTACGGTGTACAGTCTTATAGCCTGCTCATTTAGAGCTGTAAAAACAACCTTGTCCTTCAGAGACGGAAACAATAATTTTGTTTCTTTTGCAACCTGTGTCTTCTTATAGTTAGCCGCTTTGTCAAATATACAGGTTACGGCAATGCTGCTGGGCTCCTGGCAGCTCGAGGGTTGCTGAACGGAAGAAGGAATTCAGTCGACGGCCAGTGTGTCTCTCAGTACTCAAGTGACTCAGACTCAGACACAGAGGAGTACCGGGAGGCCAAAGCCAGGATTAACCTGGTCACTGGACGGGTGGAGGCAGAGCAGCCTGATCCCATGGAGGGTATGACGGAGGAAGAGAAGGAGGAGGAGGCCCGTAACCTCATCGGCATGATCAACAGACTATCACGGTTAGTGTGTAAACATGCTATTGGCCCTCATGTAGGAAAGTCTCTGAATGATGAGACTAATTCTATTGCCTGTGGCTTATCCAGAAAGCAGATCATTCAGCCAATGGGCGTGACAGCAGAGGGGAGACTGGTTCCTCTCTGGAGCCAAATGAGGAGCTCCACACAGGAAGAAGAGGAAGAGGAGGATTTGGATCTGACGTCAAAGGAGAAGAAAGACAAGCAGATGGAGTAGATGGTGTAATCAAAGAGCAGGGGACTCACAGGACAGAGGCACAGGCAGAGTGGAAAAAAGTCTAGTGTTTTCACTACATCCTGTCTCAGAGACAATCTGGGAACAATACATCACAAGTTACATCATTTAAAATGGGTAGTACTAATGAGTTTGAATCCATGTACTTTTTTTCCATGATGGGTTATAGAACAACGTCAAAGACAAAGCTGTTTGAAGGAGTGTGAGTGGGAAAGTGTGAGGAGTCTAAGCCATTGAAGACAAAATGCATTTTCTTAGTCAGCATTTGTTGTTGTTGTTGTTGTTGTTCTTCTTATTATTATTATTATTATTACTTTTTGTTAATTATGATGTTTCTGTAGCAAAACACCAGAGCACCTTTGTATACATGTTTTTGGGAAGTTGTTGTCAATGCGTCACTGAATGTGGATTCACAGAACTCACTGCTGCAAAGACTAACAAAGACATCTTCAATTTCAGCATGACAACTTCTCAAACCCCATCCAGTATCTCACATGACAGTCACAGATTCTTCTGTGTGTTTACTCTGTGTGTTTACTCTGGGATTTAAATCTCATCTTTGTTGCAATGTTGTGACAGAAGCTGTAGATGATAATGTATCGTTCTAAAAACAGAATAAAGTGTAGTCTTGGTCTTGATCCTTGTCTGGGACTTACTGCATATAACCTGAAGGGCTGTGCCTGAAGATTAGGGGCAGTATGAAAAACTGCTTTATATGTACTTACATGTATGTAAATAAACTTACTCAGCATAAGGACCTACTCCACCTAATATGGGCTGCACCCACTGCTCTCATTTCCCAGACAGACACAACCTCAAGATGCCGAACCTTTTATAGTGAGTAGGGGATCATTTTCGACACATCCTGTTGTCCTG
Source organism: Channa striata (assembly GCA_033026295.1). NCBI lineage: Eukaryota > Metazoa > Chordata > Actinopteri > Anabantiformes > Channidae > Channa > Channa striata. The sequence goes on along the minus strand of CM065180.1, from coordinate 2,053,346 downwards.
TTTGAGGTCACATTGGGGCTTGAGGCTTTCCCAGCTGTCATTGGGTGAGAGGCGGGGTCCAACCATTTACACCTAAGGCCAATTTCTCCAGTTAACCTAACATGCACTTCTTTAGGCTGTGGGAGAGAACCCAGACTTATTTTTTTTTAATTCTTATCCATTCTGTGCAACTTTTTCTAATTTACCAAACTCATTTGTGTGGCTCTGCTTTGGGACGTAAATGTATGTTAGTTTTTATTAAATTTTACTTTACCTTTATTGCCTTCTCTAATTTAAACTCTCTTCATAATATGTTTATTATGCCATTTGCAGGATTTGTAGTGGAGTAGGTTTCCAAATACAGTAGAATGAGCAAGCAGGTGATCATGTGATTGTTTCAGCAAGAAGCATAGAGATCCTTAAATATATAGAAAAAAGAGGAATGTTCAAAACTATTCACATGCATGAAGTCCAAAAGTTAGAACTATGGAAAGCAAAAACAAACAAAAACTGTATTTTGTTCCTAATGGAGTTCCTGACAAAAACCACAAAATTCAACAATCAAGAAACATTTTGATTCGATTATATCTCATAATATTCATACAGAAGTACAAAGGTTTACAAAGCTCTTTTTCTAGTTTTTATAGATATTATCCACAAGGTGTGTCCACATACCATTGACCAGGCTGTGCCATAGTCTAGTCCAGTTTTAATTGGGGATTGACTCAGATTTCCAAATCCAGGATGACATAATCAGTTTAGGCACCACCAGCCAGGAGCGTAAGAGCTGATCTGTGCATTATATCCTCTGCAGCTGCATTTGGCTCACTCTGAAAAGAGACTCTTTTGACGAACTCAGCCTGATTCAAAGATTTGCGTGAAAGAAGCAGGAGTTGACACGCCAGATGGAGAGCTGGGAAGAAACCCTAGTTCAAAATGGTGATGAGAAGTGCCAGACACATGGGGCATCTTTCTCCCCTTTTGGGGAAAGAAATGGGGAGCAGGAAGCAGGAGGGGAGAACAATAAAGATATGGTGATGGACAGAGGAATAGAGGATTGGAACGGGATAATTTCAGGAGGGGTGGCACTGACTGAAGCAGAGGAAGAGGAGGTGGTCACTGAATGGAGACCGGGTGAACCAGTTACACCTCAGCATGTCCTGTCGTTAAACAGTTACACTAAAGGTGAGTCAGCTATTTACAGCCAGTTCCTGTTCCTCAGAACACATATCATCTGAAACATACTGGGAAGTAGATGGAGGCCTTGATCTCAATGAAGTAATATTAGTAATATCATTCAGCCTTACTGAACATCAATACAGATTTTGTTGTAATGAAATCTGTGTTAGCTTCAAAACTTCCAAGCTTCCAGCGGTTGTGAGACTTAAGCTTGACAACTTAAAGAGTGAGCTGACAGAAAAGAAAATTTGGGACGTTTCTGTCAAAAACAAAATCAGTCAATTGTCAGTTGTTGTATGTTCAGTATGTTGTCCTGCATCATTCCTTCTGCTTGATTAAATAACATGGGTGGGACACAGTAAAAAGAAGCCAAATATAACATGTACTATAACAAGATACATATTGGTCCAAAATCTCCCATAGATGTTCAGCTCCCCACTGATGAGTTGAGAAATGCAGAGAACATGCACTGAATGACAATAAGCAAGCTTCTTCTTCAGTTCATGTGCTTAGATATTTTTAACTGGGACAAACTGTACGGTGCTGAGATGTAGCCATTCCATGTCTGTCGAGCCAGAATAGAGACGAGCGAACGCAGGCTCACAGTGGGAAGGAAAAGTTCCTTCATTTATCTACAGTCCAGCAACTAGTTTTTCAATTATTGCAAAAAGCTGAGAGTGAATATAACGGAGTGCTGTAGAAAACTTGGAGGGGTTGAAAACCAGAGTGGCAGATACAGAACGTTAACTTTGAGTTAAATTGTATCACCACTAATACTAGTGCTGGACTTCACTAAAACTAATTCTGTGGCTGAAAAGGACCCACTCATGAAAAACTTCCATTAGATTAATAAATAACGTAGCTAATTTCAACCCCTGCTCATGCTGGTGTGCTGTGTAAAGATATATTTTAATGACCTGCTGTTATTGGATGCATGGCAGAGTACCTGTGTTCACCAGAGGACAACATCTACAATGTCAGCTTCTCCCGCTTCAAGATCAGGGACCTGAGCAATGGGGTGGTCATCCTGGACATCAAAAAACACCGGCCAACAGGTCACATTCTGTCATTTCTTGGTTCTAAAAAGTAAAATTAAAAACCTCCCTGAGAGTAATCCTCAGATAATGACTTGATGCTTATAAGTATGATGGGACTCTTGATAAGTACATTTCTCTGTAGCTTGTTCTGTTTTTTACTTAATTTTCTTATTTTTTGCTCCAGAAATTCAAGATGTCATTGAACTTGATACAAATCGATTTATCCAGTATCACTTCTCCCCTGCATTCCTGGCCCTCAGGGAAATTGGAGCAACGTAAGTTAGTGATATTTTATTTAACTGAATAGCTGCTGTGTGCTTGTTGAGTCGGACCTCAGATGTTGTCGATGAGGAAAGGTTTCAAGAAGCAATAGTTCCTTTATGCCTAGTCCATCAGAAACGGTGGGTGGCAGGTGCCTTCAGAACATCTGGGACTCTACTGGTTTAACAACGTTTTGGCACATTGTAATGTAGACAATCACACACATGATGAGACTTCAGATCAACCCAGTGCATAGCTTCTATAGTCATTTTAATCTACGGATATGCACACAATATATAAGGTGATGAGTTATAGTAGTAGGTAAACAGAATGTTTGGAAGAGATTAATAAATGTGATTAATTTGGATGGTTAAAGTCCCACACTGTCTTTGCACCTACCTTAAATCTGAAATCTTTAACTTGGGCTTCTGTTGTGAGCAAGGAAATGGTTGGAATGTATTGGTTTTAGTCTATCAATAGTGTAACAGTGTGACAAAATAAAAGTACTTTGTACATTTTTCATCTCTGAATTTACTAGAGTTGATTTAACTATGACTACTTACTTTACCACATCATAAAAGAGCCAGACAGTTGAGAAGGGAGTTTATGACTTTGACATGAGTTGTGCTTAAGTTCCATGAACAAAGACTTTACTTAAGAATAACCACTTATATAGTGTTTTTTTCCCAACTTACAACGAATTATGTAAGATACAATGAACCATTCTAACTGGCACATTATGTGAGCTGTCTTAGTGTTAAAACTGTAACTGTAACTGTAACTTTATTTGTTAAGCCCTTTAAAACAACAAGGTTGAACAAAGTGCTGTACAGGTTAAGGCATAAAATATTCAAATAAAACCCAACAATTTAACAATAAATAAATAAATAACACACATAAAATAATGTCAACAACTCAGACTGCGTCAAAAGCCAGTGAAAACAAATGGGTCTTAAGAAATGATTTAAACACAGGCAAGGAAGAGGCCTGTCTGATGTGCAGGGGCAGCTCGTTCTACAATTTTGGAGCTGCCACTGCAAAAGCTCTGTCCCCTCTGTGCTTCCGTTTAGTTTTTGGTACAATCAGGAGCAGCAGGTCGGCTGATCTGAGTGACCGAGGAGGAGTATATAAGTGCAGAAGTTCAGAGAGATACATTGGGGCAGCACCATTTAAACATTTAAAAACAAATAAGAGAAGTTTAAAATGGATCCTAAAATGCACAGGCAGCCAGTGAAGAGAGGATAAAATAGGTGTAATGTGCTCATATTTTCTAGTGCCAGTTAAAAGACATGCAGCAGCATTTTGGATTAGCTGCAGTCGAGAGATCGACGACTGACTGACGCCAAAATAAAGTGCGTTACAGTAATCCAGCCGGGTGGTAACAAAGGCGTGGATTACTGTCTCAAACTGCTGCTTAGTGAGAACTGGCTTAACTGGCCAGTTGCCACAGGTGGAAAAAACTAGACTTTACAACCGACCGAATCTGGCTGTCAAGCTTTAGGTTGGTGTCCATTTTAAACCCAAGGTTAACAATTTCTGATTTGGCATATTCAGCCAAGGGACCCAGGTCTATGGAGGCAGCGGCCCCCTTAGGGGAGTTGGTTCCCAGCACAATTACCTCAGTCTTTGAATCATTAAAATTTAAAAAGTTAAAAGCCATCCAGGCCTTAATGTCCTTTAAACAGTCCAATAATGAGCTGACAGAGAAACCATCCCTCTTATTTAGAGGGACATAAATCTGACAATCATCAGCATAACAATGAAAACAGATTCCATGTTTTCTGAGGATGGAGCCAAGGGGAAGCAAATACAAAGAAAATAGGACAGGGCCTAAAATAGAGCCTTGTGGAACCCCACAGGACAGATGAGCAGAGAGGACAGAAAATCTCCAAGTTGGACACAAAAACTTCTGTCCTTTAAGTAGGACCTGAACCAACTCAGAGCTGGGCCCTTAATACCAACCCAGTGTTCTAGGCGTGAGATCAAAATGTCATGGTCCACTGTATCAAACGCAGCAGTTAAATCAAGCAGTACAAGGACCACACAGTCACCAGAATCAGAGGCTAGGAGAATGTCATTAAATACTCGCAGTAGAGCAGATTCAGTACTGTGTTTTGTTTTAAAACCAGATTGAAAGATCTCTAAAAGGTTGTGCTCATTTAAAAATGCTATTAACTGGCTATAAACGATTTTCTCTAAAAGCTTTGATAAAAAAGGTGATCTAGAGATTGGCCTAAAATTAGCAAAAACAAGTGGATCGAGCCCAGGTTTCGTAATGAGAGGTTGAACTATGGCATGTTTAAAATTTTTGGGGACCAGCCCAGAGGTCAGATTACTGTTTATAATGGTGAGAACAGATGGCCCTAAAGTAAGAAAAACCTCTTTAAAACGACGAGGGGGAAGAGCATCACAGGGTGAACCTGAGGGTTGCAAGTGATCAACAATCTCCTGAACCTGAGACAAGGTGACAGGCTCAAACCGATGAAAGACAGCAGAGCACAAGCGAGGGACCGATGGGTCAAAAACAGGAGGAGAGATTTGGGCCCTTGCCATAGAGACCTTATTAAGGAAAAAATTAAGAAAGTTTTCACAGCTTTCAGATGTGAATTCAAAACATACAGTCTGAGGAGCATTAAGGATTTTGCTAATAGACTGAAATAACACACAGGGTTTGTGACAGTTGGAAATAATAATATTAGCAAAGTGTTGCCTTTTAGAGTCTTTGACTGTGGACTGATAGAGACGACAACAGTCTCTCAGCATTTGAAAGGACACTTGCAGTTTGTCCTTCTTCTGTCTGCGTTCAGCTCTACGGCACTCCCGCCTCACAGCACGAGTCTCGTCGTTTAGCCAGGGCTCAGATTTAGCTTTAGTTTGCCTGATTTTAATTGGAGCTACAGCGTTCAATACAGTCTGGCAGGTGGAGTGAAAGCTGGAGCTGAGCTTGTCTGTAGAATTGTCCATGGATTCAGGAATCACATAGTTCTGACTGAAGAGGACTGAGAACTGAGCAGCTGTGGAGGGGTTAATAACTCGAGAGAGCTGAGCGGGAGCGCGACTTCTAACAGTGGGAAAAGGCAGGGAAACGTGGAATACCACAGGCACATTGTCTGAGAAAACAGCATCACAACCTCCAAGTTCAAAACAGGCAGACCATATGATAAAACCAGATCAAGTGTGTGTCCACGCTCTTGTGTTGGTCCAGTTACAGACTGGACCAAATTAAAAGAGTCAATAAGGTGTAAAAAGTCATTAACCATGGGTTTATCCGGACAACACACATGGATATTAAAATCACCAACTAAAAGGACACAGTCATATTTGGGCATGACCTCAGCCAGGAAGTCAGCAAAGTCATTGATAAAATCCTTATTGTATTTCGGTGGTCTGTAGATCACTCCACACAGTGCAGGGTGAGAGCAGCCAAGCTCAAACAGACACATTTCGAAGCTGGATAAAGCGGTGGACAGCGAAAGCTGTTTACACCGATACCGGCTCCGGTCAATAGCGGCTGTTCCTCCGCCTCGGCCCGACGTCCGGGGCGAGTTAAAATAACTACAATCGGGAGGCAGGAGCTCCGCGAAAACGCTGTATTCACCAGCGTTAGCCCATGTCTTAGGGTTAAAACAAGTACCGGTATATCAATCTTACAGCCTGAACACCTGAGTGTAACATCAAATAACTAACATTAACTAACTTAACAAATGTATGGGGGAATGAGAAGCAGTATTGAAATGCACTATATATAAGCAGATCATTTACCATTTAAAAAACAAAATTACACATACACAAATTACTGCCTCAGATAACTACAATGGTAAAATCCTGGTTTTTGCATTAAAGCACAAATAACCAATTGATAAACTGGGCAATGCAGGAGACATTTTCTGTTTGACTAGGCTTATAGCAGCATAGGAGACTTCACACTTGACTTGGACATACACAAAGTGACTTGTGGTGCTGAGCAGTATATTAACAACACAGACACGCACAGTGTCTTCTGTTTGTGTAATGCAGTCATGGGTTGAGCATCTGTGGTAGGATGATACAACAACTCAGCTGAAGTTCTGTGAAGAAACCCTGGGGGTTGTCAAAGGCACTTCTTGATTCTCTCTACACTTTCAAACCAGTCAAGACAGATGGACGCCCACCCTGAGGATGATTCTGCTGGAGGTTTCTTCCGTTAAAGGGAGTTTTTCCTCTCCAGCCTATTTATTGTTTATTACACACTTTATTGTGTAAAGTGCCTACTTTACACAATAAAGTCAAAGATTACTTTGTTTTAAATTGGCACTATATAAATAAAGCTGAACATTTTAATTGAATTAATTGTAAATGCTTTCATAAAACGTATCAGCACGTGTTTTGTGGCCACCTTCCACCCACTGTTGCATAGCAACAGTAACCAATTACACAGAACACACATCAAAGTCTGACATGTTTTGTTAGACTCATATCAGCTCAGAGCAGACGTTGTATCACATCGTATGACAAGGTCAGGTCACCTTGTCAAAAATGGCTCAAATTCAAGAAGTAACTTTGTCCAAGGCTGAATGGGACAGAATCCACTCTGTACTTAACAAGCCAAAGCCCAAAGTTTACACCAGACAGGAAGTTGTAGACAGAAACGCTCAGCTGCAGTTTTCCAGGGCAAAACTCAAACTCAACAAAGCCATAATGGGTAAAATGCATCTAGAAACAAAGCGAAGGCGGGAAGCACATGAGGACTATCTGAATAAGAGTGCCGCAGAAGAGGCCGAAACGAAGAAACAAGAAAGACAGAATATGATTGAAAGAGCTAAATATGAGGCTTTGCAACAGGACCACCGTGTCAGACAAATCAACAGGATGCTCCAAATGACATCTGTGCAGGACGAGAACGAGGCCCTGATCCAACTCAAGGAAGAAAAGCAGAAAGTTGCCGAAGAACAAAAAAGACAATATGAGGAGGAGATGAGGTCTGTACAGGCAGAAGCTGTGAAACAGAAGCAGGAGAAAGCTAATGTGAAACAGCTTTCCAGCCAGGCTCTGGCCACTTACTGGGTCGAACAAATGAGGGAGAAGCAACAGCAGAGAGAGAAACAGATGCGGCAGGAGAAGGAGGAGGGAGAAAGAAACCGGCGCTTCGCTGAGCTGCAGGTAGAGGAGGAGCTCAGGAATCAGGCACAACTACAAGCCGAGTCAAAGAAAAAATGTTCCAAAAATCTACAGGAGCATATTTCCTGCGGAAAGCTTCAGAGGGAGATGGAGGCACACAAACTGGACATAGAAGAAGAAAAACGGAAGTGAGTAGAGCTTTATTTAGAAGATAAAATTCAGCAAAAGCGAAAGGAGCAAGCAGAGAAGTTCCGGAATCACCAGCTGCGGATAGAAAATGTGAGCGACAAATTGGCTGTCAAACTCAAGGAGCAGGCAACTGCTACAGCTCGAAAGGAACAACAGACTTTATTCAAGACACTGGTGACAGTGTCTTGCTCACGGACACTTTGACATGTGACCAGAGCAGCCAGGGATCGAACGAAGAACTGTAGGATTGGTGGACAACCGCGCTAACTACTGCACCAGCTTGTGCTTATAGCTTGCTTAATTTATTGTTTCATCTGGTTTGTTGTTTGTTTGTATGTTTCATTATGAGTTGATTTTTTTCCACTTTGTAGAGAAAGTACATATGAGTTTGATATAATTTATGATTTTGCAGGTTCCACACTTTCTCCTCTTTAGCTTCAAAGTGTGCAAAGTTGAAAAAGCCTAGTTGTTTTGTTACATTTTTTGGAATAAGGTAATCACTAAACTCACTTCCTGGTCTCGACGGTACCAATACAATTCTCCCAGTTTAAAACCAACTTCTGTAGCAGCAGTGCACCGAAATAATTTTCCTATTTGCTCGCTGTGTATTCTTCTGGCAAATGAGAGTAAGGTGTTCCCACTGTAGAGCCCTGGCTGTAGTTATATTTAAGCAAAAAACTAAACTTTAGTTATATGGAATGTACATAAGGTCAGACAGTATTAAATTAACACAAATGTTGTTACTTGTGTTAACCACCTGTCTCCCTCAGGTTGGAGTTCACAGTGGGCAGCAAAGCTCTGAGCCGCTTCCGTCTGATTGAGAGACACTTCTTCAGAGACGTCCTGCTCAAAACCTTTGACTTTGAGATTGGCTTCTGTATCCCACACAGCAGAAACACCTGTGAGCACATCTACTGCTTACCTGACCTGGACCCAGAGATAGGTACGATGATTAAATACTAGCATTGATGAGATTTGTTGATGATAGAAGACTTTATTGTAGATAAGTGATAGCAAACCTGGGATTGGTGGAGGATGACTCAGGAAAAGGCAGGACTGACTCTAATGGCACTAATAACCAAAGACAGAGTGGTAGGGAGAGACAAACCCAAAGGGAATACAAGTAAACAGGTACGTAATGAGTCGGAGGTTTACTCTGGCAGAAGAAGAGGATGGCAGAGCCCAGTGAGTGAGCAGGGAAGATAGTTGTGTGCAACTAGGGGTGTGTAGAGGTGGGTGACACCGGTCGGATTATAAGAGAGGTTAAAGAAGGAGGCACAAGAACTCAATGTGAGTGAAGCAAAGCAAAGCTCAGTGGAAAAACAAGGTCATGAGGTGCAGTGTACACTTACTGTAATAGAGTGTAGGGTGAGTCTAACAGTGTTATTCTAAAGCAGCAAATTCCAATCAATACTCCAAAACAGTATGCAAAATCCTTAACCACAGTATCTCTGTCATTATTCAAAAATCTATCAATGTCCACCGGATGGCTGACCTATATACAGTATGTAGTATTGTAGGAAAAAAAAACACTGGAAAGCACCACTGGAAAGAAACTAATAACATTTACTGAAGTTCATGTTTCAGGTATTTATGTTTTTCCAAACTTCAACTTCAACCTATAACAGAGGCAAATAAGTAACTAAATTGAAGTTCTTTATGACTAAAGGATAACGGAAATTATTTGGTGTTTTAGCACCAATTGCAAGATAGTTCAGTCGGTTACATACACTCATCCTGGACATGACTGATGTGGCAATATTAGGCTTCAGTTGAACCTTTTGTTATGTTTTTTAGCTAAGAATGGTTTTATGACATGGTTCAAACTTATATACTTACTGTTGCCCTGGTTACCGTTGTTTATTCTTTTCCGCATTTACGGTCATTCTCCGCTCCTCCCCATTGCTCCCAATCAACCTAACTCAGGCCACCTGTTGTTTCCCTGTGTTTTATGCCCCACTCACCTGCTTCTCCTTGCCATATCAACTTCATCCATTCCACTGCCCACATTGGTCTCGTTTGTGAGTGTTTTGTTTTCCTGGCGCATTATTCCCTTGCTGCCTTTATGTTTATTAAGAAAGTTACCTGTGAGATGCTTTTTTGATTTTTGAGGTTTTTTGGGTTGTGTGAATTTTGTTCTCGGGTTTCTATTTTTGATGATTTTGAATGCCCGGAAGATTCTGTGTTGTTTTCCCTCAAGTTTTGTTTTATGCCTCGCCAACCGGCATCATTGAGGGTTTCCCCGCATGTCCTTTTCTCGGCTAGCCGTTTTTGTTGGTGCTTTGTTTTCTAATTTGTTACTTTGCAGTTTGTGTTGCTTTTCCTCCTTCGCCCTCTCCATCGTGAACCTCAACTGGTCCTTCCCTTCAGCCCTGGCCAGTAGCACTCTACTTCCATCACCTTATTATTCAATAAACTTGGCTTTTGTTTTTCTATTTCTCTTCCTCCAGTCTCTTTTCTGGGTCCTCAAAAATTACCCACAATAGTCTTGATATAAATATATATATATATACATGGTCAAAAATGAAAAACCCAGATTATTGATTCAGTGACGCTCTACTACTACTTTTTCAGCTTTTCCCATCAGGGGTCGCCACAGCGAATCATCCTTTTCCACCTCTAGCATCTTCTTCTCTGACCAGCTAACCTCATGTCCTCTGTTAGATCGTCCATATATCTCCTCTTTGGTCGTCCTCTTGCCCTCCTGCCTGGCAGCTCCATCTCGAACATCCTTCTACCAATATATTCACTATCCCTCCTCTGCACATGTCCAAACCATCTCAGTCTGGCCTCTCTGACTTTGTTGCTAACACAGGCAACATGTGCTGTCCCTCTGATGAGCTCGTTCCTTATTCTGTCCAACCTTGTCACTCCTAAGGAGAACCTCAACATCTTCATCTCTGCTGCTTCCATCTCTGCCTCTTGTCTCTTTCTCACTGCTACTGTCTCTAACCCATAGAGCAGAGCTGGTCTCACCACTGTCCTGTACACCTTTCCTTTGAGTCTTGCTGACACTCTTCTGTCACACAACACTCCTGACACTTTCCTCCACCCACTCCAACCCGCCTGCACTCGCCTCTTCACCTCTTTTCCACACTCCCCATCACACTGAACTGTTGACCCCAAGTACTTAAACTCCTGCACCTTCTTCACCTCAGCCCCCTGTAACCTCACGCTTCTACCTGGCTCCCTCTCGTTTACACACATGTATTCTGTCTTGCTACGACTGACTTTCATACCTCTTCTTTCCAGAGCAAACCTCCACCTCTCCAGCTGTTCCTCCACCTGCTCTCTACTCTCACTGCAAATCACAATGTCATCTGCAAACATCATAGTCAAAATAAGTATTTTGTTTATTTGACAAGGCCTGTAGTCTTTTAACTTCTTTTCAGTGATGAGTTACCACAGCTAGTGGTCCAGGGAGCTCAGTGCAGATCTGAGAGAGAGGACAGAGTATTCACCTTGACAGCTCCGGCTTACTTAGACTTAATCATTCAGGTCTACAATCCCTCCTCTCCGCTGCGCTTGGCAGCGAACGACATCTGGTCGTCCCAGCGCCTCACAGAAGACACCAAGGGAAACAGCTCAGTGATCCCACGGTGGTAGAACGAGCTGCCCAGCTCTGCACACTCAGCGACCTCACTTACAATATTTAAAAAACTGCTGAAAACAGAACTCTTCCGCAGCTTTCTTTGCCACTTAAAAAAAAAATCTTTCTGTTTTTCCTCGTACTTGCATCTTAGATTTTTTGCTTGCCTCGTACCTCACTTGTAAGTCGGTTTAGATAAAAGCTTCTGCCAAATGACTAAATGTAAATGTAAATGGTAGATTTACCCAGGTTAAGTCTACTTGAATATAGAACTCTTTCACAACCTTGTCTTCCCTTGTACTTGTCTTCAGGGAACACTGCCCTTCCTGGTTTCCAATCTTCCCCACTGCTGATTACCTAGATTAGGTTTGGCCACTCAAACAGAAGTTGGAAGATACCAGTTTGATTTGTCTTTCTCTAGCTCAACCTCATCTAAGATGCTATCTTTCAGTTTCTTATTGACTGGACACATCAAATCCAGCTAGTCAGCAGTGAGTAGTTCTGGGATAGCTAAAGAACTATCAGGGCAGTGTTGTCTAAAGGTTGCTTTAATGTCTTTTTCTTTACATTGATTGTTTTGTATCTCATTTGTAAGTCACTTTTACTTAAAGTGTTTGCCAAATGACTTAATGTAAATATGGAAGAGCAAAGGTGAGGCATTCAACCCTAAAAACACTGTACCTACTTTCATGAAGAGTAAGCATCTCTGGGACTTTTTTGCGGCCAGTAGACCTGGCACGTTATGCAGAGGGCTTGAAAGAAGGAAGGAGGTGGAATACCTCAGAATTCCATTGCATGATCATTTATTGGAGATCTTGAGATCTCCACTTGATGGTTGAAACTTAGACAGCCTACAGCACCAGCAGGTGGTCCAACAAGACAGTGATCCCATTGTAGAATAGATAAAGCACGGTTTTGGAAGGGCCCTCCCAAAATCCTGACCTCAAACCCTCTACCAAAAGTTTCTGGTAAAGGTAACATTGGCAATGGGACATATCTTAGGTTTGCGGTACTTTTGATCCTGTATGTATTTTAAGCCTGAGTTAATGTCACCAAACTCTCTTTTGAAGTTGTACAATCCATCCACCTGAGCAAGAACCAAACCAAACAAAAAATGTAAAGTCGTTTATTACAGCATAATATTACAGTGGCAGTCATGCCCATGATGACAGAACTATATGTGCATTACTGCGGAGACCTTCCTGCTTACCTTGCTTCTCTTTTGCTCTGTTTAGTTGAAGAAATGATCGCCAACCCATTTGAGACCTGCTCGGACAGTTTTTACTTACCAACTATATGTGCATTACTGCGGAGACCTTCCTGCTTACCTTGCTTCTCTTTTGCTCTGTTTAGTTGAGGAAATGATCGCCAACCCATTTGAGACCTGCTCGGACAGTTTTTACTTTGTTAACAACAAGCTGATCATGCATCACAAAGCGGAGTACTCCTTCATCCCACAGCAACAACCAGAAAGATCCAGTGAACAGAGTCAGTAATGCTCCTGATGCTGGTAAGTAAATGATGCCTGGATGATATTTGAGAACCGTATTATTCACAACCATTAACTGATTAACTGTTGTATTGTTTTTGTCTTAAGGAGCCATGATACACCAAACCAACATAAAAAGAAGACCATTTTAACCGTGTGACAAGCTGAAGAGCCTGTAGCATGTAGAGAATTTGTAAAAACTATAAAGAAACCAGCATTAACTAAGCATTCAAACAACTCTCTCTCATCAGACAGTTTATGACTACTCAGATACATCAAGGATGTATCTGAGAAGATTGTACTGTGGTTGGTACCATTCTCTTTTATTGGACTGATTCTTTAAGCTTTGTCGCAGACAGACCAATGAACCGACAGACCAATGCAATTCAACATGTTGAACTGAGTGAAAAGTCACAGATGGGGATCACAAAAAGCCCAACGATGGCCAACCGCCAACTGCCAATGTGATGTGTCATAGCCCTTTAACTTAAAGCAATATCCCTAACCCTAACAACCTGATGTCTTGTACTCACACTACTGTAAATTGCACACATCACATTGTTTACACCCCCTCTATGAAAACATACAAAACCACAAATCAAGACTGACTGATCTGAGGAGCAGTGTTTTATTCTTGCCACACACCACGGATTCTGATATTGAACTGGTTGCCCATAATTTGTAAAACTTTACATTTGTAACTTTCACTTTTCTGAATTTTTCAAACGGTTTTTATGTCATATAAATGCATTATGACACACAGTTACATTAAAACAGGTTACTATAACTACTATACTGTTAGTTGGCTACACAATATCTTAGTAACATTTAACTTTTACTGTAGAAGTTCTAATAATGTAAGTAAAGTCTGTGATTAACGCAAAGTGTCATTACAGAAATATCCAATAAAAAATGCCACTAAACGTGTCAGGTACTGTATTTGCTGCTTTACTGAGCACTAGTGATGTCCCAGTGCTGATACTATACTGATACAGTGCTGATATTATGGTTGTTTAATTTCATTTTTTGATTTATTGATTGCACTCAGTGCGCTATAATGACAAAGGAGAATCACTCTGAATGATCCTGAGAGATCATGTGTGGCAGAAGGACAACAATCATTTCAGCCCTCCAACAATCTGACTTATACAGCAGAGTGGCTAGACGTAAGCCTTCCCTCAGTACAAAACACAAAAAAAGTCAGCTTGAAGTTTGCAACAAAGCAACCTAAACTGTTGGGCCCAGTTATAAACATAATGTCTGAAAGAAACCAGACACAACTCATCACCTGCCCAATATCATCCCTACGGTGAAGCATGGCGATGGCAGCATCATGCTGGGGTGGGGCGTTTTTACCAGCAGGGAGCAGCAGTTTTTCAGCGTTGAGGAGAGGTTGAATAAAGTAAAGTACAGAGATTTCTTCAATGTCTGAACTGACTGGGCTAAAGGTTCGCTTTTCAACATGACAACAATCCTAAGCAATCTTAAGTGCCCCAGTCAGAGGGTAACTTGAACCCTGATCAACATCTCTTGACAGACCAGAAAATGTCTGGTCCCCATAAAACCTGATTGACGGATTTGCAAAGAAGAATGGCAAATGAAGTGCTGAGTCTGAACACTTATGCACATTGGATATTTCAGTTTGTTTTCTTTTTAACAAATTCACAGTCATTTCTAAAATTCTTTTTTATGGTAAATGGTCTGCACCTATATAGCACTTTTCTACCTGTTGGTACTCAAAACACTTTACACTGCTTCTTATCTACCCATTAAAACTTTCAAACATTCATACACCGATGGGGGAGCTGCTATGCAGCCGACAAAGCAGGGATCAATGTCTTCCTCAAGAACACTTTGACATGTGACCAGAGGAGCCAGGGATCAAACCAACAACTGTGGGATTGGTGGATGGCCGCGCTACCAACTGCACCACAGTCACCACTATCTTTATATCCATCTTTGTCAGTATATGTTACTGAGTATTTGCTTAACTTATACTGGAAGCAAAACAGTTTAGTTACTTGTATCACTACTCTGTACTGGGGTAGCTCTCAATGTATTTGTACTTGAACTTGTACTTGTACTAAGTCTAACATGTATTGGGGCATGTCTGCTGACCACAGAACTGATACTGAATTGTAATTACCCTCTGTCTTTTGCCTGCAAACTTGTAAGAGCAAAGATATAGCTGCTAATCTGCCTGAAGCACTGTCTCTTTAAAATAACCTACAAATCCACTAGTGTCAAGTGAAAGCTCATTTTAATGCAAATAAAACCCAAACATAATCAAACTGGCCGTAAAAGGTGCAAAATTGCTGATTAAAATGAATATGTTTTACAACAATGTCTCTATTCCCTCATCTGGCCTGTTAATGATGCTGGTGGAGTGCTGTCTAACATGTCAGTCCAATCTGTTTCATAATCAGAATCAGAGTCAACTGGGCCTGCTTAGCATCTGCCACAGAGCATGTTATATGCTCAGTTTTACCCTGCGCTTCACCTGTATAAAAGCATCTGTATTTGTTGCCTTTTCACTCATCTGCTAATTTTCCTCTTCATGTGCCATTTGCACATTATTTTATTCATTTAAACTTTAGTGTGGAAAGTGTGAAAATGATGGCGACACCCTTGTGTTGTTGTGTAGCTTCATTTAAGGAATCCCTGACATGCACCTAGATGCAGAGCACAGACAAATCTACTGCACCCACAACATAAGAGGGTCTACTGTGTGTAAAAGTACAGAATCCGTACAGAACAGAAGAGCCCTGTGTTCTGTGTGCTGTCGAGCAGAATGACCAATGAAAAACTGCGCCTCAGGAATATGGTACAATGTTTGAAAACATGGCCTTTCAAAACTACTCTGCACACATGCACTGCAATCCAGTGATAACATAATGCTGCAAATGCAATTGTGAAGGTTTTAATCTTTGCCAGTAGCTGTTCTGCCTGAAGCAAATAAAAAAAACAGCAACAACAACAGTATGCTGTGGTAACTCTTTCTCCTGTGGACTCTGTCTCAGCTACACATGCACTAGTCACATTACTAACAGGAGAGGGAGCCAGAGTTCACAGGAGAGGGAGCCAAACTCTGTGCAACAAAGAGAGAAAAGTGGCAGAAGTGAGACAGGTTGTGGTTTAGAGGCTGCGGGGTAGAGGAGGGACGAGAGACTGGGAAAATGGAAAGGGGAGGGACACAGAGAGGGACGGACAACAACACACACATCTGGAAATAATTAAGGAGAGACGGAGTGAGGAGACAGAGAAAGAGAGAGACAGAGAGAATTCTGGTAGCAAAAAAGCAACAAGGAAGGGGGAAACCTCCCACATTGAAAAGACTCTTGAAAGTTCTGAACTGGGGATGAAGTGAGACAGCGGGGGGAGACGGTCTATGGAAGAACACAGAGGACGAGAGGAAAGGAAAACTAAATAAAGATCCAAACCAGGAGAGGACTGTGACACCGAGGAGCTCTGAGAGGAATAGAACACATCTTCAGGTAAAATACATTTGAATTCCTGCCGTAACTACAGACACACACATAGTCTGCAAACCACAAACACTACAATGTGGCTTGTTCAAAACCCAGATTGCTAAAAAAGAATATGTCTCACAATAACAGTAACTCTATATGTTGGGGCGAAACTACGCCCTCCCTGTGTCTCTTACCTGTCCACCGTGGTGTGAAGAACTGTAGATCGTACAGAGGATCAAACAGTAAAAGATCATATTGTCTGTGTGAAAACGCAGACAGCACCAAAATATTAACCATCATTTACAATCATGTGTAGTCTTTAGAAACTAAATTTTCTTCTCCGACTTCCCATTTGTCTTTGGGCAGAGTTCAGTTGATTTCTAGAAACATTTACTGTATAAACATCTGCATCTTATCTCTGCAGACAGAAGGTTTCTGTTGTGTTTCTACCCATAAAAAGACATACACAGCAGCCTTCTGTCAGCTTTAATTAGCTGTTTTCTGTGCTAGAAACAAAAAGTAAAGAGGGATATTTTCTGTGTCTGTTAAAGAGCCTCAAACAACTTGCAGACACATATCTCAGTTAGGAGTTTAACCTGCCTTGATATTTGCCATATCAACGTATGATCAGAGAAGGGTTATATTTTTCAGAGTTTCCACAATTGTGGGAAAAGTATTCACACCCCTTGGAAGTTGTCATCTTTTAGTGATTTACAACATTCAATCATGGTTGATTCAAAGAGCCATTTCACCCATTTTTAACTTGTTTCCTGTGGTTTGAGTTTGGGGAGGACAAGTACATAAATAGTGTCAAACTACCCTCTGCCTGTCATCTGTAAAAATGTTTGACTGATCATCATCTAAAAGGGAGGTTTTTGGTCCTAGAGAGGTTTAAGTCTTTGCTGAAGTCTGAACCATTGAACCGAAAACTTCCTCCAGATGATGTCACGCAGAGCAGGTTTTAGAAGCATATGTTATATACAGGAGGGACATTTAACATAATCAACAAAAATGGTTCATGTTATAATGAAGACAGATCTCTTATAATTTAAAGGAATTCAAAATGTAGGACAGAACATAAGTAGGCATGTCATATGTTGGTATTCACACATTCAACTCAGGTTCTGTGAAATACGACAAGAAACAGAAATTATAATTTACTATTTACCACCTCGTGTCAACTTGATCTGGAGACACATCGTGTAAAATTATGGAAACAGATGTTTAAGGCAAATCATAACTTTTTTACTGATGCTAACAATCTTTCTTTGGTGCCTACACGTAACCCTGATTTATTCACCTAACTTTAACCAAACCTACATGCTGTAATTCAGCATTTTTGAAAGTTTAGCCCCATTCTGGTGACATTGTAAGAGGCAGTGCAGTGGTGGAATGGTTAGCACTACTACCTAAGAGCTAAAAGGTTTTTAGTTCAAATGCCTGGCTCGCTGCAGCCTTTCTGTGTGTGTGCTTTTCCCTATTCTTGCATAGGCTTCCTCTCACTGTCCTGCTGCCATTTCAGTGACTGGGATGCAATTTCAGCAGTAACCTGCCTCCCTGTGTCTAGGGTGCTCTTTTAACAGTACAAGCAGTGGATGAAAGGGAAGGAACAGCCTATGTGGGTCTGAAGCGTGGAAGACCTAGTTGGATTTCTCCTCAATCATGGCACAAGCTGTGTCAGGCTGCATGGAGATTGTGAGAGTGCTGCTCTTTTCAAGCACAGCCACCGATTCTCAGTTGGCTGTCAGAGGTCTGGGCTCAGAGGAGAGATGATGCTGCCACCACCAGGTGTGTTTAGTGTGTTTGGGATGATGTGCAGAGACAAAGAATCCAGTGTGTTGTTCAAAAAGCTCAGTTTTGCTCTTATCACACCATGGAACTGTCTTCTACTTGGCATCAGAATCTCCCAAATGGTTTCTTACAAACTCTAGCTAAAAGATAACATTAACTTTCTTAGTGATGGATTTAACTGTCCTCTAAGAGACATTCAATGAATGGAAAAGCGCTTGTGTCCATCCCCTCGACTGTGCTTTTCAATCATTCAATCTGAATTTATGCAGCATTCAACCTTTGAACCTTTCAACCTTTTCAGCTCCCAAAGTACTTTACAGTTGCTTCTCATTCACCAATTCACACACCAATGACAGTTGCTTTCATGCAAGTCACTCACCTGATCAGGGTTAAGTGTAGGCACCCACCCAAGAACTGATGAACAACCTCTCATCGGATTGTTGAAATATTTTTTGCCTTCAGTGTAGAATTTGGCCAGGATACTGGGTCATTACTAATGACACCTTCCAGATGCATTTATACTAAAAGGATTGAAACACGTTCACTGCACTCAGGTCATCTCCATTGATCTCCACTATGTAACATTTGCAACTACCAGTTATGAATTTGGTGGATTACTTTAAAGAGATTAAATCACAAGTAACTGCAAAGAGTTTTAAATAATTTAGCTCAATATAGTTTCGTTTTCATTTAACATAAAAAACAAATTTCTTGATCAGTGTCTAAAAAGTGAAATTAAATCAGTGATTCAATGGAATATAAAAAAATGACATGTTTACAAGGAAAATACTGACTCTGTGGATCAACCTGTTTTTACCAGTATGTGTGACTTCTTAAAACTGCAACACAAACAATCATGAAGCATGTTCTATGTTTGTAAAAATAGTGTGCATCTGTGTCACAGTAAGTCACAGGTTTGCTGTGGTCATGGGAAATGCCTTCAGCAGTATAATTAGCTTTACTGAGGAGGGGAGGAAGCTTCCTTCCTGTCACCAGTTTAACTTCCTGTGTGGGTCTGTAATCTACACTCAGTTAGGAACTGATTGGTCAGTACTGTGGACATGCTCACAGAAACACACATGCATCCTTGTGCATTTAAAAAATCCACTTCTGTTTACTCAAAATGCACTTCTGTTTGTTATTGTGTACCGTCCTCCAGTCCCTTATTCTGAATTTTTGACTAAATTCTCATTATACAACAGCTAGAAAAACATTCTGCTTCAGTAGGTGTTTATCTGAAAACACTGTGAACAAATTTAAGGAAATGATCCCTTCATCATTTATATCAACATGTACCGATATAACTGAGAGTAGCCTCATTAACTGTACTCCTGTACAAGTTGATTACCTGACTGATAATTATGCAGCATCATTAAGTTCCATACTTGATACTGTTGCCCCTCTGAAAAATAAGGTGGTAAGTCTGAGCAGGCGATCTCCATGGCATAGCTCGCAAACCCGCAATATAAAGCAGGCGTCAAGGAAACTAGAAAGGAAATGGCGTTCCACTCATTCACAAGAATCGTGCTTAGCCTGGAAAAAGAGTTTATACTTATACAAATTAGCACTTCGTAAAGCCAGAACAGCTTATTATTCATCACTAATAGAGGAAATTAAGAACAACCCCTGGTTTCCTCTTAGCACTGTAGCCAGGCTGACTAAGAGCCATAGTTCAGTTGAAACTATATTCCCTCAACGTTAAGCAGCAATGACTTCATGACCTTCTTGACAAACAAAATCATAGCTATTGGAAACAAAATTCACCAGACCCTCCCGACAAATACAACAGAGTTAGAATAAGGCTTCAGTCCCTTTTGGACTGCTTTGTGCCCATAGATCTTGCTGAATACTATTTATTACGTTATCAAAACCAACAACATGTCTGCTAGACCCTATTCCAGTTAGACTGGATTTCTAAAATACTTGAAAAAGTAGCTGCAAAGCAATTATGTGATCACCTGCACAGAAACGAGTTGTTTGAAGAATTTCAGTCAGGATTCAGGGTTCATCATAGCACAGAAACGGTACTGATTAAAGTCACCAACGATCTTCTTCTTATTTCAGATAATGGACTTGTCTCTATACTAGTTCTGCTAGATCTTAGTGCTGCATTTGACACCATTGATCACAAAACATTATTACAGAGACTAGAACATGTAATTGGAATTAAAGGAACTGCACTAAATTGGTTTAAATCGTATCTATCAGATAGATTCCAATTTGTTCATGTTAATGATGAATCTTCCACATACACAAAAGTTAGTTATGGAGTTCCACAAGGCTCTGTGTTAGGACCAGTACTCTTTACTCTATATATGTCTCCCCTTGGCAACATTATTAGAAAACACTTGGTAAATGAAACAAATCAATTAATCAAACTACAAGCATGTCTAAAAGACCTAAGGGACTGGATGACGTATAATTTCCTTCCTGAAGTTATTGTGTTTGGGCCTAAAAGTCTAAGAAACAGTAGTACCGCAACGAATCTCAGAGTCATTTTTCACCAGGATTAGTCATTTAGCTCACACATAAAACAAATCTCTAGAACAGCCTTCTTCCACCTACGGAACATTGCCAAAATTAGGAGCATCCTGTCTCAAAGCGATGCAGAAAAACTGGTTCATGCATTTGTTACTTCTAGATTGGACTACTGTAATTCTCTACTTTCAGGCTGCCCCAGTAACTTTTCCTTCTACTAAGCCTTCAATTAATCCGAAATGCTGCAGCAAGATTACTGACTGGGATTGGTAAGAGAGATCATATTTCACCTTCATTAGCTTCTCTCCATTGGCTTCCCATTAAATGTAGAATATTTTTAATTTAAAACCCTTATTCTTAACTATAAAGCTCCAAATGGTCAAGCTCCATCATTCAACAGACACCCTCTCTACTTTTAAGACTAGGCTCGAAACCTTCCTCTTTGATAAAGTTGGTTATAATCATGCTGCTATAGGCTTAGACTGCTGGGGGACTCTGCACTGAGCCACTTTCCTCTTCTCTTCACTCTCTCCTCTCACCCCACATTTATACGTCACCACTGTATGACATTAACTCTGTGTCTTCTTTGTCCCGTAGTCGTCTTTCCCCCTCTCTGTCTCCCCCACTCTGTCCCTTTTTTCTCTCAACTGTTGTCTATGGCTTGCTTAAGGAGGATTTGTTGGGTTTTCTCTAAATGTTTGTATAGTCTTGACTTTATTTTTATTTATATTTGTTATTATGTACCGTTCTCCAGTCCCTTTTTCTGAATTTTTGACTGAATTCTCAGATTGTCTAGCTGATTTAGTGCTTAGTGCAGATAAAGTGGTCATAGTGGGCGACTATAACATTCATGTAGATCCTGACAGTAACTCCCTCAACACGGCATTTACTTCATTATTAGATTCAATTGGTTTCTCTCAAAATGTAAACCCACTCATTGTTTTAGTCACACCCTAGACCTTGTCCTTGCATACAGCATTGAAATTGAGAAACTAACAGTATTTCCTCATAATTCTGTTCTGTCTGACCATTGTCTAATAACATTTGAATTTAATCTAATGATATACAGCAGCTAGAAAAAAGTTCTGCTTTACTAGGTGCTTATCTGAAAACACTGTGAACAAATTTAACATGTACCGATATAACTGAGAGTAGCCTCATTAACTGTACTCCTGTACAGGTTGATTACCTGACTGATAATTATGCAGCATCATTAAGTTCCATACTTGATACTGTTGCCCCTCTGAAAAATAAGGCAGTAAGTCTGAGCAGGCGATCTCCATGGTATAGCTCGCAAACCTGCAATTTAAAGCAGGCGTCAGGAAAACTAGAAAGGAAGTGGCGTTCCACTCATTCACAAGAATCACGCTTAGCCTGGAAAAAGAGTTTATACTTATACAAATTAGCACTTCGTAAAGCCAGAACAGCTTATTATTCATAACTAATAGAGGAAAACAAGAACAACCCCCGGTTTCTTTTCAGCACTGTAGCCAGGCTGACTAAGAGCCATAGTTCAGTTGAGACTAGTATTCCCTCAACACTATGCAGCAATGACTTCATTACTTTCTTCACAAACAAAATCGTAGCTATTAGAAACAAAATTCACCAGACCCTCCCCACAAATACAACAGAATTAGAATCATCAATAAATCCTTTGTCCCTTATACAATGCTTTGTGCCCATAGATCTTGCTGAGTAAACTATTATGGTGGCAATACCAACAACATGTCTGCTAGACCCTATTGCAGTTAGACCGCTCAAAGATGCTCTACCCATATTAGACATGTTCGTATAAGATATCATTAATCTATCTTTACAAACAGGATATGTACCAAAGGCCTATAACGTAGCTGTAATCAAACCTCTACTTAAAAAACCTTGTCCGGATCCAGTTGTCTTAGCCAATTACAGACCAATATCCAATCTCCCCTTTATTTTTAAAATACTTGAAAAAGTAGTTGCAAAGCAATTATGTGACCATGTGACTGCGCAGAAACAACTTGTTTGAAGAATTTCAGTCAGGATTTTGAGTTTATTATAGCACAGAAACAGCACTGATTGAAGTCACTAGCGATCTTCTTCTGGCTTCAGATAATGGACTTGTCTCTATACTAGTTCTGCTAGATCTTAGTACTGCATTTGACACCATTGATCACAAAATATTATTACAGAGACTAGAATATGTAATTGGAATTATAGGACCTGCACTAAACTGGCTTAAATCTTATCTATCAGATAGATTCCAATTTGTTCATGTTAATGATGAATCTTCCACATACACAAAAGTTAGTTATGGAGTTCCACAAGGCTCTGTGTTAGGACCAATACTCTTTACTCTATATATGTCTCCCCTTGGCAACATTATTAGAAAACACTCTAAATTTTCATTGCCACGCTGATAACACGCAGTTATATCTATCTATGAAACCCGATGAAAAAAATCAATTAATCAAACTACAAGCATGTCTAAAAGACATAAGGGACTGGATGACGTATAATGTCCTTCTTCTAAACTCAGATAAAAGTGAAGTTATTGTGTTTGGGCCTAAAAGTCTAAGAAACATGTTTTCCAACCATATTATTACATTAGATGACCTAACTGTGGCCCTCAGTAGTACTGCAAGGAATCTCAGAGTAATTTTTTTACCAGGATTAGTCATTTAGCTCACACATAAAACAAATCTCTAGAACAGCCTTCTTCCACCTACGGAACATTGCCAAAATTAGGAGCATCCTGTCCCAAAGCGATGCTGAAAAATTGGTTCATGCATTCGTTACTTTTAGATTGGACTACTGTAATTCTCTACTTTCAGGCTGCCCCAGTAACTCTCTAAAAAGCCTCAATTAATCCAAAATGCTGCAGCAAGATTACTGACTGGGATTGGTAAGAGAGATCATATTTCACCTTCATTAGCTTCTCTCCATTGGCTTCCAATTAAATGCAGAATAGAATTTAAAACCCTTCTTCTTACCTATAAAGCTTTAAACGGCCAAGCTCCATCATATCTAAAAGATCTCCTAGTACCATATCATCCTACTAGACCACTTCAGTCCCAAAATGCAGGCCTACTTGTGGTTCCCAGAATTTCCAAAAATAGAACGGGAGGCAGAGCCTTTAGCTATCAAGCTCCTCTCCTGTGGAACCAGCTCCCAGTCCAGATTCGGGAAGCAGACAGCCTCTCTATTTTTAAGACTAGGCTCAAAACTTTCCTTTTTGATAAAGCTTATAGTCATGCTGCTATAGGCTTAGACTGCTGGGGGACTCTGCACTGAGCCACTTCCTCTTCTGTTCATTCTCTACTCTCACCCCACATCTATAATGTCACCACTGTATGACATTAACTTTGTATCTTCTTTGTTCCGTAGTCGTCTTTCTCCCTCTCTTTCCCCCTCTCTCTCTCCCTGTCTTCAGGTGTCCTCGGATTTGACGCTGTGTCCCCTCCAGTGCGCAGCTACTGGTCTTACTAACCTGCCCAATATTTTGTTTTTGCTTTTGTTGCTCTGTTCTTTTTCTCTTCGCTTTCCACTCAGCCCAACCGGTCAAGGCAGATGTCCGCCCACCCTGAGCCTGATTCTGCTGGAGGTTTCTTCCGGTAAAGGGAGTTTTTCCTCTCCACTGTTGCCTATGGCTTGCTCAAGGGGGATTTGTTGGGTTTTCTCTAAATGTTTGTATAGTCTTGACTTTATTATGTAAAGTGCCCTGAGATGACCTTCTTGTAAATTGGCGTTATATAAATAAAGTTGAATTGAATTGAATTGAATATAATAAAAAGATGAAAATAATAATCGCGGAACCGGCAGAGCGCGTGTGACGTCACCCGCTCTAGCAGACGTAATACACACTAATGGGGAAGAGGAATATTTTCCAAAAATGAAAACTAAAACTGCCATAGCTCAAAAATGAGATATTAGTAAAAGCTGAATGGTAGAAATATAGCTGAAGGTCTTGTGACTTGTTTAAAGTTTGAATGGTTTCTCTAGGCTGAAGTATGCCTGAATAGTGAAGGCTGAAAGAAGTCAAAGTTGAAGAGAAGTTGAAGAATTTTCCCATTCATTTTAATAGGAAAAATTGCCTGAAAAAAGCTGAATATCATAAAAGGTATGAAAGATATCAAAATTCTGAATGTAAGCACACTTCTCCTGAAGAAGCTGCACATTTTAAAATTTGATTGGGCTTTCTAGCACATTCACAGTAGATAAATGGTCTGCACTTACATAGCACTTTTCTACACTCTCAAACACACTGATGGGGGAGCTGTTATGCAGCTGGCCAACACTCACTGGGAGCAACTAAGAGGGTTTTAGTGTCTTGCTCAAAGACACTTTGATATGTGACCAGAGGAGCCAGGGATTGAACCCACAACTGTAGGATTGGTGGACAACCACACTACCAACTGCACCACAATAACAAAGACATTTATTTAAGTAAGCACATTTTGGCCGGTCCTCACTATTTTTGGAGCTGAAAAAGAGATTTTTGAGGGTGAAGACTGGGTTTTAGGGTCAGAGTTAGAATTAGGTTTTGGTTAGGTTGTGTGTGTGTGTGTTTGGGCATGTCTTTATAGCCTTCAGTGGACAAATTTTGTATTAATACCATTGTTGCGAGGACATTTTGGTGTTGTAAGGACATTTTAGCTGGTCCAAAAAACTTCAAAAGGCTTTTTGAGGGTTTTTAAGACTGGGATTTACAGGGTTAGAACTAGGTTTTGGTTAAGGCTTCCCCTGTGGTGCAGGTGCTGTGGGTCCACAACTGACGATGCACACACTTGACCCACACCCCTTAGCCTTTTTACCATGATTGCACAGCTTCACCACTGTATTTGTGCAGTGCTCTCCCCTCACACACACCATCTGCCTTACCTCCTAGGAAACCAAAAACACACTACAACAAAGCTATAAAAGAGTCTGTGCGCCCGCTGACACTCAGTGAACACATTTTACAGCTGAAAGGAAATACAAGCAAAAAGCCTGGTGCAGATACACGATTTCTTACTACATGCTCTTCTCACTAGGCAAACTTCAATGGCAAATATGTGATGTCATTGATGATGTCATTGATACACTTACTGATTGACTGTAGGAAACAGGTGACATGAATCATTTTTAAACACACTTCTTGTGCTCTTCTGTTTACTAACTTTTGCAGGATGTCGGTGTCTCAGAGGTGTTTGTGCTGCGTCAAATACTTGATGTTTGTCTTTAACCTCATCTTCTGGGTTAGTATTTTTGGTCTGTGCCACATTGGTCCCAAATTAAAGCTTATGCATGTTGTACTGCTTGCCTTCCTTTTTCTGAACTTTGCTTTTTGACTAATGCTGCATTTGACTGGTTGGCATGTCTTGAACAGTTAGGAGGATGCGGCTTGTTTGGCGTTGGAGTCTGGCTGTCCTTCAGCCAGGCCGAGTTTTCCTCTCTTCCACTGTCCTTTCCATCACTCTCAGCTGCCAATCTGCTGCTACTTGCCGGTGGTATCACCATGGTGACGGGTTTCCTGGGTTGTCTTGGAGCCCTGAAGGAGCAGCGCTGCCTGTTGTTCATGGTAAGACATCCAAAAAGTTATTTGGTATAGCAGAGAGATGAGGGATGCAACAAAGATGCCCAGATAAGAAGCAGACACACTTCAGTAACATGTTAGATGGGATCGTGAACATAACTCGCTCTTGTGCACAGTGTAACGTTATCGTTCCCACTTCTGTCTTCTACAGTTCTTTGTGATCCTCTTGCTCCTTGTCCTGACAGAGGTGACACTCGTGTTGGTTTTACATATCTACCATGACAAGGTGAGCTCCCAATCTCCAAAACTTTATTTGTTCCAGTGAAACGTACAAACCACATTTCCATAAAACTTGGGACACTGTGTATGTAAATATATACCGACACACTGACTTACAAATCATTTAAAGCATTTTTCATTCATGAGAGTACAAACCCAAAATATAAAGGATCATTTATATCAGCATTAATGAAGCCTTCATTTCACATGTTACTAAGGCGGTGTGTGTATGTACCCAATCATCAGCTGGGAGTTCCACTTTCCTCAATCTTGTCTTTTTCCTTGCTGAGGACTATCCACCACCAGCTGCTATCATCGTTATGTCTAACTGGTGTATAAATGACATGAAACTGAAGAGTGGAACAACACAAGAGCAATGTTTGCACTTTATTTCTTGTATGTACTGTGTCCTCAGTGTGAAAACAGTGAGAGTAGTTTAAACTCATATGTTTCATATCACCGTTTATTTAATAACTGTTGGAATCTGACTGTATGTTGGACAACTGATACAATGTAAAATGACCACCTTGCGATCCTTTTCTTGTTTTTTTGACATTTTACACACTAAATAATTAATTGATTAAGCACAAGCCCTTCGAGTCCCACGGGACCCTGCAAAAACTGTCTCTGTCTGTCTTTGTTAGCTTGATTCCAAAGCACAAGATGAACTAAAGGAAGGTATGAAGAACTATAATTCAGACCCTGGACTGAAAAAATCTTGGGACAATGTCCAGAAAATGGTGAGTAGTGGTGCACAACAAACTAAAAGTAAGACAACAAAGGACTTTATTGGTGGATGTTGCTATGATCACACTCTGATGACACCAGCAGCCTGTACGTGTTTTCTGTAATATATTACCCTGTTTTCACCCAGTTCAAATGCTGTGGAGTAACTAACAAAACAGACTGGTATGATGTCCTGAATGGAACACTGCCCTCATCCTGTTGTTCTGTTGGGACAGACCAGTGCATTGACGGCTGGAGTGAGGTGGGTTTACTTCTCAGCTATGGGGGAGGGCTTGGAGCTCTTAGAGCGTAGAGGTTTCAGCTTTCACTTTGCACGATTCTGGTAAATGAAATGGAAATTTGTTCCAGATGCATGAGTTTTTCTGAATAACTTAACACTTGTTGCATTCGAGCAACAGGGTCAGAAAAATGTAATTATTGAATGGTAATGCTCTGTTGAAAAGAGCTTTAGTGCAGCTCTGTTGTTGAAGTAGGAATTGAGGCTGATCTTTTCTCAGGTCAGTTTTATAGAAGGACCTCATTGCTCAGTTCAGTTCTTATTTACATCCCTATGTGCACACAAACTCCTATGACACACTCACACACTCTGAAGATTTGTCAAAGTTTTTAGCATTAACACTTACCAATAGCTGCAGCTGCACACAGTGACACTGTGTATTAGTCATGGTAGGGGACCTTGAATTCTGTGGCCTGAACACTTAGGTTTGAAGTTCAAATAACTTCCATCTGTAGCAGCAAACAAAAAGCAATGAACAAATCAAGCACTGATAATTATAATTCAATAACACTGCACTTATTCTCCTTCTTTAAACTATTTTTTCCTTTTACTTTAAAGTTTTAAATGCAGACCTTTGATTTGCAACAGACTATTAATATAGTTTAACACTCAGTATATATTATATATGCACTCAGTCCTCATAATACTCAACAGATTCAGAGGTCTGCACACTGTAAACATGCTCATGTGTCTGAGCATGTCTGTCCCCCACCCTCACACTGTCTCTGTTCTCTGCAGCCGTGTTATCAGAAGGCCAGGCAGTGGTTGCTGGATAACATCCCCTCTGTCCTGGTCTTTGGAGTCTGTATTGGGGTTGTGCAGGTACATTTGTTGCCTTCAGTGTCATTTACACTATTGAAAATCTTCATTGCCTCTGTCCCAAGTTTATTAAATCTCAAAAACAAACACACAGTGTTATTGGGCTTCGCACACTTTGTACTTTGACTTCCTTAAAATTGTTGTGTCAGACAAATCCAAAGCAGAGATGTTTGTGGACATCTGTTTTGATCCAGTGAGGTGTGTATTAGACTTCAAGGTGTTTGACAGTCTATAATGTTTCATTTGTACAAATGCTCATTTCCAGACTTCATGTAATTAAAAACACAAGTAGTTGCCAAAAGTTTACAAGTCTCAGCTGATGAAACCTGTTGCATGTCAATGTTATCTTATGGGTTTTCAAGCCCTTCCTTTTTCCTGCTACCACTTTCTCTCTCTTCTCTTGTTAGATCCTGGCCCTAGTGTTCTCCATGCTGATGTACTGTCAAATTCAATGCGCAGAAAAGCACCTGGACTGACTGCAGACCAGCTCTTCACTGGCACATGGTGGGAAGGATCATCATAAACTCTTCAGAGAACTCAAAACGCCATCTCACAACATAATTCAAATTCTTACTTTGGGTTCAGACATGAAAAAAAAGACAAGAAAACTAAAAAGAGATCAATCAATCCATAAAACTAACTAAAACCAGCAGTGGGCACTGTAGAGGTGGAGATGAGAAAAATGATGAGCACTGTTGGCTGTGTTTGTATCAGGCATCACAAATCATTTTTATTCCATTATCTAATTTAGCTACTACATCCATCATCTTCCAGAGGAGAGGAATCACTGGCTCCTCTTTCACCTTTAAAACATCCCTCCTCATTTCAAAGATTCTTTTAGCTCCTTCTTTCTGACTGGAAACAATAGAGTGACATTTGGTATGAATTGTTCTATTCTTTAGTAGTGCTGAAGAAAATATACATTTACATTTACATGTAGTCATTTGGCAGACACTTTTACCAAAGCAGCTTACAGAGTAAATTGGTAATGTAAAAAATGCATCAAGATTCTTTCTAACCTGCTGGTTCAGTTAAGACGTTAGCATGGAAGGAATGTTTTAGACTAGTAATCAAGAAAGCAGCCTTGTGCAAAGTAGGCTACAAAGTCTACACATTTCCTGTGATATATAAACACACAGCATCTGCTTCGGTGGCTTCCAGCTTTACCTTAAGTCAGTCAGTGTCATCCAGTAAGTACTGGAATAGTTTCAATATTTCTCTGTTAATCTGTATACCTCTAGTTATCCAACATCCTTATTGGAGCGTATTCTACTGTTTAGTTAGATGTTTAGCAGTCAGTATCTCAATATCAACACTCAACATCAGATATCTATGCCATCAGTATTGTTCTATATGAATCACATAGTGATGTTCATTTTGCCAAATCAGTGGAAGTCGTTGAATATAAATCAAGGGTGTTTTCGGGATTAATGACATTCTTGTAATAAGGGGACTAGATATGCTGATGGTGGTAATGTTTTATTACAACTGAACATTCAACATACCCAGTGCTGAGGGATTTGGGAAGTGGCCAGTTGTGCCAAAGTACTTAATATATGTGAATCCAGAAATTCCATGAACCTGCTGCTGGACTCTATTGATTCCTCCCTTACCTTTTTATTATTGTCACACAGCATACCTGCGATGAATCATTATTATTATTAGGGTTTAATAACCACTTTGCCTTATAGCTGCTTACAGGTGACCACATATAAAATACACCGATCACACATTATAAAAAAATGCAGGTGTTGTCTGAACCCTGGTGAGCTCCACTCTTCTCCTGGGTTGGTGGTTGGTCCTGTCTGGTCACAGACAAAGACACAACAACAGACACTGAACTGAACTACTTCAGGGATTAGGAGTAGTGGCTTGTTGGCCTCTCCTCTTCCTATACTTTCTCTGACATCTCTATGACCAGTTTAATGGGCCCACATCCATTTCTTCTTGGCATCTTGGAAATGTAGTAATGTAATGTAAGCCACAGCCTGACAAAGCTTATTTCAACGCACCAGCTGTTAAAAATAAAGAGCCATATTCCTGCATTGGTTTATATGCACTTTCTCCTGAGAAAGATAAGAACACACATTGCATCACAGCTTCCTGTGTAAAGGGATATGGAGCTGCAGACCGCTCAGTTTACATGCTGAGCCCAGTGACAACATAAAGTATGCAAAGTATTTGAATTCTACATACTGTATTTTAGGTATGCTTAGTAACTTTCCTCCCCTGGTTAAAACCTGGTTCTTGAAATTACATTTTGTTGTTGGGCTGAGCTGGTGACAGGCTGTGTTGCCACCATGAGTCCATGCCATTCCATCACACTGACAAACTTTTTTTCTCAACCATCCACACCCTATTACTGTACATTCAGTATCTGTAACCCATTTATCCCATTTATACTTTTATTAAAAAAAATACACATTTACAGATCTTAAAAAAAAGATTGTATTTTCAAGACATACAGTACAGCTTCCTGTCTCTTGGTAGTGCATGTCTTGGAGACAAACATTTAAAATCTACAGTGCATAGCTTAATGTCTCATGACTGTCAAAGCACTTTCATAATAAATACTTTGTAAATACAGAATAAAAGTCAATTTATAGACATTCATATTATTTGACCCAAGCAGAGCAGTTCTGCTTGTTAACCCAAATCCTACTTACACACAATTCTTTTGGCTGTGTGCTGTAAATAGATTTTATTCAACTTTATTTATATAGCGCCAGTTTACAACAGAATCTCAGGGCACTTTACATAATAAAATCAAGGCTATACAGTCACTTAGAGAAAACCCAACAAATCCTCCTTTGCGCTGCTGAAGGCCACAGTGGAGAGGAAAAACTCCCTTTAACAGAAGAAACCTCTAGCAGAACCCAGCTCAGGGTGGGTGGCCATCTAACTTGACCGGTTAGGTGAGTTGCTTTCTTTAGTTTTTAAACTTTGCAAAAGTGAAAACTAAAAGTGAAACTCAATACATAAATACAGTAAGATATTTAAATAACAGAGGAGCACAGTTTCTACTAACGGCTAGTAAAATGCAGTTCTGCAGAATATGTCTCCCTGTTACCTGATCTTTTGTGTTGTAAAGAACTATTTCACTGAGAATGCCCTCTAAAAGCACATTTAACCAAGATTAACCCACACTGCTTTCCAGTAAAAATGTTCTTGTTGAATTAATTTTAGTAACAGTAGCAATAGTAATACAGCAATCAGCTTTAGTCTTTCTGACACTAATTCACAAAGGAGCCTGCACCTGTAACAAATATCTGATCCTTGATCGAAGGGTCTGCAAATGTAAACCAACTGTAAATTAGCAAAACCGAAAAACACTATTACATAACTGCTGTCACTCTCAGTTTGCTTATTCTGAGCATGTAAACCTCTGGTAATAGTAGTGTCTGATCCCAGGTCAGTGTAAATCAGGGTCTTCTGGAATTAGCTCTTGTCACAGTCCAGCTCAGACTCTGGAAAGCTTATCCACATAGGAAAAGCAGAATGAGGTCAATCAATCTTTATTTTTATGTCCTGATAGTTAGATGGAGCTCCTGAAAGCTCTGTGAACTCAGTCGCACTCCGCAGTCTCCTCCAGATGTACCAAGTGCTCCTGAGGATAAAATAAAGGGGTGTGTAAGTATTAAAAGATGTGACAGATTTAAGCATTTTTAAGACATTTTAACAGGGCAGGTGTAGCCCCGTTGGTAAGGCTACAGGGTCAGTGGTTCGATCCCCATTCTCTCCTGGCTGCATGTCGAGGTGTGCTTGGAAAAGACACTAAACCCTAAGTTGCTCCAGGTGGGTCAGGTGAGTCACCACCATCTGTGTGTGTGTGAATGGGTGAATGAGAGGCAACACTGTATACATTGTAACGTTGTATAATGGTACCAACATCCCCATGTGCAGAGATTCATATATTACATTTCATTATTTCCCCATGTGCAAGAACAACAAGACCAAGCTGTCTTGAGCATGATATGTAAAATGTGTAAAAAAAAAAAACTATGCTGAACCCTGGTGCCACTGTGCTTTGATCCCTGCTAAACACATTATTACTAGAAAAAAATTGTCAGGTTTATTTGGTGAATTAAAAAAGACAATGAAATGAAAGGACAGGAGGTTGGAAGCTTAACCACTGACCATCTTCAGGAAAGGTGCAATTCATTTTTATAACATGATTTAAAACATGAGCAAAGCAGTAGACCAGAAATAAAAATTGCCTTGAGTGCCACTCAAAGAATTTCGATTTCCTCAATTTAACAGGCTTACTGGTAGCTGTATACTTTGGTGTTTGAGTAATAGCTTATTTTAGGGTTATTTTGTCTTACTCCACTACTTTGTCCACTCCTTACTTTGTTTTTAAAAACTGAATAATAAACATGACAAACAATAAGAGACATTTTAGGGCATTTCTGCCACTAATATGACAATGAATCTTTTATAATTCATTTTTCATTATCTGGACAAAACACTATGGAGTTGGCACTCCGTATAGAAGCAGCTCTGCTAAATGCAGTGTTACTTCTTGAATGGTATTTTTGTGTACCTGCTCTGTATCTGCCCTCTTAATTATTTCAGAACGTGACACTCAGTTCTAGATCTACTACAAAAGGCCAATCCTGTGAAGGACAGAGTCTCCCATCAAGCCTTCTAAAAGCAATGCCTTAGGTATTAGGACAGCATGCATCAGGTTCTCTTTCCTAGGTAAACAATGTTCAATTGAGCAGCAGCAAAGCAGTTTAAATTTGATATTGGACAATCATATTCCATCTTCTGTTCATAGTAGATAGTAGTAGATGCTGTACACATTTCAAGATTTCTCTTAATCAGCAGTTTAAGAAAAGCTTCAGCATATGTTAATGTATTTACTTAACCACTCACCCATCCTCCATGGCTCTTCACCCAGGGGACAAAGGTCTCCATGTAGCACTCTGCATAGCCTTGTATGAGCTGAGCTCCTGTGGCTGTCACTATCCGTCGCGACACTTCCATGGAGACAGCCATGCGCTGGAGTGTTGGACTGGCTGGTGGACGCAATTCTGGGGCCTCAGACACCTGACTGCTGCTGAAAGTGTCAAGAAGCTTTGCAAATGATCCATAAGAAAGACGAGTAATGCTGGAGCGCAGGAGGGGATTTGACTGGATCTGGAAAAAGTGCATGGATGAACTTACAGTGGCCTCCAAAAACACTTGGGTTTTCAACCAAAGGATAAATATAAGATCAATTCGAGTAGTGATTTGATGGTATTTACATGGATATGTAAAACAACATGAAAGATAGCAACTTTTGTATCTAACCAAATTTCAAATATAGAAACTGATAGTTTTAGAAGAAATTTAATCAAACTTAATTTTCTTTCTCTTTCTTATTTTCCTATAAAATTTCTGGTTTGTGTAATTTATTATGTTAGCTGCTAAAGTATGACCACTAAGCAACAAAACCAACTTTGTCCAGAAAGATGGACTCACTAATGTCCCATTATTTTCTCTTAGTATAAAAGGCTTCTGAAATTTCAAAAAATAATAACTGAACATGTGGGTTAAATTTATCTCCTCTCAACACAGATATTTCACAAATGAACAATGCAGTTTTATACATATTATAATGAACCACTGCCTACCTTAACATCAACAGCATCTCCCTCCAAAGATAGCACATGAACAAGCTGCTGCACCACTGCGTCTTTGTCAAGCACTGCTAAAAAGCAACAATTTACAGTCATTGAAAATGGATGCTTCAACTTGTTTATACCTATACTTTAGGCCATTTAAGGTTTAAAATAACTGTTTTACACAGCCCACTCACTGGCCAGTGAGGAACCATGAGGAATAGAAACCAAGTGGTTCAACTGGGGTACTAGATCATGAATCTATATAAATACTGCCTCCTACTGTTCTATTTCAGTTTTAGGCAGCTCGTGACACTGCAGGGCCATCTTCTTGAATGGGTCATTAATAGAGGGAGCACTTGTGTGTGTCCATTCACATCTCTATTTGTAAGTTTATCAGAAACTGACCAGTATACAGATGTTCTAATGTGACCTGCAGCAGTAGTATATATCAAATGAAGGACCATATATTGCCCAGATATGATATTGAAAAAAAGAGATGCATTAGTTCACCCTGTAAAAAAACAGATCTGAGATCTTTGGAGGAAAAAAAGACAATCAAATTATGTAAAAAAATTTATAATGTAAAAGTTGGCTGCCCCCAAGCTCAAACGCTGCTGTTGTTTAGCAGCACTAAGTGCAAAAAGCTGAGGCAGAATATAGAAAGTGGTGGTATACATACATTCTCAGCCAGTCACATCACTAGTCTCGCCCTACTGACACAGCTGAGCAAGCTAGTAATTGACACTTTTGCTTTCTTTGAGATAGTTGTCTACAATCCATAAAGAAGCAGCATTTGCTTACCATTTTCACACCACTGTCACTCACCAAAGATGGTGGTGACCTGCTTAAAAAATATGTGTGAAAAGAGGCTAAAAATGGCAGTTTTTACAATTAAAAGTGTGGAAGCAGGTATCTACTACTACTACTTCTCTTTCGGCTTTTCCCATCATACAATGCAAAAATAGTTGCAATTTTTTGGGGTACAACAACTCATTCAAAAAATGAAAGGGAGATTTTTTTAAAATAATAAACCAGCAAGACAAAACATTTCTCTTTTGAGAGTTTCCAAAGTCCTGGATAATATTATTAAATATAATTTTATGCCTCATTTTTTTAATAACCTAAATCGGCTGGAGTATTTTTGTATGTGTGTGTGTGCGTGTGTGTGTGATTACCAGGTAGAGGTTGCTGAGCTGAGGGACTCTGTTTTTTTTTACTGGTGGACTTCTGCGCAATCTTCTCCAGCTTCTCAGCTACCTCATTATAGAACTCAGGAGGACGATCTAGATCAACATATAACACAACACCATAAGAATGTCAGATTAGAAGTTTTAATGTATTTTTTCAATTCAATTTAACATTAGACTTAGCAGTAAACAAATTACTGACTACAGCTAAAGTGGGTGTGTTTCCATTTTTACAGTTTGATGGAACTTACTCGGAGAGGCAATGTTTGATGTAGGTTCTCCTTTTTTGGAGAATGGCAATGTCTTTGGCCTCTGTGAATGAGATCCAGCCCCCTCTTTGTCCCTCTCTTTGTCCTTCTCTTTGGCCTTCTCTTTCTCTATCCTTAACTTGAAGAACTTGGAGAGTTTTTTTCTAATCTTTTTTTGGTTCAGCTTCTTTTGTTTCTTTTCACTGTCTTCATCTTCTGATGCAGAGGAGGGGGACACAACATCATCCTGTAAAAAGAGATTATTAAGCTCAACTTAAGCCTGTAGTGATTCTGATGTGGGTATGTTATGATTATTTTGAGTATTAGTGATGAGTTCACTTTTGCGATACCCCCTCATTTTTCCTTTGAGAGCCATTAACATCATATGCATAATGTTGAATGTCTTTTAAACTAGAAATCAAAGCTCTTTGAACAATGGAGTAAGAAGTTCCCAGCTAAAAGATACTTGAATGCTGCAAATTATCTTCCTCAGTTGATAACTAGACAGATATATGTAAGTTCTTTCTCTGACAGCAATTAGACTGGATGGTGTGACATAGCTAATATTTACTAGCTGTCTGTGTGTTGTACTCTAACTATTTGTTTCTTCAAAATTCCAGATTGTTAAGACAGGCAGCTTTCGGTCAACTGCTAAAGGTCCACAAATTGCAGCTCAGTCATTGTCA
The DNA here is from genome assembly GCA_033026295.1 of Channa striata. Classification (NCBI taxonomy): domain Eukaryota; kingdom Metazoa; phylum Chordata; class Actinopteri; order Anabantiformes; family Channidae; genus Channa; species Channa striata. The sequence goes on along the minus strand of CM065180.1, from coordinate 2,017,441 downwards.
ACTCTGCAAACCAGGCCACTAACGACAGTAGCTCAAATATTATTAATTTGCTGCACTATGAATTTCTGGTTTAACTGGGCTTTCAGCTGGGGCAAGAAGGACAACTGTTGCATCTTATCTAAACCTAAGAAACATATCATGACTTATTATTATTGGGGTTGGGCAGCAAATATAAACAATATTTTCTTACTTCTGTTTGGTGTCTGAGGTGTGGCAGTTTTGTCTTGCTGTCCTTGTCAAGTGATCCTTTAGGATCTTTGACAGAGCGACGTGCAGTGTTACGACGAGGTAGCTGCTTTAATAAGTCCTTCAATCCAATCTTCTTCTCATCTGCTGAACTGACATCCTCAGCCTGAGAATCCCATCCATCCTTTGCTTTCTTTGGTGACTTGGAGCTAGGATGGGGAAGCATCAAAGTAGCTGGTGTAAGATACTAGAGGTATACATGAGTCCATGCATCTTGATGCGTCTCAAGTTCTAAGCGACAACTTATTAGTCAAACAAACATAAAGCTGATCCTACTTTCAAAATTACCTAAAAAGATCTGGTCACCAGAGTTAAATGACCTAATCAGATTGTTTATTTGTGTTCCGTTAGTGATACCTGTTGACATTTACAGTAAACTTAAATAGGACTCAACGCACTCAGACCTGACTGAACTAGTTCTACTTGCCTCCTCTGGACCAAAAACTTGAACATTTATTTGTGTTACCTGTACTTGTTGTGGTCTTTGTAGGTACCTCCTACTCTGCCAGGCCTTTCTTTCAAGGGTACAGAAAGGGTCCGATGGAGGAAAGCTTGGAGGACTAGATGAGTCTCAGCCTTGATTTCCAACAGAGAAATGGAAGAGACGGAGGAGGCAGAGGGTCGGCGGTCTGCAGATTCTGACATTGCTAAAATTACATAAAGAACAAAGGCAGTTTAGAATTTTTTTTCCATCATTTGTTTTTTTTACAGTTCAATATTAAGTTGAACTGATTAAGTTCAAAGCTCTACAAACCCAATTTCTAGAACAGTTAGTACTTCTAAAATGCAATGCAAACTAAAATCTGCATTTTCCTAATATGCCTGAAACTTCATTTATCTGACAGGAGTACAAAAGGGTTTTAGTGTTTTGGTGCATTTTGTAAATATAATGTATACATTTTTGATACCTCAGCACTCTCCAAACAGTTGTGACAGAGGCTGAAATGTTTATACGGTTCTGAATGATTCCAAACGGGAAATTAAAGTAGAGCTGACACCCCTGTTCCGGAGGACAAGGAAAGCTGTTTATATCAAGTTAGTCCATGTGACACTTCCTGTGGTTTGTGCCTCCTCTTACTAAATATTTGTAGAATGAAGATACATATAAAACAAAATATTTTTATAGATTAAAATACGAGCTAAACTATATTTCTTTTAAAAAAAAAATGAAACTCAGCTAAAATTAACAAATCCATCGACACAAAAACTAACCTATATAATAAATTGAAGTGAAAGAAGAAACAAAAAAAAACTAAACATTTTGAAATCAAGGAATGTACTGCCAAAATGGAGTAAATAGCATGTGAAAAAAAACTGTAGTTCTTTACACTTATATGGTGGATCACTGTGTATGAAGAGGGTCTTTACCAGGGTAATGAGTAAATAACAAAAACTAAGAGAAAAGAGCTTGGAGCTGTATTGTCAAATTGAAATTCGGCTCTTGATAGAATTGATCAGTGAGTTCAACAGTTTCACTTTTATTATTCTGAGATTAAAGCAGTGACATGAGATCAGGTTATTCGGAATTTGTTTTCACTCCTTTCTAATGGCTAAACCCATGCATTGGATAATCCAAGTGTAATAAGACACACAGCAGTGTACAGTATAGTGTAGAATCATCTAAGACCTGAGCTGGTACAGATCTTCAAGAAAGAAACCTGTGCAAACACAAAAACATGTTTGAAATCAGCTTTATAGTCATTAAAATCACCAATGTGAAAAAGCCACATCACACCCTGAATTTAATAGCATGGTAAGACCTGGCCTCTCCAAAACATCTATTTGATTACCTCCAAGTCATTCTGAGCTCTAGCTTTTGTATGCTTGAGATCGTCTTGCTGTATACCCCAGCCTCTACTCAGCTTCAACCCAAGTTTCTCTGGTAGACATTCAACATTAGGTTTATAATATGTCACCCTGCCCCTGATGCAACAAAGCATCCCCACAAATCCACCATGCTTAACCATAGCTGTTTTGGTCTTTTTGTGGAATGTTGTATTTATTTAACACCAGACGTAACCTGACCCCTGTCTTTTAATCGGTTTTGACTCATTGGACCATAAAAGATTCTCTTAAGATGAGACCTAATGTTTTTCCTGGGTTACAAGTGGATTTTACCTCACCCTGTGATTTCCCTGTGATACAGACCGTATTTTGCTGCATTTATCGTGACTTCTGGGTAAATTGGCACTGTGATCTTGGAGTAATTTTGGAAAGATGAAAGATTTTCCATATGTAGATAGTGTCTCTCACTGTGGATAGGTGGGGCCCCAGAGCATTAGAAATAACCTTTTAACCCTTTTGAGGCAGATGAGATAGTTTTTTGGATGTAGTAACCGAGGGTGCAGCCAACCCCACCACGACCCACACAGGACGAGCAGGTACAGATTAGTGATGTATCGTTCGTGAGTGATTCGTTCGAAGTGAACAAATCTTGCATATGACTTGTGAGTAATAAGTCCTCTCAGTGAGTGATTCGTTCATTTTCCTGCAGTACCTTCTCTCGCCACATGGCAGCAGCTGCATAAGCCCAGTCAGCAGGACAGGAAACAGAAATGATTCATTCACGACTCACTGAGCAGCGAGTCCGTCCAAGGGTCCTTGTTCTTTTGTCACGTGACAGCCAGGCCGCTCTGTGGCGAATAGCAAGTACTACAGTTCTTTCACAAGTCGTTCATCCGGATCGTTACGGATTGTTGTTTTGTTCATTTGTCAATGACAGCCACCAAGTCACTGTCGCGTTGTTAAACCACGATGGCAGGGAGGACGTAGGACACAAGTCACTTTATTGTGGTGTGTATTTGCTTACCTAAAATGGTTTTAATTGCTTGTGGTAGTTTGTGTATTATAATTTGTCAGCTGAATCAAACCATGTCGTCTTCAGTATATAGTGTTTGAGAACAGCGGCCCTTTTTAAACCGGCCACAAGAGGTCTACAGCGTCACGTGGTGTAAGATGAACGAAGTGAACGAAATGACTCAAAATGATTAGTTCTATTTACTGTTCGAAAGTTAAAGATCCGAGTCAGTCAAAAGATTAGTTTTTCCCATCTCTACTACAGATAATGGATGGATGGATAGATGTAAGCACATCCAGCTAAACAACTGGAAAACCGCCAAACTGAGAAACAAACCTGAAACGAGGTTACTGATAAAATGGTAGATGTGACTGTGACAGAAATGATGAGACTAGGTGACTTGGTAAGAGGATACTTGTGCCCAGAATCTGAAATTCAATTCAATTCAACTTTATTTATATAGCGCCAATTTACAAGAAGGTCATCTCAGGGCACTTTACATAATAAAGTCAAGAGTATACAAACATTTAGAGAAAACCCAACAAATCCCCCTTGAGCAAGCCATAGGCAACAGTGGAGAGGAAAAACTCCCTTTAACGGAAGAAACCTTCAGCAGAACCAGGCTCAGGGTGGGCAGAAATCTGCCTTGACCGGTTGGGCTGAGTGGAAAGCGAAGAGAAAAAGAACAGAGCAACAAAAGCAAAAACAAAATATTGGGAAGGTTAGTAAGACCAGTAGCTGCGCACTGGAGGGGACATAGCGCCAAATCTGGGGACACCTGAAGACAGGGACGGAGAGAGGGGGACAGAGAGGGAGAAAGACGACTACGGGACAAAGAAGACACAGAGTTAATGTCATACAGTGGTGACATTGTAGATGTGGGGTGAGAGGAGAGAATGGAGAAGAGGAAAGTGGCACAGTGCAGAGTCCCCCAGCAGTCTAAGCCCATAGCAGCATGACTATAACCAAATATAAGCTTTATCAAAAAGGAAAGTTCTGAGCCTAGTCTTAAAAATAGAGAGGGTGTCTGCTTCCCGAATCTGGACTGGGAGCTGGTTCCACAGGAGAGGAGCTTGATAGCTAAAGGCTCTGCCTCCCGTTCTACTTTTGGAAATTCTGGGAACCACAAGTAGGCCTGCATTTTGGGACCGAAGTGGACTACTAGGATGATATGGTACTAGGAGATCTTTTAGATATGATGGAGCTTGACCGTTTAAAGCTTTATAGGTAAGAAGAAGGGTTTTAAATTCTATTCTACATTTAATGGGAAGCCAATGGAGAGAAGCTAATGAAGGTGAAATATGATCTCTCTTACCAATCCCAGTCATTAATCTTGCTGCAGCATTTTGGATTAATTGAGGCTTTTTAGAGAGTTACTGGGGCAGCCTGAAAGTAGAGAATTACAGTAGTCCAATCTAGAATCTACACACGAAATTGAAAGGCTACTTTAAACTATTTCCGTCACTCTTCCCGCTAACAGTGATGAGGAGCCACAGTTCAGAAGCTGTAGCCTGTGCTGCTTGAAATCTGACAAAGAACTGGTTATTTCTGTGGGTGTCAGGTGTTGTGCTGGTGTTGGCAGCTGTGTGCCGCCATGATGCCCCTCACTGTAGTCGGTCATGTTTAACCGTAACGTTAGTGGGGGGCGGAAGACGCCATGGGACCGGGACATGGTCCGGGACGGGAGAGCAAAACACCAGGAAATGCTAAAATGACCGCACTGTTTTGTACCTACACACAGCGGCACCTGTAAGAGCGGACCAGTTTCACTCAAGGTTTGTAACACAACACAGAACAAAGCAACAATGACTTTAGTTTTACCGAGCAGACAACAGAAAAAGTCCCTGAGCGACTGAAGCGAACTTTACCGCCTCGTCGCTGAGCGTGCTCCTGTCTGACCAGTTTCTATGAGGCGGAAATGAAGGAGAGACAGAGAGAGAAACTTTCATGAGACATGGCTCTTACCTACTTTGGACGTCCGGGCTGCTCCTGCTGTGATTGCCGCGGTCTCCCGTCCGCTCTCAGTTTCTGTGTGTGTGTGTGTGTGTGTGTGTGTGTGTGTGAGAGGACACACGGTGGGGAGGAGCCTCGCTCCCAGCAGCCTGACTCAGCCAGTTTCACTGTTATTAGTGGGGCGTTTTATCAGGACAAGAAACGTGAAACTCAACGTTAGACTTTTAGCTATGCATTTCAAAACGTCTTTTATTTAGGAACTGACTTTTTAAACCTCCCAAAACGTACAAATAAAAAAGAGAATAAAACTAAAGTTTGCACCAGGCTATTTGATCAACAAATCACACTGTGAAAATACAATTAGCATTTCCGGCAGAAATAACTGCATTTTTATTTATCTTCCATTTCATTACCGCGATTATGAACAAATATTTGTAGGTTGAATACCTATATATTAAATTGCTCTAATCCTTTTTCTATAAAAGGAAAAGCTTTCCCTCACCCTTGCACAAATAAAAGACCTATTTAGCTTAGCAAATCACACAGAGGGCAAAGATGGTCTGCTTAAATGGCTAAATTCAACCAGCACCATGTGTAGGTGGACAACAGATACTATCAGTTTTGTTGGCCAGTCTTCTGCTGAGGAGACCAAGGTCTTTTGGAGTACCTTGGCCATCTTCTATGGAGTGGTCTGCTGATGCAGTAGCATCACAACCGCAGGCAGGAGGAGACTGAACAAACTGGTTAGGAAGGCATGGTTTTGGGGATGTCCCTGGAGGCAGGAGAAAGGAGGATGGTAGCCAAACTATCATCTGTACTGGACAACGATTCCCACCCCCGTACAACGCAGGAGAAAGTTCAGGAGTTCCTTAAAGTAGTAGTAAAGCTTTCCATTTCTGGGGCATCCAATGGTTTTCCAGAACTTCCCTGAGGTCAACCAAAAGTCGTTTTCTATATACTCTCCGAACTCCTCCAACACCCAAGTTTTTCAGTTTCACGGGAACCACAGCCCTACTGCCCTGTCAGTACATGTCTTCTTATTTGGGAGAGTCCTGAGCCAACAATGGTTGAAGGGCCTCTTTCTTCAGCCTACCAAATTACTCTGTAAGTTGCTTTGGATAAATGCGTCTGCCAAATGACTAAACATAAATATAAATGATGACCTTCTTTACTGCTGGTGTCTACCAGCGAGTCCTCAGGTTGCTGCCACAATAGGTACCAACTACCTTCTGGCCACAACTCACAGCAACTGCTTTCACAATGGAGGCTTCTTGGTTCAGTCAGATTCCATCTCCCCAGCCTCCCCCATTCTGCTGGAGACGGGAGTTAAAGATCCGATGGACGGGGGTATTGACCAGGTGTTTCCAACACACTCGCACTACATGTTTGAATTTACCAGGTCCATCCGGTACCTTTCCCGGCCACCGGATCCAACTTAACACCAGGTGGTGATCATTTGAGAGCTCTGTGCCTCTCTTCACCCAAGTCACCATGACATATGGCCTCAAATCTGATGATATGACCACAAAGTCGATCATTGTGCTTGAATATTTTATTTTTTATGGCCTAGCCATGAGTATCCCAGAACTCCGATATCAAAGCACTATTTGGGTTCAGATCTGGCAGACCTCTGAATTACTCCCCTCCAGCTTTCTCCATCATTGCCCACATGAGCTTTGAAGTCCCCCAGCAGAATGGTGGAGTCCCCAGGTAGCTTCTCAAGGTCCTCACCCAAGGTCTCCAAGAATGCCAGATACTCTGAATTGTGCATAAGCACAAACAAACAGCCAGAGCCTTCCCCTCAGCAACTTTTAGCCACATAGAGGCAACCCTCTCATTCTTCAGAGATAACTCTCGCACCAGCTCTGGCTCCTTCCCCATCAGACAAGCGACCAGAGGTCTTTTATATGTTCTGGGCCATTTACAGTGTACGTGACACACGGATAAGTTGCTGTAATTACCAACTTATTTTGTTGAGTTTTCCAACTCATGAAAGTAGGTTTTCAAATTAAACAGTACATTACATTTTTATCTTTGAAACATTTATTAAGTAGTGGTAACAGGCACCCTAAATTACTTTGAAGACACATTACCGTCAATGTTAACTGTCTTTAAAAATGATCTGTTGATGATTCTGTTTGCTTTTGGAAACTCCACCATTTTCACGCACACACTCAGACATGTGAAATGAATAGCAGGTAGTCAGAATTTGCCACTATTGGCTTTACAGGTGTTGTGCGCATAAAGAACCACCAGGTGTCGCTCAATGCTGATTGGACTCTTCTGGTGGCCTGTGGCTCACTGCAATCGTCAGTCTCATCTTCTGGTTACTGGATCCTTATTCACAGGCTCCTGCAATAGATTCTTGTCTCCAGGCTTATTTCCTTGAGACCATGAGAGTGGATACATATTCTTTATTAACATCTTATTTGAGGCAGTTCTACTTAAGCAGAGAATTTCGAGTTCCGTACATATGTAACTACGCTTCAGAGGTAGGTGTGATATGATTTTATTTTTCTAAATCTGATTAATAAAAAGTACAGTACAAGTGTTTTTACAAAAAGACCACTGCTTGAAACATAAGCAGGGGACTCTTATTTACCTGTACCTATGAATGGTTGTTTGTCCCTGTTTATGGCCCTGTGATAAACTGTCAACCTGTCCAGGGGGGAAGCATCTCACTGGGTGCCACCTGTAGCAGTTTTCTGAATGGAGCTGGTCTCTATAAAGGTGGGTATTCAAAGGTCCAGGTTACTTTAGTTGTTTTCTCTAGGAGGACCTTGCCTCAGATTTCTCAGAATTTCTGCATTGAATAGGAAGGTTCCTGTAAAAGACTGACTGGGATAAAATAACCTAAAAACTGTACCACCACCATTCACTATGTTTTCGGTGTAAGCCTGCTGTTATCTGAGCCCCTTCCTGTGTTTGTTTTTCAATCAAACATGTCTTGAATCTGGGCTTGCTGCACCAGCTCTGCTTTATCAGGAATTGTTAAAGAAATACTCCCAAATAGCTGTTCAGAAGTTTTGTGTAGCTAGATGCGTGAATGATGTGACTAGTACATTACAGTGGTGATCACAGATCTGTCCATGTCTTGTCCAGTGTTCGCTGTCTCAATTAAAAAGAAAAATTAAAAAGCACTTTATAAGGAGGAAGTATAAGTGTTACCTGAAATTCTTTTTTCAGGAAAACAAATCTTGATGTCAGCCTCACATTCTAAAATGTTGAATATCTGAGCTGAACAATGTTTGCATATGTTTGTATGCATCAAAGTTAGATCAGTAGCATTTCTACCTGTTGGAAAGTGATACAACTACCTACTATGCATGTACTATGATGTGAATTCTTCATCATAATGAATGCAAAGATATCTTTAACCTCACTACAGTTTTGTTCATTGTGACCATGTGAAGCTGTCTTATCTGTTTATTGAGTTTGCAGTAATTTTATTCTATTTATATATATATGGTGATGTACATGGATCACTGAAGGGAAACACTTGAAAAAAGTCTGATGACACTTGTTTGGTGAGTTTAAGCTGTCAGTCCACTCTAATCAAATTTGTTCCAAACTGTCCCAATGAAGCAGATTTACTGAGTTAATTAGTAAAAGCTAACCTAACTTTGAATGTAACTGCTTATTTTGATGTGATAATTTCAATTTATAGATACTTTTTGTAATGAGTAGATGGAGAGGAAAGAAACAATTCACAAGAAAAAACAATCCAAAAGAAATCTTACTTACTTAATTTTTCCTCAACATTATAGGAGAAAAGTAGACTTGGATTTCTGAACCTTTTCTATTTTCTGATATCAATTTGCTACCTGGGCTTGTTTTTGTGGTGACTTTTAAATTTGGTTAAACATATAGTCCTTTAAATGACCTACATAGGTAGACAAAATAAAACAACAAGAACAACTGCAAACAAGAAAACCTCCCCAACCACTTTAGAAATTTAGATACTGGTAATGTCCCAACTGTGTTGGTGGTATTCATACTGATACCCTAATAGTTTTGCACCTTGGATCAAAACATTGCAACATTGAATTAACAATTCAAGTTTTACTAATGCAGACCTGTGCTGTCTCCATGGCACTGTGCCACAATTTACTGAAAGCATTTCAAATGTTATTTCTGCTTTAGTATTAATAGGTAAATTCATGTTTGTATTCTTACATTTCACTATTGACACTATTGTGCCAATGAAGTCCCCAGGATTGAACAACAAACTTTCATTTTAAGTTTTTCAGTTCTTGCTAGTTTTAATGTTGTCTTGTCACAACCAAACAGCAACCAAAGTGCAAATGTAAAAGTGCAGAAACAGTCAAAATTTTATTTAGAAAAGTGCAAATGTAATCACCAAGTGACCCTCATCAACAGGAAGGTCAAAATATATCTAAAAAACAGAATCAACAGGTGATAAGGGAGCATGTAACATGACAAGTCCTTAGCTCAGCCCCCCCCAAACCTGTCCAGCGTCACTTACAGTACCACGACACTGGTACAAGGATTGGGAGTGACCAGACCAAGAAGGCACGGAAGAGGACCAGTAATAGTGCAGTCACCCTCCACTGGGTCTCTTCCTGCATCATAAACATATCATCTTTAGTTTGAAATCCTAAAAAAGTTTTACAAGAGGAAATAAATCAGTGCACTTACACTAAAAATATGACATACGCATGAATAGAAAAAATAACAAATTAACCTTTATGTTGTGCACGAAGAAGAATCAACATGAAAAACAAGAAAAACAAAGAAGTGAAAAATGCACAATACAATCTGATGTGTACAGTTTGTTTAGTTCTCTTTCAGCTTTATTGTGTGCATGCTTACCTCCTGCAGCTCAAAGCCATTTCCTCCCAGCCAGCCAGGCGTCTGCTCTCATTCATCTGAATCTGGAGCTCTCTTTGCACTCAAACTCCTGAGTTCTGCCTTCAACCCCAGCTTACGCCCTTGTATTCTGATCCCTCTATCTATCCTCCTGTTCTGCACGCACACCTCCCTACTCCTGTCATTCTGTCTCACCCCACCCGCCCTAAAAAACAGTGTTCATCAGAGCCTGGGCCAATGGGGAGGCAGACGACAGGGTGAGGCACTTCCTTTGTGACAGGAAGCTAACAACAAACACCCAGAGACCATGAGAAGCAGGGGGAGGGGGTTAATGAGAAAGGGCGAGATAAAGAGCTACAGATGTTTGATGGCTCGAAATACAGTTAGAGAGTTCAGGAGAAGGTCAATCCATCGTTTTGTCGATCAGCCTTGCTGCTCTGTGTGTTTATGTGTAACTAATTACTCACGTTTGGTTAAAGACAACAAGCTTTGGTGTTTTGTGTTCAGGTACACCAGGTGTACCCAACATGCATTAGACACACAGGGTGACAAGCACACAACCATCCTGGCAGCTCTAATGTGAGGATAGTTTTACCTACTACTACTTCTCTTTCGGCTTTTCGATCAGGGGTCGCCACAGCGAATTATCCTGAGGATAGCTTTACCTATAAACACTTTATTTTGGCTGAACTTTATTCAGGGATGGACAAGGAAGGGTTACAGTGACCAACAATGCTGTTAATAAACATCAGTCAGGAATATACAGTCAGTATGTTTTAGGACAGACTAAAAAAGTGAAACTAATTTCCCTGAAAATCATTTTGCACCTGACATCACATAGAAATAATCAAGATCAAAGTCTGATTAAATCTTTTAGAAAACAGTGCGACAATTTCTGACCAGCTTAGCTAATTAAAAAAACAAGTGTGTGATGCCTGCAACACAATCAAAAAAGTTAGAACAGAGACAAAATAATCACTGAGGGTAGAGGATGTCATGATACAGTATAGATGGAGAAACCACTAAAGGTGATGCATCTTTACAAACAAAGATAATTTGTGGTTCACCACAAACAATTGTAAGATAAGTGTCAGAAACTGTAGTATAAGTGTCACATAGCAAGAGACATGAGGTACAATACTGTCAAACGATACAGAGAGTCCAGAGGAAATCACAGTGCACAAAGACCAAGAGTGAAACCACTGTTGAGTGTGTTTGTGACCTTCGAGACCTCAGGCAGCATTGAATGAGAACCCGCCATTCAGCTGTGATAAACATAGTAACGCAGGCTCAGGATTCCTCAGTCTCTGGGACTGAGTTCATGTCCATTGAACTAAAAGACAGTAGAAAGACTAGTCACACAAGTCAATGTTTAAGCTTGTTTTTTGGAAAACTGAGTTGTCTGTATCATAGACAAAAAAAGACTATCCGGACTGTTATAATGTATAAAAGCCAATGTTCCAATTTTTCTGGCTGAATTGAATCTGTGACTATGTGGCATATATCAGGAAATCACAGAGACATACAGTCATGCTGCCATTAACGCCATATTTTCTTGGGAAATGGATATTTCAGCAGCACAGTGCCAGGCCTCAATCTCCACATGCTACAACAGCATTGCTGCAGCTAAAAGTCTCAAATCGCATCAAGCAATAATGAGCAAACTATTAATATTTTACTTTCCCAAACAAATAAAAAGTGTCATTAAAGAAAGGTAAAGCAGCATCGGTAAAGATGTACTTACATGTTTATTCTTCAAAAATTTACTTTATTTAACGATGCACCAGTGAAGGGTCATGCTCTCTTTGGCAGGAACACCCTGTGAACCTTCACAAACTTTCACAGTTTACCTGGGGGTTGTGCCTCACTCTAGAGAGCCACTAAGGTGGCAAAGGATATTCAATCGTTTCACTTTCCCCACCCAGACTGTGGGAATCAAACAGCCCATTCATTTCTAATTCAGCCCTGTGTTATTGATGAACCGTATCTAACAATTCAGTGAGTGACATTAGAGCTCGGCAGCAGTAAATGTTCCACTCTGTTCAGTCTCTGACTGCATGTGTCTCTGCTGTTTGAGTTTGCGGCAAAACACTAACAACAAAAAAGCGTGTAAAACTGATGGGAGCTGCAAACTGAGCAATAGGGTACAGGTTTACTAGGCTTTTTATACATATCTAACATTGCTATTGTACAAGGAATTTAAACAAGATAGAAAACTATAAGTTGTCCCTGATGTGGTCTTTGCTGAGAATGTGCAGCAAGGATCAGGATGAGAAAAATATGGAAAGCTGGAGGGCAGGGTGCTGATGGACTGATAGTGATGGGCTCATGTTCAAAGGATGCAGATAAAGAGTAGTGATACTGATAACTGCCGGGTGGGGTGTCTATGGGGATGCTTGTTTATGAAACAGGTCTAGTCCTACTTATTATCTCTGGTAGCATCCCTTACCACTCTCGTCACATCATTAACTGTTGCCACAGCAAACCACCAACAACCTGAATATACGTGACCTTATATGGTATGAGCCTGCTGTGTGACCCACAATGACAAATACAAGTTAAGTTCATTGCATTAACTGTGCAAAAACATTTGACTCGTCCCTAATTTTAGCTCTCATAATTCATTTTCTGTTATGTGTTTGTTTGTACTTGTGCATTTTGGTATACAAACACTTTTCATTCTGAAAGATAATTCAGGATGATTTAATAAAGAATAATGATCATTCAAAAAATGTAAATGTTTCTTGCTTAATTTCAACTCAATTTATTTTGATGTAGGTGTCAGTTTAGTTTGAGCTGCATAACAAATGTATAAAATAAAACAACCACCACTTCGATTTCGATACATTTCTCTCCTTACAGCAGTAGAAATATGAGAATCCTTATAGAATGATGTGATTATACTAGTCTACGTCCGTTCCCAGTTTATTTAATAACACACAACATTTGAGTAGTTTTTAATTTTAAAGTAATAAAACATATCTGTAGTGCACATGCTCAGTGCTGATATGTGTTTTATGAAAGTGGGAAAATCAGATTTGCTCGAGGTACATTGTTCAAATGAATTTACGTTTTAGTTTGTCAGCTGCTGTTGTATTGTCAAGACTAATGTTAGCTAATTTAAACTAATGTGCCAGGGTTAAAGCCTGTAGGCCACACCAACATTCAAAGCTGTTTGGAAAAAGGTTTAGAAGTAACTGAATTTTGAATTGGTGACATGCAATGCAAAATAAATTGTGTTGAGTTGTGCTGCTAGGACCTCGAATAACAACAGGGATCTTTTCTTTCACAGATTTACCTCTTACATGTGTAAAAAACATTCATGTATGCAGATCATATACAACTATATAATGATGATCCAGACATAGCAAGTTGCAGGTTTGTGTCCCAGACCGACCTGTCCAGGGTGGACCCCACCTCTCGCCCTTTGATAGATGGGACAGACTCGAGCCATCCCATGACCCTGAACAGGACAAGTGTTACATATTATGGATGGATGATCTACATCCCTTGTCTGTGCTGATTATATTTTATTAATTAACATGCATGTTTTAATGTTCCTTTTTGACTCTAGTTTTTATTGGCTTGCATTATGTTCCTCCTCATTCTAATTTTAATTTAAATTAAATTTACTATATTGTAGTAGCTGCCACTTATATAAACATATATTTAATTTGACTTAAGAAGATGAAAAAACATAACTTGATAAAAATACATACACTTGTTTTAGTGCAATTTGTTTTGCAGATATGTTTTAAATAAAGTAAACTCATCACATTTTACAGTGTGCAGGGCAGCAAGATTTCAGTCTGTGCATCTCTTAGTCGGAGCTTTGATTGCAGTGGGTGTAGGGATCTGCTAACAGGAAATCCACAGTCACACATACAGGAAATGCTGCTGTTCAGAAAAAGAAATAAACAAGACATGTGAGGGAAACAGCCACCGTTCACGTTCACATCACTGTCGGGAGAGTACACGTTCTCACAAACCTTCAAGAACATTTAAGGACATCTGAGAACAAGCTTTCAGATAATTTACTTTCCTTTTTTTAAGTGGGTTGCATTGAGCCATGCTGGAAGAGAAGGCAAACAAAACAGACAGAAAGGGCGGGCAAAAAAAAAATAGATACAGGCTGGTGAAGTACACCAAAGCAACCTGGCATGCCTACAGGAACAGGGTTGGTGTTTACAGTTTACAAAGAGGATGCTAAAACCACTTATAGAGAGTGTGAGAGGATGTCAGGTGATGCAGTTGGCGGGAACAGGCCAAGTGAGAGCGGCATCTCCAGGAAATGTTAATGAGATTGTTCACTAAGAGTAATATTGGGATATTTAAAACTGGGATCATTTGTGTAAGGAACCAACTAAGCTAGAGGAATTATTCATGTCCACCACAGTGGAAGAGATAAAGAAAGGGATGATCACCACGACATGATACACAGAGGAGCGGGAGGACACCTCTAAAACAGGACATACATTAGCAAACAGTCCAACATGGAGGGTTGTGGGGTTTTATCACCTCAAAGTACAGCAGAGCACGTGAGCTGTGTTAGAGACACTGTAGGATGGTGGAAGATTTTACCTGTATATTTTAGGACTCGCCCGTTATTTGGGAATTTTGGGAAACTAGGATGGTGGACAAAATTCATGTCCTTCAGTCCTATTTACTCAAAAAGGTTTTATGATCACTCTGTACTATATATTATTATTCTAATTATTATAATTCTTAGTACATTTAACATTAACCACATGTAGTGCATTATTGCCTTGTTATTTTATTTGTCTTCTTTTTGCTTGTCGAGTTGCTGTGAATTATGTCCCCTGGAGATCAAGACCTAATTTATATAAACATTTATATTATGATTCAATTCTATTCAGTAGTTCAGTGCTTTGTTTATACAGCACAGCAATACACAAAAGCACCAAAAACAATCATCTCAAGGCAATTTACATAAAGATGAAAACAATTAAACCTAGAGTGGAATACACAGATAAAACTAGGTTAAAACAGTATGCTACTATTTTTAACAGTAGAATATGATTTGGATCTTTTTCTATCTACATACTTGCAGATGTAGCTTCTTTAAAAAATTGAAAATTAGATATAATTTCAAAGCCTTAAAATCGCTGTAGATAGTCTGTTGGGGTTGGTGGGTTATAAAACACATGACTTTGAAACATAAAATACATGCTTGTTTCCCATTCAGTAAAGGTTTTAACTTAAGTCAGTAATTGTTCCCCATCTCTAAACCCTGACCAGCTAATTTCATGCCCAACCCTATCATTGTACTTTGCATGCCTAAATGTAACAAAGTGTTTGTTATTGTAACCATGACAAAGAAAGCCCAGCACATAATAGCACTCATTCTGCTTACTGGCAGGTAGAGCAGGGACCAATTATTCCAGGTGTATGGGTTACACATACAAGAACAACAACATACAACAACACAAATCCAGTTGTATTTTAAATGTCTCTAGTTGCAGATCATGGCGCCATCTGGAGGAAGGGGAAAATAATAAATATTTTAGAAAATGAATGGTGTTTAGTTGGTGACCAGATGCCATCAGAGAGCAATATAGTGTTCTAGGTGTGTAGCTGTATGAAAAGCTGACATGGGGAAATAGAGATTAAGTGTGAAGTTAAGCTCTTTGCTACTTATAAAGCAATGAGAAGATGTAGTTTACTCATTTGCGTCTGTTTGTTGTTTTTGGGCCAGCTGCCAATTCAGTTACGAGCAATCTAACTCCTGCTGTGGTGCTTGTAAAATAATATTCCTTCCAGCCTTGCTTGTAGAAATTATAACAAGTAGAAATAAACTGATGGTTTAATTTATGTGGATTTAATAAAGCTTTGCATCAAAATGCCTTAGGAAAGATCACTGTGACTTTACCGGAGAGGATTACAAAACAGCTTACAAAAGGCTTACAAATCAGCTTGCAATAATTAAAATAATTATTTTGCTTTCTTTTTCATGGGCTATGGTAATCATGGACAACATTTCAAATTGCAGTGTAAAACCTGCCAGAAATTCAGTACCTGAAGAAGGCACATGCCCAACAAATGTTTTTTTTCATTTACCTTAAAATTTGGAGGTTTACCCTTTTCACTGGAAAATGTACTGACATGTACTGTGAAACTGCCATCATTACCACTTTAGAACTATGGTAATTTAGAATACAAACATCGTAGCAACATGTACACAAGTAGTTGGAAAGTGCTATGTGTATGACTGTCAAGTGACACAAATAAGACCAAAGCACAAATAAACTGAATATTACTACCACTTTCACTTGTACCACTTGACTTTTCAAGTGCGAGTTAGTAAATCAACTACCCATGATCTGAAAGGCCTAGTGGTTTGTTTTGCCATCTTCCAAGTGTTCTCGGACACAAAACCTGTCCTCCAACAACCTATATTATTAGCATTATTATTATTATCATCTTCATTTTCTTTTTATAATTATAATAATTATTATTATTATCGTTATGGCTCTCCAGTGTGATGCTGGCGTCCATATCTAATTACAAACAGCAGTACAGCCAGTTGTTTCCTTGACAACTGTTTAGACAAGGCGATCAGAGGCGATTATGTGATGTCACTGATGGTATCATTGATATACTTTAATGTAATTTCCCCACCTTTCAAAACACAGGAAAAAGTGTTAGGAAAAAAACAGAGAAAACTATCTTTCTTTTGTACATACCGTTTAAATATAGATTTCTAATACTGGAAATTAATCAGTTTTTGATGTCACATTGGATTGCAAAACATTTGATGATCTTGAAATTATCTTGAATCCTCATATTCATATATATATGTATATGTATATGTGTGTGTATGTATATATATATATATATACATACACACACACACACATACACACACACACACACATACATACATACACTTCTATACAGCAGAAGCCTTTAAACGCGTTTTTATATTGTGTCAATTCTGTTCCACACGCTGTAGTCCAGAGGTGGCGGTAAGGCGCTACAAGCTGTTTGCTATCGCCGTAAATAACAAAAGAAGAAAGCGAAGTCGCGATAATAGTAGTAGTAGAAGAAGAAGAAGAAGAAGAAGAAGAAGAAAGAACGAGAACGAGAACGAGAACGTTAATGTCAAGTTGTTTTTGGTGCGTGTTAATCATTTATTTTTCATTTACGTTTTACTGATAGCGGCTTTAAGCTTATTTTGTTTCGGCCTTTTTCATTTGTAAACTTTTGTCAATACACAACGTTAGTTATGAGCATGTATTCAGTATAATGTTGATTTTAGCATGTTTACGCTAATGCTCATATCAATATTTACTTTTTCACCTATTCCAACGTGTCTATAGGCTCTAGCTTTATAAATTAGAGTACAATGACTCGCCACGGGAAGAACTGCACGGCTGGAGCTGTCTACACGTACCACGAGAAAAAGAAAGACACAGGTGAGAACCATAGTTAGCTGGAAATGTAGCAATAATGTACGTTAGGCACATTGTTTTGTGTTAGACTTAGGTGTTCATTTTTATTGTAACTTTTACAGTCTGTAAGCTACTAAATAATCTGTTTAGAAAATTATTTGTGGAGATGAGGATTTTGGTCAGAAGATTACATTTTAAATGCTTTAAATTTCCACTCCATTTAAAAAATTTTTTTTTTACATTACTCAAATTTCTCATTTACAAAAGCATTCAGACTCTTTTGCTATATCAATTCATATCAAAGTATGAATTTTATTGTTTTGCTTTGGGGTTATTTTATTTTGCTCTTGCAGCGGCATCTGGTTACGGGACACAGCTCATTCGGCTTGGCAAAGATGCGATCAAAGACTTTGACTGCTGCTGTCTGTCCCTGCAGCCCTGTCAGGATCCTGTGGTCACGTATGTGTTGCTTTCTCACTCACGCTCCCACATAGAAACTAATACTACTACATTAATACCACATACTAATACCACACACAGCTAATACTACATAAACGACGTGTCTTGTTGATGTTGTTGTCCTTAGTCCAGATGGATACATGTATGACAAAAAGGCCATTCTTGAATACATCCTGCACCAAAAGACAGAGATTGCCAAAAAAATGAAGGTGAGCCCTACAGTTATGTGTCTGGGACAGTTGGGACAGAATCTCTGGACTACTTTGATACAGGCTCTTAAGCAGTGTTCTTAAATGAAAGTGTTGAAAGTTGCTAAGTGCTTGAAACACTGTTTCCATGTGCCCATCAATACGAGGCACAACACATCCATGTAAACAAACTACAGTAAACAGAAAGAGGATCTGTGTTTGACCTTAACCAGTATTAGTTAGTCCAGATACTGATTCCTAGAGCTCAGAACATCTCTGATTTGATCATGTCAATTTAATGTTTGAATGCCTTGTAAGACCATAACAGTGTTCTCTTTATTTTTGCCTCATCATCCTCTTAAATAAAAAAGGTCTCTTATTGGTATTATTATTATTATCTTCCACTGTATTACCTTTCTAATTCTTTAGGCGTATGAGAAGCAGAAGCAGGCACAGAAGAGCAACAGCCAACTAGAGTCCAAGTCAGAAGAAAGAGAGAGAGTGGAGAGGTTCAAAACCAATGAAAACACAATTGTATCCAAGCCTATCAATCCATTCACATCTGGTATGTGCCTGTACATCATTTGTTTCCACAACAAACCAGCAGCTTCCAGCTATATTCTGAACCATAATTTTGAATGTAAATGCACAAGCAATATGGTAACAGTAGTATATATTGCCCCCCCTCAGGGCAGAAAAAAGGAAGTGCGAAGGGCCCAACAGACAGCAGTTCAGCAGAATCTTCCATTGCTAGTTCATCTGCCACTTCCAGCAAGAACCTGCCTAGTTTCTGGATACCCTCTCTGACACCAGAGGCCAAGCCCACTTTGCTCAAGAAACCAGTGAGTGGCTTCTCTTGCTGTGTGACAGACCCCGCTTTTTGCTGACATCCTTCAGCACAGTAGAAAACTGTAATTGCATGCTCTGATATGTCCACTTTCAGGTTTGCACATCTCATATTAAACATAGTGGTCTTATGGTTGAATAAGCACCCTCCTTACTTCTATGTAAGAGTCAAGAAACTGATTTCACATCTGCAAATACTGTGTTTCACTTTCAGCATCTCCATCAACAAAAATTTGCATAAACAGAGAAAATTGTTAACCAAGATCACTGGAGTTTATGTATCATCTCAGTCTTCATTTTTTTAATTACAAGAAAAAGAAACGTTACATTTTTAAGAACTATGGATCCAATCAATAAAAACGTTTGTATAAACTCTCCCCTATGATGTAACCAGGGTGGAAGAGATACAAGCCTACATATACACACAAGGAATCTGACCGACTTTCAGCTGCATGGTGTAATTTGTAATGGATGAAATGACGTGATTTTTTTGCCTTTCAGCTTACACTAACTCCACTGCATAATAGTGTGCAACATCCATTGATTATGGGATAAATAGGGCAAGACAGAAATTTTTGTATTTCATGTCTTAATGACTCTTTTGTTCCAGCAAAAGTGATACACCTTACAGCCTCTCATGAGTATTTAGAGTTGTATTACATATTTGTGGCTTTTGTTCCCTGGTTCTCCTCCTTGCTTTATGTTTTGAAATCATGATCTTTTGTTTGTGTAATGTCTCTTTGTTCGATTTTGGCATCAGGTTGACTGTGTGTCAACTGAATGTTCTCAGCTTTCCACTGCTTCACTGAACTCATGGTCTTTGATATGTAATGTAATCAATAAACTTTTCTCTCCATCTCTGGTGTTTGTCAGAGTAAGGCTGTGTTATGTCCTATGTCAGGACGAAGCATTAAGATGAATGAGCTCATCCCAGTGCATTTCACTCCACTGGACCCAAGCCTGGATCGAGTGGCCCTGCTTACCCGCCAGGTCAGTCTACATCAAATGACCAGTGTTAGTAGCCAGGCTGCCAGCTGTTACAGTTACCAAACTGATGATAGCATACACTTGGTGTGTGGTGGTGTTCTCCTAACTTGCATCTGTTAATGATAGCTTTTAAGCACAACTAGCTTTTCGGTAACATCTGCCAGGTCAGATTATGTCACCGCAATGTCAGAAATTGCCCTGCAGTTTAAAAAGCTTGTTTAATTTGACAAGTAAAGCCAATATGTTGTGGATTCTATCAGTGCATTTCCATGGACTTTCTTGTGACAGCTGGTTTCTTAAGTTCTGTGTAAATGGGAAAACTAGTTTTTAATATTGGGGTGGATTTTTAGTTTAGTTAGTTTTTTTGTCTGACAACACAGATTTCTTAACCAGGTCAAATTTCAAATCAAATCAGCAAAATGCCTTGTAGAGTCTAAATAAGCCACTTTTCCCTGCAATTTTTATGTGTGTCTCCTTTTTTTTTGGCTCTACCCATGTGCTGTCACGCTGCTGCGACACAAACACACACAAGAAGTTCTTCTTCTGTAATACTGTTAAGAATACCCAACCTCAGCTACTCTTTTATGCATACAGTATATAAACCAAACACACATCCGTTCTCTGTAATTCCACCTTAAATGTCCTGCAAAGGGTCACCGATTCTGAGAATGAAGAAATACCTCATTCAGTAGAGTTGGTGTCAGACTGATGTGTTTTTAATAGTTTGTGGAACAACAACAGAGGTTCATATCATCAATGAGAAGGGAACCATATGAGAGTTAAAAGGTTCAGTGTTGGCACAATGTATGGCAGTTGGGGACACTGAATAATTTAGAAAATAAACAATGTTATCATTTAAACTAGTTTGTGTCTTAAACGTTTTGCATCCACTCTCACTCACTTCCTCTGTGGGAGGGGGAGGGGCAGATTTCTGCATGTAAAGCCTGCAGGAACATTTATCTTATTGTTGTTGCATCCTTTTAAAAATTAGCAGAATTTTAATCATGCTGTTGTGTTTTGAAAATTGTCTTCTGTTCATTTGCAATGTTTCCCCTTTGTGCTTTCTCCAGGACAGGTATGTATGTGCAGTAACTAAAGACGTCCTGGGCAACAGTGTCCCCTGCGCTGTCCTGCGACCCTCGTAAGCGCTAATATTTCCCTCCTCCAGCGTAATATTAACATGTCAAACGTTTTCTGTTCATTCTCTGACACCCTCTGTGTGCTGTGTCCAGGGGAGCTGTAGTGACTCAGGAATGTGTGGAGAAATTGATCAAGAAGGACATGATTGATCCTGTGACTGGAGACAAATTGACAGACAAAGACATCATACCATTGCAGAGGGTATGCCTGTTCTGAAGACTGTCTGATTGTTGAATTCTTTCATGATTTCCAACAGTAATTTGTAATATATACTGACATTTTTATTGTTATGTCTCCAAACTGCATGTGTACTCAGACACTCAAACACATTTGTTTTTGACAGGGTGGAACTGGCTTCTCTGCATCTGGGATTGAACTCAGGGCCAAAGAGGCTCGTCCTGTGATGCAAGTGTGAGACTCCACAGTGTTTTCACATCGCCACTGTAATTGTGGAGAATGTAAAGCTTGTGTAACAGATTCTATTTCCTGTGGTGTATTTTTTTCCCCCGTTCCTGTACGTGAGTGATTTATTTTTTAAAATATACATTTTTTGCTGAATTATGTCTTGATGGATTTTGCAGAGCATATTTTGACAGAAGATTCACTTTTTCATGAATAGTGAAGGAATCCTTACTATTCAACCTTAAAGACTATCACCATGAGCTCTTTAGCGCCCCGTAGTGGCTCCCTGGAGCCTTTTCAAAAATGTATGAAAATGGAAAAACATGGGGGCGGGGTTATAGTTTTTGTTTTAATATGGTTTCTGTAGGAGCAAACATGACAAAGATTCTTAGCGTTTTCCAATGCTTTAAAAATGTGCATAATAAATACTAATATGGTAAAGTATTCCATATAGAAAAGAAGCTGATATGAAACAGTAATAAAACACAAGTTTCAGAATAAAAGTAAAAAGGTGTTTGTCACGACTTGGGTAATTAAATTTATTTATAACATTCTTCTTACCATAGTTCCTCCTGTACGACTGTCTTCTCCTTCCATGTTCTTCTTGTCTACCATATTATCCTCGGGTCATCTCAAATTTTTTGTCACTAAATTAAAGAACGTTTTTTATTCAAACTACAATATCCTTTTCTGTTGAAGAGAGAAAAAAGGGAAAAAGAGAAAGATAGCTGAATAGCAGAAGGATTACCTACATGTTTGCTTTGTAATGAGAAGTTGTCAAATAATAAAGAGTAATTTGGAAAGACATTTCCAGCGAAGGCATGCTAAATTTGCAGCCGACCACGCAATTTGGAGTAAGAGAAAAAGTGCGATTGCAGAACTTCTAGGGAGATTAGAGGAGCACAAATATAGATTTAAGAAGTTGATCGCCTCTCCAAACTCCACTACTGCTGCAAGTTTTGTTGCAACCCAAGAGATAATAAAGAGAGGAAAACCGTTTATAGATGGTGATTACATGAAGGATTCATTCATGAATATATCAGAGCACCTATTTTCAGACTTCAAAAACAAAACCGAGATAATACAGAAAATTAAAGACATGCCTCTCTCCCCAAATACATAGAAGGAAAGGGTCTTAAAAATGGCGGGCGACATCACCAATCGGGAAATCGAGGACATTAATTCGTACTCAATTGCCTGTGATGAGTCATGTGATGTGATCGATATCGAACAGACAGCACTGGTATGCAGGCACGTGAACTCTGATGGGCCGCAAGAATAAATGATCACATTTATATTGATCCTCTGCATGAGGAAGACTGTAGCAGGTACAGGCTTTGTTTTATTATGGATACGATATGATTTTTTAAGTAATAAGATTAAAATAAATGTTTGATTTTTTTGTGTAAAAATCTGATGTTTTTATTTGTGTTGCAGTGGTTCCCAAAAAGATCTGGGAGCTTGTCTTGTAAGAGCGGATTAACTATCTTTTTGCTTTCTTTTTTGTTTGTTTTGCGTTGTATATCACTTCCTTGTCATAACCTGTTGCGGGAATAAACAGCCTCAATTCTCCCCTGTGACTAACATATAACTTTTTTGGTTGTGTTCACGAGTGGAGTGGAGTGCTGTGTTTAACACAAAGTGTGCGGTGGTTTGTCTAATCCTCACTTGTGCGTATTTGTCATTAGACAGGAGGGTCATTGGGGAGTGTATGATTGACAGTATACGATTGTGACTAGGATTTTAATCATTTGTATCTGATGTAATAAAAATAAATATTGTGAGTTTATGTTTTGGCGTTAGTGATTTATTTAGCGTTTGGGATTGTGCTATATACACACACACATACATATATATACTCACAGCCTGTGTTCCCTTCATATAAAGCTTTTAATTTTTGCGTTATGTTACCTGTTTAGGATAACTTCCAGCTAGTTTCACATTGTTTACATTAAAACTAATCAATATGGGGGTGTGATCATAATGTTATGGCTGATTAGTGTATGTCTAAACCCCCAGCCAAAACCTTTGAGTCATTTAACAGACATTTGTAAATGTAAACGATCTTAGTAAAGATAATGTCTTTGCATGTCTTTAAGAGTTTAACACAAATTGAGTCAATGAGTAGTATTATGCAAATAATAAATAGCACAGTCTGAACCTGTTGCAGGTTTATGTATATTATAGCATGGAAATGGAGTAACTGGATCAGTGGATAAAGACAAGAATGTATCCGATTGAAGAACTGACACGTTTTGTGACTGCAGAAACCTACATGAAGAAATAGTGGTCTTTATGCGAAAGGACACTGTAGGACAAGCTGTCACCTGGGAATAGACATACATATCATAAATTCTTTTGATTTGTACATATTTTTCTTTACGTTTTGTCGCTTAAAAAAAAAGTCTAGTGGGTCTCTGAACTGTGGGGTTCAAAGTGCCTCTTTTAAATCGGAGCTGATCTTGTTTGGTACTTTCTATTCCAGAGGACGTGCATCACATTTAATCTCAGCTAAGACATACTACTCAGATTCTTCCTGAAGCCGTGCGAAATGTTTCACAGCTCATCATGGCTGTCCATCCTCATGCCTCCATAGTCGGTGATGGTGCTCGTTTTCATGAAGTCTATTTTGTCAAGCAGCTCAGACAGTGTGAGACGTCCATCCTGAGGAGCAGAGCACAGGACAGGGAGGGTAAACGTGGAAATAATGACAGATTGTATTTTAAGTGTTTATTCTAGGTATCAGCAAAAAGGTGACAATAACAGCTCTGTGATGATGTCCATGCAGGCAAATAATGAATTTTTGTGTGTTTTAATTTATTGAAAGAACAAATGTCAGAATTTGTTTAAAAAATATGTAGCCACGCTATTTCCTGCAGCTTTTTTTTTTTTTTTTTTACTAAAATTTACACTATTGCCTTTTCCACACCAAGGTGGATTTGGGTCAGACTACATTTTAGAGTTTTGAATAAAGAAAAGTCAGTTTTCTGCATTCAGTGGTTATAAAATCTGATCTGATCCTAATATGAGTCATGGTAAAGACAAAGAACAGATGTTATTCAATTTTGTGTTAAAACAACAGTCAGGTGCTCGTTCATACATTGACAATGGCTTTAGTCACGCTAGTCACTGATTCTTACAGATGATGGGGCCAAAATCCAGTCTTTGTTCTGTGAAAAAAAAAATATTCAAATGTGTATTTAAAGCTAAAGTAAGACTTAAGCGACAGTAGGTAGGTAGCACAGGTGTCCACCAATCCTGCAGTTGTAGGTTTGATCCCTGGCTCCTCCTGTCACATGTTGAAGTGTCCTTGAGCAAGACACTAAACCCCCACTTAGTTGGCCCTGGTGAGCATTGGCCAGGGCCCCCATCAGTGAGTGCCAGAGGCATAGTCAAAGCCTAGACCTCAGTTTTATTATTAACCTAATGCCCTGACAATATCTAGGTTCAAGCAGCTTTAATAATGGTCTAAAATTCCTCCTGAACATTTGTGCAAGTCATTACTGCCAAATGAGGTTCAACTAGTTGTTAAATCCAGGCCACACAGACTTTTGTCTCCTAACCTTTTAATTTTTAATGAATGCAAAAAAGCAGATATTAAAGATTATTAGCTTAGGAGGGCTGTGTTTGTCCATCATGGTGAATCATATTTGATGACCAATTAATGCAGAAAACCAAGTCATTGTAAAGGGCTCACATTATTTATCATCCCTTTGTACTATGTTGCCTTCACTGTACTGTATAAATTATCTGAAGCTCCGAATAATTAAGTCATGCACTGGAATCTTTAAATTGCGTACTACTTGTCAAATGAATAAACTTCTCTCTTCCTTATGTTGTAGCTACTTTCCATACAATGGTAGGTTGTGTTAAAGCTGATACTTTTCCTGAGAAAACACAGCTGCACTTCTTCTGCTTATCTCATTAGAAACTTTACATCCTTTTTTACACATACATACAACAGAAGCACATAGGAAGAATCTGACTCTAGTTTTACCCATCCATCTATCTATCTATCTATCTATCTCTCACGCAAAGCAGGACACTCCCATAGTGGCTCTGAACGCTGAGGGACAAAATATATAATACATTTGTAGAAAAAAAAACACTTTATTTAAGATTCAAACCCCAAAAAGCCAATAACAATCCCTTTTTACCTGCAACTGTGCATTTCATTTTGGGCATCAAACATACACAAACTTTCTGTCATGTGTAACCAGGTCTGTCTCCAGTTCAAATGTGCTGTCCCCATTACAAGATCTTATCATATAATATAATAAGAACAATTGCCACGTGATGAGACCACCTGTGACCACCAGCATCCTTTCAGCATGTTGGACATCATTCACAGCATCAGTGGTTGAAATGTTTAGGAGACACACATTTTCACTGGACAACAGCAACATGTTATATAATCTGTGTATACTGAAGAGAGTGTGTGTGTGTGTTTATAAGATTATACATACACAGTATGTGAGTCCAAGCTGAATAAGTGTGTCTGTGTGCATGTGTGAACAAGGGCACATAATTTAACCCTTGATTACAACATCGCCCAATGTCAGAAGCACTACCCCCCACCCCCCAATACTGTAGCAGAAATCTCCATTTTAGTGAAAAAACCCAAATGAGTTGGTTCTGAATGATGAGAGCTCATCAAAGTTCATCGTGTCTCTTGGTTAAATCTTCCCCGTAATTGGTCGCCTGGCTGCCAACGAACATGTTCCAGTTGGCCAGAATTTCCTTCTTGGTGATTTTCTCATCCTGTTGTTTGATCACCAGATTCCATCCAAAATTGATTTATGATTGAGAGAAAGTGAAATGGGGGGTGGGGGGTTAAGGTGACAAAAAAGAGGAAAAGAAAGAAAGCCAAAATGATTGTTATTAATTAATCCACAATTACCCCAATTATATCCACTGTGTTAACCTGATACTGTATGGTCTGGATTCTTCACACAGTTTTATTCAAGGTGATTATTACTTAATGTATTGTACACATACTTGATGTATTCTTCCACCATTTGGTTGTGATTTCAGTAAAGGTTTTTAATCTCTTTCTGATGAGGGTCCTCCATTTTAAGCTTTTTTGTTCCAATATACCTGAACCTCAGTATACCTATAGTACATTATCAGCAAAACCTAAAACCAGTAGTGTCCCCTAATCCCATTGGTTTCTGTTGCAAACATGCAGTAATTCTTTAGCTTACAAATAGAAACCCCATTTCCAGAAAAGGTGGGACACTATAATGTGAATAAAAATTAAATGTTATCATTTACAAATCATTTGACATCTACTGTTGACAGTGAATACAAACAAAAACACGTCAGATGTAGAAACTAAAGCATATGATTTTTTGTTTAATTTGCTTATATTAAATTTGATGACTGCAAGTCTCAAAAAAAGTCTGATGGCACATGTGTAGCACTTTGCTGCATTGCCTCTGCACAACCTGGATTTCAGTTGCTCAATGGTTTAGGCCTCTGTCATGGTAGGTAATCTTTTATTATTGAATCATGCTGTTGTAATACGTGCAGAATGTGGTTTGTCATCGTGTTACTGAAATAAACAAGACCTTCCCTGAAAAGGTTGTCATGAAAGCAGCAGGTTTTAATCTAAAACCTGTAAACGGTAACTCATTCTGGCTTAATCGAGCTTTCAAAACGTGCAAGTTGCCAAGGCTGGTAGCATTAAATATCACCCAACAGCGTCACAGATGCTGGCTTTTAAACTGTGCACTGATAACAAATCAGATGGTCCATTTCCTCTTTAGCAGGTGGCAGTAACAGTGTCTAAGTTCTTTTAATGACTACTTATGACCTCATTAGATGTGAGATGTTCCACAAGGTTATAATAATTTATAGTAGTATAGTATATAAAGTATAATAATATATAGTAATAATATATAATTTTATAGTAAGTTTTTACGTTGAAACTGTCAGAAAGGTGATAATTCTACCATTGGTTTATTAATGGGGTCATAGTGGGTGGTCGAGTCGTAGGTTAGGGCATTAGAGTGCGAGGAGTTTCTCATGTTTTGCCCCCTCATTCATTTCATAACCTGAGAAATGTAAACCTTGTAAGAAAAAACTGCAAAAAAAAAAAACAAAACAGTTTAGCAATGTAGAATCATGGCTGAAAATGGGGTTGAACTTCTCTGGTGGGGTTTCAGGTATTTTGTATTGGAAAATTATAGATATGAGAGGCATGGTGTATGCCAGAGTAGTTGCACTGTGCCAGGTCTACCTTGTCAGTGTCTGTCTCATGGATCAAGTGTTTGGCTTCATTGTCAGCGTGGTCAACCTCTCCTGGCAAAATCCACTGGGCCACCTCATTGGCATCCAGGTAGCCATCCTACATAAACACATAAGCATTAGTGAGGGGCTGACAGAGGCACCCCGGTGTCACTCAGGCATCTCTCAGCATGGAGAAGAAGAATGGGGAAGCTGGAAAGTGAAATTCATGTCAAGCACTTTCACACAAATGTTCTAGACTTTCAACACGTCTTTGTTCACAGGAAAGAAAACTGAATCCCTGTTCCGTGGTAAACCTGTATTATGCACTATGATAAGACGTACTGCTGGATGTCAACTTGAGTTTTGCAATATTTCTGTGATACAAGATAATAAGTTCTCTTTCATTGTGACAGCAGCAGAAAAAAAGCTGATTTACTGGGCTGCCAGCAGAAAACTAGGCTGGGCTGCCAAGCAGCATATTGGCACTTTAACCTAGGTTTGAAACAATCTCATGTTGCCATGTGGAGAAAGGATTAAGCACTTCAGCAACCTTTACCTTGTTGGCATCTCGGATCTCTGAGAAATGCTTGCGCTCTGTCTGGACCCAGTCAGGTTCACTTTCCCCGCTCTCTGGTGTGTACATATCCCCTGTGGTGCAAGCAGCAGCACATATATAAGTTAATATCACCTTATATATGTGCTATAAGATTATAGCACCCTTTTATATATAAGAGTAAAAGGGCAGCAGATCAGAAAGAAAAAAAAAAAGAGTCACCTACCGATGTATTCAACCAAACTGATCTTGCCATCACCATTTTTATCAATGTCTTCCACAGTTTCCTGAATGACAGAATAAGACATTTAGACATGTTGCTAAGTACTCAAGTATTTTTCTTAAAGTGAGAGCTGCATGTCAGAGGCGTGAACTGTTCAATTCACTGTTACTGTACACAAACAGTAATTTGCATTTCGATCCCTACGAACAACATTCAGCTTAATGGCACAGTCTCTGCTGTGTGTGATGGTTCCATTTTAACTCCGGAGTAGAGACAAAGCACAGAGGCTCCCAGGGGTCACAGGTAGAAAATAATTAGAATTCCTGTGTTTAGAATGATCACAATTACACACAGGTTGTTAAAATTCCACTCTCTGAACATATTTGAAGAACACGTGAAAGGAGATGGATATATCTTTTATCATTTTTAATCCTCTTTTCATCCCATATCTTCAACCAGTCATCATATTCAGGGTCTCTGGGGAGAGGAGCCTATCCAGCTGTCAGTGGGCAAAAGGTGGGGTCCACTGGACAGGTCTCCAGCTCCTGATGCTATGGGATTATCTCCAGAGTCCTACATACTGTTTATTGTCCAAATGCAGATAATCAGACTCTGTCAGTGCTCTGTTGGTGAAACAGATATAAGTCACCCAGTGACACTAAAATCAGCTCCTGTAGTTGCTGTGGCAGCTAACGTCCTTCACTCTGAGCCTGTTTTTATACTGCTTTAGGTTGAACATGGTTTAAAGTTTTCTATGATTTAAGAGTCCAAATGTAAAACAACCACACTCCAAGGATGTAAATATTTTTACCTCTGACAGAGCTTCTTATCATTTGAAAAATTTATGATGATAAACAACAGTTTATGAAAGAGGATATTACTCAAAATTACATCAATTTAATCAGAATAGTCAATGGGATTTCATTAATAGCAGTGGCATGATGTTTATTGGTCTGATTCATGCCTGATCAGTTTTCTGTATCGTTACCTCTAAGTCTCTCCTCGAGACTTCTTCTTCTTGTTGCAGATGTCCTGCATAGTTTACGGTTATGAAATGAGTGTTTGCAATATACAACAGTCAGAAAAAGATACTGATCATCAAGAAAAGGAACTGATAACCTCAGAATAATAAAATTCCAGTGGATTAGACATTTCTGGGGGGGGACAAAAAAATTGCTCCACCTTTTTGAGTCACCACTGACTTTGAAGGCCGAGTCTATCACATTTGTTTAAAAAGCTGAAAGTATGACCTCGGATGTGTCTAATGCAGCATTAAACGTAGTGGTAAATTTTAGTGAAAATGCTCTGCTAACAATGCTAACATGTTGATGTCAATGTTAAAATGTACTAATTAGCACTAAACAATGTTAAGCTGCAGTGGAAGTGGATAATAATAATCTGTGGGTATTAGCTCATAAACCAAGTTTAAATGTTGACCTCATGACAACACTAGATAATTTCCAACACGATTATAGTTCATGCTCAGAATGCATTTTCCATCTATCTGGCTAAAAGTTCCGAGTGGTTTGTGAAGAATTTGTACCTGCACTACCAAGTCTTTCATGTAATCAAACTCCTCAGGGTGTAGGAAGGCAGTGAACTCCTCACGTGTGGCAATCCCATCACCATCTCTGTCAGCTGTCTTGAAGCGCCTGTCATCCCGGATGAGCATGGCCTTGTATGTGTCCTTGTCTTCAACATCAGAAAAGTCTTCATCTGGAAAAAAGACAGAGACAAACAAACAAACAAAAAAACTAAGCACTACAGGAAGTCTTGTATTGACCAATATCAAATATCCCTTTTTGCGAGGAGTCATTGAGTGTATACAGAGTTGTGAGAGTGTGAGGTTTCATATACTAGTTAGATGAGTGATGGTTGAGGAATTCTGTTGGAAATAGTGTGTTTAAAAGACAATAGATACATAAAAAGGTATCACAGTGGAAACTGATCTTATTTTAACAGCAGAAGAACTCTTCACAGTAACCCACCAGGCATGTGCACATGTCTGATGAGGTCATGTTGCATTGCAGAAACAGTTTGGTCAGAAATGTGCTGGCTAAAATAAATGCAGTCACCCACTGAAATTAATGGAAGAGCAACACACTTGATGTTATTTAATTATTTTCTAACTAGTTTAGTTAGCACCCTGGTAGCTCAACGGGTAGAGTAGCTGGATAGTATATGGATGGAGCTGCATCAAATACCAATTAAAATCCCAGCCTCCTCTTCAAAAATTTCCCAAACTACCCACCATTCCAGAAGAATCCAGACCATACAGTATAAGGCTAACATAGTGGATATAACAGGGTCAAGTTAGGATAGGGACTTCTTGGACATTTTTACTGTATACTGTACATGTGTTAAGCAGAGCAGGTATTTGAGTCATTTGTTAGCTTGTATTTTAATGCTAGAGGGATGCTGACTGGATGGTAGCAATAAAATCACATTCCAGTTCACAAATAAAAAGGCTGAAATGAAAGAGTTGGTAATGAAAGAAATAAGACAAAATAAGTTAATATGTGGTGGAAACAAAAAAAGAGAGTGGAGGTACATCTTCCATACAAACAATTACCCAGGTAGTAGCCATAGGTGGTGTTTTTGTATTCTTCCCAGGCAATCTTGTTATCATTGTTGCGGTCGTAGTCCTTCCAGTGCTTGTTCACGTTGTCCTCAATGTATCTCCTCTGTCTGTGTTTGATCCAGTAGTGCAGCTCGACGTGGCTGACGTAGCCATCCTTATCTGTGTCGATGCGGTCCACTATCTTCCTGTGTGGAGAGATGGGCTCACAGTTCTAAGACTCAGAACGTAACAACTGTAGGGTAAAAAGCTTAAAAGCTTAACCACTTGCTAGTCCATCAGTAATGCTGGTCTTGACAAGGCAGTTATCTAAAATGAAATAATCTGCTCCTTCACAACATTTGGAAATAGAGCATCAACTTCTAGTGTGAATAGAATAGAACTTTATTAATCAAACAGTGGGGAAATTCTGTCATAATGTCATAGTGTGTGGATTACAACAGGCTGATAAAAAAAAACCTACCCTAATCTTTCTTTGCTCTCCTCTGGGGTAAGCTGATCAAAAGTCTTGGCATCCTCCTTTCCCAGGAAGGCCTCGTGGTCGTACTGGAATCCGTGAGCATCATCGTGGACGTGGTCACTTAGGTGAGCTTGGTGATGGACACGCTTCTCCTGAGCGGGGACAGCAAAGGCAACAGTGGCCAGGAAAGAGAGGAACGCTAGTGACTTTAGCAGCACCATAGTGGACTGGAGGGAAGACAAAAAAAATTAGATTAAAAGTCAGAAAAAGAGAGAGACTACAGAAAGCCTGATGTGGTGCCACAGAGACAGAAAACAATTAGACACAAGGAGAAATGGACAACAAGAAGAGAGGGTGCTCATAAAAGGACAGAGGAGGCTACAGCATTAAATGAAACACTGTGGAGCAGGATTTCCACCATGAAAGACTGCAGCCTGAGCTCTGCAGCGCCTCCCAAAGGCCAGAGTCTCCAACTGAGGGAATAAAAAGCCAGAAACGTCTCCTGGCATCTCTCCTCTTGACTGTACATGTTCAAATTCAGCTGGAGTTTAAAGCCCAGCTGCTGGCCCTGCCAAGTGCCCAGACTTCCAGTGTTCCTGAGCTGCTCAGACCAGGATGGCAAATGAGAGGTCAGCGCGCTCTTACGGAAAGCTCTGTCTGCTGCTGATCATGTTGATGTAATGTGCAGTGGTTTCTTTATGTAACGTTAGATAAGTGCGATATCATTGAGACAGGCAGCAGTCCCAACTCTACCAAGGTATCTGACCCTTTCAGCAACTTCAGCATGTTCACGTACAGAAATCCTGCTTGGGACACATGAATATTTCCACATTGATGTTCTGGAGCTCGTTATGTAGAGATCCATTAACAAATAAAAAACCTAAACCAGCACAAAATCGTTTAGCACGAAGAGATCCGTGAGGAGCAACTGAACTTAAACTATGAGTACAAAATCAATGTTACTCCTCTATTACATGGAAAACTGAGCGAAAACACTTTCTCTCATTAACATGAGAAAGTAACATTAAATGTTCCTTCTTCAGTGTTTCACTCTAACGTTTCCTGTAGTATCTGTTGTTGGACGTTTACACACTAAAGCTCCGGTTATTTCTAAGACAACAATTTTAAAAAGCTAATAAAAATCTCATACCGTTCACTCACCGGTGTGTTGGCAGCTTCTCAGGACACCTCCCTTCGCAGTTAGTGAACGGCAGCTAGGTCCGCGTTGGCGCTCTGTCCCTTTAAATATCTGAGTCAGGAAGGCGGGTCTTCCTCTTCAAGTACCCAATCACCAACAGCTTGAGTGGTATTCGAACCAATAGAAAGTGAAGCACCTCATGCTACTTTCCCATTGGCTGTTAACCGCCACGTTGTCACGCGAACGAACCCCACTTTCTGACTGAAACATTTCTTGGTAAGAGGAGGAGGGGGAAAAGCCTACCTGCAAGTAACCTCACTCAGTACTTTTCATGTTTCCTAAGTACGTAAAAACCACCAGCGGGGGTTATCAACTTGGAGAACCATCACTTCAGACTGTCAGTAATGTGAAGTACTTATTATTATTATTCTTATACTGCTTATTTCCTGTTAAGCTTTTAAACACTCATCTGTCATTTCACTCAGTGGCTATTATGGAAACAATTCCCTTAAATGCATGTTGAAAACGGTATCCTGCAGAAATGCTCTTCGGAGCTTATTAATAGTGCAGTAACCAATCATTGGGATCATCACCCAATACAACTGAAAGCATTATGAATTGCTCATAAGTAAAATAAAGACTATTGATTTGATTATTTTTGTCACACTTATTCCCAGGTATACCAAAAAAAGTTCACACACAAGAAATCAAAACTCTACTAACTTACTCAAAACGTCATATATTATCACGGTACATGAACATAATGGTTTATAGTAACAACAGTTAGAGGCATCTAAAAGAATTACATCAATAATCATCTATTTCAGATCACAAGTGCAAACAGTTAATGTCAAGATGTTTAAAGAGGGTCATTACAGATACTGGAGTATGTAATACTGACTGACAACAAGGAGACAGGCACTGTTGTCATCATCATCACCATCCCACTGCTCGGCGTTCACAGCCTACAGCCAAACCCTAATGACAATAATATATTATGGCATATAAGTTTAATTCATAGGAAAGATCCTGTGAACAAAGTACTTTACCCAAGCCTTACTGGATAAAATCGCTGCAAAATGAATGTAAAATTAAGTAGATATATTCATATAGATTATAGTAGGAAATAATTCATGAGAAAGAAAATCATTGTTAACACTTTTTGTGAATGGTTACACATTCAAAATACTTTGCTAAAAGCTCTATAGAACATTCTCTCACACACACAAATATATAACATACTCTGGTTTGAAGTGTATTGATTTACACAGCAAAAAAATGGCAATTCAACAATTATTTATAAAGTTTGTGCTGCAAAGTTAATTAAGACTTCATGTACTACATTTACACCCATTATCACATGAGCTCCTCCAACACCCTATTTGATGGACCTGTGTCTGCAGTTCAGGCTCAGCTGCTTAGTCTCATCCACTAGTAAGTGGTCAGAACAACTGTAGTTACCAAACATGTAACTAGAGATACAAGCTTTATTTATGCTCTACGAGAAGTTTTTGAACAGGATGACAGTCCCCAAAAAGAGCTAGTGGCACACCTGACTGACTACCTGATAGTCACTGTATGGCACATCATTCTTTAAGAACCCCAGACATGTTCAATAGCAGTCAGTATGAACTCGAGGGCTCTAAATAAGTGAGGAATCTGTTTTGACATAGCGCACTTATACAAACTTACTTTCTTCTAACATAGCTCTTAACAATCCCCAAACATAAATCTTAGCAATAAGCTACTTGTGAGCAAACTATTAAAACAAAACTATAAGAGTGAGTTAGCTGCAGGAAGTGCAAGCACAGGTCCACAATGTTTGGCTTTCATTGTCTGCATTTTACAGTTTGTAGGGTTTTTGGGTTGGAAACATTTCCTAAATGTGTTTGCTTTGCTTCGAGGATACATGTCTTTTTTTTAAGGGTCACTCTAGTAGTCTTTTCAAAACAGTCTGATGCAAACTGAAAATGATCAGTTACACCTTATCTTTAATTTCCTGACATTATGGCTCCATAGTGTCACAAATATAAACAAATTCATAATCACGTGAGACCTAAAAAAAAAAGCTGTTGTATGAGTTTAGCAACCGGTGTGATCGAAAATGTAAGTTCTTTTACCATTACCAATGGCTGCTCTCATTGGAATCAGAAGCCAAGAAACAAAATGCACAATTAATTAACATGCAGGCACTAAATTATCTATGACATTTTCATGTCTATTTAAAATTCACATTGTTCTGGGGCTACAACCTTTCAAGCTCAAAAGTCATTCCTATGAAAAAGAAACACAACAGCCACAACAGAGCAATAAATGACATGGTACCTCGCTTTATTGTCTCTATATCCCTGTTCTCACTTACACAGAGCTGTGTCCAACTTCTTCAAACCTACAGAAGTTTGGTCGGATCACTTCAGCGCAATAAAGCTGACATATGAGCATTAAAAAGAAGCTGTATGCAAGTGAGGTTCATGAGGGGTTGGGATCTTCAACATTTATTCACATTTAACTTATGGTGTGTGACCTGCTAAAGGAACAGACACACATTTCTAGGCGGCTTGCAGACCTCTGGATGTCAGAAGATCAATGCCAGATTTTTACAATGATTCAGAAACGTCTGGTGGTGTGTGTATTGACTGCCCCTTCCCAGCACAACTAATGGGCTTGGTGCTCAGTAGACCACATTTGGAAAGGGGACGTCATTGTTTTTTGCCAAAACCAGAATAACTGGCATAAAAATGGACGATCATGGACTGACTGATTCACATCTTAAATGAACACTGATTAGCCACAGTATTTGAACCAGGAGAAATTAATAAGTGATTAGTGTATATTTTCTCAGTGGTTTAGAAAACTGCTCCTACTGTAGCTTTCAAATTACATTAAAGTATGTGTAAAATCCTGTGTATTTGTGTGAAGCTAAACTTGTTCTGATTATTAAACAATTATATGTGATTGTGATTTAAGTACAAACTGTATTTAAATGTTGGACTGTAAATTGGAAGTGACGAAAGGTGTACCAGAAACTTAATCCAGAGCATAGCTAGTCTAGTCTAGTTAACATATAACATGAATCCAGATGAGAAGGATCCTGAAAAGAAACGTGAATAATATGCCTACAGCAACAGTAGCCACTGGTATGTGTGAGTAGTTTTCTGGGTAAATATTTATGGCAGAATGTGTAAGAGGACATCATCATCATGATCATTATCACTTCTGGCTAGAGAGAATTAGACTACATAATCTTTACTGACTCTTGAAACACGTTTTATGGGATATCTGTGTGGGTTCATGTACTGTATAAATTGTGCTTATCATGGACTGTCTGGAGTTTTCCCTCACTCCTTCCTGGACCAACCCAGGCTTATACAGTGTCAGACGGGTTCCTTCTGGGTCATGGCTTATTTAAGCTGGGCCAACACATCACTGAAGATGTTGAGGAAGATGTGGGCATGGTACTCTTTGAAAACCAGCGCTGGGCGTAAACGGATCGATCGCTCCCCACACCCTCCCAGGATGACACCTGTCAAAGACAAACAGTGTCAGAACACACAGCATCCACACAGTTTGTGGAATGACATGGATCAATTTCCCAAAAAAATGTTAGCAGTGAAAATACTGTGTGTGTTTATCACACATTTTCAGACATTGTTCATTTGATGGTGACATAATGCAGAAAGATTTAATGTGTCTGTGTGTAAGAATTTAAATTCTGCTAATGTGCAAAATACCTTATACATACCACAAATACCACTGAACAGGAAACCTGTTAGTGCATAACATTATGATTACCTGTACTATTGAAAACATTAAAATACAATGGCGTCATGACTTCTAATTTTACAAGGTTATGTTTTCTCAGTTTTTAGATTTAAACTATCAGGGGTGGCCACAACATTAGAACTATCTCTTAATATAATTCATTCCAGTATGACTCCATTATGATGCATAAAAATAGACTAATAATTGGTTTGGAGCCTTGAGAATATAACCTTGTGTTTACACAGATTATTAAAAGCAGCACAGTGAAAACCTGAGAGGCTTTTTAAAGCCACGATCAGACAGACCTTCACTCTCTCAATACTTCTAATTAATTGGAAAGATAAAGCCTGTTTACAAAGCAGGAACTGGCATTGCAGAGGGGTTCCTTTCAAAATGGCAGCTTTGCATGTAGAAACATTTTCTGCATCACAGTGTGAAATCATCTAGCAAGACGTTGCAACAGCTAATCACATACAAGCAAGGGTGTGTTCTTGTTGGATTATTTTGTAACTTGTGCATGGTATTTCTGCTGTCGCACAGTCGCTGTGTTAAAACTTAAAAGTTACTATGCTGAGTTTTGACTTCAAGCTTTAAACACATAAACTAACAGCAAGAAGAAAGATACATTTAAAATTACTACGTGGTTGATTATTTTGGATAAGGGTTGAACTCCATGAATGATTAGTTAATCAATGGAGCTGTGCTTAAGCATAAACCAAGCAGTTACTATGATTGTGGAAAATGTCCTAAAGCTGTAATTAACAGGACTCACCAGTAATTATAGTAGTGGGGTTATTTACTCAGGCTTATGGTAAGTAGACAGGGGGTTCAGTTTGCAGTTTTTAGTTGTATCACATTCATGGTATTGGCAGTTCCTTCCCACAGCAGGGACAGTCTGCAGGACAGTCCACACTTTCCACTGAACTGAGCCACTAACCCCACAAATACAGAAGAAAGGAATGGCAGCTTATGTATGTCATACCTTTGTCTCTGGCCTTGAGCAGAATGCTGTTGCGTGTTGCATCATCACAGATATCAACTGCACAGAAGGTCCCCTGTCCTCGAGCTCGACTCAGTATGCCAGGGTATTGAGCCTGGGGACCAGACGCATTTAGGTTATGTTAAGACATTTACATGTAGGTCATTTTGTAAACTACAGAAATCCATAACACTCCAATGCACAAAGATATACAGGGATATCAGCGTGAATAGAATGACAAAATCCCTATGGTTAGAGTTGTACGGTCAATACTGCTCCAACTGACATTGTAGCAATTTGTGTCCTCATGTAGAGAGGAATTAAACTCTAAACTGCAACATGTACAGATTATGACTCTAGCACAGGAGAACTGTCTTTTTGACTCACACACATTCCAAGTGACTTATAATTCTTCTGTACCACAGGCTGTTAAAAAGGCTTTCTGATGCATGTTCAATGAGGATACAGAAGCGATATGATTAGATTTGATTGTTCGCATGATTATCGAGACAGGCAGGATGCCAGTGGGGGGGTTCTTCTTCACAGACACCCAGTCACCAAGTGCTTGCTCAAGAGGGATTTCTTTAACCTTCTGTTGTAAAGTGCGTTGAGATGACAGTAATTTTGAGCTATTTAAATAAAAAAGGCTATTAAAATACAGATTGAAACCATATCACTCGCCCTGTTGTCGCACACAAACACACTACCTGTAGCTCATAAAGACCATTCAGCAGTGCCTTCCCAGAACGGATCACCTCCTCCAGAAGGTTTTCTCTGCGAATCACGTTAAGAACCTCAGCCAGGAACAAGTTCTTCGATGGGTCACCCATCCATGTGTTAAAGATACGGTATGGCTGTAAAAAAAAAACAATGATTTTGTAATAATCCTATTTTCGAACTAAGAGTAAGAGTTACAGTAACATAGTAGGTAAAGTTGATTGTCTCTAGAACACAAGCTTTAACACTTTGTGTTTGTCACAGTTTAGCCAATCAAAAATGCCAGAGTGGCTAGTGGACCAGTGCACTAACTTAGACAGCTGCCAGACTTACTAAGTCCAAGACAAATATCCAACTTGCACATTTGTATGTGGTTGTAGGCAACTCACAGGAACACATGCATCAGATGCAACCAGTAATCTTAAAACGATTTTAATTAAAGAAGTGATTATTATAATTGTCTTCCATTTTGTGTATATAAATGACTTTGATTGCATGCTGGATAAACTGAGTAATGAAAGTGTTGATGAAAGAATAGGCTGTTTTGATGAACTGCACATAGCACTCGGGAATTTTACTCTGCAAAGTTTATTATTAACAAACCTTATCGGCCTGTAACTCATCCCTGTGGAAGTAACCACCAGTCAGAAGCTTCTTGCTAAAGGAGACAACATCAGCAGGGTCATCCAAGCCCCAGTGCTCATGGGCCCAAAACTTTCCAGTGGTTCCCCCACCCGTCTGGACTTCATCCACATGGAAAGCACAGCCATGCTGGGAAAAAAGAGAGAAAAGGACAAGTCTTCAAATGCAAGACAATTGGCTCAGGACCAGACACCACTCATGATATCATGTAATAACAGGTCCACAGTGGTGAAAAGTAGATGTCCACCAGCATCCCAGCTGCTAGACTTCATAAATTTGGGGATTTTGTATAAGGTTAGTACATCCCAAGTATACAAGTGATGCAAACTTTACTGAAATATTTTTTAGACTTTATGTCTGCTAGGTATAAGTCTAACACTTCAAATATAACGAAAATTCATAGGCTTGTAATAAAACATATTTTGACAAAAAGACACGATCAACTGAAAAAAGTAACAATAAAGCTTTTATCCAAAGAGACTTAAAGAGTAATTTGGTACATACATACACAGTGGTGATGGCTGACACGCAGGGTGCTCATCACCACTGGGAGCAGTGTATTGCCCAAGGACACTTCAACATGTAGCAAGCAGGGACTGGGGATTGAACCACTGACCCTGTGGTCCATGGACCAAACAAACAAACTTGGTCTATGGACCTCATTTGTACATAGCTTTGAACAAGGCTATCTGCAAATATTAAAATCCACATGCAGACTCTGACTGCATTGGCACAGAAGTTGCCTAACCTATCAAAGAATTTGGTGACCTTGTCCTGATGTTCATATGGTTCAACGTGACCCTGGCATCTGTGTTGCTCCCCCTCCTTCTCTGTTTATAGTCAGCTCTGGACATGCTTTTTATATGTCAGCAAAAGTGTCATGAACCACCCACAGCCTTGTATAAGGCTGGTAGCCTTTTTTGTCTGGAACCAGATGGTCCTGATTTCCTGCCATAAGCCAAAGAAATGCAGGTTGAGCATGAATGGTTGTCTGCGTCCATGTGTGGTCCTGTGATAGGCTGGTGACCTGTCCAGGGTGTACCACATCTTTTACCCAATAATAGCTCTGTATTACCCCATCTGCTATTTATTTTAGTATTATTTTGCTAAACAGCAATTATAATGTTATTGCCCATTATTTCTCATTTATACCATAACACAATGATGTCCAAATATAGTAAACAAGTACAGCTGTTTTAAAATACGTGTTGCCATAGTGGTAGTAATAACTGTTACCTTGCGTGTAATTTTGCGGAGGCTTCTGAAGAAGTCGGGAGAGGCGTGATTATCTCCTCCTTCAGCCTGGATTGGTTCAACTACTATCCCTGCTACAGGCTTCCCCTTTTGCCGCCACTTCACAATTAGATCCTCCACCTGAAGATGCACATGCGAGTTTCAACATGCAAACACACAATGATCACAAACAACCATTACTGTTACTGTTTCATAGCTCCCATTTTTAACCACGTATTGTCATACTGTAAAATATCCAATAAATGTCCAATATCTCTACAAGTGCAAAATATGATGTGTATGTAGGTTTGCAGTCTCCTTTAAAATTACTGGAATGGCCAAGCTAATTAATCTACTGTGAATGCTTTAAAGCATTCACAGTATGTTGTTCTAATCTTTATTATTATTATTTTTCTTCCGTACGTTTTTTGGCATCTAACTAGTCCCGCATACTTTGTGCTAGAAAGCCCGTTCAAATTTTAAAATGTTCAGCTTCTTCAGGAGAAGTGTGCTAACATTCAGATTTTTGATATCTTTTATACTTTTTATGATATTCAGCTTTTTTCAGGCAATTTTTCCTATTAAAATGAATGGGGAAATTCTTCAACTTCTCTTAAACTTTGTCTTCTTTCAGCCTTCACTATTCAGGCATACTTCAGCCTAAAGAAACCATTCAAACTTTAAACAAGTCACAAGACCTTCAGCTATATTTCATCCATTCAGCTTTTATTGATATCTCTTATGGTTTTTGAGCTATCGCAGTTTTAGTTTAACGCAATTTTTGGAGATTTTTCCTCTTCCCCATTAGTGTGTATTGCGTCTGCTAGAGCGTGTGACGTCACACACGCTCTGGCCGATTCCGCGATTATTTTTTCTGCTTTTCCGCTTCTCTTTGTGATTTCCTTCAGCCACCTTTCATCCTTCCTTAACAAATTATATATCAAAACGTAGGTATTTTTGTCCTCTTTCAGGAAATGTAACTCTCACGGCGACAGGTCTTACGGTTCTCTCTCCACGCGGCCAGAAGCGGAGAGAGTGCCCTCTCACACTCCCATTAGGGCCCATTCTAATGCAGCTCCACAAATGTCTGCTCAAATCTCAAACGAGGGCCGTTTTAAAATCGCCGCCACGCCTTCATTTTATTGACTATCTTCATATAAATTACATCAGCGTGTGCGGTGAAGCCTTCTGACTCACAGTTCTTTCCGTTAGTTTCTAGGACTAATACTTTTCACTTATTACCAATTTTGCGAGGCTAAGTTTTAGCTTTTCCTGTTAGCACCAGAATGAGTAGGCATGTCATTATCATAATGAAAGGCACTTCTGGTCATGTGCCTCACTATGAAAGGCACTTCTGGTCCTCACAGCTGCGTCCAATCACCTTAACTGACACTTCTTATTACTGCTAATACACAGAGTAGAGATGCACGAACGCACACACACTCGCAGACACACACACACACTCACACACACACACACACACACACACACACACAGGAAACAAACTTTCAAAATAAAAGCCTGCTTAATTCTTTTTGACAATGCAGTGGACACACACACACACACAGACAGGAAACGCACTTTCAAAATAAGAGCCTACTGGATTATTTTTTACACATTTTTACCATTTAAATGCCAAAATGACTTTGTGCTTTCAGTCTGTCTGCAGTATTAAGTCCACGTTGCTAATTTGACAATTGTTAGAATTATGTTCCTATTTTTAAACAATTACAATTAGTTTCAACTTTCAGCTATTTTTAAGCAGTTCAGCTTCTATTCAGCTTACGTTCTACTTGTTTTAAATTTGAATTGTAATTTTCAGCTATTTCAGCAAAAACACTTCAACTTTCTTTAGCATTGCTGGGACAATTTTTCAGCTATTTCAGCTATTTTTAAGCATTTCAGCTTCTATTCAGCTTACTTTCTACATGTTTTTTTACATTTTAATTGTAATTTTCAGCTATTTCAGCAAAACACTTCAGCTTTCTTTAGCATTGCTGGGACAATTTTTCAGCTATTATAAGCAGTTTAGCTTCATTTCAGATCATTTTCTACTTCAGCAAAAACGTTAGCATTGCTGGGACAATGTTTGCTATTTTTAAGCAGTTCAGCTTCTATTCACCTTACTGTCTACTTATTTTGTTACATTTTAATTGTAATTTTCAGCTATTTCAGCACAACACTTCAGCTTTTTTAGCATTGCTGGGACAATTTTTCAGCTATTTCAGCTATTTTTAAGCATTTCAGCTTCTATTCAGCTTACGTTCTACTTGTTTTTTTACATTTTAATTGTAATTTTCAGCTATTTCAGCAAAAACTCTTCAGCTTTTTTCAGCATTGCTGGGACACTTTTTCAGCTCTAAAGCATTCACAGTGCAATTTCTTCTTGGAATTGCTTTTTCTAGTTTATTCTATACTGTACAATGAAGACATTTAGGTGTAAGATCAACATATGGATTTAAGATGAAAGCTCAAAATTTCAGCTTTTATTTTATGGTATTTACACCTGAATATGTCAGGCACAGAACATAGCACCTCTTGAATCAGTTCACCCACATTATTTTGTTAGAGTATTCAAACATATGAATGAGAGATCATTCTTGTTACAAAGGGATGAGACACAAGATTGATTTTTAAATAATAAATATTAAATACCGTTACAGATAAGAGATCTGACAGACATGGACAGATGTAGAGCAATGTACTTATTGGAAATACACCATCACACTCTTTGCTTATGGTTTAAAGGCACCACTATACAATACTAGGGCTTTACTGAAATATAGTAGCTCTTTATGCAACATCATCTGGTCAAGTGAGTAAAATCAACTCCTGTGTCTTTAAGGTCCCCCGAGCCCACTCTGGTCTGATTGGCCAGCTGGTTGCCTGGTAACTACACCTTGTTGTGTCATAATATTGAACATGAGGAAAAAACTCAATTGGTAGTTTTCAGTCACATGAATTGCAGTACAGAGATGTCAATCAGAGCTTCCATAATTACCAAGCAATAAATACACAGATGACACATCAAAGAGAAGAAAAATAAACTACAAGTTTTGTGCATTTGCGATCCATACATTATACTTAGCAACAACTACTTTGTTAAAAACTTTGCATGTACTGTTTAGGCCTGTAGAAAGTTATAAAATATCGTGATGGCCAGAAGACCAAAGTCTTACCCTCCAGATGGGCGGTCTCATGAGGAAGAGGGACAAAAGCTTGTTAAATGTTTCCCAGATAGTTTAGACAAATTATGGTAGTTCTACTTTGTTTACCTTCTAGGCATATCTCATGCCTGTTAACACACAGACACACACATGCACACAAGCCTACCTCCTCCAGGCAGCGAGACTCCTCCTGTGCATTCTCTCTGCTAAACTCCTCCAGTGGGTACTGCAGTCTGGGAAACGGGGCGATCGGCCAGTCAAATGATGGTATATCTAGCTTGTGAATTGCTTTTGAGTGTGTTGTTGCCAAGCAACCTTAACAAAGCAGAAGCATGGGTTAGTCATGAACCAATGCCAGAATAATTGCCCTTTTAATTGAAATGGTTGCTGCCATGTAGTGTTTCAGATGTGTGTCAGTAAGTATCTCATATAATCACCTGACCATGTCTGACTACGTGACTGAAATTTTATGTCATGTGACATGACAGCACCTAAGCAACTCTACTGGCCTAAATAAAATACTACTCAAAGCACTGTTTCTTATTCACTCATTTACACTCACAATCACCCAGTGGGGAGCTTCTGCACTTACTGGAAGCAACTAAGGTTTCACTGTCTTAGTTGAGGAGACTTTGACATGTGACAGGAGGAGCTTGGTCTCAAGCCCAACAACCCAGGTATTGGTGGACCAGTGTGCGAGACACTGTCACTATATTATTTGGTGCCCTTGTATGCTTTATTGCTCTAACAGTTATTTAAGTGCTGTGGGAGACTGTGACTCCAGCTACCTAATCCTACAGTGCTACCTGCACTGGGCTAATAATGGAAAATGCAAAATACTGAATATCAGAAAATGAAGAGAAATAAACATGCCTCACTGGCCATACATGACCAAACTATGTAAAATGAACGTTGTTTAATTGGAAGATGAAAAACTTCTCTGCAGTAATACTGAAAAAAGGAGATTCCTCTGGGTTATGTTGGTGGGGTTGTGGACAGCAAGGACATTTTACATACAGTATGGTCCAGCATAGGACTTGAATTTGTAAATTTCATTCATTCCTTTGACAAAAGTATTTGAAAGTTGGTAATTATTAAAAGGACTCTTAAATCTCTATTATGTGATAAACTAAGAACTAATCTTAGTCAATCTGATTTGCCTGATGAGGTCCAGCAACTGGGGTTTACACCTCAAACTAACAATAAAGACGTTGAACTGGAATTTGCCTGGATGGTTTGTATGGTTTGTATGTAAGCATAAATGCAGACTGGCGCTACAAGTACCATTTTTTTATTTTAGAAAATACCAATGATGGTAATAATGGCAAAACATGTACAGTTATTAAAAGAATAAGGGTCCAGTTGGTGACCGTTGGTAAAGACACATTTACTGTAGTAGAAACTCTCACTGCTGAAACATGCATTGATTCTCTTGTGCTGTACTACAGTCTACGATGTATGAATAGTGGGATATCCAGCAAAAGCAGTGACGACTGAGCACAGAGCAGCCTGCTCCTGAAAAGGCCTGCTGGCTCTTTTCAAACAGTACAGGACTGTGAGGGAAACAGATGGGCTCTGAGGTGATTTGTTTCATCCCAGTAGTAGTAGTGGAAAACTACAAGGATGTACAGCAACATACCCATGGTTCTTCCATGAAAGGACCCCATGAAGGATAAAATACTGAGGTCTGGACAACCTGGGGCCTGAGACAGACAGGTGAAAAGGGTCAGAAAAACGCAAAATGAATACCAATGTCATAT
This sequence comes from Channa striata, assembly GCA_033026295.1. NCBI lineage: Eukaryota > Metazoa > Chordata > Actinopteri > Anabantiformes > Channidae > Channa > Channa striata. The sequence continues at coordinate 1,972,738 of CM065180.1, read as the reverse complement.
TATAATTAGTAGGGTTGGCTTATGGATTCTTGCACCCACCTGGTTTATCATGCAGGTGTTGAGGTCTTCATCAGATGGTGTGCTATGGCCTCGCTCCTTGTTCTATAGCAAATGCGCTGTTAGGACCTTATACAGACCTTAAGCTAAAGCTTGGTTCATTGTAAAAACGTCAAAGAAAACATTTCAAATGTTAAAAATTATAAATTTCATTGTTGTGTTTGTTGTATATCTTCTTAGTTTGAATTTGATGCCAAAAAATCTCCTGTTTAGCATGAACGTTGCAGTCTTCATGATCAATTGACCGAAGATTTCAGATCTTGGACTTATCAGACCACAGGGTGGTTTTCCAAATCACCATAGTCTACTCAGTATCACCTACATGAAACTTAAGAAATCAGTTTTCCTGAGAAAGCCGACTGTAACCTGGTTTCTAATGTCCATGTAAGCACATTCAGTGGTTTTTAGACATGTTCCTGAGCCCATGCAGTGATTTAATGCAGTGCTGTCTGACTGCTCATGACCACTCATAATTGTTTTTTTTGGCTTTGTCTTTACATACAGAGATTTCTCTGGATCTTTCTTTGCACCATAGGCGATGAAATTCACAAAATTTCTCAGCAAATTTGCAGCCATTTACAAATGGTGAATCTCCCTCCAACCTTACTCCTCAAACATGCGGCTTCCCTGTGATGCTCTTTTTGTACCCATTCATGACAATTAGCCCTACTAGCTGTGAGATGTTCCATCTCATGATTTGTCCCCTTTTTTGGTTTTACAGAACTTTCCCAGTTTTTTTGTACTTCTTTGAAACATGTTGCTGGCATCAAATTGAAATGAGCAAATGTTTTCCCAAAAACAAAAAAAAAATCATAGTTATTTGATTTGGCTTTGTTCTATTTAAAGTAAAAAAATTTTCAAAAAAAAGAAAAAGAAATGCAATCAAGTATTGAAGAGAGCAAAAGTATTTAACCACACTTTTTTTACATTAGAGTTAGTCTATGTTTATCGTATACCAGTTAACAGTCTGCCCACTCACCCTATACCAGATGAACATGGATTTAAAAGCATTTTCATTGGAGCAGGAGCCACAAGCCATTGTCTGAACACGACTCATTCCGCTGGGAGCCACCTGACAGGAGGGAACAAATATCGTAAGTATAAGATTAGATGAAAGTGTCTCTTTTCTTCATTTCTGTATAAATATAACCTAAGACCTTATGAGATTTCCTAAAATTAGATACATTTTTTTTAACAAATATGACAAGAGAGCATGCTTGTACTTTTACACATTTACATCAATGTGTGTGCGAGAATGTGAAATCATTTACCATTTATTTCAGAAAATTATCTGATCCTAAAATTTGTGTATGGCATTAATGAACCTCTAGGATTCTCACTTTCTTTAAATGGGAGATTAGAGTAAAGTATTTTAGTCAATGCAACAAACATTAGGTGAATGTGTGGGAGGCCCTGCATTATTTAAAGAGAACTGAATCCTTCAAAATCAAAGCCTGGTGTTTGTAAATGTGGGTCATGACCATAACAAAGGAGAATTTTGAATGAGTTAATGATGTTGGTGATGAAGGTGTGACATAGTTGAGGAGGTAACAAGGAACCCCAGGGTAACATCTACAGCAGTTAACAAAGGTCTGTCTCTTGCCTACAGAGTGGTCAACTTTACAGCTCCAGCTTACTTAGACTTAATCATTGAGGTCTACAAACCCTCACGTCCGCTGCGCTAAGCCAGAGTACGACAATCTTTTGGTCCCAGCACCATGTTTTCTCCTTGACTTAGATTTTTGCTGCCTTGTACCTCCCTAAATCACTTTGGATAAACACGTCTGCCAAATAATTAAATTTAAATGTAACAAAAAACCTCTCTTGCAGTGGCTGATATCATTGTTCATGAGTCCACCATGATGAGAGCACTGAACAACATTAGTGCCAAAGTTGCAAGCAGCAAGCCACTACTCCCCAAAGAGAGAATTGCTGTCAGGACCTGTAGCAGGCTGTTCTGTAAAGTATAATGGACTAAATCTATCCAAGGTGACATGCAGAGTTGATAAATGGTTACCACAAATGTTTAGTGGAATTTGCTGCTGATAAAGGGAGTCACCAGTTACCGAAGGCATGGGTTCACCAAATTCACACTCAAATGCTTAGAAGAGAATCATTTTGCAAAAAACAAACAAAAAAAAGCTATCTCACAATTATTTATTTCCCCTGTATTTATGATGGGAACTTTGGACCACATTTCTTTGTTAAACATACTGGCTGCGCTCCATCTTTCCAGGTCTGAATAATGCGTTCAACAAACGTTAAACCAGTTTTCCCAGCAAACCCCTTGCTTATTTTCTTCACTTAATGCAGTGACCCTACTGATACGTACCAAATGATGTCTTCTGAAATGACTGATTAGGAAATGAAAGGCTACTCAAGGCATCATTTAGGCTAAAGACCCTGCTGCCAGCTGAGATGTGTTATAAAAGATGTTAAACAAGCAACATCAATAACAACATTCTCTGCCCTGTATTTGAAATTCTGACTCTGTGTATGTGTGTGTTACTAACTGAGAGAAGACTTTCAGCAAGTCTGTCTGGAAAGTTCTCAGGCGGCAGGATTCCCAGGGCAGGTCGGTTGACAAATGTGCTCTGAAAGACAATAAATTCACACAAATGCACACATTAGTTCAACTTAGACCTTACAACCCAACGTGTAAGGCAAAAATGCTTTCACTTTAAAAATCTGCATTTTTGTATTTGTGTTTACCATCTACTAAATCAGTAACTTCTAATATTCACTGTATTGTAATTACACTGCACCTTTTATTTGTCATAGATCATACAGACTCAAGAAGCTAAGAATCTTAACATTTACATCCACAACAGAACCTCCAAGGCCATACTAAAATAACTTGTGTGTAACATTTCATTATATGACATTTTATTATCAAATGATTTTAGTACAAGTAGAATGATACTCTCTCTGATTTTAAAGGACTGTACACAGGCAAATTACTTTCCATTACAGTAATGTAATATACAGTGAATAGGGAGCATTTATAGATTTCTGGACAATACTGAAGGCAGTAGTAATGTGACAGAAATACATTTGGGTGATCTTAATATATACAGTCCAGTTATTACTAGTGCAAAAGTGAAATTATATAAAGACGTAAAGATGACGTACAACATTGTTTGGATTGGTCATCAGTTTCAGAAGAGCAGGATGGTTGTAGCCTGAGGGAGGACACAACAAAATAAATCATTTTACACAATAACTGCAGCTTTGCTGCAAAAGTGTGTCACATGCAGTTCCTCAATTATTAGTGTGGATCTTTCATGGTGGTCTTATGATTAAAAAAACATGTTAAACTATTAGGACAAATCACTTAATCCTGGAGCGATGACATGCGATGGCGCATCTGACCTGTACACACCACGTGGATGTGGTTGATTCACTGAAAGTTCATCTTGTGGTTCCATGATATTAAAATTTAGCATTTGGAATTTTACTTAAATGGTGTGGCCGCCTCACATAAACTGAAGTACAGTTCCTATTCAGAGCAGCAGAGTGCAGTGTGGTGTTTCACGCTTGCCTGAACACAACTTGCCTTACTTTGACAGATGTAAGCAATTCCCAAATCATTTGATCCAGTAACATTTAGCTCCACTTATTACTAACAAATATTCTCATCAATAGATCATTCCTTGTCAATAGGAAAATGTAGAATCAGTGTCACAATTCCTTCAAAATCTCCACTGCTTGAACCGGAACTGATCCTTTAGGTTTAGCTCATCTGCTACTGGTGTGTATCCTTGAACCTTGCTAACCCTGGCTTCTGCAAATTCACACAAAAACACACAGAGCAAGAAATGAGGGCTTGTGTTCTCCTCCTGGTTTCCATGTCATTTGAATGCTCGAGGCCAAATCTCTCTTCCACAGCCCTAATCCACAGGCGAACTCAGGAAGAAGAGGGGGCCAGAGTCCCCCTGCTAACCAAATATTATGAAAGTGCCTGAAAAAATCTGTTCCCTTACTTTTTTTAACCACCTTAGACAGTCTGAGTTTGCCTCTCCGCTGAAGACTAAATGAAATATGGGGTTTGGAATAGTCTAAAATAAATCTTGTTCCTATGCAAGAAAACCAGAGTACCCAGACAAAACCCACACAAACACAGGGGGGACATGCAATGCACACACAAAGGCCATGGTACTAAACTACTGTTGTTTTGCAGCTGTTTTATTTGTAGTTTTTTATATTCAACATGTTCCTGTAGGCTCAACACATGTCCAAGATAGACAAAGACCTAAGCCTTTGCAGTGGTCACATGATGTTTATGTTATACTTATTGCACAATTAAGGTGCATATTGTAGTATTACACAGCACAGGAAGAGAATGTAGACTCGTAGGCTGTTGTTGGAATGAAGGAGCAGCTATTGCACAAGCAGTACACTGCATACCAGGTAACTGAATTGTTTAGTCTGTGAAGTCTGTTCATATGTGCAGGACTATAACACCTGGCATATTGCACTGATGTATTGCGCAGTCCTGAGAAGTCCATGAGAAGGCGTTTTCAGGCTCTCTTTTTCTTCACTGTGCTTTGTGCTTTGTGCCCCTGCTCCCTTCTGAACGATACATGATTGTGGCTAATGTTGCTGAGCAACACTCCCAATTATAGGGTTAATCTCGGAATACAGTTAGACTTTAATGATTTCTCCAACGTGTGTAGGGCGGTCGTTCACTATTATTATAAAAATCAGGTTTCATTCTCTGCACCAGCCCAAAAAAAAAAACATTCTTTTGTCAAATCAGGAAACATGATTAAGGATTTGACTAATACTGTCAAGTCCTAATTCCAAGTAGCTGTGTCTCGATGTTTCGTTACTAACCAATTGGGATGGAGGAGATCTGGGTGTAGACATCCAGCATACGGTTGCCATCCACATCCACCAGGTAGTTCCCCCTGCTCTCTTCATAGTTACAGAAGAAGTTGATTGCACCAACATTCTAGGTAGAGACATTTTATGAATTAAGGACAACATGCAGCACTGAACTCTCCTGGAAAAACTTGGCAAGAGACACGCAAATAACACCTGCCATGTGAAACATAGAATAATCTTACTGTGACTATTTAATGTTAACATTTTCCTGAATGATATCCAGAAACAGACAAGTAATTTTAGTCTCAAGTCTGAGAAAGTATTTGCTTGGCTTTACTCAGAGAGGAAACACATGGAAAGTTTTCAAAAACATTCACATACTAGTGCCAAAGTCTGGACACAATGAGGTGTCCCAGAGGTTGTCCAAGTTGTTGGTTACACTATTAATATGAATATTTACAGAACTCCTGAAGCTTCATACATCAAGATGATACCCCTTGCAAAAGTATCACAGCATTACACTGATGGGAACACACAACTTACTAGCTGAATCAATAACAAACATCTATAGATCTATTATAATTAATTCAACTTCACTTTAAAATCTGGACTGAATTATCATTGATCCTCATTTCAGAGTGATTATACTGAACATTATGAGTTACCAATGGGTGGTAAAGTAAATAAAAACTGCTGGACAAACCTGAAGTGAACTGATCAGTTTGCATGAGAGACATGACAAGAGCTGGTCTCATCTAGGACTTAGTCGTCATTTCCTTTCTCTTTAAAATTTTCTCACAGTTTTTGTGAGACAAAAACAAACAACTGATCAGGTTGTTCACACACACAAGCTCACCTGTATGTCTCCCAGTTGCTTTGTCAGCTCCTACAAATAAGAGAATAAATCAGTTAGTGAAGCCATTATAAAACCTGGCCTAATGTAGTGATTTTGTGTGTCTGTGTGTTACCTGTGATCGTGGACCAGGTACTGAAGTTTTCATGGACGGTCCATCAAAGTCAAAATCCACTTGTGTTTTTGCAGCTGCCTTGCTGACATATCTGCCCCCAGCTGGAATGAAGAGTGAGAAAAATGTAATCTTGTAAACACAAAACATGTACAAAGATATGTAGCCCAGTAGAGAATATAGGTTGTAGGAGATAAAAAAGTGTATGTGAATGTACATATTAATGGTTTCAAATATGTTTCTTTCATCTTTGTATGTATAAAATGTGTAAATATGTTCAATTATATATGATGTCTTTTGATATGGTGCTGGAGGCTTTATTTTCGTTAAAAGAAGTAGAGGGAGAGAGTGGAAGTGTGAGGGTGAGACGGAGCGGACGAGAATGGGTAAAGTAGCTAAACTTGGTGCGAGTGAGCTGCAGGAGTAGATTAGATTGTCAAATACATAATCTACAGTGGAACCTGTTTGCTGACGGACAGAGAATTTCGGCCCGAAGTTCTGAGTGTCTATCAGCGGGAGACTGCTCGTCAATCCGACGAGGGGTACGGACGGTGACGAACGAGAGGAGCCGCTAGCTAGTCCAGCTAGCCCAGCTAACCCGGCTACACGCGGGGTTCGAAACTGGCAGGCTAATGACCGGATCTACAGCGGTACAGTTGCTTTGCTACGGAGTAGGAAGAGTGTCAGAGGATGCGCTCACTCGGGCAGAGAGGTCCCCAACTTTTAGTTTGTTTGTTGGTCTGATAAGAGTGAAGCGACCCTCGAGTTTTTGGTTTTTGGTGTGTTTAATTTCTTCGTTTTTTATAGGTAACATATTTTATTGGGAGTAATCCTACTCATTTAAATGATCATATATGTATTGTTTGTTTATATTTTTCGCTTTTCAAATAAATGGGGAGTTAATTTTATCTTTAACTCTTTGACGGTTTTATTGTTTTTGTTTATGTCCCTATTCTAATTGCTTTTAAGCTAGACTGTGTTCACTTACCTGAGGCCACCCAAGACTAAGACAAAAGTAGTCAAGAGATTAGTAAAAGAACTCAGGGCCCCTCACATACTATAAGCTGAGTAGAGGGGCTACAGATAGGCAATAATTGTATTTATAAATATTACTTTTGGTTGTGTGCTTTTTAATGTGTACTTCCTGTTCTCTGTTTACGTAGTAGTCAGTCAGCAAAACAAGAATTTGATGACCAACGGATGATGCTAAAATGAGCTTCCCTCCACAATCTTGCCTTTTTTGTTAACTACATTATTTAAAATGTAGCAATGAGGCCTATACAGACATTGTGATGCGATATGCTGCATTTTGATATTATGTCACAGCTTCTTCATAGCTTGGACTTTAATAAAACAGTGACTGTGTTCACTGTGTGTTCACTGTGTTCCAGCTGTTTCCAGTGTAGGAAGTTTCCCTAAAAAAAACAAAAACCTCTTATTAACTAAATATGACATTATCTGGATATACAGATAGTGTAGAATGGGAGGTAGAGCCTTTAGCTATCAAGCTCCTCTCCTGTGGAACCAGCTCCCGGTCCAGATTCGAGAAGCAGACACCCTCTCTACTTCTAAAACTAGGCTCAAAACCTTTCTTATTGATAAAGCTTATAGTTATTTATAGTCATGCTGCAATAGGCTTAGACTGCTGGGGGACCAAGCCCCGATGGACTGACCCAGTTTACTCCTCTCTCTCACCCCACATTTATATGTCATTACTGTATGACATCAACTCTGTATCATCTTTCTGCTGTGCTTCCCCATCTCTGTCTCCCTCTCTCTGTTCCTGTGTTCAGGTGTCCCCGGCTTTGGAGCTGTTTGTGGCGCTATTGGTCCTACCAACCTGCCTATGTATTGCTGTTTCTTTGTTGCCCTTTTCTCTCTCCACTTTCCACTTACCCCAACTGCTCACGGCAGATGGCTGCCCACTTTGAGCCTGATTCTGCTGGAAGTTTCTTCCGTTAAAGGGAGTTTTTCCTCTCTATTGTTGCCTATAGCTGCTCAAGGGGGATTTGTTGGGATTATTAAATGTCTGTATATTCTTGACTTCATTATGTAAAGTGCCTTGAGATGAATTTGATGAAAATTGGTGCTATATAAATAAAGTTGAATTGAATTGAATTCTAATCGTGGAAAAGGCAAGTTATTTATTTAAAATAACAACATTACTGTTGAACAATGATGTGTGACATGATGGCACATGATGGACTGGATTAAAAAAATATCATGCTCTCAATTGTTACTGAGTTTCTTTTTTCTTTTACACTTGCAGAGCTCACAAGTCTTGGAAAAAAAAAACAGAATGTGCCCTAAAATGTGTCTGAGACCAACATGAGACCGTACAAAGGTGGTCTTTAAACCAGCCTCAAGTTTGCCAAAAATGTCACTTATTTAATGTCCACTAGCTGTGCGGTACAGTAGTAAATCTGACCCAGGCTGGAAATGGATGATCAGCGAGAGAGGACCTTTGAAACATCATTCAGTCATCAGCTCCTGAGTAGCAGGTACACACGCACTGATAACTGCATCCTGTCCTAGTAAAACATTTACACTGATTACACAATGCTGTTGTACTTTCACTAGAACATTATTTCCCAATTTTCTCTTTGCAAGCATCACACCTTAGTAAGTCCCTTCATGTGTAGGAGTGATATTGATGTGAAATTTGTTCAAAAAAGATAATTGGTTAGATAAAGTTGTAACACACCTCACACTGTGATTCAGGTAATACCATAAGTAGAGGCTCTATAAATGTGAGGTAAATCAGATTTTCTAGCTTTTAGAGAAGCAGATAGTCAAGAAAATTAGTTGATTCCAAATCTGGTGAAGATCTGTTCTCACAGGGTGACTGCGCAGTTGGTAGCGCGGTCATCCGTTGGTTCAATCCCTGGCTCCTCTAGTCACATGCCAAGTGAGCAAGACACTGACCCTGCTTAGCTGCTCCTGGTGAATGTCGGCCAGCTGCATAGCCCATCGGTGTATGAATGTGTTTGAGAGTGTGAATAGATAAGAAGCAGTGTAAAGTACTTTGAAAAACAGGTAGAAAAGTGCTATATAAGTGCAGACCATTTACAGACAGCTGTTATTGTAGGTGATAGCTTCACCACCCAGAATTTAGGACCAACAACTTCTTCATAGTTCAAAAGAGCAGGATTAAAAGGCAGTTCATGACAAAGGGACCCAACGTGATTGGTATAGGAGTGATATGCACATTATAACAAAGTAATAGTGAAAATAACTTGATTTATTGAAAGATTTTTAAAATTGCAGAGTTTTGAACTTACCTGGAGCACTGAGCCATAAGTTCTTGTGCAGGGAGAGAGCAAGCTGACGGCTGATCAAGGAGGAAGCCATGACACAAGCGTGACCAGACAAGATGTGTGAGAGGGAGGCAGCAACTGCCCGCAGATTCCAACTTGCCAAAGTCACCTATAGGGAGAGAGAGACAGAGACAGACATAGACACAGAGAGAGACAGAGAGAGAACGAGAGAGAGTGAGCGTCAGAGATAAAGGGAGAGACTGTGTTACTGCTTTGCACACGACCAGTTCAGCCTAACCCTAATCAGTGATGGGCAAATAATCATTACATATGTTGTTTGAAAAAGGTATTAGAATCCGCAGCAAAAGTGATGCTTTACAACACTTGTCACTTTCAAGTCAAACTTCTCCACACCCACACGTTACATGCTTTGTGTTTAACACAGGCAGAAACAAGATCTGCAGTTTGACAGTTTACAGGGATTTACCAAGCATGCTGCAGCTGGCTTAGTTTGAGCCTTAGTGAATACGAACACATTACACACCCTACAACTATAACATAAAGAAAAAGAAAACAAAAAAGATGTCAACATATGTTAACCTACTGCTAATATTTGCTTCATCAGTTCCATTACAAAAAAATGCATTTAGTTTTGTATTTCTCCCTTACACATTAGCAGTAGCAGTCATCATGAAAAAACAAAAAACGTTCACATTAAGTTTTTTTATCTGCCACTTCTGTAGTGAAGTTGAGGCAACATAAATTATGTGGTTTGTGTTACAGACAGACACTGGTTAAGGTTCAGCCTTTATGAACAAAATGACAGCATATGAACTTTAGTCACATGTTGGTACACCTGACCAGCTACACAGACCTAAATTCAGGTGATAAATTCCAATTACTAAACTGCACTTTACTGTGAACAACTTCTGTGAATCACTGTGTAGAGAGAAATGATACTAGTTGATTACATCTGGAGTCAATTTAGCGAGCAAGCTGTACACCTGCCTCAAATAAGACAAGTTGACTGTGAAATCAGGAAAAGCGAAGGCAGCTAAGCTTTGAGGAATTATTGAGCATGTTGCCTGTTTTGACAAAACTAACTTAATATTCATAGGCATATAACTAACCACTGTTAGTAATCTTATACTTGCAGGCAGGGTTGCTAAATAACTACCTGTACTTTACGCTGCTCGTATGATGGCAGCAGGTTGTTCTCCTCCACATTAACGATCAAAATCAAGTTTGCACATTACTTCAGTTTGAGTTTATGTGCTTGCTACTTAATCATAAGAAAAACTTATGCACAATGATACTGTGTCTCGGGCATCTCCCAGAATTTAATAAAAGCCTGCATGTGCAAAGAGTTGCTGATTGTTGACTAGGGGTGTCATTTATGTCTGTGCTGGACCTGTGTCTGGAGGCAGTGTGAGAAGCTGCACACAGCTCACCCAGACCACGGAAATTAGGATAACTCCTACTCTTCCAACACTGAGATCCAAGGCTAGATTATGTGCAACAGCACAACAACACATTGTCAGCAACTACTTCATAGTGGGCATTCTGCCTATGTTCGACTGAGACAGACTCAGGGTCAGACTCAAGGACCTTATTGGAAATCTGTCATGTTTGTTAATCCGGTGAATTACCACACTGGGTGGTGGAGAGAAAGGCTGAGTGAGAAGCGGCCTGTTGCTGTTTAAATATGGGAATGATGATACACAGTTTCAAAAAAATATCTGCACAAAGGTTTTAGTGGTTTTACTGTACTCACTTTAACAAATGGATTGCATAAGTGTCTTGTGTGTGTGTTGCCTTCAGAGGCAATTTCAAATTTAAAAACTTTAATAATAAACATAGTAGAAACATTTTTGTTGAACATTATGGAAATATCGTTTTCCTAATAAAAGCATTAACCAAAAGAGGCAGAGTGAGGCAGAGGGAAGCATGGTTGTCTGCTCGCTCTCCCCTATGCATCTTCCAAACCCTTATGTAATACTGGCAGCAAGAACAGGAAATTTCCAGCTATCTGCTTTCACACAGCAAAGGAAACCCAGGCCCCTCACTGACACACACATGCATGTGCACACAGATGGTTTCTTGGCAACATCTCCTGAACTGGATGAAACTGGTTTCAACACAGAGTTACACAAGACTGCATCTTTACTTTTCTAGGAGGGGTGGGGTGGATTATGTGAGTGGGGGTGCAGAGTAAAGTGATGGAGGACGGCTATAGGGAGTTTAAACTGGGACAAGCCGGAATTGAAACACAAAGAGAATGAATTTCAACATTGCCTAATAGAACAGTGGAGTGGGAGGTGGATTTCTCATCCTAACCCCAGAGACCTTTTCATAGTAAAGAAAATGTTCTGTCTGGTTATCAAAGGGCTTCAAACATTAAAATATGATTTACATTCATTGCTCCTGTGCATTCACTTACTGTATTTACATGCATTTAAATTGGTTGGTTTGTCTTCGTCCAAGTGTTCCTGGTCTGTGCAAACCTGCCTTAATTAACCACACCAAAGGAGAAAACAACCAGATTTTCCTGAGACTGAACTAAACCATAAAGGTGTGAAAACACATGTCACACATTCAATAATGTGCATTTTTTGAATTGCACCCAATAATACACAACTCTAACAGCAGCTCGACACACACATATACTTTAAAATTGATTGCATCAAGACAAATGCAAGGTACAACACACATCTACAACAATGCAAATACAACTAGTGTGCTAATGAGCTGAACCTACTATTTAATAGGATTGAGCACAGAGCACCAGCAAACAGCCTGTTAAAACATTTACTTTGCAAAAGTAGGTGATTCTCCCTGCAATAAGATCAAAATTGATAAATGATCTGGTAAATAAGCTTTAGAAACTTCATCACATTCAACCATTTCCAAACACATTTTCACACCACAAAAAGCGGCTAACACGTGCTCACCTGAACCCATGCACCTGTAACATACAGCTTGATCCTTGATCCCCTTGATTATCTCAAGGCACTTTATATAATATAGTCAAGACTATACAAACATTTAAATCCAGTCTTGACTTTTTTATGAAAACCCAACAAATTCCCGTTGAGCAAGCCATAGGCAACAGTGGAGAGGAAAAACTCCCTTTAACGGAAGAAACCAGCAGAACCAGGCTCAGGGTGGGCAGACATATGCCTTGACCGGTTGGGGTGAGTGGAAAGTGGAGAGAGAAAAGAACAGAGCAACGAAAGCAACAACAAAACATTGGGCAGGTAAGTAGGACCAGTAGCTGTGCATTGGAAGACACACAGCGCCAAATCCGGGGACACCTGAGGAAAGGAACAGAGAGAGGGAGACAGAGAGGGAGAAAGACGACTACGGGACAAAGAAGACACAGAGTTAATGTCATACAGTGGTGACATATAAATGTGGGGTGAGAGGAGAGAGTGAAGAGAAAAGGAAAGTGGCACAGTGCAGAGTCCTCCAGCAGTCTAAGCCTATAGCAATTCAATTCAATTCAATTCAACTTTATTTATATAGCTCCAATTTACAACAAGGTCATCTCAGGGCACTTTACATAATAAAGTCAAGACTATACAAACATGTAGAGAAAACCCAACAAATCCCCCTTGAGCAAGCCATAGGCAACAGTGGAGAGGAAAAACTCCCTTTAACGGAAGAAACCTCCAGCAGAACCAGGCTCAGGGAGGACGGCCATCTGCCTTGAACGTTTGGGCTGAGTGGAAAGTGGAGAGAGAAAAGAACAGAGCAACAAAAGCAACAACAAAACATTGAGCAGGTTAATAGGACCAGTAGCTGCACACTGGAGGACACACAGCGCCAAATCCGGGGACACCTGTGGACAGGGGAGAGAGAGAGGGGAAAGAGAGGGAGAGAGACCACTACGGGACAAAGAAGACACAGAGTTAATGTCATACAGTGGTGACATTATAGATGTGGGGTGAGAGGAGAGAATGAAGAGAAGAGGAAGTGGCACAGTGCATAGTCCCCCAGCAATCTAAGCCTATAGCAGCATGACTATAACCAACTATAAGCTTTATCAAAAAGGAAGGTTTTGAGCCTAGTCTTAAAAATAGGGAGGGTGTCTGCTTCCCGAATCTGGACTGGGAGCTGGTTCCACAGGAGAGGAGCTTGATAGCTAAAGGCTCTGCCTCCCATTCTATTTTTGGAAATTCTGGGAACCACAAGTAGGCCTGCATTTTGGGACCGAAGTGGTCTGGTAGGATCATATGGTACTAAGAGATCTTTTAAATATGATGGGGCTTGGCCGTTTAAAGCTTTATAGGTAAGAAGAAGGGTTTTAAATTCTATTCTGCAGCATGACTATAACCAACTATAAGCTTTATCGAAGAGGAAGGTTTTGAGCCTAGTCTTAAAAGTAGAGAGCGTGTCTGCTTCCTGAATCTGGACTGGGAGCTGGTTCCACAGGAGAGGAGCTTGATAGCTAAAGGCTCTGCCTCCCATTTCACTTTTGGAAATTCTGGGAACCACAAGTAGGCCTGCATTTTGGGACCAAAGTGGTCTATTAGGATCGTATGGTAAAAGTAGATCTTTTAGGTATGATGGAGCTTGACCGTTTAGCTTTATAGGTAAGAAGAAAGGTTTTAAATTCTATTCTACATTTAATGGGAAGCCAATGGAGAAATGCTAATGAAGGTGAAATATATCTCTCTTACCAATCCCTGTGAATAATCTTGCTGCTGCATTTTGGAGTAATTGAAGACTTTTTAGAGAGTTACTGGGGCAGCCTGAAAGTAGAGAATTACAGTAGTCCAATCTAGAAGTAACGAATGCATGAACCAGTTTTTAAGCATCACTTTGAGACAGGATGCTCCTAATTTTGGCAATGTTCCGTATGTGGAAGGCTGTTCTACAGATTTGTGTTATGTGTGAGCTAAATGACAAATCCTGGTCAAAAATGACTCAGACATTCCTTGCAGTACAACTGGGGGCCAGAGCTTTGTCATCTAAAGTAATGATATGGTTGGAAAAAATGTTTCTTAGACTTTTAGGCCCAAACACAATACCTCCTGTTTTATCTGAGTTTAGAAGGAGGAAATGATATGTCCAGTATATTCAGTCCATTATGTCTTTTAGACATGCTTGTAGTTTGATTAATTGATTTGTTTCATCAGGTTTCATAGATAGGTATACGTGTGTGTCATTAGCGTATCAATGAAAATTTACACAGTGTTTTCTAATACTGTTGCCAAGGGTAGACATATATAGAGTAAACCACCTGATGATGAAAGTCAAGGAGCAAACATGTCAACATCCTAAAAAATGTCTCAATTCTCCGGGCTATAAAGACTATAAAGAACAACAGCTGTGGACAAATATTTAACTTGTCCTACAATTTTTCTTTTTCACACTACACCGTGCAGCATGTGTACTGCCTGTAGAGTAGTGCTGATCTAATTTGACTAGTTTTAAATATCATCTCTATAAGCAGACCCTTTCTTCCTCCACACTTTGGTCTTTCAATCACTTTGCCAGAGGTTCATCTTCTTCCAGAAATTATGTGGATCATCTCTGTACTGGACAATCTCTGTACTAATTTTTACAGCTGATGAGGTGTTTATACCTGTAGTATGGCTTAAGTTTTTCTTCTCATGAAGGTTTCTTTTCAAATTGGGGAATTTGATACAATCACTCCTGCCCTGTGGAGGTTGGTTATATCCCTGACTGTTGTTTAGGGTTTTTTTCTTCACAGCTCTCAGGGGATTGCTGTTTTCTTTCATTGCTTAGTGCACTAGTGGTTTCTTTCTTTATCAGGACATTCCAAATTGTTGTATGACTATGGCTGATGTTTGTACAAAACCAAGAATAGTCACTTTGAACTATTTACTGAGCCTGGTTCTGCTGGAAGTTTCTTCCATTAAAGGGAGTTTTTCCTCTCCACTGTTGCCTATGGCTTGCTCAAGAGGGATTTGTTGGGTTTTCTTTAAACATTTGTATAGTCTTGACTTTATTATGTAAAGTGCCTTGAGATAACCTTGTTGTAAATTGCCGCTATATAAATAAAGTTGAATTGAATTTAATTGAATTGTTTGAAAATCATTCTCACAGGACACACCTGGTTAACAAGAAACACCTGCCATTCCCCAATACTCTAGGAGGTCCAATGCCATGCCCAGTACTCTAGGAGACATAGCTTGAGTGAGTTGATACAATGTTCTTTGTCTGTGTTGTTTAAAGTATCTGGGCTTAAATACCATAAAATGAAAGCTGGAATCATGAAATTGATATCCATCTTTTTGTCTTTAACAGGTAAAATGACACTACAGTAAAAATCTGATCTTGTACTTACAACACAAATATAAATTCCTGCATTTGTATGAATCATGTTAAAAATAGCCGAGGAACTTGTAGCCATGAGGATTTTTGTGATGCAAATGTCTTTAACTACCCACACAAAGACCAGTGCAGACAACTGACAAGACTATTATCTATGCAATGATAGAAAAGTACAGTGGATACTTGTATCATGCACGTTATGTATTTATGTAGTGTATTCCACATCCTTGCTCCTGTTCTTCTTAAGTCCTCTTAACAGCCAGTTAGTGTGTTATTTAGCGTGAATTTGAGCACAAGCTTTTAACAAAAGGCGTAAAAACATCTGAGCTGCTCAGCCACAGATAAAATTATGAATATGTGTATGAAACAAACAATTTTACTGTAATACAGCTACTGCAATGTGAATCCGGAGTTTAATCCATGGTTTTTAGTTCTTGCTGAAATGTGATAAACTTTCGTTGTGTTCTTTGATTTTGCACGGTTACGTCTCTCAGCTCTGACTTATTAATTAACCTAATGACCTGTTGATCAAAACAAATGTTAGACAACAGTGATGTTCTTCTGTCTTCTACCAAACAAGTATTGTAATTCAGGCCAATGTGCTGTTATTAAGCTGAAATATATCTATTAATTATACAAATCATACTCAAGCTCCTTTGTTTCATAGGAAGCAATTTAAGCATTTTTTTATGTTTGTGCTTTTAGGAAAGGCAAAAAATTAATCAAAAGTTAAAAAGCATGATTGGTATTTGATTGATTGGCTGGATGTTGATTATGTGACTAAAGTACATGACACATGGTGTAAGAGAAGAATGGATGAACTTTTTTCAGCATCCACTAGGGTACATGACTAATGCATGTGGTGCCCTCGTGTTGGTGCAAGACTGTAGAGCTTAAGTAATGCTTGTCAGTGATAACCAATGGGCTGAAGATAAAATGATCCTGAATTTACATTAAAAGGCAGTTTGTTATTCATCATTTGTTATTTATTTTATCCTTAAAATCCCTGTATTCTGACTTCATTAGTCTTTCAACACATTATTCTAGTTGATTCTTTGGCTTTAAAAAAAATCAGTTTAGCTTCTGGTTTGGTGTAAATATTTTCATTTCTTTAACAAAGCTAATGCTGCTTGTGGCAGCCACAACCTGCATTATGACATCACACATTACTACAGAGACTTCAGTCACTGAGTACAGACTTAAAATTCAGCTGACGTCTCCAACTAGTCACCACAGCAACAGTGAAGGCAAAAACAAAAAGGTTGAAGAAAAAAAGAGTGAGCAATACTGGAATGATTCATCACTAAATCAATCATCACTTGCAATTCATTCCCCTGTTAAATATACAGTGTCTATCAACACCAACTGCAGTGTCAGTAGACAGAAGATAGATTAAGTGTTATCCCTGTTGTGAGTGTATATTTCTGAAAGTCTTGGTAATGCTGCCATAATACTTTAAAAACAAACAGTTTGAAATTACAATTCACTTACAAAAACACTATGACAATGTGAAAGATGTATGATGAAAGATGTAGCCAATGTATTCACATAGCCAAAAAACTGTTTATGAAAGATAAAATACCACTATATAAAACAACCAACAATGAACTGCCTTTCTCTTTAGTTTAGGTGTCGAAAGCAATCTCTCCTCAGTTACCTTAAGCTGAACCTAACCTTATCTTAACACAGTTGTAAAGATAGAAAACACAGGGACAGGGAAAGTAGACTTTGACCCAAAACCAGAACCACGTCTTCACTATAAAGGGACCACACTGAGAAGTCATGTTCTCTATCAGTGATTTATAAAAAAGTTATATGTCAGATCAAGTAGGATACAGCTGTAACTTTACATACTTAACAAACCTTTACTCTAGGTAAATATAGGTTAGATCAGACTAGAATCAGATGAGGGCCAAATTTTTTAAAAAACTGTGTGCTTTGCTGAGTATGACCTATGATGGTATTGATATCTGAAGAATAGTAGAGAATGGGACATGAATGGAATTAAATTCAATTTACAAAAGCCAGGAAAACATGTAGGTTTGGCTGTCTTTCTTTAGAGGAGTTCCAGAATTTAATGTCAAAAAGAAAGAAAAGACAAAACAACTACCACATTTATAATGGTTAGATTTTAAAGCTTGTTGGAGATGAAAACAGGAGGAAGAGGAGGGGGAAACCACATCAGAGGTTCAGAGTAAAGATATCTGATAAGGTTTTTGCCATGGCCAGATTGTATTAAACAAGTACTTGGTAAGCAAAATTTAAACAAGAACTTGCAAAATTTAACTAATCATAATCACTTCAATTTATTGTTTACTATGGGGTGTTCATGTGTTGTATTTGTTTTTTGTTATTTTGCATGAGACTGGTCTGTCCAATCAGCTGCCCTGTCTTCTGATGACCTCACATTGCATTGATAAATAAGACTGTTGCGTAACATAGCTGTAGCATGAGGTTATTGAATAGTGGAGTTTCCAGACTGCAGTACCAGATAAAGCTCTACATGTATTTGATCAAATTACCAATGAGAGAAACAGAGAGTGGAATATGTGAAATATAACTCTTCTGGAAGCCTAAAGAAGCAAAAGAGGTCTGGATCAGGAGACACTTATGAGTCAGAACAAATGAATACACAAGGAGTATTGTGTCATATTACATTGCCTGAAGCACATAGGGAACGCATCACAAGTGAATTAGGACCGATTTGTTTGCATTAAGCTAGAGTTTCTGATGCTTGGGATCAACCGCAAACATTTTTATATAACTCCAGTTGGAGTTTAAGCCCTGGTAGACAAACACCTGTCAGCTGACTCACTTATTGGAGTACAGATACATCCATAACTGTGGCCCATCAGAAGGATATACTAGGTGCCCTGCTGCTGCCCTACAGGAATTTACACCCAACGTGGAACCGTACTGCACCTACCAACAAATACGTACACATGTAAGGATTCCCTCAACCTGGGGTAGAACAACTGTGAAGTTAATGCTGAACCATCAGGCCTGTACATAACTATTAACTTAATTGTCCAATCCATCTGAATTTTATGTCCCTGAGGTTATCAGTTATTTAAATCAATGCCAGCATCGTTTTCTGACAGCTGCACATTGAAAGTACTGTCATGTAATGAACTCAGTTTCTGTGTTTGAACGTCATTCTAAAAAAAGGGGCTTATACGGGGTTTACGTCTGTGAACACAAATTTCATGACATATCATTTATTTTACCAACATACTTTTAAGTTTAAAATACTCCATGTAATTCAGTGTTCTGCTGGAGTTTGCATGTTCTCACTGTCAGTACGTAAACTGCCTGTATATGTGAATGTGAGTGTTTATGGTTGTCTGTCTGTGCGTGCCTCTGCGTTGGTCCTGAGATAGACTGGAGACCTGTCTAGGGAAAACTGGGACAGGCTTAAGCCCCCACTTACAGATACTGGATGGATGGATTCAATGTTATGATCGCCTTGAGTATTACATTTGTAACAACAAGTTTGTGGTGGGCAGTAGTTGCTATGTTTAGACTATGTGTAATTTCATTTAAAAAGATCCAGCTGGTTTCAGCTGTATTACATCGGTCTGGCTCAGGAACCTCTAGTTCCCATAATCTGGCAGCAGAACAGTAAACACAAGCTTTTCCACAGAAACTCTGAGGTGACATTTTTAGCCGACACGTGTCTGTAACAGTGACAGCTTGTGGTCCCTCAAACAGGATGCATGTCTGAATAAAGCCACAAGGGATTAATTAACATGATAGCAAATTTATGGAAAGAACAATTTTATGACAGCCGATGCATGAGAGTTAAAGGCTCATCATTACTGTTTGCTCTAAACTACATTGTTTAGACTGTACAAGGCTCTGTGAGCATTCCTCCATTCTTCTGCTACAATATCTATCTCTTATCCCTATTTACGTCTATATTGACTCCAAAGAGTCTCGGGGGGGCTGGAGGAAATGCCAGGTCGGGTCTGCCCTGGACAGGTCAGTCTCAGGGCGGACACAGACAGACAGCCACACATTACAGGCAGATCAGCGTCTAGTGAATCTGACTGCATGTCTTCACACTGTGGGAGAAAACTAGAGCAGCTGAAGAAAACCCAGACAGTTAAGAGAACGGGCAAGCTCCACACAGAAAGGTCGCAGCCGGCAAGCTGATTACAACCTACAAGCTACCCGCTCTGCTACTGAGCTGCCTCCGGATACAATGTGCACAAAATTTTAGCTGAGGATGGTTTCAGAAATGCCGGGTGGGTTTAGACATACACAACCAGAGGATACTGGACCAGTAAAAGCCTATTATCCTAGACATTAGGAAATCAAGTTAATCAGTTGCTTACTGCTGGTTTGTGTTGTCCAATGGACGTGGGGTCCAGGCACCACCAGATTCCTTACCCGAGATTCACTGGCCCCTGGAACTAAATAAACAATACATTACTTTATATCAATATCCATATCAAACATTTATAGAATATAAACAGCTTTTTTGTTTGTTTGTTTGTTTGTCTGTCCATTTTACTGTCATTATTAGAATCTGTGCTGGATGTTGAGTTCCAGCTGCACTGGATCTCACACCCCTTTTAAAGTCAAGGTGAAATCTGCTGAGCCGTGCATAAAAGAAGAGTTCGTTACTGATTCTGATCCATGTGGAGTAAGACCTACACGCTCCTTCTGCTCCTGTGCTCTTGTATCACTAATAAGATAGAGATTCCTCCCTTAAGCCTGTAATAACGGACTCCATTCGTTTCCAACTTGTTTAAACAGATGTTGTTTGTTCACGTGTTCTTACGTTTCTTCTCCTGACAAATCTGGTTCCCACTGGATCAGGCTGGTTCACACACACACACACACACACACACTGACAGGTTATGGATCAGTAACGTTAGACACAGCCAACCTATCATCGACAGGCTATTTTAGGTCGAGACAGATGCTTGGACAACAGCTTTCCCTGACATGAACGCTGCTGCAGGCTGCTGTGTATCCAGGAGCTTCCACCGCAAACACCGACGTAAGAAACAGTCGATGCGACATGATCCGGGCCGCTCTTGCTGCAGAGCCGGTGCACGATAATCCGTGTTTCAGCGAGCGCGGCTCTGCCAGAACTTACCGATGATCCAGCGACGGATGCAGGATGCGCGTGAAGATGCCCGCACCACAGGAGGACAGTCCGACAGTGTGTGTGAGGCTCTGGGCTCCGATTCCAGCAGCCACTAGTGATGTATCGTTCGTGAGTGATTCGTTCGATGTGAACGAATCTTGCATATGACTTAGGAGTAATGAGTCCTCTCAGTGAGTGATTCGTTCATTTTCCTGCAGTACCTTCTCTCGCCACATGGCAGCAGCTGCATAAGTCAGTCAGCAGGACAGGAAACAGAAATGATTCGTTCATGACTCACTAAGCTGTGCGGCCGTCCTCGGGTCCTTGTTCTTTTGTCACGTGACAGGCAGGCCGCTCTGTGGCGAATAGCAAGTACTACAGTTCTTTCACGAGTCATTCATGCGGATCGTTACGGATCTTTACGGATTGTTTTTTCGTTCATTTGTCACGTGACAGCCACCAAGTCACTGTTGCGCTGTTAAACAACGATGGCAGCGAGGACGCAGGACACAAGTCACTATATTGTGGTGTGTATTTGCTTTGCTAGGTTTTCACGTAATTTGAATTGCTTGTGGTAGTTTGTGTATTATAATTTGTAAGCTGAAGTATATAGTGTTTGAGAACCGCGGCCCTTTTTACAACGCCCACAAGAGGGCTACAGCGTCACGTGGTGTAAGATGAACGAAGTGAACGAAATTACTCAAAATGATTCGTTCTATTTACTGTTCGAAAGTTAAAGATCCGAGTCAGTCAAAAGATTCTCTAGCAGCCATGCAGGCCTGCTCTCTCGGAGGGGAGGGGAGGGGCTGACTCTCTCTCTCTGTCTCTCTCTCTCTCAGCAAATCTGTATTTGTATTTTACATGTCACACGAACCAGTCTGTTAGCATATATCATAAAAAAGCAAAGGGGGTAAAAAATATTCAAAAAAATGGCTTACCAACTCAAAATAATGAGATACTTAAAAAACAATGATATAGCAACTCAGAGAAATTACTAATTGCATTCACAAAAATAACAAGTTACTTTTTTAAAATATTGACTTAGCAACTCAAAATTTTGACGTAATAACTCAAAATATTTATAAAGTATGTCATTACTCTGGGTTACTAAGTCATTATTGTGAGAAAGTGTATCATTACGTTGGAATACAGGATGTAGATTTTTTTCCCCTGAAGTAGCAGAAACAGGCTCCTTACACCCATCACATGTTTTTCAAGTAGTGTAAAAGTATGGCTGTGTGGCTTTAAATGTTCAATTAAATACGTGGAGTTTCAAAATAGTCTACAGCCAATTATTTGTAATTACGGCTCAACTCGACCACAATATCTCTCTCTCCTGTAATATACTGTTGTGAGTAATAGTTTAAAGTATGTGAAGCAAGCTAACCAATAAAACAGAGAAAATGAAAAAAAAAATCGGCCATAACAGCCATTTATATTACATTACAGCTTTACATTAATTATCTCAATCCACCTTACCTCGCTTTGAAAAAAGCGTCTGCCAAATGACTAAATGTAAATGTAAATCTTCCAGCATCTGACTGACTGAACACACTTGATCAAGGTGACCAGCATTTGTTAGGTTAGTTGACACGCAAACCCTATAGGGAAAGGCCATGGTCCAGAGCTAACATATATACACACTACTTACACACATTCACTGTAAATAATCTAAATCGAAAGCTGTTAACATGCCACTTCTACATAAAGATGATATATAGATGATTTAACAACAAATGCACTTACAACAAGTAAACATACCTATGCTAATTAACAAAACAAAGCAGGGTGCACCATGAAATATACATATATAAAAAACAAAGGTTCTTTTTCTTGCTGAGATTACAGTTGGTTCTGGGGGAGCAGACTAAAAACTGCTGAAAAAATACAGGTCTTTTTCACATACACCTGCTGCAATGATTGTGTATTCCCCACATATTTCTCATTATGTGGGGAATAATGTAATTGGAGGAGAAAATGAGCTGAGAGATGCCGTTGAACTGAATGTTAAACACCAGTTAATATGAAACATAAATGTCAGTATGTGTAAATAAGACAAGTATATGGAAAGTATATGACAAGAAGACAACAATTTCATTCATTCAAAGACAACAATTTCATTCATTCAACTCATCATATAGACATTCATATTAAGTTAATTTAATCAAACTTATATATGCATTTGACAATTTTACAAGAAATGCTTAATTGATTTCACACATAGTTGTCCTCTGGTGCAGCATGTATCTCCTGATGTAAATGCATGCTGTAACACTGGCCTCTCATCTTCCCAGCATCTTTCTTTGTGAAGGAGTTGAGTTATAAGTTATGCTCCTTTCGGGATTTCACAATGTTTCCTGGACTAGGATCATTCTCATTGGGTGTCCCCTGTCCACCTTTTTGCTAGAAACTGCTGTCATTGTTTGTTTCATTAATAAATTCACCATCATCTCTCCCAACCAGCCACTACTTAAACCCTCTGAACGCTGCTTACACACAAAATAACATGGATGTTAACTGAGCAAATGTGAAACCACAAGCAAATCTACAGTTTGATAGGTGGATCTCCTCAATATCTGGTGGTGTGTTGATTGGGCTCAACAGTTTGTTCCCAATGAAGACAGGTCCCACTGCAGTATCTACCTTGTGTGCAGGTAGCCCTGCCAGACACGCTGTTGCGAAAGATACAGTCCAGCCACAAGATCTATTTAGGTCGTGGTGCAAGTTTAGCCATATGACAAATTAAGTATTGTTTTTTTTGGGGGGGGAAATAAAGAAATAATTTATTTGAAACTTTACTATCATTAGTCATATAATCAGGGATTTAATGTAGCATAATAAATTAACTGATTAATTCAAATGTTGCTATATGCTATATGTATTTTGCTCCTATATTCTATAGGAGTAGTGCATGATCATGTGTGAGTGGATGTTCTGGCTTATACTGAGCTACAGAATGACCATGCACTAAATTGTCAGTTTTAGATCTAGGTTGCAAATCATTTGCAGTCAGTTTATAATGTATATAATATAATTTTTCAGTATGTTAAAAAAATAGTATTGAATACAGCGGAATACTTTTTGTCATTAAGAACTCTAACACTTATTGAAGACTGGGTACAAACTGACAAGATCGGTCTTAGGAGTAATTTTCAGTCATCAGGATTAGAAAAGGCAAGAAGCAAAGCATCCTAAACACACACACACGGAATTCCCCTTTTTGAAATCCCCTCCAGATATGACCATGATGCAATGAAGCCATAATGGTTTCATAGAGCCTGTCTAAAAGTGTATTAAAAAGCCCCAAACATAAAAATATTGGTGTAATTCTACAGACATTCGTATAAAATCTTGCAGTGTTATGAATCCGGAAGGAATTCTTGTGAATCTCTGACCAATGTTCACTCCGTACACAACAAGGATCCAACAAGCACCTAAATGCAACAACAAGAAAGTTGAGCTGCATTATAATGTATGGCTAAAAAGACATGTTTTAGAACTTACTAATGTACTTTTTTTGTTAAATGTGTTTAAACCTGTTTTGAAATACACTGTATCGTTATCATACAAAGATAAAACCTGTTTCAAATGCTTATAACACAGATTGATGTACTCCGTATGTTATTAGATAATATTTTATTCTGACACTGTACAAACACTGACGGACACACCGAGACCATTACTGTACCTCAAAATTGATTCAACTACGGTTGAATGTATTAGAATGAATCAATAAAACAAATAAATTTTGCTACATATAAATATTTTTCTGATAAATGCTATTTGTTAAAATGCTGGTCTCTTTATAATTTTCCCCCCATGGGAACCTGTGGTCCTACATTGAGTGTTTTCACATTCTAAACCTGCTTACAGGGCAATACTACAATGTGAGGAGAGCAGTGTTCACGTTGCTTGAATAGGAGTCCAGATCAAGATGAAAATCGCTCTGAATCCAAATGAAGTGGAGTGGCAGTCACCTTCCACAGCTCCTGCAAAAATGATAATGTCTGTTAATAAAAATCTCACCTTACCCTATCTGCTAAATCTAAACTGTACAGACCTGGGCAGCCACTACTTTTTAATGCTTTATTTTGACCTGTAGATTGAAAAATTGTTTTAGTTTGGGTTAAAAAAAAAAACATAATTAATAAAACACTTGTACAGTGGAAGCACAAAATTACATCATACCCAGTGCCAGGAGCCCAGGTGTATTTGTTCTCAGTAAACTGTACAAAGCTGTAAGCATTCAAGTTCACGTCCTACATTAAGAAACTTGGCAAACAAAATGGTAAACAACACTAAGCAACTTGCAGATGTCCCAACTCTTTGATTAACTGCACTGAAAGATAACATGGCCTAAAAACATCCCAAGAATTTACCCACAGAAACACTCAAACACACACCTGCCAAGTATAAGTTAGGGAACATGCAATTTTTCCTTACACTTAAGGTAGACGGGGGGAAAGTGCTTCACATATGCTGAAATTATCCCCATTTTTTAGGAGTGTGTGTTTCAGTCAAATTGTGAGAAAATTCTTTTACAAAGCTATTCTCCAGAAAGCTTACATGTGTGGATCTGCACCATGACAACAAATAAAACCTCCTATATATCCATAACTACTTTAGTGTTATTTTGAACTCAGTGTCCTTGTCAATGTTGTGATTTGTATGTGATATTGGGTATTTGCACAGACGCAGTTTGCTGATTTCAATCAATGCGTCATGTGGTACTCTAGGAAGCGATTCAAATTTGACTATGGTCTAAATGTTATGTAGTGTTGTACATCTCTCCTCCCCCATGATGTGCACAAATCTGTCTGAATGCCATTCCCTAACCAGTTAGTACATCACTGCTACATTGTGGTGAAGACAGGAGAGCTTCCTAAATTAGATGTGTTATTAAAATGCAGTAATCTCTAATCTCTACTCAAAGAGGCACAACTAAGAATGCTTGGTCATAAGACCTTATAATTTCTGTCCCCTGGCCTATAATCTCAGATTGTAGGGCTGAACAATATAGGAAAAAATGGAATTGCAATTTTTCTAGAGCAATATTGGGATTACACTTAACATGCTATTATTGTCAAAAATACATTCTGTATTATTCAGCGCATACTAGCTATAAATGATAAAAATAACAAAGCCCAGAAAATCGTAAACTACTCTTTCATGCTGGCTGTTCACATATTGTATAGGTGCATCTGAGCACAGTTTTCCTCCACTGCCACTACTGTTTGTAGTCTGCAATAGCAGGTTAATAGTGCAGTAATACAGCGGTGTAATGTATTACCTCACTTGTGTAGTATGTTATTATAAGGTACTTCATGCAATAATGCATTATAATGTTCATAAAGCATACTGTGATTTATTTAGAATTAAAAGGTAATTTATGTTTTTTGGACAAACTGAATTTCTCAAATATTTTGGTCATCTTGCATGTTTAACTGAAAGAGTCAGACTCTAATGGTAGACAGAAGCACTAAGGTCTTTGTGCAGCAGAAGGATGCAAATCAGTACTAAGTGGAGCTGAATTCTCACTGTCAGAAAGACCATTGTCTCTGAAGCTTCGGCAGCCTATTTCAAGTCATGTGTGGACAATATACACGTTGAAACTCCCAGTTACCAGAATTCTCATTAGCCACATTCTATCCTATATATATGCAACTTTCCCTCCACTGATTCCTGAAGACACTATGTAGCAATGACCTAGACCTTGTCCTTACATACGGCATTGAAATTGATAATCTAACAGTATTTCCTCATAATTCTGTTCCCTCTGAACATTTTCTAATAACATTTGAATTTAATCTGATGGATTATAGAGCAGCTGGAAAAAAGGTCTGCTTCAGCAGGTGCTTATCCGAATACACAGTGAAAAAATTTAAGGAAATGATCCCTTCATCATTTACTTCAACATGTACCGATATAACCGAGAGTAGCCTCATTGACTGTACTCCTGTACAAGTTGATTACCTGACTGATAATTAATTCAATTCAATTTCAATTCAACTTTATTTATATAGCGCCAATTTACAACAAGGTCATCTCAAGGCACTTTACATAATAAAGTCAATACGATACAAACATTTAGAGAAAACCCAACAAATCCCCCTTGAGCAAGCCATAGGCAACAGTGGAGAGGAAAAACTCCCTTTACCGGAAGGAACCTCTAGCAGAACCAGGCTCAGGGTTCTGGTACAGGTGTCCAATTACAGACCAATATCCAATCTCCCCTTTATTTCTAAAATACCTGAAAAAGTAGTTGTAAAGCAATTATGTGACCACCTGCGCAGAAACGACTTGTTTGAAGAATTTCAGTCAGGATTTAGAGTTCATCATAGCACAGAAACTGCACTGATTAAAGTCACCAACGATCTTCTTCTGGCATCAGACAATGGACTTGTCTCTATACTAGTTCTGCTAGATCTTGGTGCTGCATTTGACACCATTGATAGATTCCAGTTTGTTCACATTAATGACGAATCTTCCACATACACAAAAGTTAGTTATGGAGTTCCACAAGGCTCTGTGTTAAGACCAA
Source organism: Channa striata (assembly GCA_033026295.1). Taxonomy (NCBI): domain Eukaryota; kingdom Metazoa; phylum Chordata; class Actinopteri; order Anabantiformes; family Channidae; genus Channa; species Channa striata. The sequence goes on along the minus strand of CM065180.1, from coordinate 1,945,690 downwards.
TACTCTTTACTCTATATGTCTCCCCTTGGCAACATTATTAGAAAAAACTGTAGATATTCATTGCTATGCTGATGACACGCAGTTATATCTATCCATGAAACCTGATGAAACAAATCAATTAATAAAACTACAAGCATGTCTATAAGACATAAGGGACGCAATGACGTATAATTTCCTTCTTCTAAACTCAGATAAAACCGAAGTTATTGTGTTTGGGCCTAAAAGTCTAAGAAACATGTTTTCCAACCATATCGTTACTTTAGATGACATAACTCTAGCCCCCAGTAGTACTGCAAGGCTTTTGACCAGGATTTGTCATTTACCTCACACATAAAACAAATCTTTAGAACAGCCTTCTTCCACCAACAGAACATTGCCAAAATTAGAAGCATCCTGTCTCAAAGCGATGCTGAAAAACTGGTCCACGCATTTGCTACTTCTAAATTGGACTACTATAATTCTCTACTTTCAGGTTGCCCCAGCAACTCTCTAAAAAGCCTTCAATTAATCCAAAATGCTCTAGCAAGATTACTGACTGGGATTGGTAAGAGAGATCATATTTCACCTTCATTAGCTTCTCTCCATTGGCTTCCCATAAACACACACACCCATAAATGTAGAATAGAATTTAAAACCCTTCTTCTTACCTATAAAGCTCCAAACGCTCAAGCTCCATCAGATCTGAAAGATCTCCTTGTACCATATCATCCTAATAGACCACTTTGGTCCCAAAATGCAGGCCTACTTGTGGTTCCCAGAATTTCCAAAAAAAGAATGGGAGGCAGAGCCTTTAGCTATCAAGCTCCTCTCCTGTAGAACCAGCTCCCAGTCCAGATTCGGGAAGCAGACACCCTCTCTACTTTTAAGGTTAGGCTCAAAACCTTCCTCTTTGATAAAGCTTATAGTTGGTTATAGTCATGCTGCTATAAGCTTAGACTGCTGGAGGACTCTGCACTGTGCCACTTTACTCTTCTCTTTACTCTCTCCTCTCACCCCACATTTATATGTCACCACTGTCTGACATTAACTCTGTATCTTCTTTGTCCCGTAGTCGTCTTTCTCCCTCTCTGTCCCCCTCTCTCTGTCCCTGTCCTCAGGTGTCCCTGGCTTTGGCACTGTGTGTCTTCCAGTGCGCAGCTACTGGTCCTACTAACCTGCCCAATGTTTTGTTGTTGCTTTTGTTACCCTGTTCTTTCCTCTCTCCACTTTCTACTAACCCCAACCGGTCAACGCAGATGGCCGCCCACCCTGAACCTGGTTCTGCTGGAGGTTTCTTCTGTTAAAGGGAGTTTTTCCTCTCCACTGTTGCCTATACCTGCTCAAAGGGGATTTTTTGGGTTTTCTTTAAATGTTTGTATAGTCTTGACTTTATTATGTAAAGTGCCTTGAGATGACCTTGTTGTAAATTGGCACTATATAAATAAAGTTGAATTGAATTAAATTAAATGAAGATCTGTATTTTTTCTACTAAGTTTAATATAACAGCTGGAAACTGATTTGTGTTTGTGGTACCTACCAGTTGCTCTATGCGTTCATACAGAAGAAACTGTGCAAAGTTAGAAGGAAGCTGCTCCACTCTGAATCTCAATTGTCCATCCACCAGCTCTTGAAGCTGGGACAGGCATGACCGGAAATGGTCATAAGCCTCACAGGAAACATCCATGTGTCGTAGGGTGAAGTTCATCCTTGTAAGACAGTTACAATGTCTGAACATGTTTCTGATGATTGACAGTGGTAAATGATACATCATACATTTAGGAATAAAATGTAAAATCCTCCCTGGCATTACAGTACAATTTTCTTCATTTTAAATTCGAAACTGCTTCATTTGCATGACTACAAATGACTTTAAAAAATTATCAGAAAACTGTGTCAAGTATACGTTTGTTAAAATGCCAACAGCTGCACTTGTTCAAGTGTGTTGTGCTTTTTTTTGGCAGCTTTAACGTTGTGGTGGATGGCTATGGACCTTTATCGGGCTTGTAATTAAAATGGCAATTTGTGTTTCATTTGGCATTTCAATTTTCAGTTTGGTCATGAAACTGTTTGTCTCTCTGATGCAGAATCCTGCATAGGTCAAGTCTGTTCAAAGCTGTAGACACCTAAGACGGGCAAACTGAACATGAACCAACTAGTTACCTGCACTTATTTCTGAAAGTTACAGATGAGGAATAGATAAAAGAGGAGAGGACTCCGACTAAATGAGTAAGCACCTTCCTCAGTGGACACTGGCAGAGGTACATTGATCACCAAATTGTGAAATAATAAAGTAAATTTTGGTCAACTACATTTGCTTACTCTCAGAAAGACAGATAGTGTAAATTTCCCAAAACGACAAACTTACAACTGTTAAGGTTTTACTTCTAATTTTTTGTTGTGACGCACAAGATAGCAGGACTTTTGTGTTTAAATTAGGAGGACTTATTGTCCATATTACTGCCAATGAAGATACTGTTGGCCACCTGTTTTTATTCATCATCTGTTAAGATCAGCAGCAAACCAGAAGTGTGTATTGCATCAGTAAAGGATGTGAGCAGACAAACTATTAAAAAAAGAAAGGCCAGTGATGACGGTGAACAACCAAGCAGGGAAAGAGCCAGGACACAAATATAAAAAACCCAAAGCAGACCACGGAAGACTTGTCTGTACACACCAGAAAAGGTAAGTAGATAGTAAAACTGTATGCTTTGGTTTTATGTTATGGTAAGATTGATGATAAAATAGGATAAGAACACAGTAACAGAAAAGGTATAAATTAAAAGTTTAAATTCAAGTAAGTGATGCTGAATGCAATGTGCAATATGTGAATAGAAAATGAGAAGGTGAACACATGAAGCTATGATGTCAGTACAATGTTCAAGGTAAAAAAAAATTTTTTTTAAATTTAGGGTGCAATATGTCAAATGTGATGGTACAGTGATGCAATATACAGGGTTTTGCACAGTTGAGATCCAGTGTAAAAACACTATATAGACTATATAGACGTACATATTAGATATTCTTCCATAAAAGGTTCATTGTGCCTTTTTCTAAGAAGCTTTGGTGTGTGTAAAGAGAATAAGCTATGATGCTGTTGTACACTTTCTCAAGTAAGTACCACTTTGATATATTTTATATTTTTTTTTCCCTTTATTGCCCAAACAAGTCTCTTAAAAATTACATTACTATACAACTAAAACACATACATGTTTTCCTGAGAAACATAATTAAAACCACATGTTTCCTGTGAAGGGATGGTAAATGATCACATGCTGATCACACACCTCACCACTGAATGAGCAACTTGTGATATGACTTGACTATGTGGTTAACATTTTTAAAGTTGTCTTATATCTGTACTAGTCTTGTACACTTTAAGCTAAGTGCAATTTAATATTGTAAATACAAATTTACAATGGAGTTTGGGAGCAACAACTTTCACACCTGCAGCCGAATTGCAGAATATTTCTTGCCCCTGCTGTTACATTCTGCAGTTTCATGATTGTTTAGTTTAATGTAGTAAATCCATATTTTATGTACGTTTACATGTTAAAATCTGTGTAGCACCATGTCAATAGCTAGCAGGTTAATGTTAGCTATCTTTGGCTTTGTCAATAGATCAGTGATCATCAGCTGGTTCTTGGATTCAGACTGCATTGCCATTGGAGCAACAGGGTTGGTGATAAGCAATTAAAAATGCTAATCAAGAGGGGCGCCATATGGCTGCAGATTTAAATAAACACACCAGAAAACCACTGCATTAGAAAATTGAAAATGGAATTGCCAAAATAAATATGAATCGCCATTTGAATTATGAGCCTGATATGCTTTCATGAGTACACTAATTTCTGTGCTCACAATTATGAATTTCTTTTGTGTGTACATACAGAACGTCTCTATACCAGCTAAACAACAAACAAAACAAAAAAGGATGGGATACAGGTAAAAATTAATTGCTAAATAAGACTCCCACAAACTACAACTCTACAGTCAATTCCAACTGACATGTTTGTGAACTATTGTTTCTGCATTTCCATTTTGTTTTGAAACAGCTTTTAATTTTTAAATATTGCCTTGATGCCTTCATTTCCTGTTGTCTTGTAGTGCATCAGTGTGTGGACGTGGCAAAATGGCACAAATTGTAATCAGCTTGCTGTGAACTACTTCAACATCATTGCAATTCACATGTACATTTTATTTAGGCATGTCCATATTTTAAATAAACATTTATGTAGCTGGGATTCTAGGATGAAAGATTTTCTCATTGCACACACATTTACAATGTTTTATGCATGATTTGAAAAATTTCTGACATTGCTGGGCAAAATGTCACCTGGTCTTTACTAAATGATTGCCGGGCCATCCCATTTATAATACTACCGTAAATTCTGGACTATAGAGCGCACCTAAATTTAAGCCGCACCCGCTAAAATTTAAAAGAAATATATATTTTGTCACATATAAACCGCATCGGACTATAAGCCACCAATATCCAGGCTGAGAAATAATATCTGTTGTATGCGCTCCTACTCATTGTTCACAGTAGGCATGAGGATGTTCTGTGCGCTGTTTTACCGCCATTTCGGTAAAGAGTGCGTTTACGTGTATGTGTGGCTGGTATAACACATGTCGAATGTACAGAGCCGACAAAAACGTCCTTGTTATAAATAAACGGCTTGTTCCATAGCAAAAGGAGAAGACGTCTCTTATTCTTCACGAATTACGCAGGAGTTGCTGCGCTCAACAAAAGATTTTGTACCATAAGTTTTTATTCATACACCTGAACCTGAATGGTGCCTGTAACACGGCAATAAAAGTGCTGATCACACAAAACAGAAAAGTCATGGTTTTATTAATCTTCCTCCTGTGCACTAAAACCAAGTTGCTTTATTTTTCTTCCTCCTGCGAACTGAAACCACTGAACACCAAACCACTGTCACTTTTTCTTCCTGCGCACTGTTAAAGCGCAACTGCGCAACTATTAAAGTCGCTTCATTCTCCCGTGCACTGAAACCACAAATCGCTATTCATCTTCCTCCTGAGCATTGAAACCACTGTCACACTCGATTTCCTTCACGGATAGCCAGATCGACGGCTTCAAATTAAAAGCTGCATCATAGGAATTTCTTCGCGTGTTTTCCATTATGAGGGGGTGAGGGTGTAAAAATATTACCGTATTTTGCTGTTGTGCGTCTTGGGTTGCATGCGCTAAGAATAAAAACTGGCGCTTTTTTGTTTGCACTGACTTCCATCTACAGCGCCAATCTGAGGGCTGCAGAAAAATTCATAGAAAAGCCGCATCTCTGTAAAAGCCGCATGGTTCAAAACGTCGGAAAAAAGTAGCGGCTTATGGTCCGGAAAATACGGTACATAGAATGCAGCCAAAATATAATTTCTGCTGCTACATAAACACAATATGTATTTGCAAACACTGAAATAAACCTCCTTTAACGAAGGATAAAGTGCAAGTTTTATTTAGCATGTCTTCTTACCTTTTCTCTATGGAGATGAAGATTGTGCAGGCATGAGTAAAGTTACTGCAGAGTTGGTAGAGTTTTCGGAAAAAGCCGTCTGTCAGGTCATCATCGTAGCAAACTGTTAAAGAGATAAATGTTGTAGTTCTTTGTATTTTTGCACACGTGCATTGTGTGGTTCGGAGAGCTAACAGGAACCTTTTCTTATACTTCAAATGACGACATATTTAAAAGACAAATATATATATATACTAGTGGCTTGAAAGTTTTTGAAAGACTTTTCTCTATTTGCCATTTGTGATTTTATCACTTGTATAAAAATCTGAGCATGTTTTACTTCATATTTTTGCAAAAAAAAGATAAGGCTCAAGGTATGCATGCAGTTGCACCAATTTAGGAGCTGCTCTGTTGCAAAAATCATTGTAGAGTGATTCAAGTAATATGTCCTGCAATAGTTTTATTGCACAAGAATCGTAACCTAGAATGGAGGCATGACCTAATTGAGTCCTTCCTACAGTATTTTAATGAGTGCAATAATTGGCTATGCTTCATTGTACTTTGTTTAGAGTGAGGACAAAAAAAAAAAAAAGCCAACTTTTGTGGAACTGGGTTTATAGCGAGGCAGGCTCCAAGGAACCAAAGTGTCATTGTCCTTTTACATCCTTCATCTCACGTTTTTTTTTTATAGTTCTGTGTAGGTTCGATTAGCTGTTAAGAGATGTGTTTTGTGTAGCTGTACGTATCAATTCAAAAATCTACCATCAGCAGCAATGATGAAACTTGTGTTGTCATATATATCTGCTCTTTCCTCTTCTGTCCAGCTAAATTCCCCATCAGCATCTATAAAGAGCAGACAAACACAAAGAGGGGGGGTTCTATGGTTAGAATCTGGCTGCTTCTTTATATACTAGCATGTCACACACCCAAGCTGGAAGAGGCCAACCATCAGTAGCCACACATTACTCCCTGAGAAACATATTAGTGCAAGCGGAAGCCATTTACTTTCAGGTAATGCCTGTGACATCACCACAATGTCAGGACTAGTAATTGTCAAAAACATTTGTGGGTAGAATTGACGTGATCATAATGTCATCAATGTTTGATGTGATGTCAGGTGACATTATAAGTTGGGGTTCAGATCCCTCAGGGAGAGGTGAAAGTTGGAACTTCTACCCCAGGCTACGTGAAAGACAGCTGCTTCGACAGATACTGGTGCAGACTGCTGAAAATTCAATGAATCGTGGAACATGCACCTTTTTTCCCTCCTGTCAACCTGCTAATTCAGGTGGATTCCTACTTGGAGACCTGACCTGCAGTCAGCTTTAGCAGACTCAACACCTCTACTTTGAGCAACACAGATACTAACCATACCCCAATTTAGCCACAGGGGTTGCAAGCCAGTAACTTCTGTGCCGGTCCCAAGCCCGGATAAATAGAGAGGGTTGCGTCAGGAAGGGCATCCGGCGTAAAATTTTGCCAAGTACAACCATGCGAGTCATCCATACCACTTTCATACCGGATCGGTCGAGGCCGGGTTAACAACGACCGCCACGGTGCTGTTAACCTACAGGGTGCCGGTGGAAATTGGACTACTGTTGGTCGAAGAAGGAGAGGAGGCAGAAGGGTGCGTGGTCAGAGAGAGAAGGGGAAAGGCAGGAGCTTAGATTTGAGAGTAGGGACTCTTAACGTTGGCACAATGACAGGGAAAGGTAGAGAGCTGGCAGACATGATGGAGAGAAGGAAGGTAGATGTACTGTGTGTGCAAGAGACGAGGTGGAAAGGCAGCAAAGCACGTAGTATTGGAGGAGGATACAAACTGTTCTACCATGGTGTGGATAGGAAGAGAAACGGAGTAGGAGTGATCCTGAAGGGGGAGTTTGTGAACAATGTTCTAGAGGTGAAAAGAGTCTCAGACAGGGTGATGAGCTTAAAGCTAGAAATCGAAGGTGTGATGGTGAACATAGTCAGAGGGTATGCTCCACAAGTTGGCTGTGAGTTAGAAGAGAAAGAGAGATTCTGGAGTGAGTTTGATGAGGTTGTAGAGAGTATCCCCAGAGGAGAGAGAGTAGTTGTTGGAGCAGACTTCAATGGGCATGTTGGTGAGGGGAACAGAGGTGATGAGGAGGTAATGGGCAGGTTTGGTGTAAAGGGCAGGAATCCAGAAGGACAGATGGTAGTGGACTTTTCTAAGAGGATGGAAATGGCTGTAGTTAACACTTACTTCCAGAAGAGAGAGGAACATAGAGTGACATACAAGAGTGGAGGTAGGAGTACACAGGTGGACTACATCCTATGTAGACGAGGTCATTTGAGAGAGGTTAGTGATTGTAAGGTGGTGGTAGGAGAGAGTGTAGCCAGACAGCACCGCATGGTGGTAAGATGACTCTGGTGGTCAGGAAGAAGAAGAGAGGAAAGTCAGAAAAGAAGACCAAGTGGTGGGAGCTAAAGAATGAAGAAACTTGTGAGGAATTCAGGCAGAAGTTGAGACAGGCTTTGTGTGGTCAGGAAGAGCTTCCAGATGATTGGGAAACTACAGCAGAGGTAATCAGGGAAACAGGTAGGAAGGTGCTTGGTGTGTCATCTGGTAAGAGGAAAGATGATAAAGACACTTGGTGGTGGAATGAGGAAGTACAGGACTGCATCCAGAGGAAGAGGTTAGCTAAAAGGAAGTGGGATGTAGAAAGGACTGAGGAAAGTAGACAGGAGTACAAGGAAGTGCAGCGCAGAGTGAAGAGGGAGGTGGCAAAGGCCAAACAGAAGACTTACGATGAGCTGTATGACAGGTTAGACATGAAGGAAGGAGAGAAGGAGTTGTACAGGATAGCCAGACAGAGAGATAGAGATGGGAAAGATGTGCAACAGATAAGGGTGATTAAAGACAGAGATGGAAAGGTGCTAACAAGCCAGGAGAGTGTGCAGAGAAGATGGAAGGAGTATTTTGAGGAGCTGATGAATGTGGAAAATGACAGGGAAAGAAGGGAGGAAGATGTGGTTTTTGTGGAGCAGGAAATAGGAGAGATTAGAAAGGATGAGGTGAGGAAGGCTCTGAAAAGGATGAAGAGCGGAAAGGCTGTTGGCCCTGATGACGTACCTGTGGAGGTGTGGAAGTGTCTAGGAGAGACAGCAGTGAAGTTTCTGACAGGTCTGTTTAACAGGATTTTAGAGAGTGAGAAGATGCCTGAGGAATGGAGGAGAAGCGTTCTGGTGCCGATCTTTAAGAACAAGGGTGACACGCAGAACTGTAGCAACTACAGAGGGATAAAGCTGATGAGCCACACAATGAAGCTGTGAGAAAGAGTAGTGGAGGCCAGGCTTAGGAAGGAGGTGGAGATTTGTGAGCAGCAGTATGGTTTCATGCCCCGTAAGAGCACCACTGGCGCCATTTTCGCTTTGAGATTGTTGATGGAAAAGTACAGAGATGGTCAGAAGGAGCTGCATTGTGTGTTTGTGGATTTAGAGAAGGCGTATGACAGGGTGCCGAGGGAGGAGCTGTGGTACTGTATGAGGATGTCGGGAGTGGCAGAGAAGTACGTCAGAGTAGTTCAGGACATGTATGAGAGAAGCATGACGGTGGTGAGATGTGCCGTAGGTCAGACAGAGGAGTTCAAGGTGGAGGTGGGACTACACCAAGGATCGGCTTTGAGTCCCTACTTGTTTGCTATGCTGATGGACAGGTTGACAGATGAGGTCAGACAGGAATCTCCCTGGACAATGTTGTTTGCAGATGACATTGTGATTTGCAGTGAGAGTAGAGAGCAGGTGGAGGAACAGCTGGAGAGGTGGAGGTTTGCTCTGGAAAGAAGAGGTATGAAAGTCAGTCGTAGTAAGACAGAATACATGTGTGTAAACGAGAGGGATCCAGGTAGAAGTGTGAGGTTACAGGGGGCTGAGGTGAAGAAGGTGCAGGAGTTTAAGTACTTGGGGTCAACAGTTCAGTCTGATGGGGAGTGTGGAAAAGAGGTGAAGAGGCGAGTGCAGGCAGGTTGGAATGGGTGGAGGAAAGTGTCAGGAGTGTTGTGTGACAGAAGAGTGTCAGCAAGACTCAAAGGAAAGGTGTACAGGACAGTGGTGAGACCAGCTCTGCTCTATGGGTTAGAGACAGTAGCAGTGAGAAAGAGACAAGAGGCAGAGATGGAAGCAGCAGAGATGAAGATGTTGAGGTTCTCCTTAGGAGTGACAAGGTTGGACAGAATTAGGAACGAGCTCATCAGAGGGACAGCGCACGTTGCCTGTGTTAGCAACAAAGTCAGAGAGGCCAGACTGAGATGGTTTGGACATGTGCAGAGGAGGGATAGTGATTATATTGGTAGAAGGATGTTGGAGATGGAGCTGCCAGGCAAGAGGGCGAGAGGACGACCAAGGAGGAGATATATGGACGTCCTAACAGAGGACATGAGGTTAGCTGGTGTCAGAGTGGAAGATGCCCAAGATAGAGTAAAGTGGAAAAGGATGATTCGCTGTGGCGACCCCTAATGGGAAAAGCCGAAAGAGTAGTAGTAGTAGTAGTAGTAGATACTAACCATACCCCCCACCAGCAGTAGACGAAAGTGGGATTGTTGGTTAGAATGTAGGTAAACTGTAGGTGTGGTCTAATTTGTTTGTTTTTCACTATGTATAAAATCATATACCCTTCACTTTACCTTAAAAATAACATAATTACTAAAGGACACAACTTTCAATCATATGTGAGCAATATTGCAAATGGATACAAGTCAAAGGGATCACTACAGTTTATCTGTAAAGTTTTCTATTGGTTTATGTATTATGCAAACTGTTTTTGAAACTGGGTTTCAAACACCTTCAAATACACTAGGCTTGAATAAACAGAAAGGCACAGTCACATGATAGTGTGAACATAGCAAGAGGAAATCGTTAACAGTGAATGGCCATTTATGCCACCACAAAGCATGCTGTCTCTCAGTGGTAGGGAAGGCCTGCATTTTCAAATGTAATCCTTGTATATTTTATTTTACCTATCCTGGTTAATATCATTTGGGTGGACAAAATAATTAAAACATTTGTCAGTATTACAGTACAGTTCATCAGCAGCACTGAATCAACTGCTCTCTGGAACAGTTAACAAAATCTAGGAGGAGTAGCCACAAGACCAAACATGGGGTATTTCTATGTTTTTTATTTTTGTGTTGGGCAAAGAAAAATAAATGAGTGTGTGTGAGTTACCTGTGCAGAAGTCATGCTGGAGCCAATCCAACTGTCTTACTCTCACCTCACCACCTGATGGTCAGAAAGAAAGTACTATACCAGAGAACCTCTCAAAATAAGCTTTAAAGTGTCAATGAAATAAAATCAGCAAGGTCACAATGTAACAGTCATTTGGCCTTATAAACTATTAAACTATTCACTCATACTGGATGAAACAGATAATTGTATGTATGAATGGGGAGGAAAAGAAAAAACAGCTCACCCCCAGGTTCCATCATATGTCTATTTAATGCCACATTTCTCATGCACATACTGAGAAGGTCTTTTCCCACATCTGTAAAATAAAAGCCATGAAAGCAAAAAGTAAAATTTCTACCTGAGCTCAACCAGAGGAGTACATTTACTTCTTAGATACAGTAAATGTACAAAATATTCTTTTCTTTACTTTCCTACAGCATAGTATATACAGTTTTTGTCTGTCCCCTAAATTATCCTTCAAATAAATATAATATAAGTTTTTAGATATAATGGACTATCTCTGAGAAAGCCTGATTGGATTACAGACCCAACATAACCATGACCACTGGACATAAACTCTTTCTGCCCCTCCCCTCCGGCTCCAGTCCATTAGGACCATGACCTCACAGCACAAGAAGAGTTTCTTCCCCACTGCAGTCATCCTGCTATAGATACCCCCGCCCCAACTTACAGACACTTACAGTCACTTTAACTTTCCAAGTTGTCCTATCTCACATAGTACCCTCCAATTTTTATTGTATTATACTATTTCTGTACATATTTCATATTGTGTCACACCTTTGCACCTTAACTTTTTTCTGTACATTTTGTGTTTTGCATGTGACACCAAGACAAATTCCTAGTACTATTTGCTTTCTTAAGTGTGCTTGGCAATAAACAGTTTTCTGATTCTGAAAACAAACCTGACTTCATTTAAAAATAAAGAATATGAGTTAAGGAGTAAGCTTCTTGGCCTGGCCAAAATTAACTGACTTTATAAATGTTTTCAGATACAAGTATTTGGAACTTTTGGTTCATAGCAGCTCCCAGCGTATTTACACACATCACCAAGAATAATAATAAGAAGAAATAAGCAACATACACACAGATAAGCAAAACAAAGACCCTGGAGCTGAACAAAGAGCTAAGGTATTGTCATGACGTACATAAAAATGTCTGAAAAAATAAAAATATGGATGTGTGAAGCACCCACTAAGGCTTCTGCACTGTGGTTTAGGTCTGTAAAAGCAGCAGTGCCTGATGTGGTTCTACCTGTGCAGTACACTGTTTTGGCTGTGGTTGCCATGATGATGCTGGTTAAGCCTAATCCTGCTCCAAGTTCTAGGACCGTAGTTCCCCTGAACATGAGCTGCTCAGAGAGAATGAAGTCAGCTAAGAGGAAGGCCCCCCGCCAAACCTGAAAAGCAAAGACATGGGTAAGAGACGAACCATCAGACAAGAAAAAGGTGCAGTGATCGAATTTTACCTACCTGTTTGCCCACATCTTCTAGGGGTGTAGCCATAGTATGCTCTGTAAATAGATTCTTACATGAGGAATAACTCCTTATTTACTACAGTTTATTGTACAGTATGCTGTGCTCACTTTTCCAAAAAAAAAGCCTAAAACAAAGACTTAATCTGTTCATATACACATGTATATGACACATGTTCATATACACTTAATATTTTTTTAATTAATCTATATCACATAGCTCTGCTTTTGTTCAAAAACTAATCAAGGGCCACTACACTACTTGCAAAATGTATTCATTCTATTTAGTGTTCATTTGTACCCTCTAGCCCCACCCACATTGTGGTGTTGCAAAAGTTTACTTCCCCATATTTTGTATCCCCTTGGCAAAAACAGTAAAACTAATCATTTTTTCCATCAACGTAATATTTAATGCACAACTAGCTGGTACAAATGTTCCATCATCAGAAGTAACAACTTTTAACAAACTTTAATTTCAGATGAAACTCGTTTTACCAGTTTAACATATGGGGTATTGTATGTGGTAGCCCATAATGCCAATAGATAAGAGCACATTTAACAGCAAATTGATTTGAAGATGTCCAATATAGTTTAATTTGTCTAGTTCAACATAATACTTTTTATACCTGACATCTCTTGTCAATGTATCTTGGGCTGTATTGCTTTTTGCAACAATTTCATCCACGTCTGTGTCTTTAGATACCATTTATAGAAACCGTTAATTTGTTTAACTGTTTTCTATTATGCATTTGTTATTTGGGAAATTAAATTTGCTGTAATTTTTCAGCTTGAAATCAAAGAAATAACAGATCCTTTTTCTTACCAATCCTTATAATGTCTTTAAAGCACTTATCAGCTCCATCGTCTGTATTCTCTTCCTCCTCCAGTTCAGGGCTGGACTGTTGGAGAATGATGGGACAGACCAGGGCTCTGCTGCTGCTGTCTGTAGACAGTTTCCTTGGTCTGGGAAATGGTAAAGAAAATTGGGAAATCTGCATAATTAATATAGAACTGGTGTGGTTCTAAAAGTGATGCATAATTATTCTATGTTTTTTGTCAATATTAATCTCAAATTAAAGACATCCTCTAACTGCTTTAAAAAACATTTTAGCTTTACTTTTCTGTAGTATGTAATAATTAATTTTATTGTAGCAACTTCCCAGGATTTGATGCGGGATCAAATGCCAGAGTGGGAAATCCCAGTCTACCTCTAATCGCAAGCCCACCCACCAGTTGTGTCCCTGAGCATGACACTCAGCGCTAGCTCCCCGGGCGCCATCAAGCGGGATGGTGCAGAAGTAAATTTCACTTTAACATGCATTGTCTTCTTTTTCTTAAGAGGCTCTACAAGCCCCCTGTGCTCCAATTACTGCCAAAGGGGCTTCTATAAAGTATTGAATTAAAGATCTGAATACTTTTGTAAATCATTACATATTTATTATTGTTAATTCATTTGAAATATGTTTTTCCCCCCATTTTAAAAGAAGTTGACAACTCAGAAGCAAAAAGTCAAAGGGTCTTAATACTTTTTGTACAGTATAATAATGGTCCCAGGTTGGTCTCAGAAGGCCCCCTTCAGAAACAACCCTCCATGTTTAGTTCACTGACGGGTTTTCCATACCGATGTGTGACGTCTAGGTCTCCATCTTCATCCAATAATGGTTCCATATTTGCTGCCACATCTTCCTCTCTAGCTTCTCTATGAGTGGTATTTGTGTTTTTTCCACTCTCCTCCTGTGGGTCACTCTTGTCTTGCCTTTTAGCATCTGACAAGATCTTAAATTTGGAGATGAAGACTAGAGGGATGAATACATGAAAAGTTAGATTACATACACAGCATACACTACTCTAATCACTTTTTTAGATAATTAAAATTTTAATATTTTTCCCTGTGAAAAAAAATTACTACAATGATGAAGTTACCTGGGAGATTTTGACTTATGCAACAGACATAATTTAAGCAGTTGATTGGCCTGCCTCCCTTCCCCCATGACCAATTTATCTTTTTGGCTTTATTATTTTAATGTGCCTGAATAAATTTTAGTTCAAGACTGAAACCTTTTTCAGTCAAATGGTGCACTTTCGCACATTTTACAGCGTAGGTTTACTTCAACATAGAAAACTGTTCCAGTAATCTGCACTGTGACAGAGAGGGACAAAGTGAAAATGTTTTTAATATAGCAAGTTAAAAAACAAAAACTTAAATCTCTCTCACAAACAAATAAACAAAAAAAATCAGCTCATTAATTCTTCATAAAAGCCTCTTTGCCAGAAATTACAGCTCAAATTCTTCCTGGGTGAGCCTCTGAAAGCTTCTCCCACCTGGATTTGAACAGTTTATCCAATTTTTCAATAAACTAGTCACCTGTCCTGAAGCCAGTCCAGTGTGATCTATTTAATAGGTACAGTAAGAGCTGTAGAAGGGTTTTATATCATGTCCCATATTTTGGAGCCACAGCAGCACAGTTTGAATACTTTTGTATTGTAGCTTAATGGGTAGAGACGCTGGAGGGCAAAACGGACAATGCGGGATCAAATCGCGGTGTGGGAAATCCCAGCGTGGGAAATCCCAGCCTACCTGTAATCCCCAGCCTCCCCACCAGGTGTGTCCCTGATCAAGACACCCAGCACTAGCTCCCCAGGCGCCAAACCGTGGCAGCCCTCTGCTCCCTCAAGAGGGATGGGTTAACTATGCAGGAGTAAATTTCAATGTAACATGTATGTGCAAATCTATATGTTATCAATGTGACTAAAATAAAGGTTCTTCTTCTAAAGAGATGCTCTTTTTTTTTTAAATATTTATGTTTGCTGAAGTTTCGATAAATGTTGTCACTTTGTAATTATGGATTGTAATATGTTGATTGTTAAAGAAAAAAATGGTACAGATTAAATTTTTAAATAAATTGTGTAAAATTTGCAAAAAGCTAAGCGGTTTGATTAGTTCCTGAAGCCACTGGTATGTAGAGTTGGCTTACATATCTACCACATACAACACAACATTTGCTACACGGCCTAAAATTAACTACGGTAATCACACACCAGGCTGCCCAACTCTGTTGAGACGAGTCATGAGGTGGCATGTATTAGGGAGGAGCATGTGAACATCTGAAAGCACAGTGTCATGATGAAAAGTGATCTGGTCCATGGCTGATCTTTCATGGTCTTAGAATAGTAACACACCCCAGTCACATGCCTCACTACCTGGGGAGACAGAGCACACAGATAGACATGACCACATTCTCAAGTCCTGCAGTGTGATTTATAACAAATTGAAAGAATGCCACAAACCAGGGGTACTGGCCCTCATGCAAGAACATTTTTATATTCAAATTCATCAAATGCTTTCTTAAACTTGTTCTGCTTGATCTGCTTTGTTCATGGGATATTTACAATGCCATTGTAAGCATTTATACAGTGGTTTCTCTGTATCCCTCTAGGTCTCTATACTATTGTGTCAAGTTCATTGGTATCATACAAACAATGGCAGCTGAAACAATGTGGATCATGTTCAGCATGATCAAGCAGACGCCAGGATTGTACGGCCAATGAGTTTACTGAGGCAGAATAGACAAATAGAGCTATCTCAGTTGTTTTACAGATGTTGAATATTATGTGTAGAAACAATTCTGGGGTGGCACACTTCAGGCTACAATGTAGGGTATGTGACTACAGAGTACGCCAAAGCTATGGCTTAGATTTGACCTAGAAGCATAAATCATTGTATTAGAGAAATCAAAATAATTAGAAGTGTATCACTGAGCTGTGATCAGAGCAGCTGTATTGCATCAGAAATAAATAATAGTTTAGGCTACATGTATTTAAAAATATCAGAATGTGTTTGTGGTTAAAAAAAAATTAGAGTTTCAAGGCCTCACAAGCAAACAATAACCAAGGCCAGGGGTGTCACACTCCAAGCCTCCAACTATCCCTGCACTACCTGCTGCTGATTATCTAAATCAGGTGTGTTCAATCAGTCAAAAGCCGGGGGATAATGGCTGTGCAGAGACAGCTGGAAAACAAGCAGGGTTGCAGCAGTCCTGGTTTAGGCTGACTTACAGTATTTAAAACCATAGATGTACACAAGCTCAATTTTCAATCAAAGCACGAAGTACTTACTGCTCCCTCCCACAAAAATTTCCTAAAGTCTAAATGTAACAGTGCTGCAGTAACAATCTGACGCTATTGATAATATGACAAGATAAATATACAAGTTTGGTGCAGATTTCTTCCACATGCACTGTGTACTTTCTGTAGAAATCTTAAATCTTCAGGTCTTGTTAGGTTTATATACAAATTTAAAAAGTTAACTTACTGGATAAAGGCATCAAATGTAAAATAAATCTGGCAAAGACAGTTTTCTACTATTTATTAAAACAAGAGCAAAGATCAGTGCCACGTTATTTCAGAACTATTGTGTGCAACAGAAACAGCAGAAAGGACTGGTAAATCTGGTTGTAACCACCTGATCTACTCACAACTGTTAGCAGTTGGTTATATCATCAATTTTACATTTACTTCAAAACCATAAACATACACCACTCTATAAGACTAAGCTACATCAAATGCCTATTATGTATGCTGCATTGGGTTTCTTCACCTTGTTTTTAAAAGTACATGTCTATATTTATATTGATCAATATGAAATAGGTATTAAAACTATTCAATGGAACTGAAGCTTCTATTAATAGGGATGTGAAACTTATGAAAGGAGTTTAAATAAAACTCGATCGACATCGTCTGAATCCTGCACTGAAAACTATCGTAGTTTAGGTTCTGTTTCCAAGTCTGACAATGAGCTTTCAACCGTTGAAACAGAGCGCTACCATCTTTAAAACCATTTCAGCACGGCAGCTTCCACAAGTTAGAGAAATAAATGTCAGGACTTACCGCAGTCATCTATCTTCTGCCCATGAAGCTCAAACGAGTCCACCGTCGTTATCCGTCCGTGCTGCACAACTGGAATGAATAGCTACCGTTCCGACATGAAACAATTATGTAAACCGATTCACAACAACATTAACGTCACTTGTGCGATGATGTACTGTCAAAAAAAAATTACAAGTATAGATTAGATTCAACTTTATTGTCATTACACATGTACAACGAAATGCAGTGTATGTCTAACCAGAAGTGCAATGAGCAGCAAGTGCAGGATATAAGTTATGTTACCTCTAGGAAATATGTACAGAAGAAAATATGGATCATATTTACACATGCCATGAACACACTTCACACTAAACATACAGGATTTTTAAACTATAATCATATAACTATAATTTACAATAGATGAACATAGATTAGCATATGTACCTATCAGAAGGGGCGCGTTTAGAGGACCCAAATAGAGGCAAGGACAAGCGACTGGAAGAAAATGATTTATTGAAAGAGGATGAATGAAGTGAATGACGTGATAGGCTTCGGCCGGTAGGAACACCCGGGACGGCTCACGGCAGGGGAGTAGTGGTAGGATCTGGAGGTGGGAAAAAGACAGGTGAGTAGGTGAATGACAACAGAGGGGAAACTTATGAATGAGTAGTGTCTTACGGAATCTATGGAGAGCTGGCAGGATGACGGACGGGTTCTCTATGGTTGAGGTGAGTAGGTGGCAAAACTAGGAGTAACAAAAATCGGCTGACAACGTCAGGGAGAAACAGGCACAAAGTAACAACAGAAAACGAGGTAAGTGGAAAAGTAACAAAACAACGAGTCAAGAGCTCTGACAGAAACAAAGTAACAAATCATATACTCGTGGGAGTTCTTGGAGTCGTCGTGGCAGTGGTGGAGAAGAAACACAGATTAACAAGATGCGTGGTCAAAAACTAAGACGAGGAAAATTCTCTGGCAAAGAACAAACAAACTTGGCAAAATCTTGGCGTGGCGTGGAGCGAGACATGAACGATAATCTGGCACTGGGGAAATGTGAAGGCATGGTTTAAATACGGGAGACACAGGTGAAACATATGGAACTAACGAGAGGGGAGGAGAGCAAGGCGGAGACAGACAGGACCGTAACCAGGGCAACACAGATCAACACCGAGATCGTGACAGTACCATTGCTGTAGTGGTCAGGGGTAAGCAATTTGATATGTACATAAAATTTACAGATGGATAAAGCTATATAGTGGCTGCTATAGTAAGATATAAGTAGATATAAGTAAGCAGGTCCTCTGGTCACATGTCGAAGTGTCCTTGAGCAAGACACTGAACCCTGCTTAGTTGCTCCGGGTGAGCGTCGGCCAGCTGCATAGCAGCTCCCCCATCGGTGCATGAATATGTCAGTGATTGTGAGTGTGAATGGGTAGATAAGAAGCAATGTAAAGCACTTTGAGTACCAACACGTAGAAAAGTGCTGTATAAGTGCAGACCATTTTACAATCAGGAATTTACATAGGGATGTGTATAAACAGAAACTTACAAATATAAATGTGTGATACTACTACTACTACTACTACTACTCTTTTGGCTTTTCCCATCAGGGGTCGCCACAGCGAATCATCCTTTTCCACTTCACTCTATCCTAGGCATCTTCCTCTCTGACACCAGCTAACCTCATGTCCTCTGTTAGCACGTCCATATATCTCCTCTTTGGTCGTCCTGTCGTCCTTATCGGAGACAGACAGGACCGTAACCAGGGCAACACAGATCAACACCGAGATCGTGACAGTACCCCCCCCCCGCAACGGACGTCTCACGACGGCCCCCAGGCTGTTCAGGATGCTCGCGGTGGAACCGAGAGATCAAACCAGGATCAAGAATAAAACGAGCCGGAACCCATGAGCGCTCCTCGGGACCGTACCCCTCCCAGTCAACCAGATACTGAAGACCCCGGCCCCTACGGCGAGAACGCAACAACTTGTTCACAGAAAAGGCCGGGGTGCCATCAATGAGTCGGGTGGGAGGTGGGGGCCTGGCGGCGGGTACCAGATCACTGGACCTGACTGGTTTGAGACGAGAGACATGAAACGTGGGATGAACTTTGAGTGATCCAGGGAGTCGTAACCTTACCGCCACGGGATTGATGATCTTAGCCACGGGAAAAGGACCAATGAACTTCGGAGCCAGCTTACGGCTCTCTACGCGGAGTGGAATGTCCCCCGCGGAGAGCCGCTGACCGACTTGATACTGAGGTGCGTGGCTGTGACGGCTGTCAGCATACTTCTTATAGGCTGCGGAAGACCTGAGCAACACAGCCCGTGCCCGTCTCCAGGCCAGCTGACAACGTCGAACAGAAGCGTGAGCGGAGGGAACAGAGGACTCTCTCTCCCTGGACTCAAACAGCGGAGGTTGGTACCCGTAGACCACTTGGAATTGAGTGAGCCCCGTGGCGGAGGACGGCAAGGAGTTATGCGCATACTCGACCCAGATCACATTCTTGGACCAGGAGGACGGCTCCCGGGAACACAGGAGACGGAGACCGACCTCTAGATCCTGGTTTAACCGCTCGGTCTGCCCGTTGGACTGTGGATGAAAACCGGAGGACAGACTGATGGACACACCGAGCAACCTGAAAAACTCCTTCCAAAACCTGGATACAAACTGGGGACCCCGGTCGGAGACAACGTCACGAGGGAGGCCATGTAAACGAAAAACATGAGTAATGAGGATTTCAGCAGTTTCTTTGGCAGTGGGCAGACCAGGCAGGGGAATGAAGTGGACCATCTTTGAAAATCTGTCTACAACAGTGAGTATGGCTGTGTTGCCCTGAGACGAAGGAAGACCAGTGACGAAGTCTAAGGCTATGTGGGACCAGGGACGCTTAGGAATGGGAAGTGGTAACAAAAGACCAGCTGGACGACAGTGGCTTGACTTGGACTGGGCACAGATGGGGCAGGCTAATACAAACTCCCGGGTGTCCTTAACAATCGTGGGCCACCAAAACCGTCGGCGGACAATAAATAGCATGCGAGAGACTCCCGGGTGACAGAAAAAACACTCTAATCGAGTGAGGGCTAGACGAACGGAGGGGGGCAAAACAAAATCAGGTTCTTGAGAGTTAGGGGCCGGATCAAAGAGGCGAGACAAGGCGTCTGCTTTGCAGTTCTTGTGACCAGGACGATAAGCTAGGGAGAATTGAAACCTGTTGAAAAACAAAGACCAGCGAGCCTGTCGGGAGTTGAGTCTTTTGGCCGACTTGAGATATTCGAGGTTTTTGTGATCGGTAAGTACAATGAAAGGAAGTTTGGCCCCCTCCAGCCAGTGCCTCCACTCCTCCAGAGCCAACTTAACAGCTAAAAACTCACGGTTGCCAATGTCGTAATTCCTCTCGGCATCAGAAAGCCGACATGAGTAGAACGCACAGGGGTGAACCTTTTGTTCAAGCTCAGACCGCTGGGACAGTACGGCCCCCACCCCGACATCGGAAGCATCCACCTCCACTATGAACTGCCTCTCAGGGTCAGGTAGAGTGAGGATGGGAGCTGAGGAGAACGCCGCCTTCAACCGGAGGAAAGCAGACTCGGCCCCGGGGTTCCATAGAAATGGAGTTTTAACAGAGGTGAGTTTGTGTAGGGGGGCGGAGATTGTACTGTAACTCTTAATGAAGCGTCTGAAAAAGTTAGCAAACCCTAGGAAGCGCTGCAGCTGCTTACGGTTTACAGGAGTGGGCCAGTCCCTGACTGCACTCACCTTCCCGGGGTCCATCTCCATACTGCCGGGGGAGATGATGTACCCCAGGAAGGAGACGGAGGATGAATGGAATTCACATTTCTCTGCTTTGACAAATAAGTTGTTCTGAAATAAGCGACTGAGGACCTTGCGCACGTGTGTGACATGTTCGGTTTCAGACGGGGAGAAGATCAGAATATCGTCAAGATAAACAAACACAAACTTATTCAGCATGTCTCCCAGCACATCATTAACCAGGTTTTGAAAAACGGCGGGGGCGTTGGTCAAGCCAAAGGGCATGACAGGGTACTCGAAATGACCTGCCGGAGTGTTAAAGGCGGTTTTCCATTCATCCCCCTCACGGATGCGGACCAGATGGTAAGCATTGCGAAGATCTAACTTTGAGAAAACCGTGGCACCCTGCAGTAGCTCAAACGCAGAGGATATGAGGGGAAGCGGGTAGCGGTTACGAACGGTGATTTGATTGAGGCCCCGATAATCGATGCATGGACGGAGACCCCCATCCTTCTTACCGACAAAGAAAAACCCTGCGCCCGCAGGCGAGGAAGAAGGACAGATGAGACCGGCTGCCAAAGACTCATTAATGTACTTCTCCATCGCCTCGCGCTCGGGGCTGGAGAGTGAATACAATCCTCCACGAGGCGGCATGGAGCCTGGCAAGAGGTCAATGGCACAATCATAAGGACGATGGGGGGGCAGAGAGGTAGCTTTACATTTGCTAAAGACCATCTTAAGATCGTGATATACCTTAGGGATCTTTGAGAGGTCTATATCGTCACTAGAGGGTCCTGAGGGAGGAGTAGAAAGTAGACGAGGGGCCTGACGGAGACAGAGACTTGAACAGGAGACGCCCCAGCTCACCACTCTCCCTTCCACCCAATCGATCTGGGGGTTATGACGAGCTAACCAGGTGGAACCAAGGATAAGGGGCTGCTGAGGGGACCGAATAACCTGGAATGTAACTTTTTCATGGTGATTGTCTATGTACATGGCGAGGGGTGCTGTCTGCAGGGCACCAGGATTCAGAATGTGGCCGTCTAAAGCTCGGATAACTACTGGTTTAACATGAGGGTTCAGGGAAAGACGCAACTTGCGGGCTAAACCCTCATCAATGAACTCAGAGTCCGCTCCGGAGTCAATAAGTGCAGCCAGGGGAACCGACCGGTCGGCAACCTGCAGAACAACCTGGAGACAGGGACGAGAAATGGGAGTGGGGTTAGAAGTGGAATGGCTCAGCAGTTTCCCCCTTGTTCCTGCTGAGCCTTGTCTTTTAACGGGCAGGACCGAATTCTGTGGTCAGCGCGACCACAATAGAAACAAAGTCCATTCCGGGACCGGCGCTCACGCTCCTCCGGTGAGAGGCGCGTCCTACCCAGCTGCATAGGTTCAGGAGGGCTCAGTTTGGGGCTAAGTTTGGGACTCACTTGGGACTCCTGTTGGGGAACACTAGTGACATGAATGCGAGGGTTAGACGGACGGGGCACTGAGCGTCTCTCACCCATTCTATGGTACACCCGAGTGCATAATTCTATGAGTGAATCGAGGGACTCTGGCAGTTCCCGGGGAGCTAGCACGTCCTTTAAAGACTCTGACAAACCTTGAAAAAATCTCTCCCGCAGGGCAGGTTCATTCCACTGGCAATCTGCGGCCAGAGTACGGAATTGAATGGCGTACTCTGCCACAGAACTGTTGCCCTGCACCAGCTGAGAAAGAAGACGAGAGGCGTCACAGTCTGACTTGGTAGGTCCGTAAACTCGAAGCAATTCCTGGCAAAACTGTTCAAAGGTGGAGGTGGAAAATGAATCCCGTTCCCACTCTGCTGTTCCCCACAGCCCGGCCCTCCCGGTGAGATGTGAGACGGCGTACGCTATGCGGGCGTCCTCGGTGGGGAAAGCAGACGGTCTAAGCCTGAACAACAGTTTGCATTTTACTATGAAGGCCCTGCAAAATTTAGGATCTCCTGTGAACGGCTCCGGAGGAGACACGTAAGACTCTAATTGTACCGGAGCGGGGGCTGTGGCAGCTGGTGGTGATGGTGGTAGTGGATGAGCGGAGACAGAGGCTGTAGCTAAACGAGTTACTGCAAGTGTCATGGTGTGTAGGTCGGCCTGCATGCGAGCTAGACTGGTGTCATGATGGACTAAGGCGCTCTCGACTCTTTTCTTCCAATCACTCGCCTTGGGTGGGTCCATTGTGGCCAGATTATACTATCAGAAGGGGCGCGTTTAGAGGACCCAAATAGAGGCAAGGACGAGCGACTGGAAGAAAATGATTTATTGAAAGAGGATGAATGAAGTGAATGACGTGATAGGCTTCAGCCGGTAGGAACACCCGGGACGGCTCACGGCAGGGGAGTAGTGGTAGGATCTGGAGGTGGGAAAAAGACAGGTGAGTAGGTGAATGAGAACAGAGGGGAAACTTATGAATGAGTAGTGTCTTACGGAATCTATGGAGAGCTGGCAGGATGACGGACGGGTTCTCTATGGTTGAGGTGAGTAGGTGGCAAAACTAGGAGTAACAAAAATCGGCTGACAACGTCAGGGAGAAACAGGCACAAAGTAACAACAGAAAACGAGGTAAGTGGAAAAGTAACAAAACAACGAGTCAAGAGCTCTGACAGAAGCAAAGTAACAAATCATATACTCGTGGGAGTTCTTGGAGTCGTCGTGGCAGTGGTGGAGAAGAAACACAGATTAACAAGATGCGTGGTCAAAAACTAAGACGAGGAAAATTCTCTGGCAAAGAACAAACAAACTTGGCAAAATCTTGGCGTGGCGTGGAGCGAGACATGAACGATAATCTGGCACTGGGGAAATGTGAAGGCATGGTTTAAATACGGGAGACACAGGTGAAACATATGGAACTAACGAGAGGGGAGGAGAGCAAGGCGGAGACAGACAGGACCGTAACCAGGGCAACACAGATCAACACCGAGATTGTGACAGTACCATTGCTGTAGTCGTCAGGGGTAAGCAATTTGATATGTACATAAAATTTACAGATGGATCAAGCTAAAGGATAGTGGCTGCTATAGTAAGATATAAGTAGATATAAGTAAGCAGGTCCTCTGGTCACATGTCAAAGTGTCCTTGAGCAAGACACTGAACCCTGCTTAGTTGCTCCGGGTGAGCGTCGGCCAGCTGCATAGCAGCTCCCCCATCGGTGCATGAATATGTCAGTGATTGTGAGTGTGAATGGGTAGATAAGAAGCAATGTAAAGCACTTTGAGTACCAACACGTAGAAAAGTGCTGTATAAGTGCAGACCATTTTACAATCAGGAATTTACATATGGATGTGTATAAACAGAAACTTACAAATATAAATGTGTGATACTACTACTACTACTACTACTACTCTTTTGGCTTTTCCCATCAGGGGTCGCCACAGAGAATCATCCTTTTCCACTTCACTCTATCCTGGGCATCTTCCTCTCTGACACCAGCTAACCTCATGTCCTCTGTTAGCACCTCCATATATCTCCTCTTTGGTCGTCCTCTCGCCCTCTTGAGCTGGCAGCTCTATCTCTAACATCCTCCTCTGCACATGTCCAAACCATCTCAATCTGGCCTCTCTGACTTTGTTGCTAACACAGGCAACGTGCGCTGTCCCTCTGATGAACACATTCCTTATTCTGTCCAACCTTGTCACTCCTAAGGAGAACCTCAACATCTTCATCTCTCCTGCTTCCATCTCTGCCTCTTGTCTCTTTCTCACTGCTACTGTCTCTAACCCATAGAGCAGAGCTGGTCTCACCACTGTCCTGTACTCCTTTCCTGTGAGTCTTGGTGACACTCTTCTGTCACACAACACTCCTGACACTTTCCTCCACCCACTCCAACCCGCCTGCACTCGCCTCTTCTCCTCTTTTCCCCACTCCCCATAACAGTGGACTGTTGACCCAAAGTACTTAAACTCCTGCACCTTCTTCACCTCAGCCCCCTGTAACCTCACGCTTCTACCTTGCTCCCTCTCGTTTACACACATGTATTCTGTCTTGCTATGACTGACTTTCATGCCTCTTCTTTCCAGAGCAAAGCTTCACCTCTCCAGCTGTTCCTCCACCTGCTCTCTACTCTCACTGCAAATCACAATGTCATCTGCAAACATCATTGTCCAGGGAGATTTCTGTCTGACCTCATCTGTCAACCTGTCCATAAGCATAGCAAACAAGAAGGGACTCAAAGCCGATCCTTGGTGTAGTCCCACCTCCACCTTGAAATCCTCTGTCTGACCTACAGCACATCTCACCACCGTCAAGCTCCTCTCATACATGTCCTGGACTACTCTGACGTACTTCTCTGCCACTCCCGACATCCTCATACAGTACCACAGCTCCTCCCTCGGCACCCTGTCATACGCCTTCTCTAAATCCACAAAGACACAATGCAGTTCCTTCTGACCATCTCTCCACTTTTCCATCAACAATGTCAAAGCGAAAATGGTGTCAGTGGTGCTCTTACGGGGCATGAAACCATACTGCTGCTCACAAATCTCCACCTCCTTTCTAAGCCTGGCTTCCACTACTCTTTCCCACAGCTTCATTGTGTGGCTCATCAGCTTTATCCCTCTGTAGTTGCTACAGTTCTGCGTGTCACCCTTGTTCTTAAAGATCGGCACCAGACCGCTTCTCTTCCATTCCTCAGGCATCTTCTCACTCTCTAAAATCCTGTTAAACAGACTTGTCAGAAACTTCACTGCTGTCTCTCCTAGACACTTCCACACCTCCACAGGTACATCATCAGGACCAACAGCCTTTCTGCTCTTCATCCTTTTCAAAGCCTTCCTCACCTCATCCTTTCTAATCTCTATTTCCTGCTCCACAACATCCCCATCTTCCTCCCTTCTTTCCCTGTCATTTTCCTCATTCATCAGCTCCTCAAAATACTCCTTCCATCTTTTCTGCACACTCTCCTGGCTTGTTCGCACCTTTCCATCTCTGTCTTTAATCACCCTTATCTGTTGCACATCTTTCCCATCTCTATCTCTCTGTCTGGCTATCCTGTACAAGTCCTTCTCTCCTTCCTTCGTGTCTAACCTGTCATACAGCTCATTATAAGCTTTCTGTTTAGCCTTTGTGTCATTATCTTCTTTCCTCTTTCCAAATGACACACCAACCACCTTCCTACCTGTTTCCCTGATTACCTCTGCTGGAGTTTCCCAGTCATCTGGAAGCTCTTCCTGACCACCCAAAGCCTGTCTCAACTTCTGCCTAAATACCTCGCAAGTTTCTTCATTCTTTAGCTTCCACCACTTGGTCTTCTTTTCTGTCTTTCTTCTTCTTCTTCCTGACCACCAGAGTCATCTTCCACACCACCGTGCGGTGCTGTCTGGCTACACTCTCTCCTACCACCACTTTACAGTCACTAACCTCTCTCAAATGACCTCGTCTACATAGAATGTAGTCCACCTGTGTACTCCTACCTCCACTTTTGTATGTCACTCTGTGTTCCTCTCTCTTCTGGAAGTAAGTGTTGACTAAAGCAATTTCCATCCTCTTAGCAAAGTCCACTACCATCTGTCCTTCTGGATTCCTTTCCTTAACACCAAACCTGCCCATCACCTCCTCATCACCTCTGTTCCCCTCACCAACATGCCCATTGAAGTCTGCTCCAACAACTACTCTCTCTCCTCTGGGGATACTCTCTTCAACCTCCTCAAACTTACTCCAGCATCTCTCCTTCTCTTGTAACTCACAGCCAACTTGTGGAGCATACCCACTGACTACGTTCACCATCACACCTTCGATTTCTAGCTTTAGGCTCATCACCCTGTCTGAGACTCTTTTCACCTCTAGAACATTGTTCACAAACTCCCCCTTCAGGATCACTCCTACTCCATTTCTCTTCCTATCCACACCGTGGTAGAACAGTTTGTATCCTCCTCCAATACTACGTGCTTTGCTGCCCTTCCACCTCGTCTCCTGCACACACAGTACATCTACCTTCCATCTCTCCATCATGTCTGCCAGCTCTCTACCTTTCCCTGTCATTGTTCCAACGTTAAGAGTCCCTACTCTCAGATCTAAGTTCCTGCCTTTCCTCTTCTCTCTCTGACCACGAACCCTTCTGCCTCGTCTCCTTCTTTGATCAACAGTAGTCCAATTACCACTGGCACCCTGTAGGTTAACAGCACCGTTGGCGGTCGTTGTTAACCCGGGCCTCGACTGATCCGGTATGAAAGTGGTATGGATGACTCGCATGGTTGTACTTGGCAAGTTTTACGCTGGATTGCCTTCCTGACGCAACCATCTCTATTTATCCGGGCTTGGGACCGGCACAGAAGTTACTGGCTTGCAACCCCTGTGGCTAGATTTCAAATATAAATGTGTGATGAACATGTGTATTTCCAGGCAAGTATATACAGGCTATTGAAATGATTATGTTCAAATAGTGCAATGGTTATGGAGAGAATGTAGGCGTGTGTATCAGTGAAGTCAGTGGGGGGCAGAGTTCAATAAGGAGACAGCTCTAGGAAAAAAGCTGTTTTTCAGTCTGATGGTTCTTGTCCGGGGGAACCTTAAGATTCTGCCTGAAGGCAGGAGAGAAAACATTCTGTGGGTGGGCTGAGAGGAGTCCTTAAGAATAATGCGTGTTCGACACAAACAGCGGAAGTTAAGTCCCTGTAATCCGTTGGGCAGTTTTCACTACCCGCTGCAGTGCCTTACGCTCCGCAGCAGAGCAGCATTCATACCAGACTGTGACACAGTTGGTTAGGATGCTCTCTATTGGGCAGTCCTAGAAGTTCACCAGGATAGCCGAGGGGAGTTGTTTTTCCTTAAATGTTCTCAAGTAGAATAGGCGCTCCTGAGCCTTCTTGATTAGACTGGAGGTGTTGGTGGTCCAGGACAGGTCTTCCAAGATTTACTTAGGTACTTTATTAGTATTTCCGTTACTTCATATAATTAACATCTGGTGAAGTTGAAGGAGTTGATATTGTTATTATTTTTCCAGAAGCCTGGACACTGGGCCAGTAATGTATGAGACAACAATGACCACATAAACTTCAATAAGACTAGAAAGTACAGACCTTGCAATTCAATTCAATTAAACACAACTTTATTTATATAGCACCAATTTACAACAAGGTCATCTCAAGGCGCTTTACACAATAATGTCAAGACTATACAAACATGTAGAGAAAACCCAACAAATCCCCCTTGAGCAAGCCATAGGCAACAGTGGAGAGGAAAAACTCCCTTTAGCGGAAGAAACCTCCAGCAGAACCAGGCTCAGGGTGGACGGCCATCTGCCTTGACCGGTTGGGCAGAGTGGAAAGTGGAGGGAGAGAAAAGAACAGAGCAACAAAAGCAACAACAAAACATTGAGCAGGGTAATAGGACCAGTAGCTGCACACTGGAGGACACACAGCGCCAAATCCGGGGACACCTGTGGACAGGGAGAGAGAGAGGGGGAAAGAGAGGGAGAGAGACGACTACGGGACAAAGAAGACACAGAGTTAATGTCATACAGTGGTGACATTATAGATGTGGGGTGAGAGGAGAGAATGAAGAGAAGAGGAAGTGGCACAGTGGCATAGAGTCCCCCAGCAATCTAACCCTATGGCAGCATGACTATAACCAACTATAAGCTTTATCAAAAAGGAAGGTTTTGAGCCTAGTCTTAAAAATAGGGAGGGTGTCTGCTTCCCGAATCTGGACTGAGAGCTGGTTCCACAGGAGAGGAGCTTGATAACTAAAAGCTCTGCCTCCCATTCTATTTTTGGAAATTCTGGGAACCACAAGTAGGCCTGCATTTTGGGACCGAAGTGGTCTAGTGGGATGATATGGTACTAAGAGATCTTTTAAATATGATGGGGCTTGGCCGTTTAAAGCTTTATAGGTAAGAAGGAGGGTTTCAAATTCAGTTATGCATTTAATTGGAAGCCAATGGAGAGAAGCTAATGAAGGTGAAATATGATCTTTCTTACCAATCCCAGTCAGTAATCTTGCTGCAGCATTTTGGATTAATTGGAGGCTTTTTAGAGAGTTACTGGGGCAGCCTGAAAGTAGAGAATTACAATAGTCCAATCTAGAAGTAACAAATGCATGAACCAATTTTTCAGCATCGCTTTGGTTGCATGCTCCTAATTTTGGCAATGTTCCGTAGGTGGAAGAAGGCTGTTCTAGAGATTTGCTTTATGTGTGAGGTAAATGACAAATCCTGGTCAAAAATGACTCCAAGATTCCTTGCAGTACTACTGGGGGCAAGAGTTATGTCATCTAAAGTAGCGATATGGTTAGAAAACATGTCTCTTAGACTATTAGGCCCAAATACAATAACTTCAGTTTTATCTGAGTTTAGAAGAAGAAAATTATACGTCATCCAGTCCCTTATGTCTTTAAGACATGCTTGTAGTTTGATTAATTTATTTGTTTCATCAGGTTTCATAGATAGATATAACTGCGTGTCATCAGCGTAGCAGTGAAAATTTACAGAGTGTTTTCTAATAATGTTGCCAAGGGGAGACATATATAGAGTAAGAGCCTTGTGGAATTCCATAACTAACTTTTGTGTATGTCGAAGATTCATCATTAACATGAGTAAATTGGAATCTATCTGATAGATACGATTTAAACCAATTTAGTGCTGTTCCTTTAATTCCAATTACATGTTCTAGTCTCTGTAATAATATTCTGTGATCAATGGTATCAAATGCAGCACTAAGATCTAGCAGAACTAGTATAGAGACAAGTCCGTTATCTGAAGCCAGAAGATGATCATTGGTGACTTTAATCAGTGCGGTTTCTGTGCTATGATGAACTCTAAATCCTGACTGAAATTCTTCAAACAAGTCGTTTCTGCGCAGGTGCTCACATAATTGCTTTACAACTACTTTTTCAAGTATTTTAGAAATAAAGGGGAGATTGGATAATGGTCTGTAATTGGCTAAGACATCTGGATCCAGACTAGGTTTTTTAAGTAGAGGTTTGATTACAGCTACCTTATAAGCCTTTGGTACATATCCTGTTTGTAAGAATAGATTAATGATATCTAATACGAACGTGTCTAATAAGGGTAGAGCATCTTTGAGCAGTCTAACTGGAATAGGGTCTAGCAGACATGTTGTTGGTTTAGATGCCATAATAGTTTAAGTTAATTCAGCAGGGTCTATGGGCACAAAGCAGTCTAAAAGGGACCGAGGACTTACTGATGATTCTAATTCTGTTGTATTTGTGGGGAGGGTCTGGTGAATTTTATTTCTAATAGCTATGATTTTGTTTGTGAAGAAGGTCATGAAGTCATTGCTACATAGCGTTGAGGGAATACTAGTCTCAACCGGACATATGGCTCTTAGTCAGCCTGGCTACAGTGCTGAAAAGAAACCGGGGGTTGTTCTTGTTTTCCTCTATTAGTGATGAATAATAAGCTGTTCTGGCTTTACGGAGTGCTAATTTGTATAAGTATAAACTCTTTTTCCAAGCTAGGCGTGATTCTTGTGAATGAGTGGAACGCCACTTCCTTTCTAGTCTTCGTGACGCCTGCTTTAAATTGCGGGTTTGTGAGCTATACCATGGAGATCGCCTGTTTAGAATTACTGCCTTCTTTTTTAGAGGGGCAACACTATCAGGTATGGAACGTAAAGATGCTGCATAATTATCAGTAAGGTAATCAACTTGTGCAGGAGTACAGTTAATGAGGCTACTCTCAGTTATATCGGTATGTGTTGGGGTAAATGATGAAGGGATCATTTCCTTAAATTTGTTCACAGTGTTTTCAGATAAACACCTACTGAAGCAAAACTTCTTTCTAGCTGCTGTGTAGTCCAATAAACTAAATTCAAATGTTATTAGAAAATGGTCAGAGAGAACAGAATTATGAGGAAATACTGTTACTTCTCTCACACCTCTCGTCCATCGGGTCGGGAAGGTGGGACTGGTCTTCTCGTCGCCGACTCCTGGAAGTTCTCCAAGACTGCGC
Source organism: Channa striata (assembly GCA_033026295.1). NCBI lineage: Eukaryota > Metazoa > Chordata > Actinopteri > Anabantiformes > Channidae > Channa > Channa striata. Next base: position 1,915,021 of record CM065180.1, on the reverse strand, counting down.
CCTTCAACAATCTGTCGTCGCTGGAATATCACGCCATCAGGATTACGGCACCGATTACAGCCCATGTCATTGTAATCTACAGACCGCCAGGCCAGCTGGGGAACTTCTGCGACGAGCTGGATATCCTGTTGTCCCAATTCCCCGAAGATAACACTTCTCTCATCATCCTAGGCAACCTCAACATCCACCTAGACAAACCCCACGCAGCTGACGTGCTCGCTCTTCTGAACACGTTTGATCTGGGACTGGTCTCAACTCCCCCGACCCACAAAGCAGGCAACAACCTAGATCTCATTCTGATCCGGAACTGCACTGTGGCCGACATTGCTGTCACTCCGCTGCATTTGTCGGACCATTTCTTCATCCAGCTCACTGTCTCCATCCCTACACCGGCACACCATCCTACCGCACTGGTTACATTCCGCCGTAACCTCAGATCTCTTAACCCGGAGCAGTTCTCTTCACTGGTTTCTGCTAAGCTGCCCTCGCCCCAGGATCTCTCCACCCTTCATACAGACGCGGCCACTGAAAGACTCTGTAATACACTTTCATCATGCCTAGACAGTCTCTGCCTGACAACCTCTCGACCTGCTCGCCCTTCAGCTTCCAACTCTTGGCTAACTGACCAGATTTGGGAACAACGTACCTCAGGGGTGCTGAGAGGAAATGGCGCAAAACCAAGGCCCCTACGGCTCTTTCGGACTACAAGGATTTGCTTGCTTCCTTCTCTCACATTGTCACTAGGACCAAAACTGAATACTACCAGGACAAGCTCAGCAACACCACAGACACTAAAAAGTTGTTCTCCACTTTTAAATCATTGCTCTACCCACCGCCGCCGCCGCCACCCACTTGTCTCACAGCCGACGGCTTTGCCTCCTTTTTCACCAACAAGGTGGCAACCATCAGCTCCCAGTTCTCCCCACCAGATGACATCCACCTACCAACATCGAATGACGCACCACGCTTCGCATTCACAACCCTGTCAGAGGACGATGTTTCTAATCTCCTCCTTTCGAATCGCCCAACCACTTGCTCTCTGGACCCGATCCCCTCCACCCTTCTTCAAGCTACTGCACCAACACTAATACCAGCCATCACGCAGATCATCAACACTTCTCTCATAACAGGCACCTTTCCCATCTCCTTAAAACAGGCCCAGATTACGCCCCTGTTGAAGAAGCCTTCTCTTGATCCCTCCCTTGTGGAGAATTACAGACCAGTCTCTCTTCTCCCATTTCTGGCCAAGACCCTGGAACGAGCAGTCTACAATCAACTTTCAGACTTTCTTTCCCTAAACAACCTCCTCGATGTAAATCAGTCTGGCTTCAAGAGCGGTCACTCCACAGAGACGGCACTTTTGACTGTTGTGGAATCCCTACGGGCTGCTAAAGCTGCGGGGAATTCTTCTGTCTTGATTCTACTGGACCTGTCGGCAGCCTTTTACACCGTAAACCACCAGATCCTCCTGAACACAGTCTCTGCCTTAGGTGTCTCTGAACCAGTTCTAGCCTGGTTTCGGTCCTACTTGTCTGGACGAACCTACAAGGTATCCTGGCAAGGGCGCGATTCTAAATCTCATAACCTCTCCACTGGTGTACCTCAGGGCTCTGTTCTTGGTCCTCTTCTTTTTTTCATCTATACTTCTTCCCTGGGCTCTATCATCCAATCACATGGCTTTTCATATCACTGCTATGCGGACGACACGCTCTTCCTGTCCTTTCCGCCAAATGACTCCAGCGTCTCCACACGCATCTCTGCCTGCCTCTCTGACATCTCTGCTTGGATGAGAGAAAGACATCTTCAGCTCAACATCTCCAAGACTGAGGTTCTAGTCTTCCCAGCCAAGCCGTTGACGCAGCACAACATCAGCATCAACATTGGATCCGAAGTGATTGCTCCCGCTAAGTCGACCAGAAATCTGGGGGTCATCATTGACGACCAACTGAGCTTCACGGAACACATCGCCTCAGTCTCTAGGTCATGTAGATTTGCCCTCTACAACATCAACAAGATCAGACCCTACCTCTCTGAGTACACGACTCAACTCATTGTGCAGGCATTGATCATATCTTGTCTAGATTATTGCAGTGCAATGTTGATGGGGTTACCGGCATGCACGACCAAACCCCTGCAGATGATCCAAAATGCAGCAGCACGCCTTATCTTTAACCAGCCAAAAAGGACTCATGTCACCCCTCTCTTCAGATCTCTGCACTGGCTTCCTGTAGCTGCTAGGATCAAGTTCAAAGTCCTGTCTCTTGCCCACAGAGTGGTCAACTCAACAGCTCCGGCTTTCTTAAAGTCATTCATTCAGGTCTAAAGCCCCTCCCGTCTGCTGTGCTCGGCCAGCGAACGACGTCTGGCAGTCCCAGCGCCACACAGAAGACACCAAGGAAAACTCTTCAGCTCAGTAATCCCACGGTGGTGGAATGAACTGCTGAAAACAGAACTCTCAGAACCTCTTTTTAAAAAATCTTGTCTGGATCCAGGTGTCTTAACCAATTACAGACCAATATCCAATCTCCCCTTTATTTCTAAAATACTTGAAAAAGTAGTTGTAAGCAGTTATGTGACCACCTGCGCAGAAACGACTTGTTTGAAGAATTTCAGTCAGGATTTAGAGTTCATCATAGCACAGAAACCGCACTGATTAAAGTCACCAACGATCTTCTTCTGGCTTCAGATAACGGACTTGTCTCTATAATAGTTCTGCTAGATTTTAGTGCTGTATTTGACACTATTGATCACAGAATATTATTACAGAGACTAGAATATGTTATTGGAATTAAAGGAACTGCACTAAATTGGTTTAAATTATATTTATCAGATAGATTCCAATTTGTTCATGTTAATGATGAATTTCCACATACACAATTGTTAGTTATGGAGTTCCACAAGGCTCTGTGTTAAGACCAATACTCTTTACTCTATATATGTCTCCCCTCGGCAACATTATTAGAAAACACTCTGTAAATTTTCACTGCTACGCTGATGACACGCAGTTATATCTATCTATGAAACCTGATGAAACAAATCAATTAATCAAACTACAAGCATGTTTAAAAGACATAAGGGACTGGATGACGTATAATTTCCTTCTTCTAAACTTATTTAGTTTATTGTATTTGGGCCAAAAGTCTAAGTAACATGTTTTCTAACCATATCGCTACTTTAGATGACATAACTCTGGCCCCCAGTAGTACTGCAAGGAATCTCACAGTCATTTCTGACCAGGATTTGTTATTTACCTCACACATAAAAAAAATCTTTAGAACAGCCTTCTTCCATCTACGGAACATTGTCAAAATTAGGAGCATCCTGTCTCAAAGCGATGCTGAAAAACTGGTTCATGCATTTGTTACTTCTAGATTGGACTACTGTAATTCTCTACTTTCAGGCTGCCCCAGTAACTCTCTAAAAAGCCTTCAATTAATCCAAAATGCTCCAGCAAGATTACTGACTGGGATTGGTAAGAGAGATCATATTTCACTTTCATTAGCTTCTCTCCATTGGCTTCCAATTAAATGCAGAATAGAATTTAAAACCCTTTTTCTTACCTATAAGGCTTTAAACGGTCAAGCTCCATCATATCTAAAAGATCTCCTAGTACCATATCATCCTACTAGACCACTTCAGTCCCAAAATGCAGGCCTATTTGTGGTTCCCAGAATTTCCAAAAAAAGAATGGGAGACAGAGCCTTTAGCTATCTAGCTCCTCTCCTGTGGAACCAGCTCCCAGTCCAGATTCGGGAAGCAGACACCCTCTCTACTTTTAAGACTAGGCTCAAAACCTTCCTCTCTGTCCCCATCTCTTTGTCCCTGTCTTCAGTTGTCCCCGGATTCGGCACTGTGTGTCTTCCAGTGCACAGTTACTGGTCCCACTAACGTGCCCAATGTTTTGTTGTTGCTTTTGTTGCTCTGTTCTTTTCTCTCTCCACTTTCCACTCTGCCCAACTGGTCAAGGCAGGTGGCCGCCCACCCTGAGCCTGGTTCTGCTGGAGGTTTCTTCCGTTAAAGGGAGTTTTTCCTCTCCACTGTTTCCTATGGCTTGCTCAAGGGGGTTTTGTTGGGTTTTTTGTACATAGAATTCTCTATTAAAAGAGGTTTTGCATTTGTGATTTCATATTTAAATGCATGTGAGTTTATGTATCGTTTCATACAAAATGTTTACAGAGTTGATGGGTATGAGTTACTCATTTGTGACTGAAAATGTTTTATCTTATTGTTTTTAAACTCACGTTAAGTACTGGCTTTATCATAAGTGAAGCACCATCAGCATTAGTAGTACAAATAATAATTTGTAAAAAGTTTTTTTTCTTTACAAATACCTGAATATGTTGAATATAAATTATTTTTTGTTTATTAATACTTTCATGTTATGATTCTTAGACTTACTAATTTGCCATTACTATGTTGTAATACAAATAATTGATTTACTACTTAAATGTTTGCAGTGTTTATGATTGTGTACATAGAAAATCAGGAATCTGTACAAAATTTTGTATTTGTACATTTACATTAAATTTGCATTGAGTCATTTAAATGTAATGTAAATGTACACATATGTACAAATATGAAATGTTGTGATTATTACTCATTAAGTCACTATTGACATGTGATATCACAAATTCCTGATTTTGTATTTTTATGTATAAAGTTACATAAAGGTAAGTACGGGACTCTGTACAGGACTCTATACTTACAAAATTATGAATCTGCAAAGATATTTTTTAAGGGTTTAAATTTCTGAATAGATGATATACAAGAAAACACTAGGCTCATGCTGGTAAACTACTGGCTATATGATGACTGTTGTGACATCAGCGTCAGTAGTAGAAATAATTCTGCTGTGTATTTACATAATAAATTACAGAATATGTACAAATGAATTATGAACCTCCTTTTATATTAAAACATGAATGTTGCAGTCCTGACGAGTCAGTTAACTAAATAGCAAGATGGAAATAATATGCACTGATTTTACACAAGGTATATGAGAAAAATTGTGGACACTGCATTTTACATCTGATTTTTAATTCTCTACTTACTTCTTTTTCACATTCCATTCATTTTAAAATGAACCTTCAAATATTACACTGCATTTATTTTCCACAATCTTTCCCAAATTTTATGTAAAGAGATTTTTAAATACGATTGTTTTTCATTGTTTCGATGATAACATCAAAACTTTATCTTATGTCTGTTTAAGATAAAGTCTGTATGTCTAAAGTCTCGTCTGTTTAAGTACATGTAACGCCCCTATCTCATTGATTATTAATTGGTTTTATTCTATATGGAATTTGTGAAGTAGAAGAGAAACAATCTTTATTTGTCACTTCAGTACATGTACATACACGTTACAGTGAAATTTACTTCTGCATTTTTAACCCATCACTCTTGAGATGGTGGAGGGGAGCCATGGCTGGAACCTGGTGGGGTGTCTTGCTCAAGGATGCCCCTGGTGGGTGGGCTAAGGATTACAGGAGGTAGGCTCAGATTTGATCCTGCATTATCTGTTTTACCCTCCAGCATTTCTACCCATTGAGCTACAAGGTCGCCTACCACTGGCCACCATATGGCAGCATATAGTGGCAGGCTTGCGCATATCCAGTGGTCCAACAATTATCTACTTCAGAAGTCAACGTATTGCAACTTTATTGAATTTCAGTATTGCACAATTGAGCTGATGATGAATAATTCTACAGATCATGTTAATGTAATAACCAAATTCCCACTGAGCACATTAGGAAAAGCCGTGTACCTCCACACCTAAACACTGACCTTTCACACTATAACTTGTTTCTCAAGTCTCTATCTAACAAAGAAAAGGCTATATGAACATTGGTTTCCTTGACGACCATGTAGGCAAATTCAAAGGTACCTATCTGATGTTTTAGATGATGTCACTGTACATACACTTATTAGTTATGTAATCATAATTATTGCTGTGGAAAAATCTGAGAGAGCAATTTAAGAGACAGGAGGCAGCGCTCACATTATCATTAAGCAATTGACAATGACATAGGTAAAATAAGCAAAAAGGTAGAGGAGCAGGCAGAGTAACAGAGCAAAAAGCAGTTTACACTTGAGCGGATCAGACTGATTCTGATAATCTCTGTCGGGCTCACGTGTGCTTTTAACTGCTCAACAATGCAAACAGTTGAATACACATTGATCAGGAGTCCTTATTAACAAGTCTCTACTGTCTCTCCCCTGCTGGGACAGCTACCTGTGGGGAAGCTAGGGTTAAACAAAGTTTAGACAGAAGGTCTGCTTAAGGTGTCAACAAGTATTCAAAGGGACAATAGGGTCTGTTAAGGTGCCAATAAGAGGTTTCTGGAAAATGTTACTTCTGGGATCCACTATCCTTGCTAGTTCCCGTGGGCCTTCTACTGAGTAGCACATGCTTATCATGTCAGTGGTATCTTGCGGGACACAAAAGGTAAGACGGCTTCTGCCAGAAGTGTGACCCAATGTTAGGCTGCTGTATATAGAAATTTCCCCTCACAATTATCACATTCAATCTAATTAGTTTGCCAACTTATCAAGAGACAGCATGACTGTAGGACAAGATAAAGTCGAACAAACACAGAGAAAGCTATCATTGGCTCACACTCAGCATGTTGGTGGAGTGATTACCACAGCTGCCTCATTGCTGGAAGGTTGTGGGTTCATATCCCTGGCCATCTGCAGCCTCTATGTATGGGGTTTGCATGTTCTGTGCTTATGTGGATTTCCTCTGGGTACTCTGGTTTCCTCCCACAGTCCAAAGAGATACATGTGAGATTACTACAGAAGATTGATGGATTAAATGAGTGAAGAGGATCAGAAACTAAGAGGTGCAGCAGACAGGCAGTAAGTGTAGTCATGGAGTGGAAACAGTCATCTGGTGGTTTGGTATCAAAGGCTGTTAGAGCATGTAGGAATAGGATAGAAGACTGAACTGCAGCTTCTAGAGACTGCAGGGATTTTACAAATGTCAGAAGAGCCATTCCAGAATAACCATTCTTAAAGCCAGAGTGGTTGACATCAAAGGTTGCTCACTGAAGGATAGAAATGCATAAAGTGAGAGAATTGTAATTTTCCAAGGGGAGAGGTAGGCTTCTTATGATGTGAGGATTTGTTGGCCTATTTAAACAGTGTTGAGGAAGTCGAGAAAGATGGAATATTTAGAGTTATCCCTGAAATATTAATTTCATATTGTTTAAGTACTGTCTATATCATCATAAGCAGCAAATCATTCTCCAATGCACACAAAGATCCCTCAACCATCATACTTCCCTACCACAGCGCATCCTGGTCTTCTCATTTTTTGAGATTAACAGTGTACAGACTCTCCAACATGATTACCAGACCAGGCCACCTTCTTCCCATTGTCCAGTTTTCATGTTCATGTCCATTGTAAGTGTTTTTAGTGGTGGATGCAAGTCAACATGGGCCTCACAAATGATGTGCTGCTATGGTGACCTACAGTGAGGGGAAAAAATTATTTGAACCCTAGCTGATTTTGTAAGTTTGCCCACTAACAAAGAAATGATCAGTCTATAATTTCTATGGTAGGTTTATTTGAACAGTGAGAGACAACAATGACAAAAAAAATCCAGAAAAATGCGTTTCAAAAAGAGTTATAAATTAATTTGCATTTCCATGAAGGAAATAAGTATTTGATCCCCTATCCGTCAGCAAGATCTCTAGCTCCCAGGTGGATCTTATACAGGTAAAGAGCTGACATTGGCAGCCCTCTCAGCTTGTTACCTGTATAAAAGAGACCTGTCCACAGAAGCAATCAATCAATCCAGATTCCAAACTCTTCACCATGGCCAAGACCAAAGAGCCTTCCAAGGATGTCAGGGACAAGATTGTGGACCTACACAAGGCTGGAATGGGCTACAAGACCATCGCAAAGCAGCTGGGTGAGAAGGTGACAACAGTTGGTGCAATTATTCGCAAATGGAAGAAACACAAATTAACTGCCAATCTCCCTCGGTCTGGAGCTCCATGCAAGATCTCACCTCGTGGAGTTTCAATGATAATGAGAACAGTGAGGAATCAGCCCAGAACTACTCGGGAGGAACTTGTCAATGATCTCAAGGCAGCTGGGACCATAGTCACCAAAAAAACAGTTGGTAACACACTACGCCGTGAAAGACTGAAATCCTGCTGTGCCCGCAAGGTCCCCCTGCTCAAGAAAGCCCATTTACAGGCCCGTTTGAAGTTTGCCACTGAACATCTGACTGATTCAGAGGAAGACTGGGTGAAAGTGTTGTGGTCAGATGAGACCAAAATCGAGCTCTTTGGCATCAACTCAACTCGACGTGTTTGGAGGAGGAGGAATGCTGCCTATGACTCCAAAAACACCGTCCCCACCTTCAAATATGGAGGTGGAAACATTATGCTTTGGGGGTGTTTTTCTGCCAAGGGGACAGGACAGTTGCACCGCATCAAAGGGAGGATGGATGAAGCCATGTTTGGTATCAAAGGCTGTTAGAGCATGTAGGAATAGGATAGAAGACTGAACTGCAGCTTTTAGAGACTGCAGGGATTTTACAAATGTCAGAAGAGCCATTCCAGAATAACCACTCTTAAAGCCAGAGTGGTTGACATCAAAGGTTGCTCACTGAAGGATAGAAATGCATAAAGTGAGAGAATTGTAATTTTCCAAGGGGAGAGGTAGGCTTCTTATGATGTGAGGATTTGTTGGCCTATTTAAACAGTGTTGAGGAAGTCGAGAAAGATGGAATATTTAGAGTTATCCCTGAAATATTAATTTCATATTGTTTAAGTACTGTCTATATCATCATAAGCAGCAAATCATTCTCCAATGCACACAAAGATCCCTCAACCATCATACTTCCCTACCACAGCGCATCCTGGTCTTCTCATTTTTTGAGATGAACAGTGTACAGACTCTCCAACATGATTACCAGACCAGGCCACCTTCTTCCCATTGTCCAGTTTTCATGTTCATGTCCATTGTAAGTGTTTTTAGTGGTGGACGCAAGTCAACATGGGCCTCACAAATGATGTGCTGCTATGGTGACCTACAGTGAGGGGAAAAAATAATTTGAACCAAAGCTGATTTTGTTAGTTTGCCCACTAACAAAGAAATGATCAGTCTATAATTTCTATGGTAGGTTTATTTGAACAGTGAGAGACAACAATGACAAAAAAAATCCAGAAAAATGCGTTTCAAAAAGAGTTATAAATTAATTTGCATTTCCAAGAAGGAAATAAGTATTTGATCCCTTTGAAAAACATGCTTTAGTACTTGGTGGCAAAACCTTTGTTGGCAATTACAGAGGTCAGCCGTTTCTTGTAGTTGGCCACAAGGTTTGCACACATCTCAGGGGGGATTTTGGCCCACTCCTCTTTGCTGATCCTCTCCAAGTCATTAATGTTTCGTGGCTGATGTTTGGCAACGCGAACCTTCAGCTCCCTCCACAGATTTTTTATGGGATTAACGTCTGGAGACTGACTAGGCCACTCCATGACCTTAATATGCTTCTTCTTGAGCCAATCCTTTGTTGCCTTGGCCGTGTGTTTTGGATCATTGTCATGCTGGAATACCCAACCACGACCCATTTTCAATGCCCTGACTGAGGGAAGGAGGTTCTCACCCAACATTTGACGGTACATGGCTTCATCCATCCTCCCTTTGATGCGGTGCAACTGTCCTGTCCCCTTGGCAGAAAAACACCCCCAAAGCATAATGTTTCCACCTCCATATTTGAAAGTGGGGACGGTGTTTTTGGAGTCATAGGCAGCATTCCTCCTCCTCCAAACACGTTGAGTTGAGTTGATGCCAAATAGCTCGATTTTGGTCTCATCTGACCACAACACTTTCACCCAGTCTTCCTCTGAATCAGTCAGATGTTCAGTGGCAAACTTCAAACGGGCCTGTAAATGGGCTTTCTTGATCAGGGGGACCTTGCGGGCACAGCAGGATTTCAGTCTTTCACGGCGTAGTGTGTTACCAACTGTTTTTTTGGTGACTATGGTCCCAGCTGCCTTGAGATCATTGACAAGTTCCTCCCGAGTAGTTCTGGGCTGATTCCTCACTGTTCTCATTATCATTGAAACTCCACGAGGTGAGATCTTGCATGGAGCTCCAGACCGAGGGAGATTGGCAGTTAATTTGTGTTTCTTCCATTTGCGAATAATTGCACCAACTGTTGTCACCTTCTCACCCAGCTGCTTTGCGATGGTCTTGTAGCCCATTCCAGCCTTGTGTAGGTCCAAAATCTTGTCCCTGACATCCTTGGAAAGCTCTTTGGTCTTGGCCATGGTGAAGAGTTTGGAATCTGGATTGATTGATTGCTTCTGTGGACAGGTCTCTTTTATACAGGTAACAAGCTGAGAGGGCTGCCAATGTCAGCTCTTTACCTGTATAAGATCCACCTGGGAGCTAGAGATCTTGCTGACGGATAGGGGATCAAATACTTATTTCCTTCATGGAAATGCAAATTAATTTATAACTCTTTTTGAAACGCATTTTTCTGGATTTTTTTGTCATTGTTGTCTCTCACTGTTCAAATAAACATACCATAGAAGTTATAGACTGATCATTTCTTTGTTAGTGGGCAAACTTACAAAATCAGCTGGGGTTCAAATAATTTTTTCCCTCACTATGCAACAAACTGTGATGCATCGTGTTTTCTCACAGCTTTCAATTATTATACTTGCATTATATTTTTCAACAATATAAATTACAGTAGCTCATATCCTGGATCAGACTATGTGAGCCAGCTTTCCCTTCCCATGTGTTTCAGTGAGCTTTGGCCATCCTGTTATTGGGTTTTCCAGCCATTATTTAAAAGTTGCACACATGTGTAAAGTTCTCAGTTTTTTCCTGGTTCCAGTATATCACCTTGGGTTGACTGTTGTTGGGTTGCTGACTAAGTTATCCAAATCCACTGCCAGGTACCATTGTTATGAGATAATCAATGTTATTTACTTTATCTGTTAATGGTCACAATGTTATGACTGATTATGTATTTTTTACATTCTGTTCATTTGAACATACTGTCAAACAGAATATTATATTGTGTTTACTATCTACATTCCATCCCAACTTTAATTTGATAGAAAAAATCAAACATCCACATACTGTAAATACATACATACATAAACATTAATTTGTACACAGGTGCTTCACAAATGCCCCTTGGTTGCAGATTGCCTCAAAACTCTCTAGTGTCCCTAGTGGAAAGTATTTACAACTTGGACCCTAACTTACATTAATTTATGAATTCTTGAACCCAGTTTTCGTATGCACTAAAGTCAATGGGTCTGCTTACGAATCTTTGACCGCTTAATATGGTTAGCAGAGCTGCTTTTTTGCAGTCACCATTCAAGTTCATATAAAGTGATTGAGGTAATTCCTGGTAATAATATTGACTACATTCAAGACTTTGTACAGAACATAGCAGAACATAGAAATCAGCTTTTGGGAGGCTTCCCTAACCTACACTCAATGCCTGTAATTTCAGCATTCTTTTATGCTCGCAATCGCGTTTTCTCAGCGAGAAAATGCTGTTTTGGAGCCATGCTTGTATTTAACAATTTCTGCACCAAACTCAAAAAAAAAACATTGTCTGCCTTTTTGTTTATCCTAAATCAACTCAGCAGAACATAGAAATCAGATTGTGGGATGTTTCCCTAGCCCACAGTCAATGCATGTAATTTCAGCATCCTTTTATGCTCGCAATCGCCTTTCCTCGGCAAGAAAATGCTTTTTTGGAGCTCTGCTTATTTTCAACAATTTTTGCACCAAACTCAAATAAAACTGTGTCTGCCTTCTTCTTATCTGCCTTCCTATTTAGCCTAAATCAATTCAGGATAGCACGAAGATAAGCTTGTGGGAGGCTTCCCTAACCCACATTCAATGCATGTAATTTCAGCATCCTTTTATGCTCGCAATCGCCTTTTCTCAGCAAGACAATGCTGTTTTGGAGCCATGCTTGTATTTAACAATTTCTGCACCAAACTAAAAAAAAACTTATTTGTAGGTGTGATTTCTAATATTTTATTTTATTTCTTTTAATATTTTAACATCTAATCTATGCTTAGCTCTATAACTCAATGATGTCTATGTCATGCAAAAAAGCAATGCCTAATTTTCTAATTATGACGATGCATATTAAATTTGTGAATTTATATATCTGACCAAAACAGTTGTATGTATTGTGATTAAAATGTAATCAAAAGGAGGGAATTGTAAAGGAAAAAATAAGAGTGATTACATTTTAATGCTTATGCTTAGTTGTAAGGTCAAATGATATTTAGTGCTGTTATGAAGAATGAGACAGCATCCTTTATCTCATACGCATGTTTTTGTCTGAGAAGTGTCTGCATAACCGTCCCAAGGTTGTCTAACTAACTGTGGTGACCTGGTGACTAACTGTGGTGACCTGGAGACATACGACAAACATTTTTTGCCCAGCAGCAGAGGGGTATAGAATATGTTTGTGATGTATCAGTTTTTAGAACGGCACTAGACAGAGCACAAAAGTCTTGTCTGTGAACTACTCTCTTGCAAGATAAAAGACATCCTGGATGCAAATAGTTGCAACTAGAACCAGTAGTTGTCAATATATTTTTTCCATGACACTCCTACAGTCTTTTGGGCCATATAACAACAAAGTGCCTAAGGTGACTTTAAGCAGTCATCTAAATATGTCACACCCTTTGATCTCTTGTCTTCTCTGTGATATAAGCCCATTTTGTTTACTAATGATCTAATCATATAACTAAATTTACTCTATTAACCCACACAAGTGTTTTAGATATTCAGGAAAACACCCCTAGATGCTCTACTTATCGACCCACAACAACAGTAGAGGTGATTCAGGTACCTGTATGAGGGTTGTTATTTTAGTTAATTTTTTTATGTTTGAGGTGATCAAATGGAAAAAGGATACATACACCAACAACATCCAAAAAACAAAATCAAACAAAAAGGGTGTAGTTTAAAGCCTTATCTTATTTTTGTACACCTTTAACTAAAATTTAAATTACTCAGTAATTATACATTTTAAATCAACTTAACTAATGTTTAGCAAATATGCACTAGGAATCAATCAGGCATTTTTCAATTCATATCCTTGTATTTACATATAATTGCAAGATATTATTGCAACATTCTACATTCTACATTATTACTCAATGAACTTTAATTTTTTTTTTTTTTCTTAATTTGTAAGTATTTTATCTTCTTTTAGCTCTTGGACACTTTGTGTCAATTGACTATGTTTTTACATATGTTAGAAATGACTATGTTTAAACATATACTGTACTATTTTATAATTTCTCTAGTTTTGAAAACCTTCCAATTAATAACTAAGGAATTTATTGTGTCATAATAACCAGTTATAATTCTAACTGTTTTTTTCTGCAATATAAAATTGATCTGACTACTATATTATATACATTTCCTTATACTTCTATACCATAAGTCATTTATGGTTCTATAAGTGTACTATATAAAATATACAATGACTACTGACTTTAAAGTCTTTAACTTTACACAACACTACAGTAGTTTTTTTGTTCCTTCAGTTTTAACATAATTAATATGTGGTTTCCAGCTTATCTATAAATACCCCCCCAAAAATGTTTTAAGAAACCACTAAATGTCCACTTTGTTTAATTTTTGTACTGAATTTCATTTCTCAATTTCGAAACAACATCTTGAAATTTAAATTATTTTTAAAAATTAACAAATAAATACAAATACAATAAAATAGTTATTCCGTGTTAATCTTAATCCCAGATATCCTCAGTTTGTCTTGCTTTTCTAATGGAAATTTTTGGTGACACAACACTGTGCATACAAGGAGAAGGCAGTAGGGAGGAAGGAAAGATGGAAAGGGAGAAAGTCATGAAGATGTCAATGTGACATCATACAGCGAGAGAGAGTGAGGATTGAAGGCTGAGAGAGAAACTGAAATATCACTTGTCTGGCAGCGTTTTAATCAGAAGCTGCCAGGACTGCAGCTTCTCCTCCTCTCTCTGAAGATGGAGGACAAGGACAGAGCAGAGCTTTGCTTTCCACAACTCCTCAATGCCTCCTGTAGGAAACCAAATCTTGATCAAACTGAAGTTGTTCTTGTGTATTTGCGATTCTTCATCTCTGTGATCACTGTGACTCTCAACTTGCTTGTCATCGTCTCCGTCTCCCACTTCAGGCAAAGATAAACTCATCAAAACTTGCAATTGTTATTTTTATTCTGAACCGCCTAACTTACAACAAAATTGTACTCAGGGTTTTTGTGTGAATAACTTCACATTTTGACACAATATGTATTTTCTGCTTATCTGATAATGTTTTTGAATGCTAAATCTCCAGAGGTGCCACATATAAGACATTTCACTTTACATTAATGCCTGATATTATATTACATGTATTTTGTCTCTCTGCAGGCAGCTGCACACACCCAGCAACCTCCTTCTTCTCTCACTGGCTGTGTCCGATTTTCTCTTTGGGCTTAACTCAGTGTTAGACACTCCCCACCTAACAAATTGTTGGTTTCTAGGTGACCTCATCTGTTGTCTATATGTTTATGTGATCTCATTCGTTCTTGGTTCCTCAATAGGAAATATGATACTTATATCAGTCGAACGGTATGTTGCTATTTGTGAGCCTCTGCATTATCCCACCAGAGTAACTGTGATGAGAGTTAAAATGTGTGTTTGTATGTGTTGGACCTGTTCTATTGTCTATAATGGTCTAATTTTATTAGACTTCTTTACTGAACCAGGCCGATACAGGTCCTGCTACGGACGGTGTTTGGGGGGATCTGACAGCATTTCACAAATGATAGATGCTGTTTTGTCATCTGTTGCACCAAGTTCTGTAATCATAATTCTGTATATGAGAGTATTTCTGACGGCTGTGTCTCAGGCTCGTGCCATCCGCTCTCATGTTGCAGCCATCACACTGAAGAAATCAGGGAGTGTAATGACTAAGAAATCTGAGCTGAAGGCAGCCAGGACTCTTGGTGTTGTTGTAATTGTGTTCCTATTGTCTTTCTGTCCATATTGCTTTTTGTATTTTGTACCAATTACAGTTGTTGGTGGTTTAACAAAAAATTTCTGTTTACTTCTATTGTATATTAGCCCCTGTCTGAACCCTGTGATCTATGCCTTGTTCTACCCCTGGTTTAGAAAAGCTATCAGACTCATTTTCTCTCTTCGGATACTGCAGCCTGGATCCCATGAGGACAACATGCTGTAAACAGACACTGTTCAGTGACTGAAATGTGATCTGCTCTATAGATAAAAAGCAGTAATCAAACTGGATTCTGTAATTAAGTGGTACAATCACAGTTTGACTGTTTTGGTCAAACAATCTTCAATATATACACATTCGCTGCTGTAGATATTCAAACTGTATGTTTTAGTCTAACTGGTGTCTCATTCAGTTTCTGATCAGAAAAACTGATTTTTTTTTTCCAGAGAAGTAGTTGATAACTTTATTACACAGGGTGGACCTCACTTCTCGATCAACGGTAGGTGGGATAGACTACAGACCCCTACAAACCTAAACAGAATAAGCAGTTTAAAAAAACAGATGGATAATTTTTTAAGCTGCTGGCATAAAAGCTGTGTTGAATAAATATTATTTTGGTAAGTTAAACTTGGCCTATAAACATAGTGTTTTCCACAGCCCACGTTGCCTATATTCCATAGCTGTTCAGTTTGAACCCTAGCTTTTAGGTAACAGACAATCCACTGGCTCAATGGGTAGAGCAGCTGGATTGTAAAACAGACAATGCACGATCACCTCTCAGTGTGGGAAATTACAGCCTACCCATCAGGTGTGTCCCTAAGCAAGCACTCCCTGAAGTGCTGGCTGTGGCAGCACACTGTTCCCCCCAGAGGGATGGGTTAAATGCAGAGGACAAATTTCACTGTAACATTTATATGTAAATGTATATGTTATGAATAAAGTTGATCTTATTGTTATATTATTCAAAATTTTTACATCTTGTCGTGTTATTAGCTTAACATTCCATACGTCAATTTAATCCTTACAACCCCAGTTTTATGGCTATTTATGTTAATATTTTTTGTTTGTCTAAATATAGAAATATCACAAACTCAAACCTCAAACTTGTCCATGTAAAAAAAAAAACTTGCAAAAAGAACTTTATTTCAACTATGTACTTAAATTAGTTTGTGAGATACAATATTTTTATAAAATGTGCGTTTTCCATGTGAGCGCAAGATTGCCAAAAGTGGTGAATACAAAAATAGAAAATAGTGCAAATAGTATAAACAAAGTAACAGTGATATACTGTGTGTGTTTGTTTATTACAGAGAAAGAAATAATGGGAGAACATGAAACCAAATGGGAGCATGTCAAACCAAATGTGAAATGTCGCGATTTGTGAATATTAAGATGATATAGCATAATGCATCATAACTAGAAAGTAGGAGAGCCAAAACAGCAAACCTTGATTTATAAAACGTGTACAAAGATGCACAATGGGATTTGTTAACGTATGTTTACCGAGTTTGTGCAGATGAATTAGAGGATGATAACAACACCAGAGGCCCATGTTGAATGCTTGATTCGAACGTGCAACATCTCTTATTTCGTATGCAAAAAGGATTATTGAGCTACTTCATTTGGTATGGATTCTACAGACACTTAAAAGGAGATATGCAAACAGTCATAAAGGGTTAATCACATTTAAAAAAAATTATTTGCACAGTGTGACGTTAATCCTGGAAATTGTTTTCATCAGCCAGTCCTTGGCTCCCTTGCAATGCTGAAAAATAAATTATTGGCAGATTTGTTTCATACTGATTTAATAAAAGAGCACATAATCTAGAGCATTTCAAGTCTGTAGACCGCTCCATGCCAACGTTGTCGTCCTTGAGCAAGACACTGAACCCTGCTTAGTTGCTCCCGGTGAGGGTAGGCCAGCCGCATAGCAGCTCCCCCATTGGTGTATGAATGTGTGTGTGTGAATGGGTAGATAAGTATTGTATTGTGAGATAAGATGGGTAGATAAGTAGCAGTGTAAAGCACTTTGTGTACCAACAGGCATATAAGTGCAGACCATTTACCATTTACCTCTGTCACCTGCAGAAATTCTCAGACGACACAGCCATTGTTGGGTGAGAATGAACAGGAATACAGGGGGGTCATCTCGGACTTTGTGGACTGGTGTGAGAACAATTATTTGATCCTGAATACCAGTAAGACAAGGGAGTTAGTGCTTGACTTCAGACGAAACCCTCCACCACACACACCGGTAAGCATCCAGGGCTCACACATTGAAATTGTGGACACATTTAAATACATGGGTGTCCACCTAAACAAAAAACTGGACTGGGCAAACAACACAGACTCTCTGTACAGAAAGGGCCAGAGTCACCTCCACCTGCTGAGGAGACTGAGGTCCTTTGGTGTGTGCAGGGAGCTGTTATGGACATTCTATGACACTGTGGTGGCCTCAGCAGTCCTCTATGGTGTTGTGTGCTGGGCTGGGAGCAGCACGGACAGAGACAGGAAGAGACTTAACAAGCTGGTTAAGAGAGCTGGCTCTGTCCTGGGCTGCACATTGGACTCCATCGAGGAAGTGGCGGACAGAAGGATGTAGGCCAAACTAACATCCATCCTGGATAACCCCTCCCACCCCCTGCACCTCACTGTGGAGGCTTTGAGCAGCTCCTTCAGCACTAGACTGTTACACCCACATTGCAGGAAGGAGCGCTGCCGTCGATCCTTCCACCCCACAGCCATCAGACTATATAATGTGTCACTGCAGTGACACACAATGTGCAATTTTTACTTGTATATTCTTATTTATTCATCTGTTACATTTTCGAATGTAAATATATATATATTTAGTTTTTACCCTTAAATTTTAAATGCCCTTTCTGTTAAACTGTAATGCACATTGTTCTGTGCAGATTCTGTGTTCCATGTCTACGGCTGCTAAAAACACAAGAATTTCCCCACTGTGGGATTAATAAAGTTCTATCTTATCTTATCTTATCTTAATTTTACATTCAAAATTCAAAATTATAAAAATATGCAATGGTGTATTTTATAAAAATTGTTTGTGACTGTAATACATTATCATATTTTTACGATTGTGTCTAAAAACATGGCAAGAAATTAAAAAACGATACAAGGCTGCATTTTAATAATATTGCCAATGCTCATGATCATAATACAATATTCGTATGTAAATTTGGGATTTAACACTACTAATTCTCAGACATTAATTTTATACTAAAAACGCATAAAACGCATAAAAGTGTGCAAAACGGTCTGTTATAATTTTTACAAATATTTGTGACTGTGTACAGTGTATAAAACGCAAATTTACATGCAATGTAGGGAATATTTCACATATTTTTTTGCAGTTTTTAAACTTACAGGTAATTGCTTTATTTGAAATATTATTTTCTGGCATCAAGCTACAATTTATTCTTTTTTTTTAATCTCAGCTTTTAATTAAAAAAATACATTCAAAACTTGTAATTTGAAATTTTCTTAGTAAAAATAATCATACGATAGAACTACATTACATTACTCAACACTAATCGACTAAAATAAGAACAACCCGGTTTCTTTTCAGGTAGCCAGGATGGATAGGAGCCATAATTCTGTTAAGCCTAATGTTCCTTTAACTCTAAGCAGCAAGGACTTCACTATGACGACTTTTAGGCAAGGAACAGGCTTCACCTTTCTCCCCTCTGCCCAAAGGATTGTGCCATTTACTTGCACCCCTCAGCACTTCTACCCACTGGCCACTTATACAGCCTCTCTTGCCCCGAGAGAGAAGCTATGGAAAAATACATAAGAGAACACCTGCGGACTGGTCTTATCCATCCATCCTCTTCTCCTGTTGCCGCTGTTTTTTTTCTTTGGGGACAAAAAGGACTGAACCCTTCGCCCCTGCATCGATTATAGAGGACTAAACATCATCACTGTAAAAAACAAATATCCTCTCCCACTGTTGAACTCAGCGTTCAAACTTACAGGAAGCTACCGTTTTCATCAAATTGGACTTGAGGAGCAGATACCATTTGGTTATGCCCTTCAGACTGACTAATGCTCCAGCAGTCTTTTAGGCACTGATTAACAGTATTCTACGGGATTTCATTAACAGGTGTCTTTGTTTATTTCGACGATACACGAAATCCATTCATCCTCCATGCTCATCAGCAACATGTCAGACAAGTGTTACATAGATGTGGTGTAACGGTTCCGTAACAGGATATCAGGTGTTTTGTTCTTTATTATTTTGGTGACAGAAGTCAGGCATTCCTTATCTGCAAAAAGCCTGCATCTGATATGTGAATGATTAATTAATTTGTTCTGCTTAATCTGTGATTAACTAGTTTTAACAGAGCGATCATCTCTTGTAACTGACCTAGTGCCACATATCAAGGATAAAATATTGAAATGTGTATATTTCTTGAATCATGGTGATGCCCCAGGCCTGTTATCAGTATTCATATTAATAATTCTGTATTGCTACAACAGATAAGCTCCAGCAGTCCCAAAGGTTGATCACCCCGACACCACAACGTATTAATGCACAAATTTGTGTTAAATGGGGTATCTATCTTTGAATTTTCCCCCCTATTTATATTAATAGGGCTGCCAAAGCAAAGTGTTCGAACCACCGAATAATATAACTAAGGAGGTTGCATGTGATTCCAGGGATATTGGGGTAGTCAGCTCCTGGTCTCTTCTGATGAACTATTTAACTAAGTTTAGAGTTGTCTCTCTCTCTGACCATGTCTGTCTGTGATTCAACATGCTAAATTAGCTGAAAGGTAGAGAACAGGGTCCGACTAATGCCAACACCACAGAAATTGCACAGATTTAATTAAAAAGAGAAAAAGCTGTTAGCATGCCTGGTGAATCTTAATCTTGATACAGGGCAGATATAGAGACCTGCCAATAATTATTATTAAGCCCTAATCAATCATACTTGTTTACCAACATTCATGCCATCTGTCATTTCACTGAAACACTTTGCTTCTTTGGCGTGGTTTTAGTGAATACGAAGAGTGTAAAACAGTTAACAAAACACACTTGTACAATGTGGGCCCTTGGAGTTACAAGACATAATGAACCTGTGTATTATGTGAGAATCCCTTTGAACTCTAAAGACACTACATTAATCAACAAAAATCTCTTACACACACATACTCAACACATTTCAGTGACTGTATCACATGTTAATGTGTGTTGGCAACATCATGTTTATCCTGATGCTTGTATTTCTTCACACCTCTGATTGCAGTGGTATCACAGAGGTGTCATTATGTGACACTAAGAAATACAGGTGGGAACAGACTCCGCCTAGAGAGGGTCAACTCAATGTCATTAGGAGAAACTAATGGGTCATAAACAATTAATGGCCACAATTCAATGTATTTTATCATAATTCTTTTACCAGCATGAAAACTTTATCCATCTTGCGATAGTTTCGTTTCGAACAAAGACCCCTTGTTAAGTTTACATAGTGCACCGTTCAAATAAGTATATAGTCAAAGCTTTAAAAGAGAGTAGTATAAATTACAAAAAAAATTACCTCTGACTCTCAGCTTGAATTTTAAGAAGAGCATCATGCCTACTGACTCCTTCTGCGGTAAGCGTATTGTGTCACTTCCTGTTTCTTCACACTGTTTCGGGTCTCTGCCGAAGGATTGTTCACTGGTTAATCGTAGCTGTTGTTTTCTAAATTAGTGATTTCTCTGTACATAAACTATCACTTGGGGCATAAGATTTGTTAACGCAAACACCTGCTCTCCTGAGATAATTAAACAAACTAAACAGACGCCAAGGGTTCACCACCAGCCGGTTCACGTTTCTAATCGATTTTCCCCACTCAGCGACACACCCGCTGAGGAACGAACTCTGGTAATTGGCCATATTCAGAAACGTGAAGTTAGAGACGCCAGCGGCCATAGTCACATGTTACCCTGGGGCCAGAGCGGTTGACATCGAATCATATTTGAAACTCCTGTCTAAAGATAAACGTAGATATAGTAAGATGGCATCCATCCTACTTTCGATTGTGCCTCTGTCTTATCAAAAAATATGGCTCATTTTATTAAACAACCAAAAGTTTGACAATCCAGAGTTGAGCCTGAGGATGCAGAGATCCAGTCCTACGCACCTCTCTGCAGTATCCTTACCGCCGTCACCACCCCTGCATTCCTATAGAGACTGTGTCTGTTCCCCGATCAACTAAATTTTACAAACTAAAAATGATCATAAGAGGAGTTAATTATAATAACTTAATAAAAATCAGGACTGCTGCTCTTACTGAACAAAAAACTAAAACAATTAAATATGGATTATTAAATATCAGATCTCTCTCATCTAAATCTCTGTTAGTAACCATCATGTTCCTAGAAGCTCAGGCCGAGGTGGAGGAGTACCAGCAATCTATCACACAAGCTTACCAATAAACCCTAGACCTAAAGTCGTCATAGTGGGCAATTTTAACATTCATGTAGATGCTGACATAAACTCCCTCAACACGGCATTTACTTCATTATTAGATTCAATTGGTTTCTCTCAAAATGTAAAAGAACCCACTCATTGTTTTAGTCACACCCTAGACCTTGTCCTTACATACGGCATTGAAATTGATAAACTAACAGTATTTCCTCATAATTCTGCTCTCTCTGACCACTTTCTAATAACATTTGAATTTAATTTAATTGACTACACAGCAGCTAGAAATACGTTTTGCTTCAGTAGGTGTTTATCTGAAAACACTGTGAACAAATTTAAGCAAATGATCCCTTCATCATTTACTTCAACATGTACCGATATAACTGAGAGTAGCCTCATTAACTGTCCTCCCGTACAAGTTGATTACCTGACTGATAATTGTGAGGGAAATTTTGATCAATGACCATTTGTTCACACTTCTGGCAAAGGCCAGACACCGGGTCCCCGCCACTCAGTGGGAAGCCTACGGGAAGGAACATTGAATCCCAGAATATTCCCTGACACCTAAAACAGACCCTACTGTATTCCTTGACACCTAAAACAGACCCCACTGTCTGTCTTTGTTTTCCCTGACCTTTTGTTTAACCCTAGCTTCCCAGGTGGCTGTCCTGGCAGAGACGAGAGACAGTAACACAGACTTGTTAGTTGTGCGTGATTTGCATAGTGGAGCAATTAAAAAACGCACACACTCCTGACAGAATTCATCACATACTGTCTGATCCGCTTGAGTGTAAACTGCTTTTTGCTCAGTTCCTCTGCCTGCTCCTCTACCTTTTTGCTTATTTTACCTATGTTATTGTCTTTAAATTGCTTAATGATAATATGAGAGCTGCCTCCTGTCTCTTAACTTGCTCTCTCAGATTTTTCCACAACAGATTGGTGTCAGCAGAGTGGGATGGACGCGCTTTCTGGACTCTGAGTGATAAAACAGTGACTGTGCGCACAAGTAAAACCGATTCTTTCTATCGATTTGAGAAGCTGTTCCCCTCAGGAGTCAGACTGCCAATCCAGTAATACGGACCGAAATAAAGCGGTAAGATAGCAGAGGAGAGGGAACACAGCAAAAAGCAGACCAGGTAAGAGAGCTCTATAAAACTCACTACTGGTTGGGTAGGTGACAAGACGTTGTCATAGTAGTTAAACCGTTGTGTTATTAATTATCATTGTATGCAGCGCAGTTTGAATCTGAGTCGCACGGGGAAAGATAGCACGAGAGAACGAGCTACTAGAGAAATGGGGTTAGTACAGGGTACTAACAGAGAAGTGAGCGCCTGGCCTGGGCAAGGCCTGCCAACTAGAAGCAATGTTGAAAAGTATTGGGGGAGTTATAGTCAATTGACTGAAAGGTGGAAATGGGGGTTTACTAAGGAGGATAGTGTGAGTAGCAGACAGCTCAGTTACAGGAGGAACTAAAGAAGAATGGGAAGGAGAGCACAGAGCAACACAAGTCTTTGTCCAAGTGAAGCACAAACAAACAGAGCCAGAACATCTAGTTTAAAGAGCAAAGGATTGTTCTTACACTGAACCTCTGTATTCTGTTTTGTCTGAGTTACAAGGTTAACCTGGATTTGGACTCTGCAGCCCCACCTGCTCCCACCATATCAGAGCCAAAGATCACAGCAGCAGCAGCAAGTCGGCCAGCTTTCCCCATCAGAGAATGCAGCAAATCCACAAAAGAGCACCAGAGAGGGGCAACACGTCTGAGGCATCACTCCAGGAGCCAAGCCTTGGAGGTGTGAGGACACTCCATGTTCAGCGGATCAGAGGGGGGCAGACTCCCCCACCATTGAGGAGCTGGACATGTAGACATCAAGGAATTGATGGAGAAAGACACTCACCCTAATAGAAACACTAAGAAGTGGATGGAAGACTTTCAAAAGGACTACAAACCAACTTTGCAGGATAGGGAATAGCTGTTGAAACATCAGCTGGGATGTTAACAAGCAGTCATACTCCATACTACAGATGGACTGGGAAAGAACCCATGAATGAATGGTAAATGCCCACACTTATATAGCACTTTTCTACCTGTTGGTACTCAAGGCACTGCTTCTTATCTACCCATTCACACTCTCAAAAAAATCATACACCGATGGGCCAACACTCACCGGGAGCAACTAAGCAGGGTTCAGTGTCTTGCTCAAGTACACTTTGACATGTGACTAGAGCCAGGGATTGAACCAGCAACTGTAGGATTGGTGGAAAACAACACTACCAACTGCGCCATAGTCACCCATGTCTGTAATGCCCACGTTGAAGGATTCATGTCTAACCGGAATGAAACCTGAAATTGCTATCCACTTAGAGACATTCTGCAACATGCAGAGCATGCAGAAGAGACACAGAGAGGACAAAGAAGGTGGCGTAGCCAAAGGAAGAGACAGCACCAACGTAACTCAGAAGCCTGGCATCAGTATGGAGAAAATGGACATTGGTCTAGAGACTGCTCTGTGATTAAGCAAGAGCTGATTTGGTGAGGAAGCAGGGGATGCAGACGCTAGATCAGGTGACCCGCACCCACACTCTCACTTACATTAAAATAAAACCATGAAGTGATTTATTAGTGAATGAATATGAGTGGTAGGTCATGCATCACCGCAGGTATTGGTGGAAAACCTGTTTTAGAGAGCTGCTCGGTTCCTCTCAAATGCACTTTGAGAAAACAGACCACCAAACATTCATTCATAATGTCTCAAACTGTCCTGTAAATTTGCTAGGGAGAGATTTGATGTGTGAATTTGGCTTAGTGTTAGATTCAACCCCTGATGGCATCAAAAGTCTTGAAACAGGGAGATGGGGACTATCCATCACAGGTCACTTAGGTCATTAACATACATTTACAAAATGCATGTAAGTGTAAACTTGCTGATAACACTTGTGTTACACAGCAGCTTACAGATTTTGCACATACACAGCACACATACAGAAACATTCCAACATCAAGGTCACTACACAGCACAGCACATGTGAAGGTAGAACCAGAAAGTGAATATGAAGGTCAGTGGTATGTAGAAAATGGGGAAGATGAAGTAATATGTTTGACAAATGTGTATTGGACAAAGACTGCTGCCGTTGCCTCTGTCTCACTCTCCTCTAAACAGGAAGAACTATTTAGGGAAATACTCCACATGTCCTATTGGCAAAACCATCTGATTGGAGTTGGCAAGACCTTGGCCCATGGTTGCAGAAGACGCTGTTCCTCGAGGAATTCCAACCAACAGCATCAGATCCTAGGATGGAATATAGCCGGAAGGGTGAGGTACGTCGTACAATTTACATCAGTTGTACAGAGCTTATAGAACAGTTGAACTCACTGATAGCTATGATATTGCGCATGCTGCAGCCTTTACCATCACTCAAACTAGTTTACCATCGGAGCTCGAGCAAATTCCTAAATCTCTCTGGGCAGCCCATAAATATGATGTAGGCCTTATGAAAAATGAAGAGCCTCTGACAGTCCTTCCAAAATCAGAGTGTAGACCATGGCAGAACAAACACTCTTTAAAACAGGAAGCCATCATCAATGGCATAAAGCCTGTTTAAAACTCCCTGTTAACGGCAGGTGTAATAACTTTTATTTGAGAATTCTCTTGTTGCAACTTATTTCTTGTAAAGACACCTAGGTCAACCAATTGGGGGGCGCTTTGTTCAAAATAACAGGACGTGAAGGCAGCCATACACCCCTGAGCGCCTAAAGTAAAACTATACAAATTATTCTTTCTCTGGTACCACCAAATTTGACAAATTTCTGTGTAACAGTACAGAGACGCTTCGCTAATTTGTATTTGTTAATCTGAGGAAGCATGGAAAAATTGATATGGTACACCTATTAAAACATCTTTTAGACAATGGCCATAAAGTTTTGTTTTGTTTTGTTTGTTTTTTAACTGCAGTTTGTGCAACAAAAGTGACATGTCTGGGTCAGGTGATCACCCCAGAGGAAAACAGTGTCACAAAATGAATTGCTGATTTTAAGGGTGACAAAAGTCAATATAATTTTTTTCCTTGCACGACACAATTTTGCCAAGGAATCGTTCCTGTGCGAAACTTTCCCGGTTGCTGTGGAGCGTGGTTGTTGCTTGTTGTGGTTGTGGGTGTTGGCACATGTTGACAGCATGTTGCCTCCTGAATTGTTTGCTGATCCATAGGCAGAACTTGGTTTGCCTAATATGGGTTAGTTTTTGACCAGGAAGACAGTTCCATGACTTTTGTGCATTGCCTGTGGTTGTAGTTGTACCTGTAGCTTTATACTAGTAAAACTGGTTCCAGTTATAGCAGGATTTTTTTTTTTTTATTGTCTGAGAACCGTTGTTGCAGCAGAGAAGCTGTGTTTGGTTTGCTGTCCTGATTGCTTGGGAAGGTGTAATATGTTGGATGGACATCCTCATATCGGCACATGAGGTACTAAAAACCACCTGTTCTATCAGAAGTGGGTTTGAAAACACTAATTCTACAAACTGGCCAATGATATGAAGTTTAAATGAATGTATGAATGTTTAGACTGACTTATGTTTGGTGTCGCTCATAACTAAGGTTGTTTCTGGAGACAAAGAAGACTTGTGACGTCAGGCAGAACACTAGCTTCACATTGTTCTTCTTGCAGCTCCGTAGATGCTGACTTGTTGCCTACGTGAATATCGGTTATGAAATGTGACACTCTAACATTAACAAAATAACTTGATTTCTGCAGGAATTTCAACAACAGATACAGCTGCCAGGATGGGACAAATGTGTCACCCAACTCAGTTTTCTTTTTCCCACAGAAACTCAACCCACAGGCTGACTTGTCATCCATGCAGTCACTAGCCAACATATCTAGAAACTTTGTAATGAAATTAGGTGCAACAGTGCAAAAGGGACATTGCTCGGTCCAAAGATAAACTTTGTTTACCTAATTTATATTTGATAAGATATTTGATATGTATGCAAAGCTAGCTCATGGTAGACATTTGCAAAGGGGGGATGTGTGCATATTTTAACACCTACTTCAAACTCTAAAGCAAGGGTTTCAGGGAATGCAGGACATGTTAATCTGTGGGGCTCACAATGCCTCTGGTGGGATTAAATGCCACTGCAAGGCCATTCCCCACCTGATAGACCTTTCGGATATTGGATGATTGAGTTAATTGAGCTATAGCTTTGTAGAAATGTAAAGTTTGCTTGACCATGGTTTGCATGCTTAGCAAGTGGGTAGAGGCTGTTGTTTTTTTCTCTTCCAAACAGGATGCAGCTACTGTGGTAAAAGGCCCTGACAAGTCGGACGACTTGAAGTGTTCCAGAATCAAGTAATTTGTGACAATGGTCCTGGGTTTTACCTTGAAGATTAAACGATTTGTCAAACTAATTTTGGGTTATTGCCTTCTCACCCCCAGAGTGCAGGTGTGACAGAACAATTTAAGGCCGAATTCACAAAATGTTGACAGGTTTGACATGGATTTAAGAATTAGCATTGGTGCTATTTCTTATGCAAGTTGAGTCTTTACCAAATAGGGTTTGAGAAAACCTCCTAGCGTAGGACTAATTCAGACCAAACAATCTTGAGTTTGTTATAATGATGTGATTTCCAACTGTTATGCAGAACTCTCTCAGTTGTGTGTCCCCAGGTGAAAGCAGCCCTGCCTACCCCGGCAGACATCAGCCTGCATGATCTCAAACCAGGTGACAAGGACCACCAGAGGAAACGCTGGTAGCAGAGATGCTTTGCAGGACCACATCACGTACTACTGGCAACTAATTCAGCAGTGAAGATGAAAGGAAACGTCACGTGTGTCCACGTCAGACACTGCAAAAGGATCCCCAACTGGAACTGGAACAAACACCACACCAGGCGTACACCGACTTGTCAAGCTACAGACAGTCAAATTTTTCCCCTGAAATTGTTCACCCCCGGTGAGGAGGGAGAGGTGCTGATTGAGCTGGGCCCACACTTCAAGCTCCAACACACGTCAAGAAGGGTGAACACAGGAAGGTGACAAAGGCGACATCTGGTGCCCAACAATGGAGGATCCCACACAAGATCACCGACTCTTAATGAAGGAGTGGATGCTAAAGAGCAGATTGTACACATTTGACCTCTTCACCATGGCTGCAGCAGTCCTGCGGATGATCTGTGAATTGGCAAATTCACAGATTACCCATGACATGACATCAGAGGATGTCATGGGTAATTTGGATGTAAATGGACATGCAAATCATAGACAAAGGAGCAATCTGTGCCATTTTTGGAGACTCAAGTAGCAACCTCACACTAAACAACAAAGGTGCTAGAGGTACTGAGGTCACTCAAAGACATTCTGAAAAGACATTCTGGCTACTACGACACCAGCACTGATTTGATGTTTTGTTAGGAAGGTGGAAACAATTCATCTTGTTTGTCTCACAGGTGTTATTATAGACATTACCTTGATGAGATTGTGTAGATGTTACATTATTTCCTGTCTTCATGAACTGATAAAATGTGCAATCGCCACTCCATCACGTGCGAAATGAATGAATCAAAAACCTGTCCTTATTTAGAGATTATTTGTTCATCTGAACTTTTCCACATCCCAAATTAGGCCTATTATTGCTCAGCCTTGATTAATCCTGACGATCTTTTGTTATCATAAAATAATAAAAGGGGGGATGTGTGAGGGAAATTTCTATATACAGCAACCTAACACTGGGTCACACTTCTGGCAGAAGCCGTCTTACCTTTTGTTTCCCGCAAGATACCACTGACATGATAAGCATGTGCTACTCAGTAGAAGGCCCATGGGAACTAGCAAGGATAGTGGATCCCAGAAGTAACATTTGCCAGAAACCTCTTATTGACACCTTAACAGACCCTATTGTTCCTTTGAATACTTGTTGACACCTTAAGCTGACCTTCTATCTAAACTTTGTTTAACCCTAGCTTCCCCACAGGTAGCTGCCCCAGCAGGGGAGAGACAGTAACAGAGACTTGTTAATAAGGACTCCTGATCAATGTGTATTCAACTGTTTGCATTGTTGAGCAGTTAAAAGCACACGTGAGCCCGACAGAGATTCATCAGATAGTATCTGATCTGCTCGGGTGTCACTGCTTTTTGCTCTGTTCCTCTGCCTGCTCCTCTACCTTTTTGCTTATTTTACCTATGTTATTGTCATTAAATTGCTTAATGATAATGTGAGAGCTGCCTCCTGTCTTTTAACTCGCTCTCTCAGATTTTTCCAAAACAATTATAGCACAGAAACTGCACTGAACTTAAAGTCACCAACGATCTTCTACTGGCTTCAGATAATGGACTTGTCTCTATACTACGTAGTTCTGCTAGATCTTAGTGCTGCATTTGACACAATTGGTCACAGAATATTATTACAGAGACTAGAAGATGTAATTGGAATTAAAGGAACTGCACTAAATTGGTTTAAATCATATCTATCAGATAGATTCTAATTTGTTCATGTTAATGATGAATCTTTCACATACACAAAAGTTAGTTATGGAGTTCCACAAGGCTCTGTGTTAGGACCAATACTCTTTACTCTATATATGTCTCCCCTTGGCAACATTATTAGAAAACACTCAGCTATATCTATCTATGAAACCTGATAAAACAAATCAATTAATCAAACTACAAGCACGTCTAAAAGACATAAGGGACTGGATGACGTATAATTTCCTTCTTCTAAATTCAAAAAAAATTTGAAGTTATTATATTTGGGCCTAAAAGTCTAAGAAACATGTTTTCTAACCATATTGCTACTTTAGATGGCATGACTCTGGCCCCCAGTAGTACTGCAAGGAATCTCATAGTCATTTTTCACCAGGATTTGTCATTTACCTCACACATAAAACAAATCTCTAGAACAGCCTTCTTCCACCAAATAAACATTGCCAAAATTAGGAGCATCCTCTCTTAAAGCGATGCTGAAAAACTGGTTCATGCATTTGTTACTTCTAGATTGGACTACTGTAATTCTCTACTTTCAGGCTGCCTCAGTAACTCTCTAAAAAGCCTCCATTTAATCCAAAATGCTTGGTATTGGTAAGAGAGATCATATTTCACCTTCATTAGCTTCTCTCCATTGGCTTCCCATTAAATGTAGAATAGAATTTAAAACCCTTTTTCTTACCTATAAAACTCTAAACGGTCAAACTTCATCATATCTAAAAGAGCTCCTTGTATTATATCATCCTACTAGACCACAGACAAATGCAGGCCTACTTATGGTTCCCAGAATTTCCAAAAATAGAATGGGAGGCAGAGCTTTTAGCTATATAGCTCCTCTCCTGTGGAACCAGCTCCCAGTCCAGATTCGGGAAGCAGACACCCTCTCTACTTTTAAGACTAGGCTCAAAACCTTCCTCTTTGATAAAGCTTATAGTTGGTTATAGTCATGCTGCTATAGGCTTAGACTGCTGGGGGACTCTACATTGTGCCACTTTCCTCTTCTCTTCATTCTCTCCTCTCACCCCACATCTATAATGTCTCCACTGTATGACATTAACTCTGTATCTTCTTTGTCCCGTAGTCGTCTTTCTCCCTCTCTGTCCCCATCTCTCTGTCCTTGTCTTCAGGTGTCCCCGGATTTGGTGCTGTGTGTCCTCCAGTGTGCAGCTACTGGTCTTACTAACCTGCCCAATTTTTTGTTGTTGCTTTCGTTGCTCTGTTCTTTTCTCTTTCCACTTTCCACTCAGCCCAACCAGTCAAGGCAGATGGCCGCCCACCCTGAGCCTAGTTCTGCTGGAGGTTTCTTCCGGTAAAGGGAGTTTTTCCTCTCCATTGTTGCCTATGGCTTGCTCAAGGGGGGATTTTTTGGGTTTTCTTTAAATGTTTGTATAGTCTTGACTTTATTATGCAAAGTGCCTTGAGATGACCTTGTTGTAAAGTGGCGCTATATAAATAAAGTTGAATTGAAAGTTGAATATCTCTTCATAAAATAAATCTGATAAATAATGTATAATTAGTATATTCTACATTACAGTATATCTACAAGTAAATGTACTACTTCTGCTTTTCTTGTTGTATTTAGAGATTTCAACATTTATTTCTGTATTTCCTTGACATTATATTAATTCAGTAGGTGTTTGGTAGCCCTGGGAGGCAGACGGTAGCAGATGATTATTAAAAAAAAAAACACTTCTTACAAGACCAATGCCTTTTAAGCATAGTACTGTAATGATTATTGTAACTAGATACTGTAACTAGAGGACCCAAAAACAGAAGCTGAGATGCGCTGAGAGTGCAAAAGGTTTATTAACACATGAAAGACTGATACAGTTTGTCATTAACACATGTACTACTGATACTATAATATTCAGCACAGACACTTGAGGAGATAACAATACTATCTCAAAGGCAGAGAGACTTAGGCTATGACAAAAACCTGAACTACCAAAACCCTCAACAGAGTCACAAACAGTATTACGGGCTGGATGGCCCTCCTTACCACTTTGCTCAGTCTCTTCTTGTCCCGGTCAGTGTTGCCGGCACCCCAGCAAAATTACTTTTTGTTTACATCTGTAAACAGGACCAGACGATAACCCCATCCCATTATTTATTTTATTTTATTTATATAAACTTATTTAATTTATATAATCAGTGGTTTGCAGCAGTGTCCCATCTAGCAAGTGGTGCCCTAGGCCACCATCTATTTGGCTTAGGCCAAGAGCTAGCTTTGGCTCCAATCATATTCTCTTAAACATTAGATTTGATGACTTTGGAAGCCTGGTGGAGAAGCGTTTACAGGTGCAGCCATTAATAACTAATAAGATTAAAATGTATATGCTTAATGCATGTTTACTGAAATATTTTGTTACTGTTATATTGTTTTTTGGATTACAGACCTGTTTACCCAGGCTGCCTGTTTTCTCCTGTAGCATTTTCTTTTTTGGACCGCTTACTTATCTCTGTTTGAGTCCCCTGGTCCAATACTATTTTTTTCCCTGCTGGGTTTTGCTGTGTCCTACACTTTGAATTCCACAATCTTACCGTACTGCCCCAGACCCACCATCTTGCCTGGTATATGACTTCTGTCATCTCAGTATTCAGTTCTTCCAGTAGAGGTCCCCCATACCACGTTTCTGGCAAGCCTCCTTACTCCTGATTTTCCCCCCATATAAATGTCATAACTAACCTCTGTGTTTTTGTATCCAGTGACATGAAATTATAACCAATTTTTAGATTGGATTACAATGATTCAAATTTAATTTCATTGTACATGTACACGTCTGAAGCAACAAAATGTAGTTAGTCATTTTAGTCAAAAAATTTTGAAAAAATACAAACTGACACAGACTACTTACTCTAATACTTCCATCATGTTTTGTTCAAAAAAGACTGGCTAACGAAGAGGAAATTGAAGTTGATGTTCCATTTTAATGGTGAAATCAGGTCGTAAAATTGTTCTCTTCTTAAAAGTTTACATGAATTCACCTTGAACATTTCAGTGTCTGATAAACTTTATCAGGCACATGTTGAACAACCCTAGACTAGACTTCATTCATTCATTTCATTCATGTTAATAACAGCTTCAAGTTCAATAATTTTTAATACTTATATCAGAAATTCAGAGAAATCACTTTCTTATTGCAGTACTGATAAAGTTGTTTAACGCTTCAGTTGGAGTAAAGGATTTAAGTGGTACTTTTACGAGTTTCTTTAGGCAAGTACTTGCATTTTACTTTATTACGGAATTAATTTACACCTGTTGTCACTGTCCAAAGTTGCATCAAGACCTTCCTCGTCTGTTCTCTGGTCTGAGGCAGTTTAACAGACTGATTACACGGACACTTTGAGGGTACAGGAACAAACTGCAGGTTACAAGCAAAAATTGTGATGATAATGATGATAACTAGAATGCTGCATTTGATGAAGAAAATGCTTATGATTGCTGAAAGCAAGCTGCTGCAAACAGCTGCTACAAAAATAGTTTGAGTAATGCTGAGATTGAAAGCCATGACCAATTAAGAAGTGAATGGAATGGAGTATTTGATGCCTTTCATGTGTGAAAATAATGAAACACAATTAGGTGTCAGTACAGAGCAATTGGAACCCCCTCCAAATGAAAGATAACAGAGGCTCCCACAGAGCTCAAGGCAAAATAAAAATAATTTAAAATGATTATAAAAATGATCAGAACACAGAACATATAGTAGGAACGGTGTTTCTAGCTGTAACCGTTTAGAACTAGATGCATATATGTAAATGTACAGAAGAACCCGCAACAACAACAATAATAATAATAATAATTACTGTGAAAGAACAAGAAACATGCTCATTTATAATCATTATTAGTCAGAGTTCGAGAGAAAACCAGTCCTGCTTGTCTTTAGTTGACTCAACAACTAATTCTCCTGATCCCTTTTGTTGTCCTGCCATCTGTTTTTTGAATCCCTCTCCCTGTTGCGACTATTATTGACCAACATTAGTCTGTTAATATCTACTTTCACTTCATTTTATTTTCTATCTTCAATATTCAATTCAAATGTAAGGGTCTGTTGAGTGTTGGAGGAAAAGAGACAGACTGTAAGATAAGATAAGATAAGATAGCACTTTATTAATCCCACAGTGGGGAACTTCTGTGTGTTTTTAGCAGCCATATACAAGGAACACAGAATCTGCACAACAATGTGCACTACATATGAATAAATAAGAATATACAAGTTAAAATTGCACATTGTGTGTCACTGCAGTGACACATTATATAGTCTGATGGCTGTGGGGAGGAATGATCGACCGTAGCGCTCCTTCCTGCACTGTGGGTGTAACAGTCTAGTGCTGAAGGAGCTGCTCAAAGCCTCCACAGTGAGGTGCAGGGGGTGGGAGGGGTTATCCATGATGGATGTTAGTTTGGCCAACATCCTTCTGTCCGCCACTTCCTCGATGGAGTCCAGTGTGCAGCCCAGGACAGAGCCAGCTCTCTTAACCAGCTTGTTAAGTCTCTTCCTGTCTCTGTCCGTGCTGCTCCCAGCCCAGCACACAACACCATAGAGGACTGCTGAGGCCACCACAGTGTCATAAAATGTCCATAACAGCTCCCTGCACACACCAAAGGACCTCAGTCTCCTCAGCAGGTGGAGGTGACTCTGGCCCTTTCTGTACAGAGAGTCTGTGTTGTTTGTCCAGTCCAGTTTTTTGTTTAGGTGGACACCCATATATTTAAAGGTGTCCACAATTTCAATGTGTGAGCCCTGGATGCTCACCGGTGTGTGTGGTGGAGGGTTTCGTCTGAAGTCAAGCACTAACTCCTTTGTCTTACTGGTGTTCAGGAACAAATAACTGTTCCCACACAATGTAACACATTCATCATAGTTATCATTTTTAAATTTTACTTTGATCAAATGTTTACTTCTTATTTAGTTCTGTGTAACATAATTCACTGAGGTAAAAAAAAACTCTTTGTAAGCAGAAGCTGAATGAAAAACAGGAAAGACTTAGCAGGGAGTCTGTATGACTGGTCATTGACAATAACCACCTTCACTGGAAATAATCAAGCATCAAATAAATCATGAGAATTTACAACAGATTATCAGAGTAACAACTTTAAGAACTGCACATTTTCACTGTCTGGATTTGAGAGTTCACTCACTGAAGAAAATGCACAAATGAATTTCTTTCTGCACTGAAATTAGATCTTTTCAGTCACTGCACAGTCACTGTTTAAAGAATGTTGGTTTCACGGGAGCCAGGTTGCAGAATCTGAAGAGAGAAAATGAGTCTGATAGCTTTTCTAAACCAGGGGTAGAACAAGGCATAGATCACAGGGTTCAGACAGGGGTTGATATCCAACAGAAAGACACCAGAGGCTGCTGGTAAAGTCGCATCAGTGGTAACTTCTAAAAGGTAGAAACAGTAAGATGGGCTGTAACACATTAAAAACACAACTACAACAACACCAAGAGTCCTTGCTGCTTTCAGCTCAGATTTCTTAGTCATTACAGTCCCAGAATGCTGGAGTGTGACAGCTGCAACATGAGAGCGCATTGCACGAGCCTGAGACACAGCTGTCACAAACACTTTCATATACAGAATTATGATCACAGTAATTGGAGCAATAAATGATATAACAAAGTCAACATATCCATCAGTGTAGCTAGTGGCAATCACACACTGTCCATAGCAAGAATTAAACCTACCAGGTTGAGTCAGAATTAACCGAAAATATACACCATTGTAGATAATAGAACAGAACCAACACATACAAACACACATTTTAACTCTTGTCGCAGTGACTCTGGTGGGGTAATGTAGAGGGTCACAAATAGCCACATAGCGGTCGACTGAAATGAGAACCATTTCGCCTATTGAAGCAGAGAGGGCGATTGAGCTCACATACCCATGTAGACAACAAATAATGTCTCCAAGAAACCAACAGGCAGTTTGTCGATGAGCTTCTAACGTTGAGTCAAGCCCAAAGAGAAAATCTGACACAGCCAGAGAGAGGAGGAGGAGGTTGGTGGGTGTGTGCAGCTGCCTGCAGGGAGACAAAGACGTAATGTAATATCAGACCTTAATGTAAAGTGATATGCCTTACATGTGGCACATCTAGAGATTTAGCATTAACATTTAACATTGTCAGCCAAGCAGAAAATATGTCTGATCTCCAGATGTAAAGTTCGCAGAATGACTACAAGTAAAACATTTTTGTAAATCACATCGTTCAAACTAAATAATTACTTCAAAGTTTTGATGAGTTTATCTTTACTTGAAGTGAGAGACTGAGATGATGACGAGCAAGTTGAGACACACGGTGAGCACACAGATGAAGAACAGCAAATACATGAGGACAGCATCAGTCCGTTGCAGCTTTGGTTTCCTGCAGGAGGCATTGAGTAGTTGTGGAAAGCAGAGCTCTGCTCCATCCTGGTCCTCCATCCTCACAGAGAGGAGGAACAGAAGCTGCAGCCCTGGCAGCTTCTAACTAATACTCTGTCAGACAAATGATTTATCAGTTTCTGTCTTGACCTTAATCCCTGCCCCCTTCTCTCTCTTTGCTAGCGAGGTGAGCTTTGTACTGTTTTTTATTTATTTCTTAATTTTACAGTGGAGGTTTTAGTATAATGCTACAGAGCAATGAAGCAGCAAATACAAATAATGATGTTTGTGTATTTTTGTGTTGTTGGTGCTTTTGGCCAACTTGCATTGAATTGTTTCTGTGCACGTTCTTCACTAAGCTAAGAAGAAAGCACAGTGTATACTTTAGAGTTACATAAAAAAGCTATACACAAAAAAAGGTAATGTCCAGTAGGAAGTAATGTAGCTTAGAAAGTGAGTAACTGACTGTACATTGGGAGGGTTGTCTTGTGGGGGCTGGGGCAGTGTTTAGCAGGCTAACTGCAGTGAGGTAGAAACTTTTCTTGTTGTGTGAGGACGGGTTTTGCCAGCGGGGAGGCGCTAAAGGAATTTATGTCTGCAATGAGAGGGGTGCACTGCAATGTCCCCTCTGAAATCCATTGTCCTCTCCACTGTCTTGGGAGCTTGAGCTCCAGATTCTTCATGCTGCACCTTAAGACATGGGAGTCCATCTCACTCCTCCCGTCTCAGAGATGAGGCTGATGAGACCTACAAAACATTGCCAAAATTAGGAGCATTCTGTCTCAAAAGCAGTGCTGATCTATCTATAAATCTAGTTTGTGCAGTTGTTATTTCTAGATTGGACTACTGTAATTCCCTACTTTCAGGATTACGATTCAAGTCTTCTTCCTGCATCTGAACTGGGTGCTGGTTCCACAGTAGAGGCGCTAGATAGCTAAGGGCTCTGCCTCCCCTTCTACATTTGATTATTTAACTTTTTTTTGGCACCTCATCAGCACAGCCATTGAGTGCAAGGGGTGAGGACACCACTAGTGAGTCTCTTTCAACAGATGAATGACAAAATTCTATAATTAACTTTTGTATTTCTGTTATTTAAACTACTAAAGACATTTCTTATCATTATACAAATGAGTAACTATTAAAAAGTGCCTATTAGTTTTTTGTTCAGCGAGCATGGACTTAACAAGGAAATTAAAAACAATAATATATTGTTTGTATCATGGCTCAGAGCTTTTCTTAGTTTTACACAACACACTGGGAAGTTTGATCTCAGACTGGTCTCCACTCCCACGACCCACAAAGCTGGCAACAACCTAGACCTCATTCTGATCCGGCTGCACTGTGGATGACATTGTTGTCATTCCTCTGCATTTGTCGGATCATTTCTTCATTTAGCTCATAGTCTTCTTCCCTACACCGTCACATTCTCCTACCACAATGGTTACATTCCGGCGTAACCTCAGATCTCTTAACCCGGAGCGGTTCTCTTCACTGGTTTCTGCATCTCTGCCCTCGCCCTAGGATCTCTCCACCCTCCACACAGACGCAGCCACTGACAGGCTCTGCAATACGCTTTCATCGTACCTAGACAGTCTCTGCCTGACAACCTCTAGACCTGCTCGCCCTTCAGCTTCCAACTCGTGGCTAACCAACCAGATTCGTGAATGACTCACTGTCCTCAGGGGTGCTGAGGAAGTGGCGCAAATCCAAGGCTCCATCAGCTCTTTCTGACTATCAGGATTTACTTACATCTTTCTGTCAGCGTCACTAGGGCAAAGACTGAATACTACCAGGACAAGCTCAGCAACACCACGACTTTGCCTCCTTTTTCACTAAGAAGGTGGCAGCCATCAGCTCCCAGTTCTCTCCACCAGATGACATCCAGCTATCTATGTTGAACGACTCACCACGCTTTTCATTCTCAACCCTGTCAGAGGACAACGTATCCACATCTCTCAAAACAGGCAGCTTTACTTCCTCGTTCAAGCAGGCCCAGATTACGCCCCTGTTGAAGAAGCCTTCTCTTGATCCCTCCCTTGTGGAGAATTGCAGATCAGTCTCTCTTCTCCCATTTCTGGCCAAGATCCTGGAATAAGTAGTCTTCAATCAACTCTCAGACTTTCTTCCCAGAACAGAGAAAAGCTGCAAGTAATTCTTCTGTCTTAATTCTACAAGACCTATCTGACACTGTAAACCATCACATCCTCTTGAATCCAATCTCTAGCTTGGGCATCTCTGGACCAGCTCTAACCTGGTTTGGTCCTACTTGTCTGGACGAACCTACAAGGTATCCTGATTCTAAATCTCACAACCCCTCCCCTAGTGTACCGCAGGGCTCCATTCTCGGTCCTCTTCTTTTTCCCATCTATACTTCTTCCCTGGGCTCTTCACAGAATCATCCATTCTCATGGTTTTTCCTATCACTGTTATACTGAGCTTCACGGAACACATTGCCTCAGTCTCTAGGTCATTTAGATTTGCTCTCCACAACATCAGGAAGATCAGACCCTACCTCTCTGAGTACACGACTCAACTCATTGTGCAGGCATTGATTATATCTCGTCTTGATTTCCGCAACACACTGTTGATGGGGTTACCGGCATGCACGACCAAACCCCTGCAGAGGATCCAAAATGCAACAGCGCACCTCAACAAACATAAGAGTACATGAGTAGTTGTATATCTATATTATTAAAAAGAATTTTGCTGATTTGCAGTTTTTCTAGCTTTAATTTAGTTTTTAAGTACCTAGATATTTTTTATAACTTAAATGTTAGGCCTTGATTATTTCTTATGTTACAGCATGAGTAGCTAGATTAATAGTTTGTTTTGTTAATCATTTTGAATGTAACCAAGGTTGTGGTGCACACAACCTTGTGGCTCCCTGTCACAAAATGCAAGAAGTGGCCAGGGCAGGTTTGGATTTTTTGTTTTTTATGATGCCTTTAATTATTTATTCATGAATATAATTGTCATTAATTATGCATCTTCTTTCTTTAATATAAAGATTCACCTTCCTTGAGTGTGAATTTGATGTCACCTAGGATGCCAGCCTCAACTGGTGGCCAGGGTAGGTCTGAATAAAATTCTGTTTATGATAAATTTCCACATTGACCATAAACAATATTTTATGTGATAACTAAACTATGGTAAAAGATGTAAAATACTGTCTATTATACAATTTTAAAAATAACCCAGAGGTTTCAGTTTGTCAAATCCCTCACCTGTCACATGATAGTCACAGTAAATTGAAGAATGCCTTGTATATTGTGCACCACAACCTTGGTTACATTCAAAGTTTTTATAGTATAAGTTTAATTATATGGCAAATGGTCTGCACTTATATAGCACGTTTCTACCTGTTGGTACTCAAAGCGCTTTACACAGTTTTTTATCTACCCATTCACATTCATACACCGATAGGGGAGCTGCTGTGCAACTAAGTGGGGAGCAACTAAGTGGGGGTTCAGTGTCTCTTGCTCAAGGACACTTTGACATATGACCAGAGGAGCTGGTGATCGAACCAACAACTGTAGGATTGACGGACTACCGTGCTACGAACAAATTACAACTTTCAATTGAGAAGTTGTCATTCAGAAAGGAATGAGTTTACAGTCATACTTTTTCATCTAACAGTTAAAGTGGGATAAGACAATTTGCCTTACAGTGAAGACTAGGAGAATAGTTTGCTGTTTGTGCACAGGACAAAAAAGACGTCTTCTACCACCTGCACCAAGTGTAATGGGTGCTTTTGTGCAGTGCACAAGGTCACATGGTACAGGACCTGCTGTTCTGCTGCAGGAAACTAAGCCAAATATACGTACACAGTCTCCACAGCAGGTGGAGGTGACTGTGGCCCTTTCTGTACAGAGAATCTGTGTTGTTCATACAGTCCAGTTTTTGTTTAGGTGAACACCCAGGTATTTAAAGATGTCCACAATCTCAGTGTATGACTCCTGGATGCTCACTGGTGTGAGTGGTGGAAGGTTCCCTCTGAAATCAATCTAAAAACATCCCAGTTTGTACACTCCAAACACTTCTGAAGTTCTGAAGCTCTAAAAAAGAAGGCAGTAATTCTGAACAGGCGATCTCCATGGTATAACTCGCAAACCCGCAATTTAAAGCAGGCGTCACGAAGAGTAGAAAGGAAGTGCCAGTCCACTCATTCACAAGAATCATGCTTGGCCTGGAAAAAGCGTTTAAACTTATACAAATTAGCACCCCGTAAAGCCAGAACAGCTTATTATTCATCACTAATAGTGGAAAACAAGAACAACCCCCGGTTTCTTTTCAGCACTGTAGCCAGGCTGACTAAGAGCCATAGCTCAGTTGAAACTAGTATTCCCTCAACGCTATGCATCAATGACATCATGACTTTCTTCACAAACAAAATCGTAGCTATTAGAAATGAAATTCACCAGACCCTCCCCACAAATACAACATTAGAATCATCAGTAAGTCCTCAGTCCCTTTTAGACTGCTTTGTGCCCATAGATCTTGCTGAGTTAACTTCAACTATTATGGCTAAACCATAGGACCAAGGACCAAAGGACCGTAAACCAAGGACTCCTGATCAATGTGTATTCAACTGTTTGCATTGTTGAGCAGTTAAAAGCACACGTGAGCCCAAAAGAGATTCATCAGATACTATCTGATCCGCTCAAGTGTCACTGCTTTTTGCTCTGTTCCTCTACCTTTTTGCTTAGTTCACCTGTTATTGTCATTAAATTTTCTTAATGATAATGTGAGAGCTGCCTCCTGTCTCTTAACTCGCTCTCTCAGATTTTTCCACAACAATCATAGCACAGAAACCGCACTGATTAATATCACCAACAATCTTCTTCTGGCTTCAGATAACGGACTTGTCTCTATACTAGTTCTGCTAGATCTTTGTGCTGCATTTGACACAATTGATCACAGAATATTATTACAGAGACTAGAACATGTTATTTGAATTAAAGTAACTGCACTAAATTGGTTTAGTGACTGTGGCTCAGTTGGTAGCGCGGTTGTCCACCAATCCCACAGTTGTTGGTTCGATCCCTGGCTCCTCTGGTCACATGTCAAAGTGTCCTTGAGCAAGACACTGAAACCCACTTAGTTGCTCCCGGTGAGTGTCGGCCAGCTGCATAGCTATCGGTGTATGAATGTGTGTGTGTTTGAGAGTGTGAATGGGTAGATAAGAAGCAGTGTAAAGCGCTTTGAGTACCAACAGGTAGAAAAGTGCTATAGAAGTGCAGATCATTTACCATTTAAATCGTATCTATCAGATAGATTCCAATTTGTTCATGTTAATGATGAATCTTCTACATACACAAAAGTTAGTTATGGAATTCCACAAGGATCTGTATTAGGACCAATACTCTTTACTGTCTCCCCTTGGCAACATTATTAGAAAACACTGTAAATTTTCACTGCTACTCTGATGACACGCAGTTATATCTATCTATGAAACCTGATGAAACAAATCAATTAATCAAACTACAAGCATGTTTAAAAGACATAAGGGACTGAATGACATATAATTTCTTTCTTCTAAACTCAGATAAAACTGAAGTTATTGTATTTGGGCCTAAAAATCCAAGAATCATGTTTTCTAACCATATCGCTACTTTAGATGACATAACTTTTGCCCCCAGTAGTACTGCAAGGAATCTCGGAGCCATTTTTGACCAGGATTTGTCATTTAGCCCACACATAAAACAAATCTCTAGAAGAGCCTTCCTTCACCTAAGAAACATTGCCAAAATTAGGAGCATCCTGTCTCAAAGCGATGCTGAAAAATGGTTCATGCATTTGTTTCTTCTAGATTGGACTACTGTAATTCTCTAGCCTCCAATTAATCCAAAATGCTGCAGCAAGATTACTGACTTTGACTGGTAAGAGAGATCATATTTCACCTTCATTAGCTTCTCTCCATTGGCTTCCAATTAAATGCAGAATAGAATTTAAAACCCTTCTTCTTACCTATAAAGCTTTAAACGGCCAAGCCCCATCATATTTAAAAGATCTCTTAGTACCCTATCATCCCACTAGACCACTTCGGTCCCAAAATGCAGGCCTACTTGTGGTTCCCAGAATTTCCAAAAATAGAATGGGAGGCAGAGCTTTTAGCTATCAAGCTCCTCTCCTGTGGAACCAGCTCCCAGTCCAGATTCGGGAAGCAGACACCCTCCCTATTTTTAAGTCTAGGCTCAAAACCTTCCTTTTTGATAAAGCTTATAGTTGGTTATAGTCATGCTGCCATAGGGTTAGATTGCTGGGGGACTCTGCACTGTGCCACTTCCTCTTCTCTTCATTCTCTCCTCTCACCCCACATCTATAATGTCACCACTGTATGACATTAACTCTGTGTCTTCTTTGTCCCGTAGTCGTCTCTCTCCCTCTCTTTCCCCCCCTCTCTTTCCCTGTCTTCAGGTGTCCCCGGATTTGGCGCTGTGTGTCCTCCAGTGTGCAGCTACTGATCCGATTAACCTGCTCAGTGTTTTGTTAATGCTTTTGTTGCTCTGTTCTTTTCTCTCTGCACTTTCCACTCAGCCCAACCGGGCAAGACAGATGGCCGTCCACCCTGAGCCTGGTTCTGCTGGAGGTTTCTTCCGGTAAAGGGAGTTTTTCCTCTCCACTGTTGCCTATGGCTTGCTCAAGGGGGATTTGTTGGGTTTTCTCTACATGTTGTATAGTCTTGACTTTATTATGTAAAGTGCCCTGAGATGACCTTGTTGTAAATTGGCGCTATATAAATAAAGTTGAATTGAATATTGTTACTTTGGACCATCAGCGGTTCAGATAATATAATAATCATAGCGTGGTTCCGCTTAAATCGAACCTGGTGGCCCAAATTCGAGGAAATTAATGCTTTTGTATTAATATCAAATTACCCAAATCGAACGAGTTCGCTACAAGTATAAAGCTACAGGTACAACTACACCCACAAGCAATGCACAGAAACCATTGAAATGTCTTCCTGGTCAAAAACTAACCAGTATTAGGCAAACCAAGTTCTGCCTATGGATCAGCAAACATTTCAGGAGGTAACATGCTGTCAACATGTGCCAACACCCACAACCACAACAAGCAACAACCACGCTCCACAGCAAACGGGAAAGATTCGCACAGGAACGATTCCTTTGCAAAATTGTGCGAGGAAAAAAAAAATCATTATTGGCTTTTGTCAGCCTTGAACTCAGCAATTCATTTTTGTGACACTGTTTTCCTCTGGGGTGATCGCCTGACCCAGATATGTCACTTTTGTTGCACAAACTACAGTTTAAAACAAACAAACAAACAAACAAAAACTTTATGGCCATTATGTAAAGGATGTTTTAATAGGTGCACCGTATCAATTTTGCATGCTTCCTCCGATTAACAAATACAAATTAGTGAATTGTCTATGTACTGTTACACAGAAGTTTGTCAAATTTGGTGGTACCAGAGAAAGAATAATTTGTAGTTTTACTTCAGGCGCTCAGGTGTGTATGGCTGCCTTCACCTCCTGTAATTTTGAACAAAGCGCCACCCAATTGGTTGACCTAGGTCTCTTTCCAAGAAATAACTTGTGCGCACAAGAGAATTCTCAAAATAAATTTTATTATACCTGCCGTTAACAGGGAGTTTTACACAGGCTTTATGCCACTGATGATGGCTTCCTGTTTTAAAGAATGCGCTGTCATGGTCTACACTCTGGTTTTGGAAGGACTGTCAGAGGTCCCGCCTCTTTTATATGACCTATGTCATATTTATAGGCTGCCCAAAGAATCTGGAATTTTGCTCGAGCTCTGGTGGTAAACTAGTTCTACTGATGGTGAAGGCTTCAGTATGCGCAATATCATGGCTATCAGTGAGCTAAACTGGTCTATAAGCTTTGTACAACTGATGTAAATTGTGTACAATGTACATTACCCTTCCAGGTATATTCCATCCTAGGATCTGATGCTGTTGGTTGGAATTCCTAGAGGAGCAGCGTCTTCTGCAACCATGGGCCAAGGTCTTGCCAACTCCAATCAGATGGTTTTGCCAATAGGACATGTGGAGTATTTCCCTAAATAGTTCTTCCTCTTTAGAGGAGAGTGAGACAGAGGCAACGGCAGCAGTCTTTGTCCAATACACATTTGTCAAACATATTACTTCATCTTCCCCATTTTCTACATACCACTGACCTTCAAATTCACTTTCTGGTTCTGCATTCACGTGTGCTGTTCTGTGTAGTGATCTTGATGTTGGAATGTTTCTGTATGTGTGCTGTGTATGTGCAAAATCTGTAAGCTGCTGTGTAACACGAGTGTTATCAGCAAGTTTACACTTACATGCATATTGTAAATGTATGTTAATGACCTAAGTGACCTGTGATGGATAGTCCCCATCTCCCTGTTTCAAGAAATTTGATGCCATCAGGGGTTAAATCTAACATTAAGCCAAATTCACACATCAAATCTCTCCCTAGCAAATTTACAGGACAGTTTGAGACATTATGAATGAATGTTTTGTGGTCTGTTTTCTCAAAGTGCATTTGACAGGAACCGAGCAGCTCTCTAAAACAGGTTTTCCACCAATATCTGCAGTGATGCTTGACCTACAACTCATATTCATTTACTTATAAATCACTTCATGGGTTTATTTTAATGTGAGTGAGAGTGTGGGTGCGGGTCACCTGATCTAGCGTCTGCATTGCCTGCTTCCTCACCAAGTCAGCCCTTGCTTAATCACAGAGCAGCCTCTAGACCAATGTCTGGGTTTGGCGACGAGGCTCCGTTTCTCCGGACCGGTTTCCACCCACCGACCAGAGGGCACGTAAAGAGTGACTTGGTCCTACATTCGGGACAGGTATTCGACTGGGCATGCTTTACCTTCTGCCACGAGCGTATGCAGGCCAGGTAGTAGCAGTGGTCGTAGTTGGGCAGGATCGCGAAGACGCGCTCTGAGACGTGAGTCTTTTCCAGCACATTTTCCAGGCACATCTTATCCATCCCGCGCCCTCCCTTAAACGTCGGGTTCGAGCCGCCAGCCCACGAGGCCCCGAGATTTTGAGTGATGCGCCACATTCCTTCTACTTCTCTGGGACTTGGCTCTAATGAGCGCGAGCAAGCAGTTCTTAAGCGCGGTATGAACGAATGCACAGGGTCTCGGCGAGAGGTCGGTTTAAGAATCTTTAGGCTCGTCTCAATTGTCAGTCGCCATCTCCCTTCCTCCAAGCACCAAGACGAGGGCCCGCGCAATCTCAGTAGAGGTCGTCTCCGCTCTCGTCGTTGGATTCGTAGCAGCCGCTCATTTCATTCTTGGACGCGGATCTCTG
Organism: Channa striata; assembly: GCA_033026295.1. Classification (NCBI taxonomy): domain Eukaryota; kingdom Metazoa; phylum Chordata; class Actinopteri; order Anabantiformes; family Channidae; genus Channa; species Channa striata. Next base: position 1,870,446 of record CM065180.1, on the reverse strand, counting down.
AGATTTTCCGCCCCGTGTCTTGAACGATTTTGACTCTGATGACACCTGACTCCCCTGTGTCAGGGATGTGGGGTCAGGTAGAGCTGCTGCAGACGCCGGCGTGCTTTTGAGGGGTCTCGCGGTCTTTGTGGCCGTGGTTCTCCGGTACCGCCGAGTCATTGCGGGGAGAGAGAGTAACCGCTGAATCTGCTGCTGTTGCTGTTGCTGTGGCAGATGTTGTTGCTCTTGCGCTTTTCGCTGATCTCCGTACGCGTACGAAGAGGGGAGACCGCGGGGTTTTTGCTCGAGCAGCGTCCATCGGAAAGGAAAGTGGGAGGTTGGCAATTCCGGCAAAAATGGAGAGCGAGGCTCCGCGGCGTAGGCGGGTATCGGAGCATTTTCGAGCCCAAGCGGCGCGGACGGGTAATTCGTGCACACCCTCCCAAGGACCATCCAAGCTTCGGGTGTGTCTATCAACACGTCGTGTTTATCGTACAGATATCACAGGCAGAGTGCCTCGGGGGCAGCGAATTCACGGGTCCGGGAAGCAAAGCTCACGCAGTAGCGAAACAGCAGGTACACGTAGTACCTGGCAAGCTTACGAAGAGGGGATATACATGTATAAATGCATGTAATTCCAGCATCCTTTAATGCTCGCATTCGCCTTTTCTCAGGGAGAAAATGCTGTTTTGAAGCCAAGCTTGTATTTAACAATTTATGTACCAAACTCAAATAAAACTATGTCTGCCTTCTTATTTAGCCTAAATCCACTCAGCAGAACATATAAACAAGCTTGTGGGATGTTTCCTTAAAAGACAGTAAATGCATGTAATTCAAGCATCCTTTTATGCTCGCAATCGCCTTTTCTCAGCGAGAAAATGCTGTTTTGAAGCCTAGCTTGTATTTAACAATTTCCGCACCAAACGCAAATAAAACTGTGTCTGCCTTCTTATTTAGTCTAAATCCACTCAGCAGAACATATAAACAAGCGCGTGGGATGTTTCCTTAAAAGACAGTAAATGCATGTAATTCAAGCATCCTTTTATGCTCGCAATTCTCAGCGAGAAAATGCTGTTTTGAAGCCAAGCTTGTATTTAACAATTTCTGCACCAAACTCAAATAAAACTTTGTCTGCCTTCTTATTTAGTCTAAATCCACTCAGGAGAGACTGAAAATAAGCTTGTGGGATGTTTCCTTAAAAGACAGTAAATGCATGTAATTCAAGCATCCTTTTATGTTCGCAATCGCCTTTTCTCAGCGAGAAAATGCTGTTTTGAAGCCAAGCTTGTATTTAACAATTTCCGCACCAAACTCAAATAAAACTGTGTCTGCCTTCTTAATTAGCCTAAATCCACTCAGGAACGACTGAAAATAGGCTTATGGTATGTTTCCTTAAAATACAGTAAATGCATGTAATTCAAGCATCCTTTTATGCTCGCAATCGCCTTTTCTCAGCGAGAAAATGCTGTTTTGAAGCCAATCTTGTATTGAACAATTTCTGCACCAAACTCAAATAAAACTGTGTCTCCCTTCTTATTTATTCTAAATCCACTCAGCAGAACATATAAATAACCTTGTGGGATGTTTCCTTAAAAGACAGTAAATGCATGTAATTCAAACATCCTTTTATGCTCGCAATCGCCTTTTGTCAGCGAGAAAATGCTGTTTTGAAGCCAAGCTTGTATTTAACAATTTCTGCACCAAACTCAAATAAAACTGTGTCTGCCTTCTTATTTAGCCTAAATCCACTCAGGGGAGACTGAAAATAAGCTTGTGGGATGTTTCCTTAAAAGACAGTAAATGCATGTAATTCAAGCATCCTTTTATGCTCGCAATCGCCTTTTCTCAGCGAGAAAATGCTGTTTTGAAGCCAAGCTTGCATTTAACAATTTCTGCACCAAACTCAAATAAAACTGTGTCTGCCTTCTTATTTAGCCTAAATCCACTCAGGGGAGACTGACAATAAGCTTGTGGGATGTTTCCTTAAAAGACAGTAAATGCATGTAAATCAAGCATCCTTTTATGCTCGCAATCGCCTTTTCTCAGCGAGAAAATGCTGTTTTGAAGCCAAGTATGTATATAACAATTTCTGCACTAAACTCAAATAAAACTGTGTCTGCCTTCTTATTTAGTCTAAATCCACTCAGCAGAACATATAAATAACCTTGTGGATGTTTCCTTAAAAGACAGTATATGCATGTAATTCAAGCATCCTTTTATGCTCGCAATCGCCTTTTCTCAGCGAGAAAATGCTGTTTTGAAGCCAAGCTTGTATTTAACAATTTCCGCACCAAACTCAAATAAAACTGTGTCTGCCTTCTTAATTAGCCTAAATCCACTCAGGACAGACTGAAAATAGGCTTATGGTATGTTTCCTTAAAAGACAGTAAATGCATGTAATTCAAGCATCCTTTTATGCTCGCAATCGCCTTTTCTCAGCGAGAAAATGCTGTTTTGAAGCCAAGCTTGTATTTAACTATATCTGCACCAAACTCAAATAAAACTGTGTCTGCCTTCTTATTTAGCCCAAATCCATTCAGCAGAATATAAAAACAAGTTTGTGTGATGTTTCCTTAAAAGACAGTAAATGCATGTAATTCAAGCATCCTTTTATGCTCGCAATCGCCTTTTCTCAGCGAGAAAATGCTGTTTTGAAGGCAAGCTTGTATTTAACAATTTCTGCACCAAACTCAAATAAAACTGCGTCTGCCTTCTTATTTAGCCTAAATCCACTCAGGGGAGAATGAAAATAAGCTTGTGGGATTTTTCCTTAAAAGACAGTAAATGCATGTAAATCAAGCATCCTTTTATGCTCGCAATCGCCTTTTCTCAGCGAGAATATGCTGTTTTGAAGCAAAGCTTGTATTTAACAATTTCTGCACCAAACGCAAATAAAACTGTGTCTGCCTTCTTATTTAGTCTAAATCCACTCAGCAGAACATATAAAAAAGCGTGTGGGATGTTTCCTTAAAATACACTAAATGCATGTAATTCAAGCATCCTTTTATGCTCGCAATCACCTTTTCTCAGCGAGAAACTGCTGTTTTGAATCCAAGCTTGTATTTAACAATTTCTGCAACAAACTTAAATAAAACTGTGTCTGCCTTCTTATTTAATCTAAAACCACTCAGATGAACATATAAACAAGCGGGTGGATGTTTTTGTTTCCTTAAAAGACAGTAAATGCATGTAATTCAAGCATCCTTTTGTGCTCGCAATCGCCTTTTCTCAGCGAGAAAATGCTGTTTTGAAGCCAAGCTTGTATTTAACAATTTCCGCACCAAACTCAAATAAAACTGTGTCTGCCTTCTTAATTAGCCTAAATCCACTCAGGACAGACTGAAAATAGGCTTATGGTATGTTTCCTTAAAAGACAGTAAATGCATGTAATTCAAGCATCCTTTTATGCTCGCAATCGCCTTTTCTCAGCGAGAAAATGCTGTTTTGAAGCCAAGCTTGTATTTAACTATATCTGCACCAAACTCAAATAAAACTGTGTCTGCCTTCTTATTTAGCCCAAATCCATTCAGCAGAATATAAAAACAAGTTTGTGTGATGTTTCCTTAAAAGACAGTAAATGCATGTAATTCAAGCATCCTTTTATGCTCGCAATCCCCTTTTCTCAGCGAGAAAATGCTGTTTTGAAGGCAAGCTTGTATTTAACAATTTCTGCACCAAACTCAAATAAAACTGTGTCTGCCTTCTTATTTAGCCTAAATCCACTCAGGGGAGACTGACAATAAGCTTGTGGGATGTTTCCTTAAAAGACAGTAAATGCATGTAATTCAAGCATCCTTTTGTGCTCGCAATCGCCTTTTCTCAGCGAGAAAATGCTGTTTTGAAGCCAAGCTTGTATGTAACAATTTCTGCACCAAACTCAAATAAAACTGTGTCTGCCTTCATATTTATTCTAAATCCACTCAGCAGAACATATAAATAACTTTGTGGGATGTTTCCTTAAAAGACAGTAAATGCATGTAATTCAAGCATCCTTTTGTGCTCGCAATCGCTTTTTCTGAGCGAGAAAATGCTGTTTTGAAGCCAAGCTTGCATTTAACAATTTATGCAGCAAACTCAAATAAAACTGTGTGCCTTCTTATTTAGCCTAAATCCACTGGGAGACTGAAAATAAGCTTGTGGGATAAAAGACAGTAAATGCATGTAATTCAAGCATCCTTTTATGCTCGCAATCGCCTTTTGTCAGCGAGAAAATGCTGTTTTGAAGCCAAGCTTGTATTTAACAATTTCTGCACCAAACTCAAATAAAACTGTGTCTGCCTTCTTATTTAGCCTAAATCCACTCAGGGGAGACTGAAAATAAGCGTGTGGGATATTTCCTTAAAAGACAGTAAATGCATGTAATTCAAGCATCCTTTTTTGCGCGCAATCGCCTTTTCTCAGGGAGAAAATGCTGTTTTGAAGCAAAGCTTGCATTTAACAATTTCTGGAGCAAACAGGTACACGTAGTACCTGGCAAGCTTACGAAGAGGGGATATACATGTATAAATGCATGTAATTCCAGCATCCTTTAATGCTCGCATTCGCCTTTTCTCAGCGAGAAAATGCTGTTTTGAAGCCAAGCTTGTATTTAACAATTTCTGAACCAAACGCAAATAAAACTGTGTCTGCCTTCTTATTTAGCCTAAATCCACTCAGGAGAGACTGAAAATAAGCTTGTGGGATGTTTCCTAAAAAGACAGTAAATGCATGTAATTCAAGCATCCTTTTTTGCTCGCAATCGCCTTTTCTCAGGGAGAAAATGCTGTTTTGAAGCCAAGCTTGTATTTAACAATTTCCGCACCAAACTCAAATAAAACTGTGTCTGCCTTCTTATTTAGCCCAAATCCATTCAGCAGAATATAAAAACAAGTTTGTGTGATGTTTCCTTAAAAGACAGTAAATGCATGTAATTCAAGCATCCTTTTATGCTCGCAATCGCCTTTTCTCAGCGAGAAAATGCTGTTTTGAAGGCAAGCTTGTATTTAACAATTTATGCACCAAACTCAAATAAAACTGCGTCTGCCTTCTTATTTAGCCTAAATCCACTCAGGGGAGAATGAAAATAAGCTTGTGGGATGTTTCCTTAAAAGACAGTAAATGCATGTAAATCAAGCATCCTTTTATGCTCGCAATCGCCTTTTCTCAGCGAGAATACGCTGTTTTGAAGCAAAGCTTGTATTGAACAATTTCTGCACCAAACGCAAATAAAACTGTGTCTGCCTTCTTATTTAGTCTAAATCCACTCAGCAGAACATATAAAAAAGCGTGTGGGATGTTTCCTTAAAATACACTAAATGCATGTAATTCAAGCATCCTTTTATGCTCGCAATCACCTTTTCTCAGCGAGAAACTGCTGTTTTGAATCCAAGCTTGTATTTAACAATTTCTGCAACAAACTTAAATAAAACTGTGTCTGCCTTCTTATTTAATCTAAAACCACTCAGATGAACATATAAACAAGCGGGTGGATGTTTTTGTTTCCTTAAAAGACAGTAAATGCATGTAATTCAAGCATCCTTTTGTGCTCGCAATCGCCTTTTCTCAGCGAGGAAATGCTGTTTTGAAGCCAAGCTTGTATTTAACAATTTCTGCACCAAACTCAAATAAAACTGTGTCTGCCTTCTTATTTAGCCTAAATCCACTCAGGGGAGACTGAAAATAAGCGTGTGGGATGTTTCCTTAAAAGACAGTAAATGCATGTAATTCAAGCATCCTTTTGTGCTCGCAATCGCCTTTTCTCAGCGAGAAAATGCTGTTTTGAAGCCAAGCTTGTATTTAAAAATTTCCGCACAAAACTCAAATAAAACTGTGTCTGTCTTCTTATTTAGCCCAAATCCATTCAGCAGAATATAAAAACAAGTTTGTGTGATGTTTCCTTAAAAGACAGTAAATGCATGTAATTCAAGCATCCTTTTATGCTCGCAATCGCCTTTTCTCAGCGAGAAAATGCTGTTTTGAAGGCAAGCTTGTATTTAACAATTTCTGCACCAAACTCAAATAAAACTGTGTCTGCCTTCTTATTTAGCCTAAATCCACTCAGGGGAGACTGACAATAAGCTTGTGGGATGTTTCCTTAAAAGACAGTAAATGCATGTAATTCAAGCATCCTTTTGTGCTCGCAATCGCCTTTTCTCAGCGAGAAAATGCTGTTTTGAAGCCAAGCTTGTATGTAACAATTTCTGCACCAAACTCAAATAAAACTGTGTCTGCCTTCATATTTATTCTAAATCCACTCAGCAGAACATATAAATAACCTTGTGGGATGTTTCCTTAAAAGACAGTAAATGCATGTAATTCAAGCATCCTTTTATGCTCGCAATCGCTTTTTCTGAGCGAGAAAATGCTGTTTTGAAGCCAAGCTTGTATTTAACAATTTATGCACCAAACTCAAATAAAACTGTGTCTGCCTTCTTATTTATCCTAAATCCACTCAGGGGAGACTGAAAATAAGCGTGTGGGATGTTTCCTTAAAAGACAGTAAATGCATGTAATTCAAGCATCCTTTTTTGCGCGCAATCGCCTTTTCTCAGGGAGAAAATGCTGTTTTGAAGCAGAAGCTTGTATTTAACAATTTCCGCACCAAACTCAAATAAAACTGTGTCTGCCTTCTTAATTAACCTAAATCCACTCAGGAGAGACTGAAAATAAGCTTGTGGGATGTTTTCTTAAAAGACAGTAAATGCATGTAATTCAAGCATCCTTTTATGCTCGCAATCGCCTTTTCTCAGCGAGAAAATGCTGTTTTGAAGCCTTTTATGTATATAACAATTTCTGCACCAAACTCAGATAAAACTGTGTCTGCCTTCTTACTTAGCCTAAATCCACTCAGCAGAACATATAAATAACCTTGTGGGATGTTTCCTTAAAAGACAGTATATGCATGTAATTAAAGCATCCTTTTATGCTCGCAATCGCCTTTTCTCAGCGAGAAAATGCTGTTTTGAAGCCAAGCTTGCATTTAACAATTTCTGCACCAAACTCAAATAAAACTGTGTCTGCCTTCTTATTTATCTTAAATCCACTCAGCAACACATATAAACAAGCTTGTGGGATGTTTCCTTAAAAGACAGTAAATGCATGTAATTCAAGCATCCTTTTATGCTCGCAATCGCCTTTTCTCAGCGAGAAAATGCTGTTTTGAAGCCAAGCTTGTATTTAACAATTTCTGAACCAAACGCAAATAAAACTGTGTCTGCCTTCTTATTTAGCCTAAATCCACTGAGGAGAGACTGAAAATAAGCTTGTGGGACTCTTCTTTCAAAGACAGTAAATGCATGTAATTCAAGAGTCCTTTTATGCTCGCAATCGCCTTTTCTCAGCGAGAAAATGCTGTTTTGAAGCCAAGTATGTATATAACAATTTATGCACCAAACACAAATAAAACTGTGTCTGCCTTCTTATTTAGCCTAAATCCACTCAGCACAACATATAAACAAGCTCGTGGGATGTTTCCTTAAAAGACAGTAAATGCATGTAATTCAAGCTTCCTTTTATGCTCGCAATCGCCTTTTCTCAGCGAGAAAATGCTGTTTTGAAGCCTATTATGTATAAAACAATTTCTGCACCAAACACAAATAAAACTGTGTCTGCCTTCTTATTTAGCCTAAATCCAGTCAGCACAACATATAAACAAGCTTGTGGGATGTTTCCTTAAAAGACAGTAAATGTATGTAATTCAAGCATCCTTTTATGCTCGCAATCGCCTTTTCTCAGCGAGAAAATGCTGTTTTGAAGCCTATTATGTATATAACAATTTCTGCACCAAACTCAGATAAAACTGTGTCTGCCTTCTTACTTAGCCTAAATCCACTCAGCAGAACATATAAATAACCTTGTGGGATGTTTCCTTAAAAGACAGTAAATGCATGTAATTCAAGCATCCTTTTATGCTCGCAATCGCCTTTTCTCAGCGAGAAAATGCTGTTTTGAAGCCAAGTATGGATTTCACAATTTCTGCACCAAACTCAAATAAAACTGTGTCTGCCTTCTTATTTAGCCAAAATCCACTCAGGAGAGACTGAAAATAAGTTTGTGGGACCTTTCTTTAAAAGACAGTAAATGCATGTAATTCAAGCATCCTTTTATGCTCGCAATCCCCTTTTCTCAGCGAGAAAATGCTGTTTTGAAGCCAAGTATGGATTTCACAATTTCTGGAGCAAACTCAAATAAAACTGTGTCTGCCTTCTTATTTAGTCTAAATCCAATCAGCAGAACATATAAACAAGCTTGTGGGATGTTTCCTTAAAAGACAGTAAATGCATGTAAATCAAGCATCCTTTTATGCTCGCAATCGCCTTTTCTCAGCGAGAAAATGCTGTTTTGAAGCCAAGCTTGGATTTAACAATTTCTGCACCAAAGTCAAAAAAAAAACTGTTTGTGCCTTCTTATTTAGCCTTAATCCACTCAGGAGAGACTGAAAATAAGCTTGTGGGACCTTTCTTTCACAGACAGTAAATGCATGTAATTTCAAGCATCCTTGTATGCTCGCAATCCCCTTTTCTCAGCGAGAAAATGGTGTTTTGAAGCCAAGTATGGATTTCACAATTTCTGCAGCAAACTCAAATAAAACTGTGTCTGCCTTCTTAATTAGCCTAAATCCACTCAGGAGAGACTGAAAATAAGCTTGTGGGATGTTTCCTTAAAAGACAGTAAATGCATGTAATTCAAGCATCCTTTTATGCTCGCAATCGCCTTTTCTCAGCGAGAAAATGCTGTTTTGAAGCCAAGTATGGATTTCACAATTTTTGCAGCAAACTCAAATAAAACTGTGTCTGCCTTCTTATTTATCCTAAATCCACTCAGCGTAACATATAAACAAGCTTGTGGGATGTTTCCTTAAAAGACAGTAAATGCATGTAATTCAAGCATCCTTTTATGCTCGCAATCGCCTTTTCTCAGCGAGAAAATGCTGTTTTGAAGCCAAGCTTGCATTTAACAATTTCTGCACCAAACTCAAATAAAACTGTGTCTGCCTTCTTATTTATCCTAAATCCACTCAGCAACACATATAAACAAGCTTGTGGGATGTTTCCTTAAAAGACAGTAAATGCATGTAATTCAAGCATCCTTTTATGCTCGCAATCGCCTTTTCTCAGCCAGAAAATGCTGTTTTGAAGCCAAGTATGGATTTCACAATTTCTGCACAAAACTCAAATAAAACTGTGTCTGCCTTCTTATTTAGCCTAAATCCACTCAGCAGAACATATAAACAAGCTTGTGGGATGTTTCCTTAAAAGACAGTAAATGCATGTAATTCAAGCATCGCAATCGCCTTTTCTCAGCGAGAAAATGTTGTTTTGAAGCCAAGCTTGTATTGAACAATTTCTGCACCAAAGTCAAATAAAACTGTGTCTGCCTTCTTATTTAGCCTAAATCCACTCAGCAACACATATAAACAAGCTTGTGGGATGTTTCCTTAAAAGACAGTAAATGCATGTAATTCAAGCATCCTTTTATGCTCGCAATCGCCTTTTCTCAGCGAGAAATGCTGTTTTGAAGCCAAGCTTGTATTGAACAATTTCTGCCCCAAACTCAAATCAAACAATTTCTGAACCAAACTCAAATAAAACTGTGTCTGCAATCGCCTAAATCCACTCAGGAGAGACTGAAAATAAGCTTGTGGGATGTTTCCTTAAAAGACAGTAAATGCATGTAATTCAAGCATCCTTTTATGCTCGCAATCGCCTTTTCTCAGCGAGAAATGCTGTTTTGAAGCAGAACTTGTATTGAACAATTTCTGCCCCAAACTCAAATCAAACAATTTCTGCACCAAACTCAAATAAAACTGTGTCTGCAATCGCCTAAATCCACTCAGGAGAGACTGAAAATAAGCTTGTGGGATGTTTCCTTAAAAGACAGTAAATGCATGTAATTCAAGCATCCTTTTATGCTCGCAATCGCCTTTTCTCAGCGAGAAAATGCTGTTTTGAAGCCAAGCTTTTATTGAACAATTTCTGCACCAAAGTCAAATAAAACTGTGTCTGCCTTCTTATTTAGCCTAAATCCAGTCAGCAGAACATAAAACAAGCTTGTGGGATGTTTCCTTAAAAGACAGTAAATGCATGTAAATCAAGCATCCTTTTATGCTCGCAATCGCCTTTTCTCAGCGAGAAAATGCTGTTTTGAAGCCAAGCTTGTATTGAACAATTTCTGCACCAAACTCAAATAAAACTGTGTCTGCCTTCTTATTTAGCCTAAATCCACTCAGCAGAACATATAAACAAGCTTGTGGGATGTTTCCTTAAAAGACAGTAAATACATGTACTTCAAGCATCCTTTTATGCTCGCAATCGCCTTTTTTCAGCGAGAAAATGCTGTTTTGAAGCCAAGCTGGTATTTAACAATTTCTGCACCAAACTCAAATAAAACTGTGTCTGACTTCTTATTTAGCCTAAATCCACTCAGGAGAGACTGAAAATAAGCTTGTGGGATGTTTCCTTAAAAGACAGTAAATGCATGTAATTCAAGCATCCTTTTATGCTCGCAATCGCCTTTTCTCAGCGAGAAAATGCTGTTTTGAAGCCAAGCTTGTATATAACAATTTCTACCCCAAACTCAAATAAAACTGTGTTTGCCTTCTTATTAATCCTAAATCCAGTCAGCAGAACATATAAACAAGCTTGTAGGATGTTTCATTAAAAGACAGTAAATGCATGTAATTCAAGCATCCTTTTATGCTCGCAATCGCCTTTTCTCAGCCAGAAAATGCTGTTTTGAAGCCAAGTATGGATTTCACAATTTCTGCAGCAAACTCAAATAAAACTGTGTCTGCCTTCTTATTTAGCCTAAATCCACTCAGGAGAGACTGAAAAAAAGCTTGTGGCATGTTTCCTTAAAAGACAGTAAATGCATGTAATTCAAGCATCCTTTTATGCTCGCAATCGCCTTTTCTCAGCGAGAAAATGCTGTTTTTAAGCCAAGTATGTATATAAAACTTTCTGCACAAAACTCAAATAAAACTGTGTCTGCCTTCTTATTTAGCCTAAATCCACTCAGCAGAACATATAAACAAGCTTGTGGGATGTTTCCTTAAAAGACAGTAAATGCATGTAATTCAAGCATCGCAATCGCCTTTTGTCAGCGAGAAAATGTTGTTTTGAAGCCAAGCTTGTATTGAACAATTTCTGCACCAAACTCAAATAAAACTGTGTCTGCCTTGTTATTTATCTTAAATCCACTCAGCAGAACATATAAACAAGCATGTGGGATGTTTCCTTAAAAGACAGTAAATGCATGTAATTCAAGCATCTTTTATGTTCGCAATCGCCTTTTCTCAGTGAGAAAATGCTGTTTTGAAGCAAAGCTTGTATTGCACAATTTCTGCACCAAACTCAAATAAAACTGTGTCTGCCTTCTTATTTAGCCTAAATCCACTCAGCACAACATGTAAACAAGCTTGTGGGATGTTTCCTTTAAAAGACAGTAAATGCTGTATTTCAAGCATCCTTTTATGCTCGCAATCGCCTTTTCTCAGCGAGAAAATGCTGTTTTGAAGCCAAGTATGGATTTCACAATTTATGCACCAAACTCAAATAAAACTGTCTGCCTTCTTAATTAGTCTAAATCCACTCAGGAGAGACTGAAAGTAAGCTTGTGGGATGTTTCCTTAAAAGAGAGTAAATGCATGTAATTCAAGCATCCTTTTATGCTCGCAATCGCCTTTTCTCAGCGAGAAAATGTTGTTTTGAAGCCAAGCTTGTATTGAACAATTTCTGCACCAAACTAAAATAAAACTGTGTCTGCCTTCTTATTTAGCCTAAATCCAGTCAGCAGAACATAAAAACAAGCTTGTGGCATGTTTCCTTAAAAGACAGTAAATGCATGTAATTCAAGCATCCTTTTATGCTCGCAATCGCCTTTTCTCAGCAAGAAAATGCTGTTTTGAAGCCAAGCTTGTATTCAAAAATTTCTGCACCAAACTCAAATAAAACTGTGTCTGCCTTCTTATTTAGCGTAAATCCACTCAGGAGAGACTGAAAATAAGCTTGTGGGATGTTTCCTTAAAAGACAGTAAATGCATGTAATTCAAGCATCCTTTAATGCTCGCAATTGCCTTTTCTCACCGAGAAATGCTGTTTTGAAGCCAAGCTTGTATTGAACAATTTCTGCACCAAAGTCAAATAAAACTGTGTTTGCCTTCTTATTTAGCCTAAATCCACTCAGGAGAGACTGAAAATAAGCTTGTGGGATGTTTCCTTAAAAGACAGTAAATGCATGTAATTCAAGCATCCTTTTATGCTCGCAATCGCCTTTTCTCAGCGAGAAAATGCTGTTTTGAAGCCAAGTATGGATTTCACAATTTCTGCAGCAAACTCAAATAAAACTGTGTCTGCCTTCTTAATTAGCCTAAATCCACTCAGGAGAGACTGAAAATAAGCTTGTGGGATGTTTCCTTAAAAGACAGTAAATGCATGTAATTCAAGCATCCTTTTATGCTCGCAATCGCCTTTTCTCAGCGAGAAAATGCTGTTTTGAAGCCTAGCATTTATTGAACAATTTCTGCACCAAACTCAAATAAAACTGTGTCTGCCTTCTTATTTAGCCTAAATCCACTCAGGAGAGACTGAAAATAAGCTTGTGGGATGTTTCCTTAAAAGACAGTAAATGCATGTAATTCAAACATCCTTTTTATGCTCGCAATCGCCTTTTCTCAGCGAGAAAATGCTGTTTTGAAGCCAAGCTTGTATTGAACAATTTCTGCACCAAAGTCAAATAAAACCGTGCCTGCCTTCTTATTTAGCGTAAATCCACTCAGGAGAGACTGAAAATAAGCTTGTGGGATGTTTCCTTAAAAGACAGTAAATGCATGTAATTCAAACATCCTTTTATGCTCGCAATCGCCTTTTCTCAGCGAGAAAATGGTGTTTTGAAGCCAAGCTTGTATTGAACAATTTCTGCACCAAACTCAAATAAAACCGTGTCTGCCTTCTTATTTAGCGTAAATCCACTCAGGAGAGACTGAAAATAAGCTTGTGGGATGTTTCCTTAAAAGACAGTAAATGCATGTAATGCAAGTATCCTTTTATGCTCGTTATCGCCTTTTCTAAGCGAGAAAATGCTGTTTTGAAGCCAATCTTGTATTGAACAAATTCTGCACCAAACTCAAATAAAACCGTGTCTGCCTTCTTATTTATCCTAAATCCACTCAGGAGAGACTGAAAATAAGCTTGTGGGATGTTTCCTTAAAAGACAGTAAATGCATGTAATTCAAGCATCCTTTTATGCTCGCAATCGCCTTTTCTCAGCGAGAAAATGCTGTTTTGAAGCCAAGCTTTTATTGAACAATTTCTGCACCAAAGTCAAATAAAACTGTGTCTGCCTTCTTATTTAGCCTAAATCCAGTCAGCAGAACATATAAACAAGCTTGTGGGATGTTTCATTAAAAGACAGTAAATGCATGTAATTCAAGCATCCTTTTATGCTCGCAATCGCCTTTTCTCAGCCAGAAAATGCTGTTTTGAAGCCAAGTATGGATTTCACAATTTCTGCAGCAAACTCAAATAAAACTGTGTCTGCCTTCTTATTTAGCCTAAATCCACTCAGGAGAGACTGAAAAAAAGCTTGTGGCATGTTTCCTTAAAAGACAGTAAATGCATGTAATTCAAGCATCCTTTTATGCTCGCAATCGCCTTTTCTCAGCGAGAAAATGCTGTTTTTAAGCCAAGTATGGATTTCACAATTTCTGCACCAAACTCAAATAAAAGTGTGTCTGCCTTCTTATTTATCTTAAATCCACTCAGCAACACATATAAACAAGCTTGTGGGATGTTTCCTTAAAAGACAGTAAATGCATGTAATTCAAGCATCTTTTATGTTCTTAATCGCCTTTTCTCAGTGAGAAAATGCTGTTTTGAAGCAAAGCTTGTATTGCACAATTTCTGCACCAAACTCAAATAAAACTGTGTCTGCCTTCTTATTTAGCCTAAATCCACTCAGCACAACATGTAAACAAGCTTGTGGGATGTTTCCTTTAAAAGACAGTAAATGCTGTATTTCAAGCATCCTTTTATGCTCGCAATCGCCTTTTCTCAGCGAGAAAATGCTGTTTTGAAGCCAAGTATGGATTTCACAATTTCTGCACCAAACTCAAATAAAACTGTCTGCCTTCTTAATTAGTCTAAATCCACTCAGGAGAGACTGAAAGTAAGCTTGTGGGATGTTTCCTTAAAAGAGAGTAAATGCATGTAATTCAAGCATCCTTTTATGCTCGCAATCGCCTTTTTTCAGCGAGAAAATGGTGTTTTGAAGCCAAGCTTGTATATAACAATTTCTGCACCAAACTCAAAAAAAACTGTGTCTGCCTTCTTATTTATCCTAAATCCACTCAGCAACACATATAAACAAGCTTGTGGGATGTTTCCTTAAAAGACAGTAAATGCATGTAATTCAAGCATCCTTTTATGCTCACAATCGCCTTTTCTCAGCGAGAAAATGTTGTTTTGAAGCCAAGCTTGTATTGAACAATTTCTGCACCAAACTCAAATAAAACTGTGTCTGCCTTCTTATTTAGCCTAAATCCAGTCAGCAGAACATAAAAACAAGCTTGTGGCATGTTTCCTTAAAAGACAGTAAATGCATGTAATTCAAGCATCCTTTTATGCTCGCAATCGCCTTTTCTCAGCGAGAAAATGCTGTTTTGAAGCCAAGCTTGTATATAACAATTTCTACCCCAAACTCAAATAAAACTGTGTTTGCCTTCTTATTAATCCTAAATCCAGTCAGCAGAACATATAAACAAGCTTGTGGGATGTTTCATTAAAAGACAGTAAATGCATGTAATTCAAGCATCCTTTTATGCTCGCAATCGCCTTTTCTCAGCCAGAAAATGCTGTTTTGAAGCCAAGTATGGATTTCACAATTTCTGCAGCAAACTCAAATAAAACTGTGTCTGCCTTCTTATTTAGCCTAAATCCACTCAGGAGAGACTGAAAAAAAGCTTGTGGCATGTTTCCTTAAAAGACAGTAAATGCATGTAATTCAAGCATCCTTTTATGCTCGCAATCGCCTTTTCTCAGCGAGAAAATGCTGTTTTTAAGCCAAGTATGGATTTCACAATTTCTGCACCAAACTCAAATAAAAGTGTGTCTGCCTTCTTATTTATCTTAAATCCACTCAGCAACACATATAAACAAGCTTGTGGGATGTTTCCTTAAAAGACAGTAAATGCATGTAATTCAAGCATCTTTTATGTTCGCAATCGCCTTTTCTCAGTGAGAAAATGCTGTTTTGAAGCAAAGCTTGTATTGCACAATTTCTGCACCAAACTCAAATAAAACTGTGTCTGCCTTCTTATTTAGCCTAAATCCACTCAGCACAACATGTAAACAAGCTTGTGGGATGTTTCCTTTAAAAGACAGTAAATGCTGTATTTCAAGCATCCTTTTATGCTCGCAATCGCCTTTTCTCAGCGAGAAAATGCTGTTTTGAAGCCAAGTATGGATTTCACAATTTCTGCACCAAACTCAAATAAAACTGTCTGCCTTCTTAATTAGTCTAAATCCACTCAGGAGAGACTGAAAGTAAGCTTGTGGGATGTTTCCTTAAAAGAGAGTAAATGCATGTAATTCAAGCATCCTTTTATGCTCGCAATCGCCTTTTTTCAGCGAGAAAATGGTGTTTTGAAGCCAAGCTTGTATATAACAATTTCTGCACCAAACTCAAATAAAACTGTGTCTGCCTTCTTATTTAGCCTAAATCCACTCAGCACAACATGTAAACAAGCTTGTGGGATGTTTCCTTTAAAAGACAGTAAATGCTGTATTTCAAGCATCCATCGAGAAAATGTTGTTTTATGCTTGTATTGAACAATTTCTGCACCAAACTCAAATAAAACTGTGTCTGCCTTCTTATTTCTAAATCAGCAGAACATAAAAAAATGCTGTTTTTGTAAATGCATGTAATTCAAGCATCCTTTTATGGATTTCACGAGAAAATTTCTGCACCAAACTCAAATAAAACTGTGTCTGCCTTCTTATTAAGCCTAAATCCAGTCCAGAACATATAAACAGGAGAGACTAAAAAAAAGCATCCTTTTGTGGCAGAAAATGTTTCCAAGTATGGATTTAAAAGACAGTAAATGCATGTAATTCAAGCATCCAGTAAATTTATGCATCCTTTTATGCTCAAATCGCCTTTTCTCAGCGAGAAAATGCTGTTTTTACCAAGTATGGATTTCACAATTTCTGCACCAAACTCAAATAAAAGTGTGTCTGCCTTCTTATTTATCTTAAATCCACTCAGCAACACATATAAACAAGCTTGTGGGATGTTTCCTTAAAAGACAGTAAATGCATGTAATTCAAGCATCTTTTATGTTCATAATCGCCTTTTCTCAGTGAGAAAATGCTGTTTTGAAGCAAAGCTTGTATTGCACAATTTCTGCACCAAACTCAAATAAAACTGTGTCTGCCTTCTTATTTAGCCTAAATCCACTCAGCACAACATGTAAACAAGCTTGTGGGATGTTTCCTTTAAAAGACAGTAAATGCTGTATTTCAAGCATCCTTTTATGCTCATAATCGCCTTTTCTCAGCGAGAAAATGCTGTTTGAAGCCAAGTATGGATTTCCCAATTTCTGCACCAAACTCAAATAAAACTGTCTGCCTTCTTAATTAGTCTAAATCCACTCAGGAGAGACTGAAAGTAAGCTTGTGGGATGTTTCTTAAAAGAGAGTAAATGCATGTAATTCAAGCATCCTTTTATGCTCATAATCGCCTTTTTCAGCGAGAAAATGGTGTTTTGAAGCCAAGCTTGTATATAACAATTTCTGCACCAAACTCAAAAAAACTGTGTCTGCCTTCTTATTTATCCTAAATCCACTCAGCAACACATATAAACAAGCTTGTGGGATGTTTCCTTAAAAGACAGTAAATGCATGTAATTCAAGCATCCTTTTATGCTCTTAATCGCCTTTTCTCAGCTTGTATTGAACAATTTCTGCACCAAACTCAAATAAAATGCTGCCTTCTTATTTTTTCAGCAGAACATAAAAACAGAACTTGTAAATTGAACAATTTCTGCTTTTCTCCAGAACTTGTATTGAAAACTCAAATCAAACAATTTCTGCACCAAACTCAAATAAAACTGTTTCTGCAATGGCCTAAATCCACTCAGGAGAGACTGAAAATAAGCTTGTGGGATGTTTCCTTAAAAGACAGTAAATGCATGTAATTCAAGCATCCTTTTAATAATCGCCTTTTTCAGCGAGAAATGGTGTTTTGAAGCCAACTTGTATTGAACAATTTCTGCACCAAACTCAAATAAAACTGTGTCTGCCTTCTTATTTATCCTAAATCCACTCAGCAACACATATAAACAAGCTTGTGGGATGTTTCCTTAAAGACAGTAAATGCATGTAATTCAAGCATCCTTTTAGCAACGCTTTTCTCAGCGAGAAATGCTGTTTTGAAGCAGAACTTGTATTGAACAATTTCTGCCCCAAACTCAAATCAAACAATTTCTGCACCAAACTCAAATAAAACTGTGTCTGCAATGGCCTAAATCCACTCAGGAGAGACTGAAAATAAGCTTGTGGGATGTTTCCTTAAAAGACAGTAAATGCATGTAATTCAAGCATCCTTTTATGCTCGCAATCGCCTTTTCTCAGCGAGAAAATGCTGTTTTGAAGCCAAGCTTATATTGAACAATTTCTGCACCAAAGTCAAATAAATCTGTGTCTGCCTTCTTATTTAGCCTAAATCCAGTCAGCAGAACATAAAAACAAGCTTGTGGCATGTTTCCTTAAAAGACAGTAAATGCATGTAATTCAAGCATCCTTTTTGCTCATAATCGCCTTTTCTCAGCGAGAAAATGCTGTTTTGAAGCCAAGCTTGTATTGAACACAATTTCTGCACCAAACTCAAATAAAACTGTGTCTGCCTTCTTATTTAGCCTAAATCCACTCAGGAGAGACTGAAAATAAGCTTGTGGCATGTTTCCTTAAAAGACAGTAAATGCATGTAATTCAAGCATCCTTTTATGCTCGCAATCGCCTTTTCTCAGCAAGAAAATGCTGTTTTGAAGCCAAGCTTGTATTCAACAATTTCTGCACCAAACTCAAATAAAACTGTGTCTGCCTTCTTATTTAGCGTAAATCCACTCAGGAGAGACTGAAAATAAGCTTGTGGGATGTTTCCTTAAAAGACAGTAAATGCATGTAATTCAAGCATCCTTTAATGCTCGCAATCGCCTTTTCTCACCTAGAAATGCTGTTTTGAAGCCAAGCTTGTATTGAACAATTTCTGCACCAAACTCAAATAAAACTGTGTCTGCCTTCTTATTTAGCCTAAATCCACTCAGGAGAGACTGAAAATAAGCTTGTGGGATGTTTCCTTAAAAGACAGTAAATGCATGTAATTCAAGTATCCTTTTATGCTCGCAATCGCATTTTCTCAGCGAGAAAATGGTGTTTTCAAGCCAAGCTTGTTTTGAACAATTTCTGCACCAAACTCAAATAAAACTGTGTCTGCCTTCTTATTTATCCTAAATCCACTCAGCAACACATATAAACAAGCTTGTGGGATGTTTCCTTAAAAGACAGTAAATGCATGTAATTCAAGCATCCTTTTATGCTCGCAATCGCCTTTTCTCAGCGAGAAAATGCTGTTTTGAAGCCAAGTATGGATTTCACAATTTCTGCAGCAAACTCAAATAAAACTGTGTCTGCCTTCTTAATTAGCCTAAATCCACTCAGGAGAGACTGAAAATAAGCTTGTGGGATGTTTCCTTAAAAGACAGTAAATGCATGTAATTCAAGCATCCTTTTATGCTCGCAATCGCCTTTTCTCAGCGAGAAAATGCTGTTTTGAAGCCTAGCATTTATTGAACAATTTCTGCACCAAACTCAAATAAAACTGTGTCTGCCTTCTTATTTAGCCTAAATCCACTCAGGAGAGACTGAAAATAAGCTTGTGGGATGTTTCCTTAAAAGACAGTAAATGCATGTAATTCAAGCATCCTTTTATGCTCGTAATCGCCTTTTCTCAGCGAGAAAATGTGTTTTGAAGCCAAGCTTGTATTGAACAATTTCTGCACCAAAGTCAAATAAAACCGTGCCTGCCTTCTTATTTAGCGTAAATCCACTCAGGAGAGACTGAAAATAAGCTTGTGGGATGTTTCCTTAAAAGACAGTAAATGCATGTAATTCAAGCATCCTTTAACCCTTGCACTGCACACTCTTCGGGTGTTGACTCGGGGTCCGCGGACCCGCCCGCTGCAGCGGACCTTCCCCACGTCCCCTGCGCTGCGGGTCAGAGGACCCGCCCGCTCCAGCGGAGCTTACCCAAGTCCCCTCCGCTGGGGTCCGAGGACTTCCCGGCGTCCGCTCCGCTGGGGGTCCGAGGACCCGACCGCTCCAGCGGACCTTACCCACGTCCCCTGCCCTGCGGGTCCGAGGGACCCCGTCGTCAACTCCGCTGCGGGGTCTGAGGGACCCCGGCGTCCCCTCCGCTGCGGGGTCCGAGGGGGCCCCTCCGCTCACGGGGTCTGAGGACTTTCGGCGTCCGCTCCGCTGGGGTCCGAGGACCCGCCAGCTCCAGCGGACCTTACCCCGCCCCTGCCCTGCGGGTCAGAGGGACCCAGCGTCGTCAACTCCGCTGCGGGGTCCGAGGACCCCGACGTCCCCTCCGCTGGGGGTCCGAGGACCCGCCAGCTCCAGCAGACCTTCCCGCGCCCCTGCGCTGCGGGGTCAGAGGACCCAGCGTCGTCAACTCCGCTGCGGGGTCAGAGGGACCCCGTCGTCAACTCCGCTGGGGTCCGAGGACCCGACCGCTGCAGCGGACCTTCCCGGCGTCCCCTCCGCTGCGGGGTCAGAGGGACCCCGTCGTCAACTCCGCTGCGGGGTCTGAGGGACCCCGGACGTCCCCCTCCGCTGGGGTCCGAGGACCCCGACCGCTGCAGCGGACCTTCCCGGCGTCCCCTCCGCTGCGGGGTCAGAGGGACCCGCCCGGCTCTAGCGGACCATACCGGCGTCCCCTCCGCTGCGGGGTCTGAGGGACCCCGGCGTCCCCTCCGCTGTGGGTCCGAGGACCCCGCCAGCTCCAGCGGACCTTCCCGCGCCCCTGCGCTGCGGGGTCAGAGGGACCCCGCCGGCTCTAGCGGACCTTACCGGCGTCCCCTCCGCTGCGGGGTCTGAGGGACCTTCCCGGCGTCCCCTCCGCTGCGGGGTCTGAGGGACCCCTGGACCTGGGCTCAGACTCTGCACGTCTGCTGTGGGGCCTCGGGGACCCCAGGATAGAGGACATTCTCGGACCCTGACTCCTCGCGGCCGGGCGCCGTCTCCTAGGGGCCTGGCGGACCCGGGACATCGGGATGGAGGACCTTCGGGGCCTGACTCCGCGGCCCCGGCGTCCCGTCTCCTCGGGGCCTCGCGGACCCGGGCTCGTAAACCTTCCAGGGCTCGGACTCCGCGCGTCCCGGCGTCCCGTCTCCTCGGGGCCTCGCGGACCCGGGATCGTAAACCTCCCGGGCCCTGTCTCAGAGAGTCCGGGGACGTCCCGTTCCCTACGCGAGGCCCGTGGCCTCGGGTCGGAGGGACCCGGGGAGGGATTGAGAGTAGGGAGGGGAGAGAAAGAGAGAGAGAGAGGAAGAGGAGAGAGAGAGAGAGAGAGAGAGAGAGAGAGATGAGAGATGAGAGTCTGAAGCGCATGCGCGGGCCGGGGCTGGGTCGAGGGGGTGAGAAGAGATGGGGAGGAGGAAAGATGGGGGGAGGACAGATGGGGTGATATGGGGAGGAGAGATGAAAGAAAGAGAGATGAAAGAAAGAGAGAGAGGACGCGCATGCGCGGGGAAACAGCCCCGGTGGACGCGCGAGGTAGAGGGTGTGTGAACAGCCCCAAAAACGACTTTTGGGCCAACTCCCCCGTGTCGAATACGGCTCCCTTCCCCCCCTCTAGCTCTCTGGGCCTAGAGCTAAAGGCGGGTAGCGATTTAAAAACACCCCCCCTCCCGCTCTTTCTCTTTCTCCCAGCATTCCCCGTGTGAGAACAGGGTAGCACGAGGGTTAAAGGATGCTTGAATTACATGCATTTACTGTCTTTTAAGGAAACATCCCACAAGCTTATTTTCAGTCTCTCCTGAGTGTATTTAGGCTAAATAAGAAGGCAGACACAGTTTTATTTGACTTTGGTGCAGAAATTGTTCAATACAAGATTGGCTTCAAAACAGCATTTTCTCGCTGAGAAAAGGCGATTGCGAGCATAAAAGGATGCTTGAATTACATGCATTTACTGTCTTTTAAGGAAACATCCCACAAGCTTGTTTTTATATTCTGCTGACTGGATTTAATCTAAATAAGAAGGCAGACACGGTTTTATTTGAGTTTGGTGCAGAAATTGTTCAATACAAGCTTGGCTTCAAAACACCATTTTCTCGCTGAGAAAAGGCGATTGCGAGCATTAAAGGATGCTTGAATTACATGCATTTACTGTCTTTTAAGGAAACATCCCACAAGCTTGTTTTTATGTTCTGCTGACTGGATTTAGGCTTAATAAGAAGGCAGACACAGTTTTATTTGAGTTTGGTGCAGAAATTGTTCAATACAAGATTGGCTTCAAAACAGCATTTTCTCGCTGAGAAAAGGCGATTGCGAGGATAAAAGGATGCTTGAATTACATGCATTTACTGTCTTTTAAGGAAACATCCCACAAGTTTATTTTCAGTCTCTCCTGAGTGGATTTACGCTAAATAAGAAGGCAGACACAGTTTTATTTGAGTTTGGTGCAGAAATTGTTCAATACAAGCTTGGCTTCAAAACAGCATTTTCTCGCTGAGAAAAGGCGATTAAGAGCATAAAAGGATGCTTGATTTACATGCATTTACTGTCTTTTAAGGAAACATCCCACAAGCTTGTTTTTATATTCTGCTGACTGGATTTAGGCTAAATAAGAAGGCAGACACAGTTTTATTTGAGTTTGGTGCAGAAATTGTTCAATATAAGATTGGTTTCAAAACAGCATTTTCTCGCTGAGAAAAGGCGATTGCGAGCATAAAAGGATGCTTGAATTACATGCATTTACTGTCTTTTAAGGAAACATCCCACAAGCTTATTTTCAGTCTGTCCTGAGTGGATTTAGGCTAAAAAGGAAGGCAGACACAGTTTTATTTGAGTTTGGTGCAGAAATTGTTCAATACAAGCTTGGTTTCAAAACAGCATTTTCTCGCTGAGAAAAGGCGACGAAAGCATAAAAGGATGCTTGATTTACATGCATTTACTGTCTTTTAAGGAAACATCCCACAAGCTTATTTTCAGTCTCTCCTGAGTGGATTTAGGCTAAATAAGAAGGCAGACACAGTTTTATTTGAGTTTGGTGCAGAAATTGTTCAATACAAGATTGGCTTCAAAACAGCATTTTCTCGCTTAGAAAAGGCGATTATGAGCATAAAAGGATACTTGCATTACATCCATTTACTGTCTTTTAAGGAAACATCCCACAAGCTTATTTTCAGTCTCTCCTGAGTGGATTTACGCTAAATAAGAAGGCAGACACAGTTTTACTTGAATTTGGTGCAGAAATTGTTCAATACAAGATTGGCTTCAAAACAGCATTTTCTCGCTGAGAAAAGGCGATTGCGAGCATGAAAGGATGCTTGAATTACATGCATTTACTGTCTTTTAAGGAAACATCCCACAAGCTTATTTTCAGTCTCTCCTGAGTGGATTTAGGCTAAATAAGAAGGCAGACACAGTTTTATTTGAGTTTGGTGCAGAAATTGTTCAATACAAGATTGGTTCAAAACAGCATTTTCTCGCTGAGAAAAGGCGATTGTAACATAAAAGGATGCTTGAATTACATGCATTTACTGTCTTTTAAGGAAACATCCCACAAGCTTGTTTTTATATTCTGCTGACTGGATTTAGGCTAAATAAGAAGGCAGACACAGTTTTATTTGACTTTGGTGCAGAAATTGTTCAATACAAGCTTGGCTTCAAAACAGCATTTTCTCGCTGAGAAAAGGCGATTGCGAGCATAAAAGGATGCTTGCATTACATCCATTTACTGTCTTTTAAGGAAACATCCCACAAGCTTATTTTCAATCTCTCCTGAGTGGATTTACGCTAAATAAGAAGGCAGACACAGTTTTATTTGAGTTTGGTGCAGAAATTGTTCAATACAAGCTTGGCTTCAAAACAGCATTTTCTCGCTGAGAAAAGGCGATTACTTTGAGCATAAAAGGGTGCTTGAATTACATGCATTTACTGTCTTTTAAGGAAACATCCCACAAGCTTGTTTTTATATTCTGCTGACTGGATTTAGGCTAAATAAGAAGGCAGACACAGTTTTATTTGAGTTTGGTGCCGAATTTGTTCAATACAAGATTGGCTTCAAAACAGCATTTTCTCGCTGAGAAAAGGCGATTGCGAGCATAAAAGGATGCTTGAATTACATGCATTTACTGTCTTTTAAGGAAACATCCCACATGCTTGTTTTTATATTCTGCTGACTGGATTTAGGCTAAATAAGAAGGCAGACACAGTTTTATTTGAGTTTGGTGCAGAAATTGTTCAATACAAGCTTGGCTTCAAAACAGCATTTTCTCGCTGAGAAAAGGCGATTGCGAGCATGAAAGGATGCTTGAATTACATGCATTTACTGTCTTTTAAGGAAACATCCCACAAGCTTATTTTCAGTCTCTCCTGATTGGATTTAGGCTAAATAAGAAGGCAGACACAGTTTTATTTGAGTTTGGTGCAGAAATTGTTCAATACAAGATTGGCTTCAAAACAGCATTTTCTCGCTGAGAAAAGGCGATTATGAACATAAAAGGATGCTTGAATTACATGCATTTACTGTCTTTTAAGGAAACATCCCACAAGCTTGTTTTTATATTCTGCTGACTGGATTTAGGCTAAATAAGAAGGCAGACACAGTTTTATTTGACTTTGGTGCAGAAATTGTTCAATACAAGCTTGGCTTCAAAACAGCATTTTCTCGCTGAGAAAAGGCGATTATGAGCATAAAAGGATGCTTGATTTACATGCATTTACTGTCTTTTAAGGAAACATCCCACAAGTTTATTTTCAGTCTCTCCTGAGTGGATTAAGGCTAAATAAGAAGGCAGACACAGTTTTATTTGAGTTTGGTGCAGAAATTGTTCAATACAAGCTTGGCTTCAAAACAGCATTTTCTCGCTTAGAAAAGGCGATAACGAGCCTAAAAGGATACTTGCATTACATCCATTTACTGTCTTTTAAGGAAACATCCCACAAGCTTATTTTCAATCTCTCCTGAGTGGATTTACGCTAAATAAGAAGGCAGACACGGTTTTATTTGAGTTTGGTGCAGAAATTGTTCAATACAAGCTTGGCTTCAAAACAGCATTTTCTCGCTGAGAAAAGGCGATTAGTAGCATAAAAGGGTGCTTGAATTACATGCATTTACTGTCTTTTAAGGAAACATCCCACAAGCTTGTTTTTATATTCTGCTGACTGGATTTAGGCTAAATAAGAAGGCAGACACAGTTTTATTTGAGTTTGGTGCCGAATTTGTTCAATACAAGATTGGCTTCAAAACAGCATTTTCTCGCTGAGAAAAGGCGATTGCGAGCATAAAAGGATGCTTGATTTACATGCATTTAGTGTCTTTTAAGGAAACATCCCACAAGCTTATTTTCAGTCTCTCCTGAGTGGATTTAGGCTAAATAAGAATGCAGACACAGTTTTATTTTACTTTGGTGCAGAAATTGTTCAATAGAAGATTGGCTTCAAAACAGCATTTTCTCGCTGAGAAAAGGCGATTGCGAGCATAAAAGGATGCTTGAATTACATGCATTTACTGTCTTTTAAGGAAACATCCCACAAGCTTATTTTCAGTCTCTCCTGAGTGGATTTAGGCTAAATAAGAATGCAGACACGGTTTTATTTGAGTTTGGTGCAGAAATTGTTCAATAGAAGATTGGCTTCAAAACACCATTTTCTCACTATAAAAAATGCGATTGCGAGCATAAAAGGATGCTTGAATTACGTGCATTTACTCTCTTTTAAGGAAACATCCCACATGCTTGTTTTTATGTTCTGCTGACTGGATTTAGGCTAAATAAGAAGGCAGACACAGTTTTATTTGAGTTTGGTGCAGAAATTGTTCAATACAAGCTTGGCTTCAAAACAGCATTTTCTCGCTGAGAAAAGGCGATTGCGAGCATAAAAGGATGCTTGAATTACATGCATTTACTGTCTTTTAAGGAAACATCCCACAAGCTTATTTTCAGTCTCTCCTGAGTGGATTTAGGCTAAAAAGGAAGGCAGACACAGTTTTATTTGAGTTTGGTGCAGAAATTGTTCAATACAAGCTTTGCTTCAAAACAGCATTTCTCGCTGAGAAAAGGCGATTGCGAGCATAAAAGGATTCTTGAATAACCTGCATTTACTGTCTTTTAAGGAAACATCCCACAAGCTTGTTTTTATGTTCTGCTGACTGGATTTAGGCTAAATAAGAAGGCAGACACAGTTTTATTTGACTTTGGTGCAGAAATAGTTCAATACAAGCTTGGCTTCAAAGCAGCATTTTCTCGCTGTGAAAAGGCGATTGCGAGCATAAAAGGATGCTTGAATTACATGTATTTACTGTCTTTTAAGGAAACATACCACAATCTTATTTTCAGTCTCTCCTGAGTGGATTTAGGCTAAAAAGGAAGGCAGACACAGTTTTATTTGAGTTTGGTGCAGAAATTGTTCAATACAAGCTTTGCTTCAAAACAGCATTTCTCGCTGAGAAAAGGCGATTAACGAGCATAAAAGGATGCTTGAATTACATGCATTTACTGTCTTTTAAGGAAACATCCCACAAGCTTGTTTTTATGTTCTGCTGACTGGATTTAGGCTAAATAAGAAGGCAGACACGGTTTTATTTGAGTTTGGTGCAGAAATTGTTCAATACAAGCTTGGCTTCAAAACAGCATTTTCTCGCTTAGAAAAGGCGATAACGAGCATAAAAGGATGCTTGCATTACATGCATTTACTGTCTTTTAAGGAAACATCCCACAAGCTTATTTTCAGTCTCTCCTGAGTGGATTTAGGCTAAATAAGAAGGCAGACACGGTTTTATTTGAGTTTGGTGCAGAAATTGTTCAATACAAGCTTTGCTTTAAAACAGCATTTCTCGCTGAGAAAAGGCGATTGCGAGCATAAAAGGATGCTTGAATTACATGCATTTACTGTCTTTTAAGGAAACATCCCACAAGCTTATTTTCAGTCTCTCCTGAGTGGATTTACGCTAAATAAGAAGGCAGACACGGTTTTATTTGAGTTTGGTGCAGAAATTGTTCAATACAAGATTGGCTTCAAAACAGCATTTTCTCGCTGAGAAAAGGCGATTGCGAGCATAAAATGATGCTTGAATTACATGCATTTACTGTCTTTTAATGAAACATCCCACAAGCTTGTTTTTATGTTCTGCTGACTGGATTTAGGCTAAAAAGGAAGGCAGACACAGTTTTATTTGAGTTTGGTGCAGAAATTGTTTAATACAAGCTTTGCTTCAAAACAGCATTTCTCGCTGAGAAAAGGCGATTGCGAGCATAAAAGG
Organism: Channa striata; assembly: GCA_033026295.1. Classification (NCBI taxonomy): domain Eukaryota; kingdom Metazoa; phylum Chordata; class Actinopteri; order Anabantiformes; family Channidae; genus Channa; species Channa striata. Next base: position 1,843,947 of record CM065180.1, on the reverse strand, counting down.
ATGCTTGAATAACCTGCATTTACTGTCTTTTAAGGAAACATCCCACAAGCTTGTTTTTATGTTCTGCTGACTGGATTTAGGCTAAATAAGAAGGCAGACACAGTTTTATTTGACTTTGGTGCAGAAATTGTTCAATACAAGATTGGCTTCAAAACAGCATTTTCTCGCTGAGAAAAGGCGATTGCGAGCATAAAAGGATGCTTGAATTACATGCATTTACTGTCTTTTAATGAAACATCCCACAAGCTTGTTTTTATATTCTGCTGACTGGATTTAATCTAAATAGGAAGGCAGACACGGTTTTATTTGAGTTTGGTGCAGAAATTGTTCAATACAAGCTTGGCTTCAAAACACAATTTTCTCGCTGTGAAAAGGCGATAACGAGCATAAAAGGATGCTTGAATTACATGCATTTACTGTCTTTTAAGGAAACATCCCACAATCTTATTTTCAGTCTTTCCTGAGTGGATTTAGGCTAAAAAGGAAGGCAGACACAGTTTTATTTGAGTTTGGTGCAGAAATTGTTCAATACAAGCTTTGCTTCAAAACAGCATTTCTCGCTGAGAAAAGGCGATTGCGAGCATAAAATGATGCTTGAATTACATGCATTTACTGTGTTTTAATGAAACATCCCACAAGCTTGTTTTTATGTTCTGCTGACTGGATTTAGGCTAAATAAGAAGGCAGACACAGTTTTATTTGAGTTTGGTGCAGAAATTGTTCAATACAAGCTTGGCTTCAAAACAGCATTTTCTCGCTTAGAAAAGGCGATAACGAGCATAAAGGATGCTTGCATTACATGCATTTACTGTCTTTTAAGGAAACATCCCACAAGCTTATTTTCAGTCTCTCCTGAGTGGATTTAGGCTAAATAAGAAGGCAGACACAGTTTTATTTGAGTTTGGTGCAGAAATTGTTCAATACAAGCTTGGCTTCAAAACAGCATTTTCTCGCTTAGAAAAGGCGATAACGAGCATAAAGGATGCTTGCATTACATGCATTTACTGTCTTTTAAGGAAACATCCCACAAGCTTATTTTCAGTCTCTCCTGAGTGGATTTAGGCTAAATAAGAAGGCAGACACAGTTTTATTTGAGTTTGGTGCAGAAATTGTTCAATACAAGATTGGCTTCAAAACAGCATTTTCTCGCTGAGAAAAGGCGATTGCGAGCATTAAAGGATGCTTGAATTACATGCATTTACTGTCTTTTAAGGAAACATCCCACAAGCTTATTTTCAGTCTCTCCTGAGTGGATTTACGCTAAATAAGAAGGCAGACACGGTTTTATTTGAGTTTGGTGCAGAAATTGTTCAATACAAGATTGGCTTCAAAACAGCATTTCTCGCTGAGAAAAGGCGATTGCGAGCATAAAATGATGCTTGAATTACATGCATTTACTGTCTTTTAAGGAAACATCCCACAAGCTTATTTTCAGTCTCTCCTGAGTGGATTTAGGCTAAATAAGAAGGCAGACACAGTTTTATTTGAGTTTGGTGCAGAAATTGTTCAATACAAGATTGGCTTCAAAACAGCATTTCTCGCTGAGAAAAGGCGATTGCGAGCATAAAAGGATGCTTGATTTACATGCATTTACTGTCTTTTAAGGAAACATCCCACAAGCTTGTTTTTATGTTCTGCTGACTGGATTTAGGCTAAATAAGAAGGCAAACACAGTTTTATTTGACTTTGGTGCAGAAATTGTTCAATACAAGCTTGGCTTCAAAACAGCATTTTCTCGCTGTGAAAAGGCGATTGCGAGCATAAAAGGATGTTTGAATTACATGCATTTACTGTCTTTTAAGGAAACATCCCACAAGCTTGTTTTTATATTCTGCTGACTGGATTTAGGCTAAATAAGAAGGCAGACACAGTTTTATTTGAGTTTGGTGCAGAAATTGTTCAATACAAGATTGGCTTCAAAACAGCATTTTCTCGCTGAGAAAAGGCGATTCTTGAGCATAAAAGGATGCTTGAATTACATGCATTTACTGTCTTTTAAGGAAACATCCCACAAGCTTGTTTTTATATTCTGCTGACTGGATTTAATCTAAATAAGAAGGCAGACACAGTTTTATTTGAGTTTGGTGCAGAAATTGTTCAATACAAGCTTGGCTTCAAAACAGCATTTTCTCGCTGAGAAAAGGCGATTGCGAGCATAAAAGGATGCTTGAATTACATGCATTTACTGTCTTTTAATGAAACATCCCACAAGCTTGTTTTTATATTCTGCTGACTGGATTTAGGCTAAATAAGAAGGCAGACACAGTTTTATTTGACTTTGGTGCAGAAATTGTTCAATACAAGCTTGGCTTCAAAACAGCATTTTCTCGCTGAGAAAAGGCGATTGCGAGCATAAAAGGATGCTTGAATTACATGCATTTACTGTCTTTTAAGGAAACATCCAACAAGCTTGTTTTTATATTCTGCTGACTGGATTTAATCTAAATAAGAAGGCAGACACGGTTTTATTTGAGTTTTGTGCAGAAATTGTTCAATACAAGCTTGGCTTCAAAACAACATTTTCTCGCTGAGAAAAGGCGATTGCGAGCATAAAAGGATGCTTGAATTACATGCATTACTGTCTTTAAAGGAAACATCCCACAAGCTTGTTTTTATATTCTGCTGACTGGATTTAGGCTAAATAAGAAGGCAGACACAGTTTTATTTGACTTTGGTGCAGAAATTGTTCAATACAAGATTGGCTTCAAAACAGCATTTTCTCGCTGAGAAAAGGCGATTGCGAGCATAAAAGGATGCTTGAATTACATGCATTTACTGTCTTTTAAGGAAACATCCCACAATCTTATTTTCAGTCTCTCCTGAGTGGATTTAGGCTAAAAAGGAAGGCAGACACAGTTTTATTTGAGTTTGGTGCAGAAATTGTTCAATACAAGATTGGCTTCAAAACATCATTTTCTCGCTGAGAAAAGGCGATTGCGAGCATAAAAGGATGCTTGAATTACATGCATTTACTGTCTTTTAATGAAACATCCCACAAGCTTGTTTTTATGTTCTGCTTACTGGATTTAGGCTAAATAAGAAGGCAAACACAGTTTTATTTGACTTTGGTGCAGAAATTGTTCAATACAAGCTTGGCTTTCAAAACAGCATTTTTCGCTGAGAAAAGGCGATTATGAGCATAAAAGGATGCTTGAATTACATGCATTTACTGTCTTTTAAGGAAACATCCCACAAGCTTATTTTCAGTCTCTCCTGAGTGGATTTAGGCTAAATAAGAAGGCAGACACAGTTTTATTTGAGTTTGGTGCAGAAATTGTTCAATACAAGATTGGCTTCAAAACATCATTTTCTCGCTGAGAAAAGGCGATTATGAGCATAAAAGGATGCTTGAATTACATGCATTTACTGTCTTTTAATGAAACATCCCACAAGCTTGTTTTTATGTTCTGCTTACTGGATTTAGGCTAAATAAGAAGGCAAACACAGTTTTATTTGACTTTGGTGCAGAAATTGTTCAATACAAGCTTGGCTTCAAAACAGCATTTTCTCGCTGAGAAAAGGCGATTGCGAGCATAAAAGGATGCTTGAATTACATGCATTTACTGTCTTTTAAGGAAACATCCCACAAGCTTGTTTTTATATTCTGCTGACTGGATTTAATCTAAATAAGAAGGCAGACACGGTTTTATTTGAGTTTGGTGCAGAAATTGTTCAATACAAGCTTGGCTTCAAAACAGCATTTTCTCGCTGAGAAAAGGCGATTGCGAGCATAAAAGGATGCTTGAATTACATGCATTTACTGTCTTTTAAGGAAACATCCCACAAGTTTATTTTCAGTCTCTCCTGAGTGGATTTACGCTAAATAAGAAGGCAGACACAGTTTTATTTGAGTTTGGTGCAGAAATTGTTCAATACAAGCTTGGCTTCAAAACAGCATTTTCTCGCTGAGAAAAGGCGATTGCGAGCATAAAAGGATGCTTGATTTACATGCATTTACTGTCTTTTAAGGAAACATCCCACAAGCTTGTTTTTATATTCTGCTGACTGGATTTAGGCTAAATAAGAAGGCAGACACAGTTTTATTTGAGTTTGGTGCAGAAATTGTTCAATATAAGATTGGCTTCAAAACAGCATTTTCTCGCTGAGAAAAGGCATGAGCATAAAAGGATGCTTGAATTACATGCATTTACTGTCTTTTAAGGAAACATCCCACAAGCTTATTTTCAGTCTGTCCTGAGTGGATTTAGGCTAAAAAGGAAGGCAGACACAGTTTTATTTGAGTTTGGTGCAGAAATTGTTCAATACAAGCTTGGCTTCAAAACAGCATTTTTCGCTGAGAAAAGGCGATTGCGAGCATAAAAGGATGCTTGATTTACATGCATTTACTGTCTTTTAAGGAAACATCCCACAAGCTTATTTTCAGTCTCTCCTGAGTGGATTTAGGCTAAATAAGAAGGCAGACACAGTTTTATTTGAGTTTGGTGCAGAAATTGTTCAATACAAGATTGGCTTCAAAACAGCATTTTCTCGCTTAGAAAAGGCGATTGCGAGCATAAAAGGATACTTGCATTACATCCATTTACTGTCTTTTAAGGAAACATCCCACAAGCTTATTTTCAGTCTCTCCTGAGTGGATTTACGCTAAATAAGAAGGCAGACACAGTTTTATTTGAATTTGGTGCAGAAATTGTTCAATACAAGATTGGCTTCAAAACAGCATTTTCTCGCTGAGAAAAGGCGATTGCGAGCATGAAAGGATGCTTGAATTACATGCATTTACTGTCTTTTAAGGAAACATCCCACAAGCTTATTTTCAGTCTCTCCTGAGTGGATTTAGGCTAAATAAGAAGGCAGACACAGTTTTATTTGAGTTTGGTGCAGAAATTGTTCAATACAAGATTGGCTTCAAAACAGCATTTTCTCGCTGAGAAAAGGCGATTGCGAACATAAAAGGATGCTTGAATTACATGCATTTACTGTCTTTTAAGGAAACATCCCACAAGCTTGTTTTTATATTCTGCAGACTGGATTTAGGCTAATTAAGAAGGCAGACACAGTTTTATTTGACTTTGGTGCAGAAATTGTTCAATACAAGCTTGGCTTCAAAACAGCATTTTCTCGCTGAGAAAAGGCGATTATGAGCATAAAAGGATGCTTGATTTACATGCATTTACTGTCTTTTAAGGAAACATCCCACAAGTTTATTTTCAGTCTCTCCTGAGTGGATTAAGGCTAAATAAGAAGGCAGACACAGTTTTATTTGAGTTTGGTGCAGAAATTGTTCAATACAAGCTTGGCTTCAAAACAGCATTTTCTCGCTTAGAAAAGGCGATAACGAGCCTAAAAGGATACTTGCATTACATCCATTTACTGTCTTTTAAGGAAACATCCACAAGCTTATTTTCAATCTCTCCTGAGTGGATTTACGCTAAATAAGAAGGCAGACACAGTTTTATTTGAGTTTGGTGCAGAAATTGTTCAATACAAGCTTGGCTTCAAAACAGCATTTTCTCGCTGAGAAAAGCGCGATTGCGAGCATAAAAGGGTGCTTGAATTACATGCATTTACTGTCTTTTAAGGAAACATCCCACAAGCTTGTTTTTATATTCTGCTGACTGGATTTAGGCTAAATAAGAAGGCAGACACAGTTTTATTTGAGTTTGGTGCGAATTTGTTCAATACAAGATTGGCTTCAAAACAGCATTTTCTCGCTGAGAAAAGGCGATTGCGAGGATAAAAGGATGCTTGAATTACATGCATTTACTGTCTTTTAAGGAAACATCCCACAAGCTTATTTTCAGTCTCTCCTGAGTGGATTTAGGCTAAAAAGGAAGGCAGACACAGTTTTATTTGAGTTTGGTGCAGAAATTGTTCAATACAAGCTTGGCTTCAAAACAGCATTTTCTCGCTAAGAAAAACGCTATTGCGAGAATAAAAGGATGCTTGAATTACATGCATTTACTGTCTTTTAAGGAAACATCCCACAAGCTTGTTTTTATATTCTGCTGACTGGATTTAGGCTAAATAAGAAGGCAGACACAGTTTTATTTGAGTTTGGTGCAGAAATTGTTCAATACAAGCTTGGCTTCAAAACAGCATTTTCTCGCTGAGAAAAGGCGATTCTGAGCATAAAAGGATGCTTGATTTACATGCATTTAGTGTCTTTTAAGGAAACATCCCACAAGCTTATTTTCAGTCTCTCCTGAGTGGATTTAGGCTAAATAAGAATGCAGACACAGTTTTATTTTACTTTGGTGCAGAAATTGTTCAATAGAAGATTGGCTTCAAAACAGCATTTTCTCACTGAGAAAAGGCGATTGCGAGCATAAAAGGATGCTTGAATTACATGCATTTACTCTCTTTTAAGGAAACATCCCACATGCTTGTTTTTATGTTCTGCTGACTGGATTTAGGCTAAATAAGAAGGCAGACACAGTTTTATTTGAGTTTGGTGCAGAAATTGTTCAATACAAGCTTGGCTTCAAAACAGCATTTTCTCGCTGAGAAAAGGCAAATGCGAGCATTAAAGGATGCTTGAATTACATGCATTTACTGTCTTTTAAGGAAACATCCCACAAGCTTGTTTTTATGTTCTGCTGACTGGATTTAGGCTTAATAAGAAGGCAGACACAGTTTTATTTGAGTTTGGTGCAGAAATTGTTCAATACAAGATTGGCTTCAAAACAGCATTTTCTCGCTGAGAAAAGGCGATTGCGAGGATAAAAGGATGCTTGAATTACATGCATTTACTGTCTTTTAAGGAAACATCCCACAAGTTTATTTTCAGTCTCTCCTGAGTGGATTTACGCTAAATAAGAAGGCAGACACAGTTTTATTTGAGTTTGGTGCAGAAATTGTTCAATACAAGCTTGGCTTCAAAACAGCATTTTCTCGCTGAGAAAAGGCGATTATGAGCATAAAAGGATGCTTGATTTACATGCATTTACTGTCTTTTAAGGAAACATCCCACAAGCTTGTTTTTATATTCTGCTGACTGGATTTAGGCTAAATAAGAAGGCAGACACAGTTTTATTTGAGTTTGGTGCAGAAATTGTTCAATATAAGATTGGCTTCAAAACAGCATTTTCTCGCTGAGAAAAGGCGATTGCGAGCATAAAAGGATGCTTGAATTACATGCATTTACTGTCTTTTAAGGAAACATCCCACAAGCTTATTTTCAGTCTGTCCTGAGTGGATTTAGGCTAAAAAGGAAGGCAGACACAGTTTTATTTGAGTTTGGTGCAGAAATTGTTCAATACAAGCTTGGCTTCAAAACAGCATTTTCTCGCTGAGAAAAGGCGATTGCGAGCATAAAAGGATGCTTGATTTACATGCATTTACTGTCTTTTAAGGAAACATCCCACAAGCTTATTTTCAGTCTCTCCTGAGTGGATTTAGGCTAAATAAGAAGGCAGACACAGTTTTATTTGAGTTTGGTGCAGAAATTGTTCAATACAAGATTGGCTTCAAAACAGCATTTTCTCGCTTAGAAAAGGCGATTGCGAGCATAAAAGGATACTTGCATTACATCCATTTACTGTCTTTTAAGGAAACATCCCACAAGCTTATTTTCAGTCTCTCCTGAGTGGATTTACGCTAAATAAGAAGGCAGACACAGTTTTATTTGAATTTGGTGCAGAAATTGTTCAATACAAGATTGGCTTCAAAACAGCATTTTCTCGCTGAGAAAAGGCGATTATGAGCATGAAAGGATGCTTGAATTACATGCATTTACTGTCTTTTAAGGAAACATCCCACAAGCTTATTTTCAGTCTCTCCTGAGTGGATTTAGGCTAAATAAGAAGGCAGACACAGTTTTATTTGAGTTTGGTGCAGAAATTGTTCAATACAAGATTGGCTTCAAAACAGCATTTTCTCGCTGAGAAAAGGCGATTAAGAACATAAAAGGATGCTTGAATTACATGCATTTACTGTCTTTTAAGGAAACATCCCACAAGCTTGTTTTTATATTCTGCTGACTGGATTTAGGCTAAATAAGAAGGCAGACACAGTTTTATTTGACTTTGGTGCAGAAATTGTTCAATACAAGCTTGGCTTCAAAACAGCATTTTCTCGCTGAGAAAAGGCGATTGCGAGCATAAAAGGATGCTTGATTTACATGCATTTACTGTCTTTTAAGGAAACATCCCACAAGTTTATTTTCAGTCTCTCCTGAGTGGATTAAGGCTAAATAAGAAGGCAGACACAGTTTTATTTGAGTTTGGTGCAGAAATTGTTCAATACAAGCTTGGCTTCAAAACAGCATTTTCTCGCTTAGAAAAGGCGATAACGAGCCTAAAAGGATACTTGCATTACATCCATTTACTGTCTTTTAAGGAAACATCCCACAAGCTTATTTTCAATCTCTCCTGAGTGGATTTACGCTAAATAAGAAGGCAGACACAGTTTTATTTGAGTTTGGTGCAGAAATTGTTCAATACAAGCTTGGCTTCAAAACAGCATTTTCTCGCTGAGAAAAGGCGATTATGAGCATAAAAGGGTGCTTGAATTACATGCATTTACTGTCTTTTAAGGAAACATCCCACAAGCTTGTTTTTATATTCTGCTGACTGGATTTAGGCTAAATAAGAAGGCAGACACAGTTTTATTTGAGTTTGGTGCCGAATTTGTTCAATACAAGATTGGCTTCAAAACAGCATTTTCTCGCTGAGAAAAGGCGATTGCGAGGATAAAAGGATGCTTGAATTACATGCATTTACTGTCTTTTAAGGAAACATCCCACAAGCTTATTTTCAGTCTCTCCTGAGTGGATTTAGGCTAAAAAGGAAGGCAGACACAGTTTTATTTGAGTTTGGTGCAGAAATTGTTCAATACAAGCTTGGCTTCAAAACAGCATTTTCTCGCTAAGAAAAACGCTATTGCGAGAATAAAAGGATGCTTGAATTACATGCATTTACTGTCTTTTAAGGAAACATCCCACAAGCTTGTTTTTATATTCTGCTGACTGGATTTAGGCTAAATAAGAAGGCAGACACAGTTTTATTTGAGTTTGGTGCAGAAATTGTTCAATACAAGCTTGGCTTCAAAACAGCATTTTCTCGCTGAGAAAAGGCGATTGCGAGCATAAAAGGATGCTTGATTTACATGCATTTAGTGTCTTTTAAGGAAACATCCCACAAGCTTATTTTCAGTCTCTCCTGAGTGGATTTAGGCTAAATAAGAATGCAGACACAGTTTTATTTTACTTTGGTGCAGAAATTGTTCAATAGAAGATTGGCTTCAAAACAGCATTTTCTCACTGAGAAAAGGCGATTGCGAGCATAAAAGGATGCTTGAATTACATGCATTTACTCTCTTTTAAGGAAACATCCCACATGCTTGTTTTTATGTTCTGCTGACTGGATTTAGGCTAAATAAGAAGGCAGACACAGTTTTATTTGAGTTTGGTGCAGAAATTGTTCAATACAAGCTTGGCTTCAAAACAGCATTTTCTGGCTGAGAAAAGGCGATTGCGAGCATAAAAGGATGCTTGAATTACATGCATTTACTGTCTTTTAAGGAAACATCCCACAAGCTTATTTTCAGTCTCTCCTGAGTGGATTTAGGCTAAATAAGAATGCAGACACGGTTTTATTTGAGTTTGGTGCAGAAATTGTTCAATAGAAGATTGGCTTCAAAACAGCATTTTCTCACTAAGAAAATGCGATTGCGAGCATAAAAGGATGCTTGAATTACGTGCATTTACTCTCTTTTAAGGAAACATCCCACATGCTTGTTTTTATGTTCTGCTGACTGGATTTAGGCTAAATAAGAAGGCAGACACAGTTTTATTTGAGTTTGGTGCAGAAATTGTTCAATACAAGCTTGGCTTCAAAACAGCATTTTCTCGCTGAGAAAAGGCGATTGCGAACATAAAAGGATGCTTGAATTACATGCATTTACTGTCTTTTAAGGAAACATCCCACAAGCTTGTTTTTATATTCTGCTGACTGGATTTAATCTAAATAAGAAGGCAGACACGGTTTTATTTGAGTTTGGTGCAGAAATTGTTCAATACAAGCTTGGCTTCAAAACAGCATTTTCTCGCTTAGAAAAGGCGATAACGAGCCTAAAAGGATACTTGCATTACATCCATTTACTGTCTTTTAAGGAAACATCCCACAAGCTTATTTTCAATCTCTCCTGAGTGGATTTACGCTAAATAAGAAGGCAGACACGGTTTTATTTGAGTTTGGTGCAGAAATTGTTCAATACAAGCTTGGCTTCAAAACAGCATTTTCTCGCTGAGAAAAGGCGATTGCGAGCATAAAAGGTGCTTGAATTACATGCATTTACTGTCTTTTAAGGAAACATCCCACAAGCTTGTTTTTATATTCTGCTGACTGGATTTAGGCTAAATAAGAAGGCAGACACAGTTTTATTTGAGTTTGGTGCAGAATTTGTTCAATACAAGATTGGCTTCAAAACAGCATTTTCTCGCTGAGAAAAGGCGATTGCGAGGATAAAAGGATGCTTGAATTACATGCATTTACTGTCTTTTAAGGAAACATCCCACAAGCTTATTTTCAGTCTCTCCTGAGTGGATTTAGGCTAAAAAGGAAGGCAGACACAGTTTTATTTGAGTTTGGTGCAGAAATTGTTCAATACAAGCTTGGCTTCAAAACAGCATTTTCTCGCTAAGAAAAACGCTATTGCGAGAATAAAAGGATGCTTGAATTACATGCATTTACTGTCTTTTAAGGAAACATCCCACAAGCTTGTTTTTATATTCTGCTGACTGGATTTAGGCTAAATAAGAAGGCAGACACAGTTTTATTTGAGTTTGGTGCAGAAATTGTTCAATACAAGCTTGGCTTCAAAACAGCATTTTCTCGCTGAGAAAAGGCGATTTGAGCATAAAAGGATGCTTGATTTACATGCATTTAGTGTCTTTTAAGGAAACATCCCACAAGCTTATTTTCAGTCTCTCCTGAGTGGATTTAGGCTAAATAAGAATGCAGACACAGTTTTATTTTACTTTGGTGCAGAAATTGTTCAATAGAAGATTGGCTTCAAAACAGCATTTTCTCACTGAGAAAAGGCGATTGCGAGCATAAAAGGATGCTTGAATTACATGCATTTACTCTCTTTTAAGGAAACATCCCACAAGCTTGTTTTTATATTCTGCTGACTGGATTTAATCTAAATAAGAAGGCAGACACGGTTTTATTTGAGTTTGGTGCAGAAATTGATCAATACAAGCTTGGCTTCAAAACAGCATTTTCTCGCTGAGAAAAGGCGATTGCGAGCATAAAAGGATGCTTGAATTACATGCATTTACTGTCTTTTAAGGAAACATCCCACAAGCTTATTTTCAGTCTCTCCTGAGTGGATTTAGGCTAAATAAGAAGGCAGACACAGTTTTATTTGAGTTTGGTGCAGAATTTGTTCAATACAAGATTGGCTTCAAAACAGCATTTTCTCGCTGAGAAAAGGCGATTGCGAGCATAAAAGGATGCTTGAATTACATGCATTTACTGTCTTTTAAGGAAACATCCCACAAGCTTATTTTCAGTCTCTCCTGAGTGGATTTAGGCTAAAAAGGAAGGCAGACACAGTTTTATTTGAGTTTGGTGCAGAAATTGTTCAATACAAGCTTTGCTTCAAAACAGCATTTCTCGCTGAGAAAAGGCGATTGCGAGCATAAAAGGATTCTTGAATAACCTGCATTTACTGTCTTTTAAGGAAACATCCCACAAGCTTGTTTTTATGTTCTGCTGACTGGATTTAGGCTAAATAAGAAGGCAGACACAGTTTTATTTGAGTTTGGTGGAGAAATTGTTCAATACACGCTTGGCTTCAAAACAGCATTTTCTCGCTGAGAAAAGGCGATTGCGAGCATAAAAGGATGCTTGAATTACATGCATTTACTGTCTTTTAAGCAAACATCCCACAAGCTTATTTTCAGTCTCTCCTGAGTGTATTTAGGCTAAATAAGAAGGCAGACACAGTTTTATTTGAGTTTGGTGGAGAAATTGTTCAATACAAGCTTGGCTTCAAAACAGCATTTTCTCGCTGAGAAAAGGCGATTGCGAGCATAAAAGGATGCTTGAATTACATGCATTTACTGTCTTTTAAGGAAACATCCCACAAGCTTGTTTTTATATTCTGCTGACTGGATTTAATCTAAATAAGAAGGCAGACACAGTTTTATTTGAGTTTGGTGGAGAAATTGTTCAATACAAGCTTGGCTTCAAAACAGCATTTTCTCGCTGAGAAAAGGCGATTACGAGCATAAAAGGATGCTTGAATTACATGCATTTACTGTCTTTTAAGGAAACATCCCACAAGCTTGTTTTTATATTCTGCTGACTGGATTTAATCTAAATAAGAAGGCAGACACGGTTTTATTTGAGTTTGGTGCAGAAATTGTTCAATACAAGCTTGGCTTCAAAACAGCATTTTCTCGCTGAGAAAAGGCGATTGCGAGCATAAAAGGATGCTTGAATTACATGCATTACTGTCTTTAAAGGAAACATCCCACAAGCTTGTTTTTATATTCTGCTGACTGGATTTAGGCTAAATAAGAAGGCAGACACAGTTTTATTTGACTTTGGTGCAGAAATTGTTCAATACAAGTTGGCTTCAAAACAGCATTTTCTCGCTGAGAAAAGGCGATTGCGAGCATAAAAGGATGCTTGAATTACATGCATTTACTGTCTTTTAAGGAAACATCCCACAAGCTTATTTTCAGTCTCTCCTGAGTGTATTTAGGCTAAATAAGAAGGCAGACACAGTTTTATTTGACTTTGGTGCAGAAATTGTTCAATACAAGATTGGCTTCAAAAGAGCATTTTCTCGCTGAGAAAAGGCGATTGCGAGCATAAAAGGATGCTTGAATTACATGCATTTACTGTCTTTTAAGGAAACATCCCACAAGCTTGTTTTTATATTCTGCTGACTGGATTTAATCTAAATAAGAAGGCAGACACGGTTTTATTTGAGTTTGGTGCAGAAATTGTTCAATACAAGCTTGGCTTCAAAACAGCATTTTCTCGCTGAGAAAAGGCGATAACGAGCATAAAAGGATGCTTGAATTACATGCATTTACTGTCTTTTAAGGAAACATCCCACAAGCTTGTTTTTATGTTCTGCTGACTGGATTTAGGCTTAATAAGAAGGCAGACACAGTTTTATTTGAGTTTGGTGCAGAAATTGTTCAATACAAGCTTGGTTTCAAAACAGCATTTTCTCGCTGAGAAAAGGCGATTATGAGCATAAAAGGATGCTTGATTTACATGCATTTACTGTCTTTTAAGGAAACATCCCACAAGCTTGTTTTTATATTCTGCTGACTGGATTTAGGCTAAATAAGAAGGCAGACACAGTTTTATTTGAGTTTGGTGCAGAAATTGTTCAATATAAGATTGGCTTCAAAACAGCATTTTCTCGCTGAGAAAAGGCGATTGCGAGCATAAAAGGATGCTTGAATTACATGCATTTACTGTCTTTTAAGGAAACATCCCACAAGCTTATTTTCAGTCTGTCCTGAGTGGATTTAGGCTAAAAAGGAAGGCAGACACAGTTTTATTTGAGTTTGGTGCAGAAATTGTTCAATACAAGCTTGGCTTCAAAACAGCATTTTCTCGCTGAGAAAAGGCGATTGCGAGCATAAAAGGATGCTTGATTTACATGCATTTACTGTCTTTTAAGGAAACATCCCACAAGCTTATTTTCAGTCTCTCCTGAGTGGATTTAGGCTAAATAAGAAGGCAGACACAGTTTTATTTGAGTTTGGTGCAGAAATTGTTTAATACAAGATTGGCTTCAAAACAGCATTTTCTCGCTTAGAAAAGGCGATTGCGAGCATAAAAGGATACTTGCATTACATCCATTTACTGTCTTTTAAGGAAACATCCCACAAGCTTATTTTCAGTCTGTCCTGAGTGGATTTAGGCTAAAAAGGAAGGCAGACACAGTTTTATTTGAGTTTGGTGCAGAAATTGTTCAATACAAGCTTGGCTTCAAAACAGCATTTTCTCGCTGAGAAAAGGCGATTGCGAGCATAAAAGGATACTTGAATTACATGCATTTACTGTCTTTTAAGGAAACATCCCACAAGCTTATTTTCAGTCTCTCCTGAGTGGATTTAGGCTAAATAAGAAGGCAGACACAGTTTTATTTGAATTTGGTGCAGAAATTGTTCAATACAAGATTGGCTTCAAAACAGCATTTTCTCGCTGTGAAAAGGCGATTGCGAACATAAAAGGATGCTTGAATTACATGCATTTACTGTCTTTTAAGGAAACATCCCACAAGCTTGTTTTTATATTCTGCTGACTGGATTTAATCTAAATAAGAAGGCAGACACGGTTTTATTTGAGTTTGGTGCAGAAATTGTTCAATACAAGCTTTGCTTCAAAACAGCATTTTCTCGCTGTGAAAAGGCGATAACGAGCATAAAAGGATGCTTGAATTACATGCATTTACTGTCTTTAAAGGAAACATCCCACAAGCTTGTTTTTATATTCTGCTGACTGGATTTAGGCTAAATAAGAAGGCAGACACAGTTTTATTTGACTTTGGTGCAGAAATTGTTCAATACAAGCTTGGCTTCAAAACAGCATTTTCTCGCTGAGAAAAGGCGATTAGTGAGCATAAAAGGATGCTTGATTTACATGCATTTACTCTCTTTTAAGGAAACATCCCACAAGCTTATTTTCAGTCTCTCCTGAGTGGATTTAGGCTAAATAAGAAGGCAGACACATTTTTATTTGAGTTTGGTGCAGAAATTGTTCAATAGAAGATTGGCTTCAAAACAGCATTTTCTCACTGAGAAAAGGCGATTGCGAGCATAAAAGGATGCTTGAATTACATGCATTTACTCTCTTTTAAGGAAACATCCCACATGCTTGTTTTTATGTTCTGCTGACTGGATTTAGGCTAAATAAGAAGGCAGACACAGTTTTATTTGAGTTTGGTGCAGAAATTGTTCAATACAAGCTTGGCTTCAAAACAGCATTTTCTCGCTGAGAAAAGGCGATTGCGAGAATAAAAGGATGCTTGAATTACATGCATTTACTCTCTTTTAAGGAAACATCCCACATGCTTGTTTTTATGTTCTGCTGACTGGATTTAGGCTAAATAAGAAGGCAGACAAAGTTCTATTTGAGTTTGGTGCAGAAATTGTTCAATACAAGCTTGGCTTCAAAACAGCATTTTCTCGCTGAGAAAAGGCGATTGCGAGCATAAAAGGATGCTTGAATTACATGCATTTACTGTCTTTTAAGGAAACATCCCACAAGCTTGTTTTTATATTCTGCTGACTGGATTTAGGCTAAATAAGAAGGCAGACACGGTTTTATTTGACTTTGGTGCAGAAATGGTTCAATACAAGCTTGGCTTCAAAACAGCATTTTCTCGCTGAGAAAAGACGATTGCGAGCATAAAAGGATGCTTGATTTACATGCATTTAGTGTCTTTTAAGGAAACATCCCACAAGCTTATTTTCAGTCTCTCCTGAGTGGATTTAGGCTAAATAAGAATGCAGACACAGTTTTATTTTACTTTGGTGCAGAAATTGTTCAATAGAAGATTGGCTTCAAAACAGCATTTTCTCACTGAGAAAAGGCGATTGCGAGCATAAAAGGATGCTTGAATTACATGCATTTACTCTCTTTTAAGGAAACATCCCACATGCTTGTTTTTATGTTCTGCTGACTGGATTTAGGCTAAATAAGAAGGCAGACACAGTTTTATTTGAGTTTGGTGCAGAAATTGTTCAATACAAGATTGGCTTCAAAACAGCATTTTCTCGCTGAGAAAAGGCGATTTGAGCATAAAAGGATGCTTGAATTACATGCATTTACTGTCTTTTAAGGAAACATCCCACAAGCTTATTTTCAGTCTCTCCTGAGTGGATTTAGGCTAAAAAGAAGGCAGACACAGTTTTATTTGAGTTTGGTGCAGAAATTGTTCAATACAAGCTTGGCTTCAAAACAGCATTTTCTCGCTGAGAAAAGGCGATTATGAGCATAAAAGGATGCTTGATTTACATGCATTTACTGTCTTTTAAGGAAACATCCCACAAGCTTTATTTTCAGTCTCTCCTGAGTGGATTTAGGCTAAATAAGAAGGCAGACACAGTTTTATTTGAGTTTGGTGCAGAAATTGTTCAATACAAGATTGGCTTCAAAACAGCATTTTCTCGCTTAGAAAAGGCGATTAACGAGCATAAAAGGATACTTGCATTACATCCATTTACTGTCTTTTAAGGAAACATCCACAAGCTTATTTTCAGTCTCTCCTGAGTGGATTTACGCTAAATAAGAAGGCAGACACAGTTTTATTTGAGTTTGGTGCAGAAATTGTTCAATACAAGATTGGCTTCAAAACAGCATTTTCTCGCTGAGAAAAGGCGATTGCGAGCATAAAAGGATGCTTGAATTACATGCATTTACTGTCTTTTAAGGAAACATCCCACAAGCTTTTTTTTCATTCTCCTGACTGGATTTAGGCTAAATAAGAAGGCAGACACAGTTTTATTTGAGTTTGGTGCAGAAATTGTTCAATACAAGATTGGCTTCAAAACAGCATTTTCTCGCTGAGAAAAGGCGATTATGAACATAAAAGGATGCTTGAATTACATGCATTTACTGTCTTTTAAGGAAACATCCCACAAGCTTGTTTTTATATTCTGCTGACTGGATTTAGGCTAAATAAGAAGGCAGACACAGTTTTATTTGACTTTGGTGCAGAAATTGTTCAATACAAGCTTGGCTTCAAAACAGCATTTTCTCGCTGAGAAAAGGCGATTGCGAGCATAAAAGGATGCTTGATTACATGCATTTACTGTCTTTTAAGGAAACATCCACAAGTTTGTTTTTAGTTCTCCTGACTGGATTAAGGCTAAATAAGAAGGCAGACACAGTTTTATTTGAGTTTGGTGCAGAAATTGTTCAATACAAGCTTGGCTTCAAAACAGCATTTTCTCGCTGAGAAAAGGCGATTAACGAGCCATAAAAGGATACTTGCATTACATCCATTTACTGTCTTTTAAGGAAACATCCCACAAGCTTATTTTCAATTCTCCTGAGTGGATTTAGGCTAAATAAGAAGGCAGACACAGTTTTATTTGAGTTTGGTGCAGAAATTGTTCAATACAAGCTTTGCTTCAAAACAGCATTTTCTCGCTGAGAAAAGGCGATTGAGCATAAAAGGATGCTTGAATTACATGCATTTACTGTCTTTTAAGGAAACATCCACAAGCTTGTTTTTATATTCTGCTGACTGGATTTAGGCTAAATAAGAAGGCAGACACAGTTTTATTTGAGTTTGGTGCAGAATTTGTTCAATACAAGATTGGCTTCAAAACAGCATTTTCTCGCTGAGAAAAGGCGATTGCGAGATAAAGGATGCTTGAATTACATGCATTTACTGTCTTTTAAGGAAACATCCCACAAGCTTATTTTCAGTCTCTCCTGAGTGGATTTAGGCTAAAAAGGAAGGCAGACACAGTTTTATTTGAGTTTGGTGCAGAAATTGTTCAATACAAGCTTTGGCTTCAAAACAGCATTTTCTCGCTGAGAAAAGGCGATTGCGAGAATAAAAGGATGCTTGAATTACATGCATTTACTGTCTTTTAAGGAAACATCCCACAAGCTTGTTTTTATATTCTGCTGACTGGATTTAGGCTAAATAAGAAGGCAGACACAGTTTTATTTGAGTTTGGTGCAGAAATTGTTCAATACAAGCTTGGCTTCAAAACAGCATTTTCTCGCTGAGAAAAGGCGATTGCGAGCATAAAAGGATGCTTGATTTACATGCATTTAGTGTCTTTTAAGGAAACATCCCACAAGCTTATTTTCAGTCTCTCCTGAGTGGATTTAGGCTAAATAAGAATGCAGACACAGTTTTATTTTACTTTGGTGCAGAAATTGTTCAATAGAAGATTGGCTTCAAAACAGCATTTTCTCACTGAGAAAAGGCGATTGCGAGCATAAAAGGATGCTTGAATTACATGCATTTACTCTCTTTTAAGGAAACATCCCACATGCTTGTTTTTATGTTCTGCTGACTGGATTTAGGCTAAATAAGAAGGCAGACACAGTTTTATTTGAGTTTGGTGCAGAAATTGTTCAATACAAGCTTGGCTTCAAAACAGCATTTTCTCGCTGAGAAAAGGCGATTGCGAGAATAAATGGATGCTTGAATTACATGCATTTACTGTCTTTTAAGGAAACATCCCACATGCTTGTTTTTATGTTCTGCTGACTGGATTTAGGCTAAATAAGAAGGCAGACAAAGTTTATTTGAGTTTGGTGCAGAAATTGTTCAATACAAGCTTGGCTTCAAAACAGCATTTTCTCGCTGAGAAAAGGCGATTGCGAGCATAAAAGGATGCTTGAATTACATGCATTTACTGTCTTTTAAGGAAACATCCCACAAGCTTGTTTTTATATTCTGCTGACTGGATTTAGGCTAAATAAGAAGGCAGACACAGTTTTATTTGAGTTTGGTGCAGAAATTGTTCTATGCAAGATTGGCTTCAAAACAGCATTTTCTCGCTGAGAAAAGGCGATTGCGAGCATAAAAGGATGCTTGAATTACATGCATTTACTGTCTTTTAAGGAAACATCCCACAAGCTTATTTTCAGTCTCTCCTGAGTGGATTTAGGCTAAATAAGAAGGCAGACACAGTTTTATTTGAATTTGGTGCAGAAATTGTTCAATACAAGATTGGCTTCAAAACAGCATTTTCTCGCTGAGAAAAGGCGATTGCGAGCATGAAAGGATGCTTGAATTACATGCATTTACTGTCTTTTAAGGAAACATCCCACAAGCTTGTTTTTATATTCTGCTGACTGGATTTAGGCTAAATAAGAAGGCAGACACAGTTTTATTTGAGTTTGGTGCAGAAATTGTTCAATACAAGCTTGGCTTCAAAACAGCATTTTCTCGCTGAGAAAAGGCGATTGCGAGCATAAAAGGATGCTTGAATTACATGCATTTACTGTCTTTTAAGGAAACATCCCACAAGCTTATTTTCAGTCTCTCCTGAGTGGATTTAGGCTAAATAAGAAGGCAGACACAGTTTTATTTGAGTTTGGTGCAGAAATTGTTCAATACAAGATTGGCTTCAAAACAGCATTTTCTCGCTGAGAAAAGGCGATTGCGAACATAAAAGGATGCTTGAATTACATGCATTTACTGTCTTTTAAGGAAAATCCCACAAGCTTGTTTTTATATTCTGCTGACTGGATTTAATCTAAATAAGAAGGCAGACACAGTTTTATTTGAGTTTGGTGCAGAAATTGTTCAATACAAGATTGGCTTCAAAACAGCATTTTCTCGCTGAGAAAAGGCGATTGCGAGGATAAAAGGATGCTTGAATTACATGCATTTACTGTCTTTTAAGGAAACATCCACAAGTTTATTTTCAGTCTCTCCTGAGTGGATTAAGGCTAAATAAGAAGGCAGACACAGTTTTATTTGAGTTTGGTGCAGAAATTGTTCAATACAAGCTTTGCTTCAAAACAGCATTTTCTCGCTGTGAAAAGGCGATAACGAGCATAAAAGGATGCTTGAATTACATGCATTTACTGTCTTTAAAGGAAACATCCCACAAGCTTGTTTTTATATTCTGCTGACTGGATTTAGGCTAAATAAGAAGGCAGACACAGTTTTATTTGACTTTGGTGCAGAAATTGTTCAATACAAGCTTGGCTTCAAAACAGCATTTTCTCGCTGAGAAAAGGCGATTGCGAGCATAAAAGGATGCTTGATTTACATGCATTTACTGTCTTTTAAGGAAACATCCCACAAGCTTATTTTCAGTCTCTCCTGAGTGGATTTATGCTAAAAGGAAGGCAGACACAGTTTTATTTGACTTTGGTGCAGAAATTGTTCAATACAAGCTTGGCTTCAAAACAGCATTTTCTCGCTAAGAAAAGGCGATTGCGAGCATAAAAGGATGCTTGAATTACATGCATTTACTGTCTTTTAAGGAAACATCCCACAAGCTTGTTTTTATATTCTGCTGACTGGATTTAGGCTAAATAAGAAGGCAGACACAGTTTTATTTGAGTTTGGTGCAGAAATTGTTCAATACAAGCTTGGCTTCAAAACAGCATTTTCTCGCTGAGAAAAGGCGATTGCGAGCATAAAAGGATACTTGAATTACATGCATTTACTGTCTTTTAAGGAAACATCCCACAAGCTTATTTTCAGTCTCTCCTGAGTGGATTTAGGCTAAATAAGAAGGCAAACACAGTTTTATTTGACTTTGGTGCAGAAATTGTTCAGTACAAGCTTGGCTTCAAAACAGCATTTTCTCGCTGAGAAAAGGCGATTGCGAGCATAAAAGGATGCTTGAATTACATGCATTTACTGTCTTTTAAGAAAACATCCCACAAGCTTGTTTTTATATTCTGCTGACTGGATTTAGGCTAAATAAGAAGGCAGACACAGTTTTATTTGAGTTTGGTGCAGAATTTGTTCAATACAAGCTTTGCTTCAAAACAGCATTTTCTCGCTGAGAAAAGGCGATTGCGAGCATAAAAGGATGCTTGAATTACATGCATTTACTGTCTTTTAATGAAACATCCCACAAGCTTGTTTTTATGTTCTGCTGACTGGATTAAGGCTAAATAAGAAGGCAAACACAGTTTTATTTGACTTTGGTGCAGAAATTGTTCAATACAAGATTGGCTTCAAAACAGCATTTTCTCGCTGAGAAAAGGCGATTGCGAGATAAAGGATGCTTGAATTACATGCATTTACTGTCTTTTAAGGAAACATCCCACAAGCTTATTTTCAGTCTCTCCTGAGTGGATTTAGGCTAAATAAGAAGGCAGACACAGTTTTATTTGAGTTTGGTGCAGAAATTGTTCAATACAAGCTTTGCTTCAAAACAGCATTTCTCGCTGAGAAAAGGCGATTGCGAGCATAAAAGGATGCTTGAATTACATGCATTTACTGTCTTTTAAAGAAACATCCCACAAGCTTATTTTCAGTCTCTCCTGAGTGGATTTAGGCTAAATAAGAAGGCAGACACAGTTTTATTTGAGTTTGGTGCAGAAATTGTTCAATACAAGCTTGGCTTCAAAACAGCATTTTCTCGCTGAGAAAAGGCGATTGCGAGCATAAAAGGATGCTTGATTTACATGCATTTAGTGTCTTTTAAGGAAACATCCCACAAGCTTATTTTCAGTCTCTCCTGAGTGGATTTAGGCTAAATAAGAATGCAGACACAGTTTTATTTTACTTTGGTGCAGAAATTGTTCAATAGAAGATTGGCTTCAAAACAGCATTTTCTCACTGAGAAAAGGCGATTATGAGCATAAAAGGATGCTTGAATTACATGCATTTACTCTCTTTTAAGGATACATCCCACATGCTTGTTTTTATGTTCTGCTGACTGGATTTAGGTTAAATAAGAAGGCAGACACAGTTTTATTTGAGTTTGGTGCAGAAATTGTTCAATACAAGCTTGGCTTCAAAACAGCATTTTCTCGCTGAGAAAAGGCGATTGCGAGAATAAAAGAATGCTTGAATTACATGCATTTACTCTCTTTTAAGGAAACTTCCCACATGCCTGTTTTTATGTTCTGCTGACTGGATTTAGGCTAAATAAGAAGGCAGACAAAGTTCTATTTGAGTTTGGTGCAGAAATTGTTCAATACAAGCTTGGCTTCAAAACAGCATTTTCTCGCTGAGAAAAGGCGATTGCGAGCATAAAAGGATGCTTGAATTACATGCATTTACTGTCTTTTAAGGAAACATCCCACAAGCTTGTTTTTATATTCTGCTGACTGGATTTAGGCTAAATAAGAAGGCAGACACAGTTTTATTTGAGTTTGGTGCAGAAATTGTTCTATACAAGATTGGCTTCAAAACAGCATTTTCTCGCTGAGAAAAGGCGATTGCGAGCATAAAAGGATGCTTGAATTACATGCATTTACTGTCTTTTAAGGAAACATCCCAAAAGCTTATTTTCAGTCTCTTCTGGGTGGATTTACGCTAAATAAGAAGGCAGACACGGTTTTATTTGAGTTTGGTGCAGAAATTGTTCAATTCAAGCTTTGCTTCAAAACAGCATTTTCTCGCTGAGAAAAGGCGATTGCGAGCATAAAAGGATGCTTGAATTACATGCATTTACTGTCTTTTAAGGAAACATCCCACAAGCTTGTTTTTATATTCTGCTGACTGGATTTAATCTAAATAAGAAGGCAGACACGGTTTTATTTGAGTTTGGTGCAGAAATTGTTCAATACAAGATTGGCTTCAAAACAGCATTTTCTCGCTGAGAAAAGGCGATTGCGAGATAAAAGGATGCTTGAATTACATGCATTTACTGTCTTTTAAGGAAACATCCACAAGTTTATTTTCAGTCTCTCCTGAGTTGATTTAGGCTAAATCTGGGTGGATTTGATTTAATCTAAATAAGAAGGCAGACACAGTTTTATTTGAATTTGGTGCAGAAATTGTTCAATACAAGATTGGCTTCAAAACAGCATTTTCTCGCTGAGAAAAGGCGATTGCGAGCATGAAAGGATGCTTGAATTACATGCATTTACTGTCTTTTAAGGAAACATCCCACAAGCTTGTTTTTATATTCTGCTGACTGGATTTAGGCTAAATAAGAAGGCAGACACAGTTTTATTTGAGTTTGGTGCAGAAATTGTTCAATACAAGCTTGGTTTCAAAACAGCATTTTCTCGCTGAGAAAAGGCGATTGCGAGCATAAAAGGATGCTTGAATTACATGCATTTACTGTCTTTTAAGGAAACATCCCACAAGCTTATTTTCAGTCTCTCCTGAGTGGATTTAGGCTAAATAAGAAGGCAGACACAGTTTTATTTGAGTTTGGTTCAGAAATTGTTCAATACAAGATTGGCTTCAAAACAGCATTTTCTCGCTGAGAAAAGGCGATTATGAACATAAAAGGATGCTTGAATTACATGCATTTACTGTCTTTTAAGGAAACATCCCACAAGCTTGTTTTTATATTCTGCTGACTGGATTTAATCTAAATAAGAAGGCAGACACGGTTTTATTTGAGTTTGGTGCAGAAATTGTTCAATACAAGATTGGCTTCAAAACAGCATTTTCTCGCTGAGAAAAGGCGATTGCGAGATAAAAGGATGCTTGAATTACATGCATTTACTGTCTTTTAAGGAAACATCCCACAAGTTTATTTTCAGTCTCTCCTGAGTGGATTAAGGCTAAATAAGAAGGCAGACACAGTTTTATTTGAGTTTGGTGCAGAAATTGTTCAATACAAGCTTTGCTTCAAAACAGCATTTTCTCGCTGTGAAAAGGCGATAACGAGCATAAAAGGATGCTTGAATTACATGCATTTACTGTCTTTAAAGGAAACATCCCACAAGCTTGTTTTTATATTCTGCTGACTGGATTTAGGCTAAATAAGAAGGCAGACACAGTTTTATTTGACTTTGGTGCAGAAATTGTTCAATACAAGCTTGGCTTCAAAACAGCATTTTCTCGCTGAGAAAAGGCGATTGCGAGCATAAAAGGATGCTTGATTTACATGCATTTACTGTCTTTTAAGGAAACATCCCACAAGCTTGTTTTTATATTCTGCTTACTGGATTTAGGCTAAATAAGAAGGCAGACACAGTTTTATTTGAGTTTGGTGCAGAAATTGTTCAATACAAGCTTGGCTTCAAAACAGCATTTTCTCGCTGAGAAAAGGCGATTGCGAGCATAAAAGGATACTTGAATTACATGCATTTACTGTCTTTTAAGGAAACATCCCACAAGCTTATTTTCAGTCTCTCCTGAGTGGATTTAGGCTAAATAAGAAGGCAGACACAGTTTTATTTGAATTTGGTGCAGAAATTGTTCAATACAAGATTGGCTTCAAAACAGCATTTTCTCGCTGTGAAAAGGCGATTGCGAACATAAAAGGATGCTTGAATTACATGCATTTACTGTCTTTTAAGGAAACATCCCACAACCTTGTTTTTATATTCTGCTGCCTGGATTTAATCTAAATAAGAAGGCAGACACGGTTTTATTTGAGTTTGGTGCAGAAATTGTTCAATACAAGCTTTGCTTCAAAACAGCATTTTCTCGCTGTGAAAAGGCGATAACGAGCATAAAAGGATGCTTGAATTACATGCATTTACTGTCTTTAAAGGAAACATCCCACAAGCTTGTTTTTATATTCTGCTGACTGGATATAGGCTAAATAAGAAGGCAGACACAGTTTTATTTGACTTTGGTGCAGAAATTGTTCAATACAAGCTTGGCTTCAAAACAGCATTTTCTCGCTGAGAAAAGGCGATTATGAGCATAAAAGGATGCTTGATTTACATGCATTTACTGTCTTTTAAGGAAACATCCCACAAGCTTGTTTTTATATTCTGCTGACTGGATTTAGGCTTAATAAGAAGGCAGACACAGTTTTATTTGAGTTTGGTGCAGAAATTGTTCAATACAAGATTGGCTTCAAAACAGCATTTTCTCGCTGAGAAAAGGCGATTTCGAGCATAAAAGGATAATTGAATTACATGCATTTACTGTCTTTTAAGGAAACATCCCACAAGTTTATTTTCAGTCTCTCCTGAGTGGATTAAGGCTAAATAAGAAGGCAGACACAGTTTTATTTGAGTTTGGTGCAGAAATTGTTCAATACAAGCTTGGCTTCAAAACAGCATTTTCTCGCTGTGAAAAGGCGATTGCGAGCATAAAAGGATTCTTGAATTACATGCATTTACTGTCTTTTAAGGAAACATCCCACAAGCTTGTTTTTATATTCTGCTGACTGGATTTAGGCTAAATAAGAAGGCAGACACAGTTTTATTTGAGTTTGGTGCAGAAATTGTTCAATACAAGATTGGCTTCAAAACAGCATTTTCTCGCTGAGAAAAGGCGATTGCGAGCATAAAAGGATGCTTGAATTACATGCATTTACTGTCTTTTAAGGAAACATCCCACAAGCTTATTTTCAGTCTGTCCTGAGTGGATTTACGCTAAATAAGAAGGCAGACACGGTTTTATTTGAGTTTGGTGCAGAAATTGTTCAATACAAGCTTGGCTTCAAAACAGCATTTTCTCGCTGAGAAAAGGCGATTATGAGCATAAAAGGATGCTTGATTTACATGCATTTACTGTCTTTTAAGGAAACATCCACAAGCTTATTTTCAGTCTCTCCTGAGTGGATTTAGGCTAAATAAGAAGGCAGACACGGTTTTATTTGAGTTTGGTGCAGAAATTGTTCAATACAAGCTTGGCTTCAAAACAGCATTTTCTCGCTGAGAAAAGGCGATTGCGAGCATAAAAGGGTGCTTGAATTACATGCATTTACTGTCTTTTAAGGAAACATCCCACAAGCTTGTTTTTATATTCTGCTGACTGGATTTAGGCTAAATAAGAAGACAGACACAGTTTTATTTGAGTTTGGTGCAGAATTTGTTCAATACAAGATTGGCTTCAAAACAGCATTTTCTCGATGAGAAAAGGCGATTGCGAGCATAAAAGGATGCTTGAATTACATGCATTTACTGTCTTTTAAGGAAACATCCCACAAGCTTGTTTTTATATTCTGCTGACTGGATTTAGGCTAAATAAGAAGGCAGACACAGTTTTATTTGAGTTTGGTGCAGAATTTGTTCAATACAAGCTTTGCTTCAAAACAGCATTTCTCGCTGAGAAAAGGCGATTGCGAGCATAAAAGGATGCTTGAATTACATGCATTTACTGTCTTTTAATGAAACATCCCACAAGCTTGTTTTTATGTTCTGCTGACTGGATTTAGGCTAAATAAGAAGGCAAACACAGTTTTATTTGACTTTGGTGCAGAAATTGTTCAATACAAGATTGGCTTCAAAACAGCATTTTCTCGCTGAGAAAAGGCGATTGCGAGATAAAGGGATGCTTGAATTACATGCATTTACTGTCTTTTAAGGAAACATCCCACAAGCTTATTTTCAGTCTCTCCTGAGTGGATTTAGGCTAAAAAGGAAGGCAGACACAGTTTTATTTGAGTTTGGTGCAGAAATTGTTCAATACAAGCTTTGCTTCAAAACAGCATTTCTCGCTGAGAAAAGGCGATTGCGAGCATAAAAGGATGCTTGAATTACATGCATTTACTGTCTTTTAAAGAAACATCCCACAAGCTTATTTTCAGTCTCTCCTGAGTGGATTTAGGCTAAATAAGAAGGCAGACACAGTTTTATTTGACTTTGGTACAGAAATTGTTCAATACAAGATTGGCTTCAAAACAACATTTTCTCGCTGAGAAAAGGCGATTGCGAGCATAAAAGGATGCTTGAATTACATGCATTTACTGTCTTTTAAGGAAACATCCCACAAGCTTATTTTCAGTCTCTCCTGAGTGGATTTAGGCTAAATAAGAAGGCAGACACAGTTTTATTTGACTTTGGTACAGAAATTGTTCAATACAAGATTGGCTTCAAAACAGCATTTTCTCGCTGAGAAAAGGCGATTGCGAGCATAAAAGGATGCTTGAATTACATGCATTTACTGTCTTTTAAGGAAACATCCCACAAGCTTGTTTTTATGTTCTGCAACTGGATTTAGGCTAAATAAGAAGGCAAACACAGTTTTATTTGACTTTGGTGCAGAAATTGTTCAATACAAGCTTGGCTTCAAAACAGCATTTTCTCGCTGAGAAAAGGCGATTGCGAGCATAAAAGGATGCTTGAATTACATGCATTTACTGTCTTTTAAGGAAACATCCCACATGCTTGTTTTTATGTTCTGCTGACTGGATTTAGGCTAAATAAGAAGACAGACACAGTTTTATTTGACTTTGGTGCAAAAATTGTTCAATACAAGCTTGGCTTCAAAACAGCATTTTCTCGCTAAGAAAAACGCTATTGCGAGAATAAAAGGATGCTTGAATTACATGCATTTACTGTCTTTTAAGGAAACATCCCACATGCTTGTTTTTATGTTCTGCTGACTGGATTTAGGCTAAATAAGAAGGCAGACAAAGTTCTATTTGAGTTTGGTGCAGAAATTGTTCAATAGAAGATTGGTTTCAAAACAGCATTTTCTCACTGAGAAAAGGCGATTGCGAGCATAAAAGGATGCTTGAATTACATGCATTTACTCTCTTTTAAGGAAACATCCCACATGCTTGTTTTTATGTTCTGCTGACTGGATTTAGGCTAAATAAGAAGGCAGACACAGTTTTATTTGAGTTTGGTGCAGAAATTGTTCAATACAAGCTTGGCTTCAAAACAGCATTTTCTCGCTGAGAAAAGGCGATTGCGAGAATAAAAGGATGCTTGAATTACATGCATTTACTCTCTTTTAAGGAAACATCCCACATGCTTGTTTTTATGTTCTGCTGACTGGATTTAGGCTAAATAAGAAGGCAGACAAAGTTCTATTTGAGTTTGGTGCAGAAATTGTTCAATACAAGCTTGGCTTCAAAACAGCATTTTCTCGCTGAGAAAAGGCGATTGCGAGCATAAAAGGATGCTTGAATTACATGCATTTACTGTCTTTTAAGGAAACATCCCACAAGCTTATTTTCAGTCTCTCCTGAGTGGATTTAGGCTAAATAAGAAGGCAGACACAGTTTTATTTGAGTTTGGTGCAGAAATTGTTCAATACAAGCTTGGCTTCAAAACAGCATTTTCTCGCTAAGAAAAGGCGATTGCGAGCATAAAAGGATGCTTGAATTACATGCATTTACTGTCTTTTAAGGAAACATCCCACAAGCTTGTTTGTATTATTCTGCTGACTGGATTTAGGCTAAATAAGAAGGCAGACACAGTTTTATTTGAGTTTGGTGCAGAAATTGTTCAATTCAAGCTTGGCTTCAAAACCGCATTTTCTCGCTGAGAAAAGGCGATTGCGAGCATAAAAGGATGCTTGACTTACATGCATTTACTGTCTTTTAAGGAAACATCCCACAAGCTTATTTTCAGTCTCTCCTGAGTGGATTTAGGCTAAATAAGAAGGCAGACACGGTTTTATTTGAGTTTGGTGCAGAAATTGTTCAATTCAAGCTTTGCTTCAAAACAGCATTTTCTCGCTGAGAAAAGGCGATTGCGAGCATAAAAGGATGCTTGAATTACATGCATTTACTGTCTTTTAAGGAAACATCCCACATGCTTGTTTTTATGTTCTGCTGACTGGATTTAGGCTAAATAAGAAGGCAGACAAAGTTCTATTTGAGTTTGGTGCAGAAATTGTTCAATAGAAGATTGGCTTCAAAACAGCATTTTCTCACTGAGAAAAGGCGATTGCGAGCATAAAAGGATGCTTGAATTACATGCATTTACTGTCTTTTAAGGAAACATCCCACAAGCTTATTTTCAGTCTCTCCTTAGTGGATTTAGGCTAAATAAGAAGGCAGACACAGTTTTATTTGAGTTTGGTGCAGAAATTGTTCAATACAAGCTTGGCTTCAAAACAGCATTTTCTCGCTAAGAAAAGGCGATTGCGAGCATAAAAGGATGCTTGAATTACATGCATTTACTGTCTTTTAAGGAAACATCCACAAGCTTATTTTCAGTCTCTCCTGAGTGGAATTACGCTAAATAAGAAGGCAGACACAGTTTTATTTGAGTTTGGTGCAGAAATTGTTCAATACAAGTTGGCTTCAAAACAGCATTTTCTCGCTGAGAAAAGGCGATTGCGAGAATAAAAGGATGCTTGAATTACATGCATTTACTCTATTTTAAGGAAACATCCCACATGCTTGTTTTTATGTTCTGCTGACTGGATTTAGGCTAAATAAGAAGACAGACACAGTTTTATTTGACTTTGGTGCAAAAATTGTTCAATACAAGCTTGGCTTCAAAACAGCATTTTCTCGCTAAGAAAAACGCTATTGCGAGAATAAAAGGATTCTTGAATTACATGCATTTACTGTCTTTTAAGGAAACATCCACAAGCTTATTTTCAGTCTGTCCTGAGTGGATTTACGCTAAATAAGAAGGCAGACACGGTTTTATTTGAGTTTGGTGCAGAAATTGTTCAATACAAGCTTGGCTTCAAAACAGCATTTTCTCGCTTAGAAAAGGCGATTGCGAGCATAAAAGGATGCTTCATTTACATGCATTTACTGTCTTTTAAGGAAACATCCCACAAGCTTATTTTCAGTCTCTCCTGAGTGGATTTAGGCTAAATAAGAAGGCAGACACATTTTTATTTGAGTTTGGTGCAGAAATTGTTCAATACAAGATTGGCTTCAAAACAGCATTTTCTCGCTTAGAAAAGGCGATAACGAGCATAAAAGGATACTTGCATTACATCCATTTACTGTCTTTTAAGGAAACATCCCACAAGCTTATTTTCAGTCTCTCCTGAGTGGATTTACGCTAAATAAGAAGGCAGACACAGTTTTATTTGAGTTTGGTGCAGAAATTGTTCAATACAAGCTTTGCTTCAAAACAGCATTTCTCGCTGAGAAAAGTCGATTGCGAGCATAAAAGGATGCTTGAATTACATGCATTTACTGTCTTTTAAGGAAACATCCCACAAGCTTGTTTTTATGTTCTGCTGACTGGATTTAGGCTAAATAAGAAGGCAGACACAGTTTTATTTGAGTTTGGTGCAGAAATTGTTCAATACAAGCTTGGCTTCAAAACAGCATTTTCTCGCTGAGAAAAGGCGATTGCGAGGATAAAAGGATGCTTGAATTACATGCATTTACTGTCTTTTAAGGAAACATCCCACAAGCTTATTTTCAGTCTCTCCTTAGTGGATTTAGGCTAAAAAGGAAGGCAGACACAGTTTTATTTGAGTTTGGTGCAGAAATTGTTCAATACAAGCTTGGCTTCAAAACAGCATTTCTCGCTGAGAAAAGGCGATTGCGAGCATAAAAGGATGCTTGAATTACATGCATTTACTGTCTTTTAAGGAAACATCCCACAAGCTTATTTTCAGTCTGTCCTGAGTGGATTTACGCTAAATAAGAAGGCAGATACGGTTTTATTTGAGTTTGGTGCAGAAATTGTTCAATACAAGCTTGGCTTCAAAACAGCATTTTCTCGCTGAGAAAAGGCGATTGCGAGCATAAAAGGATGCTTGAATTACATGCATTTACTGTCTTTTAAGGAAACATCCCACAAGCTTGTTTTTATATTCTGCTGACTGGATTTAGGCTAAATAAGAAGGCAGACACAGTTTTATTTGAGTTTGGTGCAGAATTTGTTCAATACAAGCTTTGCTTCAAAACAGCATTTTCTCGCTGAGAAAAGGCGATTGCGAGCATAAAAGGATGCTTGAATTACATGCATTTACTGTCTTTTAATGAAACATCCCACAAGCTTGTTTTTATGTTCTGCTGACTGGATTTAGGCTAAATAAGAAGGCAAACACAGTTTTATTTGACTTTGGTGCAGAAATTGTTCAATACAAGATTGGCTTCAAAACAGCATTTTCTCGCTGAGAAAAGGCGATTGCGAGGATAAAGGGATGCTTGAATTACATGCATTTACTGTCTTTTAAGGAAACATCCCACAAGCTTATTTTCAGTCTCTCCTGAGTGGATTTAGGCTAAATAAGAAGGCAGACACAGTTTTATTTGAGTTTGGTGCAGAAATTGTTCAATACAAGCTTGGCTTCAAAACAGCATTTTCTCGCTGAGAAAAGGCGATTGCGAGCATAAAAGGATGCTTGATTTACATGCATTTAGTGTCTTTTAAGGAAACATCCCACAAGCTTATTTTCAGTCTCTCCTGAGTGGATTTAGGCTAAATAAGAATGCAGACACAGTTTTATTTTACTTTGGTGCAGAAATTGTTCAATAGAAGATTGGTTTCAAAACAGCATTTTCTCACTGAGAAAAGGCGATTGCGAGCATAAAAGGATGCTTGAATTACATGCATTTACTCTCTTTTAAGGATACATCCCACATGCTTGTTTTTATGTTCTGCTGACTGGATTTAGGCTAAATAAGAAGGCAGACACAGTTTTATTTGAGTTTGGTGCAGAAATTGCAATACAAGCTTGGCTTCAAAACAGCATTTTCTCGCTGAGAAAAGGCGATTGCGAGAATAAAAGGATGCTTGAATTACATGCATTTACTCTCTTTTAAGGAAACTTCCCACATGCTTGTTTTTATGTTCTGCTGACTGGATTTAGGCTAAATAAGAAGGCAGACAAAGTTCTATTTGAGTTTGGTGCAGAAATTGTTCAATACAAGCTTGGCTTCAAAACAGCATTTTCTCGCTGAGAAAAGGCGATTGCGAGCATAAAAGGATGCTTGAATTACATGCATTTACTGTCTTTTAAGGAAACATCCCACAAGCTTGTTTTTATATTCTGCTGACTGGATTTAGGCTAAATAAGAAGGCAGACACAGTTTTTTTGAGTTTGGTGCAGAAATTGTTCTATACAAGATTGGCTTCAAAACAGCATTTTCTCGCTAAGAAAAGGTGATTGCGAGCATAAAAGGATGCTTGAATTACATGCATTTACTGTCTTTTAAGGAAACATCCCACAAGCTTGTTTTTATATTCTGCTGACTGGATTTAGGCTATATAAGAAGGCAGACACGGTTTTATTTGAGTTTGGTGCAGAAATTGTTCAATTCAAGCTTTGCTTCAAAACAGCATTTTCTCGCTGAGAAAAGGCGATTGCGAGCATAAAAGGATGCTTGAATTACATGCATTTACTGTCTTTTAAGGAAACATCCACAAGCTTGTTTTTATGTTCTGCTGACTGGATTTAGGCTAAATAAGAAGGCAGACACAGTTTTATTTGACTTTGGTACAGAAATTGTTCAATACAAGATTGGCTTCAAAACAGCATTTTCTCGCTGAGAAAAGGCGATTGCGAGCATAAAAGGATGCTTGAATTACATGCATTTACTCTATTTTAAGGAAACATCCACATGCTTGTTTTTATGTTCTGCTGACTGGATTTAGGCTAAATAAGAAGACAGACACAGTTTTATTTGACTTTGGTGCAAAAATTGTTCAATACAAGCTTGGCTTCAAAACAGCATTTTCTCGCTAAGAAAAACGCTATTTCGAGAATAAAAGGATTCTTGAATTACATGCATTTACTCTCTTTTAAGGAAACATCCCACATGCTTGTTTTTATGTTCTGCTGACTGGATTTAGGCTAAATAAGAAGGCAGACAAAGTTCTATTTGAGTTTGGTGCAGAAATTGTTCAATACAAGCTTGGCTTCAAAACAGCATTTTCTCACTGAGAAAAGGCGATTGCGAGCATAAAAGGATGCTTGAATTACATGCATTTACTCTCTTTTAAGGAAACATCCCACATGCTTGTTTTTATGTTCTGCTGACTGGATTTAGGCTAAATAAGAAGGCAGACACAGTTTTATTTGAGTTTGGTGCAGAAATTGTTCAATACAAGCTTGGCTTCAAAACAGCATTTTCTCGCTGAGAAAAGGCGATTGCGAGAATAAAAGGATGCTTGAATTACATGCATTTACTCTCTTTTAAGGAAACATCCCACAAGCTTATTTTCAGTCTCTCCTGAGTGGATTTAGGCTAAAAAGGAAGGCAGACACAGTTTTATTTGAGTTTGGTGCAGAAATTGTTCAATACAAGATTGGCCTCAAAACAGCATTTTCTCGCTGAGAAAAGGCGATTGCGAGCATAAAAGGATGCTTGAATTACATGCATTTACTGTCTTTTAGGAAACATCCTACAAGCTTGTTTTTATGTTCTGCTGACTGGATTTAGGCTAAATAAGAAGGCAGACACAGTTTTATTTGACTTTGGTGCAGAAATTGTTCAATACAAGCTTGGCTTCAAAACAGCATTTTCTCGCTGAGAAAAGGCGATTGCGAGGATAAAAGGATGCTTGAATTACATGCATTTACTGTCTTTTAAGGAAACATCCCACAAGCTTATTTTCAGTCTCTCCTTAGTGGATTTAGGCTAAAAAGGAAGGCAGACACAGTTTTATTTGAGTTTGGTGCAGAAATTGTTCAATACAAGCTTGGCTTCAAAACAGCATTTCTCGCTGAGAAAAGGCGATTGCGAGCATAAAAGGATGCTTGAATTACATGCATTTACTGTCTTTTAAGGAAACATCCACAAGCTTATTTTCAGTCTGTCCTGAGTGGATTTACGCTAAATAAGAAGGCAGACACGGTTTTATTTGAGTTTGGTGCAGAAATTGTTCAATACAAGCTTGGCTTCAAAGCAGCATTTTCTCGCTGAGAAAAGGCGATTGCGAGCATAAAAGGATGCTTGATTTACATGCATTTACTGTCTTTTAAGGAAACATCCACAAGCTTATTTTCAGTCTCTCCTGAGTGGATTTAGGCTAAATAAGAAGGCAGACACATTTTTATTTGAGTTTGGTGCAGAAATTGTTCAATACAAGATTGGCTTCAAAACAGCATTTTCTCGCTTAGAAAAGGCGATAACGAGCATAAAAGGATACTTGCATTACATCCATTTACTGTCTTTTAAGGAAACATCCCACAAGCTTATTTTCAGTCTCTCCTGAGTGGATTTACGCTAAATAAGAAGGCAGACACGGTTTTATTTGAGTTTGGTGCAGAAATTGTTCAATACAAGCTTGGCTTCAAAACAGCATTTTCTCGCTGAGAAAAGGCGATTTGAGCATAAAAGGGTGCTTGAATTACATGCATTTACTGTCTTTTAAGGAAACATCCCACAAGCTTGTTTTTATATTCTGCTGACTGGATTTAGGCTAAATAAGAAGGCAGACACAGTTTTATTTGAGTTTGGTGCAGAATTTGTTCAATACAAGCTTGGCTTCAAAACAGCATTTTCTCGCTGAGAAAAGGCGATTGCGAGCATAAAAGGATGCTTGAATTACATGCATTTACTGTCTTTTAAGGAAACATCCCACAAGCTTATTTTCAGTCTCTCCTGAGTGGATTTAGGCTAAATAAGAAGGCAGACACAGTTTTATTTGAGTTTGGTTCAGAAATTGTTCAATACAAGATTGGCTTCAAAACAGCATTTTCTCGCTGAGAAAAGGCGATTATGAACATAAAAGGATGCTTGAATTACATGCATTTACTGTCTTTTAAGGAAACATCCACAAGCTTGTTTTTATATTCTGCTGACTGGATTTAATCTAAATAAGAAGGCAGACACGGTTTTATTTGAGTTTGGTGCAGAAATTGTTCAATACAAGATTGGCTTCAAAACAGCATTTTCTCGCTGAGAAAAGGCGATTGCGAGGATAAAAGGATGCTTGAATTACATGCATTTACTGTCTTTTAAGGAAACATCCCACAAGTTTATTTTCAGTCTCTCCTGAGTGGATTAAGGCTAAATAAGAAGGCAGACACAGTTTTATTTGAGTTTGGTGCAGAAATTGTTCAATACAAGCTTGGTTTCAAAACAGCATTTTCTCGCTGAGAAAAGGCGATTGCGAGCATAAAAGGATGCTTGAATTACATGCATTTACTGTCTTTTAAGGAAACATCCCACAAGCTTATTTTCAGTCTCTCCTGAGTGGATTTAGGCTAAATAAGAAGGCAGACACAGTTTTATTTGAGTTTGGTTCAGAAATTGTTCAATACAAGATTGGCTTCAAAACAGCATTTTCTCACTGAGAAAAGGCGATTGCGAACATAAAAGGATGCTTGAATTACATGCATTTACTGTCTTTTAAGGAAACATCCCACAAGCTTGTTTTTATATTCTGCTGACTGGATTTAATCTAAATAAGAAGGCAGACACGGTTTTATTTGAGTTTGGTGCAGAAATTGTTCAATACAAGATTGGCTTCAAAACAGCATTTTCTCGCTGAGAAAAGGCGATTGCGAGGATAAAAGGATGCTTGAATTACATGCATTTACTGTCTTTTAAGGAAACATCCACAAGCTTATTTTCAGTCTCTCCTGAGTGGATTTAGGCTAAATAAGAAGGCAGACACAGTTTTATTTGAGTTTGGTGCAGAAATTGTTCAATACAAGCTTGGCTTCAAAACAGCATTTTCTCGCTGAGAAAAGGCGATTGCGAGAATAAAAGGATGCTTGAATTACATGCATTTACTCTCTTTTAAGGAAACATCCCACAAGCTTATTTTCAGTCTCTCCTGAGTGGATTTAGGCTAAAAAGGAAGGCAGACACAGTTTTATTTGAGTTTGGTGCAGAAATTGTTCAATACAAGATTGGCCTCAAAACAGCATTTTCTCGCTGAGAAAAGGCGATTGCGAGCATAAAAGGATGCTTGAATTACATGCATTTACTGTCTTTTAGGGAAACATCCTACAAGCTTGTTTTTATGTTCTGCTGACTGGATTTAGGCTAAATAAGAAGGCAGACACAGTTTTATTTGACTTTGGTGCAGAAATTGTTCAATACAAGCTTGGCTTCAAAACAGCATTTTCTCGCTGAGAAAAGGCGATTGCGAGGATAAAAGGATGCTTGAATTACATGCATTTACTGTCTTTTAAGGAAACATCCCACAAGCTTATTTTCAGTCTCTCCTTAGTGGATTTAGGCTAAAAAGGAAGGCAGACACAGTTTTATTTGAGTTTGGTGCAGAAATTGTTCAATACAAGCTTGGCTTCAAAACAGCATTTCTCGCTGAGAAAAGGCGATTGCGAGCATAAAAGGATGCTTGAATTACATGCATTTACTGTCTTTTAAGGAAACATCCCACAAGCTTATTTTCAGTCTGTCCTGAGTGGATTTACGCTAAATAAGAAGGCAGACACGGTTTTATTTGAGTTTGGTGCAGAAATTGTTCAATACAAGCTTGGCTTCAAAGCAGCATTTTCTCGCTGAGAAAAGGCGATTGCGAGCATAAAAGGATGCTTGATTTACATGCATTTACTGTCTTTTAAGGAAACATCCACAAGCTTATTTTCAGTCTCTCCTGAGTGGATTTAGGCTAAATAAGAAGGCAGACACATTTTTATTTGAGTTTGGTGCAGAAATTGTTCAATACAAGATTGGCTTCAAAACAGCATTTTCTCGCTTAGAAAAGGCGATAACGAGCATAAAAGGATACTTGCATTACATCCATTTACTGTCTTTTAAGGAAACATCCACAAGCTTATTTTCAGTCTCTCCTGAGTGGATTTACGCTAAATAAGAAGGCAGACACGGTTTTATTTGAGTTTGGTGCAGAAATTGTTCAATACAAGCTTGGCTTCAAAACAGCATTTTCTCGCTGAGAAAAGGCGATTGCGAGCATAAAAGGGTGCTTGAATTACATGCATTTACTGTCTTTTAAGGAAACATCCCACAAGCTTGTTTTTATATTCTGCTGACTGGATTTAGGCTAAATAAGAAGGCAGACACAGTTTTATTTGAGTTTGGTGCAGAATTTGTTCAATACAAGCTTGGCTTCAAAACAGCATTTTCTCGCTGAGAAAAGGCGATTGCGAGCATAAAAGGATGCTTGAATTACATGCATTTACTGTCTTTTAAGGAAACATCCCACAAGCTTATTTTCAGTCTCTCCTGAGTGGATTTAGGCTAAATAAGAAGGCAGACACAGTTTTATTTGAGTTTGGTTCAGAAATTGTTCAATACAAGATTGGCTTCAAAACAGCATTTTCTCGCTGAGAAAAGGCGATTTGAAACATAAAAGGATGCTTGAATTACATGCATTTACTGTCTTTTAAGGAAACATCCCACAAGCTTGTTTTTATATTCTGCTGACTGGATTTAATCTAAATAAGAAGGCAGACACGGTTTTATTTGAGTTTGGTGCAGAAATTGTTCAATACAAGATTGGCTTCAAAACAGCATTTTCTCGCTGAGAAAAGGCGATTGCGAGATAAAAGGATGCTTGAATTACATGCATTTACTGTCTTTTAAGGAAACATCCCACAAGTTTATTTTCAGTCTCTCCTGAGTGGATTAAGGCTAAATAAGAAGGCAGACACAGTTTTATTTGAGTTTGGTGCAGAAATTGTTCAATACAAGCTTGGCTTCAAAACAGCATTTTCTCGCTGAGAAAAGGCGATTATGAGCATAAAAGGATGCTTGAATTACATGCATTTACTGTCTTTTAAGGAAACATCCACAAGCTTATTTTCAGTCTCTCCTGAGTGGATTTAGGCTAAATAAGAAGGCAGACACAGTTTTATTTGAGTTTGGTTCAGAAATTGTTCAATACAAGATTGGCTTCAAAACAGCATTTTCTCACTGAGAAAAGGCGATTATGAACATAAAAGGATGCTTGAATTACATGCATTTACTGTCTTTTAAGGAAACATCCCACAAGCTTGTTTTTATATTCTGCTGACTGGATTTAATCTAAATAAGAAGGCAGACACGGTTTTATTTGAGTTTGGTGCAGAAATTGTTCAATACAAGATTGGCTTCAAAACAGCATTTTCTCGCTGAGAAAAGGCGATTGCGAGGATAAAAGGATGCTTGAATTACATGCATTTACTGTCTTTTAAGGAAACATCCACAAGCTTATTTTCAGTCTCTCCTGAGTGGATTTAGGCTAAATAAGAAGGCAGACACAGTTTTATTTGAATTTGGTGCAGAAATTGTTCAATACAAGATTGGCTTCAAAACAGCATTTTCTCGCTGAGAAAAGGCGATTAGTGAGCATGAAAGGATGCTTGAATTACATGCATTTACTGTCTTTTAAGGAAACATCCCACAAGCTTGTTTTTATATTCTGCTGACTGGATTTAGGCTAAATAAGAAGGCAGACACAGTTTTATTTGAGTTTGGTGCAGAAATTGTTCAATACAAGATTGGCTTCAAAACAGCATTTTCTCGCTGAGAAAAGGCGATTATGAGCATAAAAGGATGCTTGAATTACATGCATTTACTGTCTTTTAAGGAAACATCCCACAAGTTTATTTTCAGTCTCTCCTGAGTGGATTAAGGCTAAATAAGAAGGCATACACAGTTTTATTTGAGTTTGGTGCAGAAATTGTTCAATACAAGCTTTGCTTCAAAACAGCATTTTCTCGCTGTGAAAAGGCGATAACGAGCATAAAAGGATGCTTGAATTACATGCATTTACTGTCTTTAAAGGAAACATCCCACAAGCTTGTTTTTATATTCTGCTGACTGGATTTAGGCTAAATAAGAAGGCAGACACAGTTTTATTTGACTTTGGTGCAGAAATTGTTCAATACAAGATTGGTTTAAAACAGCATTTCTCGCTGAGAAAAGGCGATTGCGAGCATAAAGGATGCTTGAATTACATGCATTTACTGTCTTTAAGGAAACATCCCACAAGCTTATTTTCAGTCTGTCCTGAGTGGATTTACGCTAAATAAGAAGGCAGACACGGTTTTATTTGAGTTTGGTGCAGAAATTGTTCAATACAAGCTTGGCTTCAAAACAGCATTTTCTCGCTGAGAAAAGGCGATTGCGAGCATAAAAGGATGCTTGATTTACATGCATTTACTGTCTTTTAAGGAAACATCCCACAAGCTTATTTTCAGTCTCTCCTGAGTGGATTTAGGCTAAAAAGGAAGGCAGACACAGTTTTATTTGAGTTTGGTGCAGAAATTGTTCAATACAAGCTTGGTTTCAAAACAGCATTTCTCGCTGAGAAAAGGCGATTGCGAGCATAAAAGGATGCTTGAATTACATGCATTTACTGTCTTTTAAGGAAACATCCCACAAGCTTATTTTCAGTCTGTCCTGAGTGGATTTACGCTAAATAAGAAGGCAGACACGGTTTTATTTGAGTTTGGTGCAGAAATTGTTCAATACAAGCTTGGCTTCAAAGCAGCATTTTCTCGCTGAGAAAAGGCGATTGCGATGAGCATAAAAGGATGCTTGATTTACATGCATTTACTGTCTTTTAAGGAAACATCCACAAGCTTATTTTCAGTCTCTCCTGAGTGGATTTAGGCTAAATAAGAAGGCAGACACATTTTTATTTGAGTTTGGTGCAGAAATTGTTCAATACAAGATTGGCTTCAAAACAGCATTTTCTCGCTTAGAAAAGGCGATAACGAGCATAAAAGGATACTTGCATTACATCCATTTACTGTCTTTTAAGGAAACATCCCACAAGCTTATTTTCAGTCTCTCCTGAGTGGATTTACGCTAAATAAGAAGGCAGACACAGTTTTATTTGAGTTTGGTGCAGAAATTGTTCAATACAAGCTTGGCTTCAAAACAGCATTTTCTCGCTGAGAAAAGGCGATTGCGAGCATAAAAGGGTGCTTGAATTACATGCATTTACTGTCTTTTAAGGAAACATCCCACAAGCTTGTTTTTATATTCTGCTGACTGGATTTAGGCTAAATAAGAAGGCAGACACAGTTTTATTTGAGTTTGGTGCCGAATTTGTTCAATACAAGATTGGCTTCAAAACAGCATTTTCTCGCTGAGAAAAGGCGATTGCGAGCATAAAAGGATGCTTGATTTACATGCATTTAGTGTCTTTTAAGGAAACATCCCACAAGCTTATTTTCAGTCTCTCCTGAGTGGATTTAGGCTAAATAAGAAGGCAGACACAGTTTTATTTGAGTTTGGTTCAGAAATTGTTCAATACAAGATTGGCTTCAAAACAGCATTTTCTCGCTGAGAAAAGGCGATTGCGAGCATAAAAGGATGCTTGATTTACATGCATTTAGTGTCTTTTAAGGAAACATCCCACAAGCTTGTTTTTATATTCTGCTGACTGGATTTAATCTAAATAAGAAGGCAGACACGGTTTTATTTGAGTTTGGTGCAGAAATTGTTCAATACAAGCTTTGCTTCAAAACAGCATTTTCTCGCTGAGAAAAGGCTATAACGAGCATAAAAGGATGCTTGAATTACATGCATTTACTGTCTTTAAAGGAAACATCCCACAAGCTTGTTTTTATATTCTGCTGACTGGATTTAGGCTAAATAAGAAGGCAGACACAGTTTTATTTGACTTTGGTGCAGAAATTGTTCAATACAAGCTTGGTTTCAAAACAGCATTTTCTCGCTGAGAAAAGGCGATTTGAGCATAAAAGGATGCTTGAATTACATGCATTTACTGTCTTTTAAGGAAACATCCCACAAGTTTATTTTCAGTCTCTCCTGAGTGGATTAAGGCTAAATAAGAAGGCAGACACAGTTTTATTTGAGTTTGGTGCAGAAATTGTTCAATACAAGCTTGGCTTCAAAACAGCATTTTCTCGCTGTGAAAAGGCGATTGTAGCATAAAAGGATTCTTGAATTACATGCATTTACTGTCTTTTAAGGAAACATCCCACAAGCTTGTTTTTATATTCTGCTGACTGGATTTAGGCTAAATAAGAAGGCAGACACAGTTTTATTTGAGTTTGGTGCAGAAATTGTTCAATACAAGATTGGCTTCAAAACAGCATTTTCTCGCTTAGAAAAGGCGATAACGAGCATAAAAGGATACTTGCATTACATCCATTTACTGTCTTTTAAGGAAACATCCCACAAGCTTATTTTCAGTCTCTCCTGAGTGGATTTAGGCTAAATAAGAAGGCAGACACAGTTTTATTTGAGTTTGGTTCAGAAATTGTTCAATACAAGATTGGCTTCAAAACAGCATTTTCTCGCTGAGAAAAGGCGATTCTGAAGCATAAAAGGATGCTTGAATTACATGCATTTACTGTCTTTTAAGGAAACATCCCACAAGCTTGTTTTTATATTCTGCTGACTGGATTTAATCTAAATAAGAAGGCAGACACGGTTTTATTTGAGTTTGGTGCAGAAATTGTTCAATACAAGATTGGCTTCAAAACAGCATTTTCTCGCTGAGAAAAGGCGATTGCGAGATAAAAGGATGCTTGAATTACATGCATTTACTGTCTTTTAAGGAAACATCCCACAAGTTTATTTTTAGTCTCTCCTGAGTGGATTAAGGCTAAATAAGAAGGCAGACACAGTTTTATTTGAGTTTGGTGCAGAAATTGTTCAATACAAGCTTTGCTTCAAAACAGCATTTTCTCGCTGTGAAAAGGCGATAACGAGCATAAAAGGATGCTTGAATTACATGCATTTACTGTCTTTAAAGGAAACATCCCACAAGCTTGTTTTTATAGTCTGCTGACTGGATTTAGGCTAAATAAGAAGGCAGACACAGTTTTATTTGACTTTGGTGCAGAAATTGTTCAATACAAGCTTGGCTTCAAAACAGCATTTTCTCGCTGAGAAAAGGCGATTGCGAGCACAAAAGGATGCTTGAATTACATGCATTTACTGTCTTTTAAGGAAACATCCCACACGCTTATTTTCAGTCTCCCCTGAGTGGATTTAGGCTAAATAAGAAGGCAGACACAGTTTTATTTGAGTTTGGTGCAGAAATTGTTCAATACAAGCTTGGCTTCAAAACAGCATTTTCTCGCTGAGAAAAGGCGATTGCGAGAATAAAAGGATGCTTGAATTACATGCATTTACTCTCTTTTAAGGAAACTTCCCACATGCTTGTTTTTATGTTCTGCTGACTGGATTTAGGCTAAATGAGAAGGCAGACAAAGTTCTATTTGAGTTTGGTGCAGAAATTGTTCAATACAAGCTTGGCTTCAAAACAGCATTTTCTCGCTGAGAAAAGGCGATAAGTGAGCATAAAAGGATGCTTGAATTACATGCATTTACTGTCTTTTAAGGAAACATCCCACAAGCTTGTTTTTATATTCTGCTGACTGGATTTAGGCTAAATAAGAAGGCAGACACAGTTTTATTTGAGTTTGGTGCAGAAATTGTTCTATACAAGATTGGCTTCAAAACAGCATTTTCTCGCTGAGAAAAGGCGATTGCGAGCATAAAAGGATGCTTGAATTACATGCATTTACTGTCTTTTAAGGAAACATCCCAAAAGCTTATTTTCAGTCTCTTCTGGGTGGATTTACGCTAAATAAGAAGGCAGACACGGTTTTATTTGAGTTTGGTGCAGAAATTGTTCAATACAAGCTTTGCTTCAAAACAGCATTTTCTCGCTGTGAAAAGGCTATAACGAGCATAAAAGGATGCTTGAATTACATGCATTTACTGTCTTTAAAGGAAACATCCCACAAGCTTGTTTTTATATTCTGCTGACTGGATTTAGGCTTAATAAGAAGGCAGACACAGTTTTATTTGAGTTTGGTGCAGAAATTGTTCAATACAAGATTGGCTTCAAAACAGCATTTTCTCGCTGAGAAAAGGCGATTTCGAGCATAAAAGGATGCTTGAATTACATGCATTTACTGTCTTTTAAGGAAACATCCCACAAGTTTATTTTCAGTCTCTCCTGAGTGGATTAAGGCTAAATAAGAAGGCAGACACAGTTTTATTTGAGTTTGGTGCAGAAATTGTTCAATACAAGCTTGGCTTCAAAACAGCATTTTCTCGCTGTGAAAAGGCGATTGCGAGCATAAAAGGATTCTTGAATTACATGCATTTACTGTCTTTTAAGGAAACATCCCACAAGCTTGTTTTTATATTCTGCTGACTGGATTTAGGCTAAATAAGAAGGCAGACACAGTTTTATTTGAGTTTGGTGCAGAAATTGTTCAATACAAGATTGGCTTCAAAACAGCATTTTCTCGCTTAGAAAAGGCGATAACGAGCATAAAAGGATACTTGCATTACATCCATTTACTGTCTTTTAAGGAAACATCCCACAAGCTTATTTTCAGTCTCTCCTGAGTGGATTTACGCTAAAAAGGAAGGCAGACACAGTTTTATTTGAGTTTGGTGCAGAAATTGTTCAATACAAGCTTTGCTTCAAAACAGCATTTCTCGCTGAGAAAAGGCGATTATGAGCATAAAAGGATGCTTGAATTACATGCATTTACTGTCTTTTAATGAAACATCCCACAAGCTTGTTTTTATGTTCTGCTGACTGGATTTAGGCTAAATAAGAAGGCAAACACAGTTTTATTTGACTTTGGTGCAGAAATTGTTCAGTACAAGCTTTGCTTCAAAACAGCATTTCTCGCTGAGAAAAGG
Source organism: Channa striata (assembly GCA_033026295.1). Taxonomy (NCBI): domain Eukaryota; kingdom Metazoa; phylum Chordata; class Actinopteri; order Anabantiformes; family Channidae; genus Channa; species Channa striata. The sequence goes on along the minus strand of CM065180.1, from coordinate 1,801,250 downwards.
CGATTGCGAGCATAAAAGGATGCTTGAATTACATGCATTTACTGTCTTTTAAAGAAACATCCCACAAGCTTATTTTCAGTCTCTCCTGAGTGGATTTAGGCTAAATAAGAAGGCAGACACAGTTTTATTTGAGTTTGGTGCAGAAATTGTTCAATACAAGCTTGGTTTCAAAACAGCATTTTCTCGCTGAGAAAAGGCGATTCTGAGCATAAAAGGATGCTTGATTTACATGCATTTAGTGTCTTTTAAGGAAACATCCACAAGCTTATTTTCAGTCTCTCCTGAGTGGATTTAGGCTAAATAAGAAGGCAGACACAGTTTTATTTGAGTTTGGTGCAGAAATTGTTCAATACAAGCTTGGCTTCAAAACAGCATTTTCTCGCTGAGAAAAGGCGATTATGAGCATAAAAGGATGCTTGATTTACATGCATTTAGTGTCTTTTAAGGAAACATCCCACAAGCTTATTTTCAGTCTCTCCTGAGTGGATTTAGGCTAAATAAGAATGCAGACACAGTTTTATTTTACTTTGGTGCAGAAATTGTTCAATAGAAGATTGGCTTCAAAACAGCATTTTCTCACTGAGAAAAGGCGATTGCGAGCATAAAAGGATGCTTGAATTACATGCATTTACTCTCTTTTAAGGATACATCCCACATGCTTGTTTTTATGTTCTGCTGACTGGATTTAGGCTAAATAAGAAGGCAGACACAGTTTTATTTGAGTTTGGTGCAGAAATTGTTCAATACAAGCTTGGCTTCAAAACAGCATTTTCTCGCTGAGAAAAGGCGATTGCGAGAATAAAAGGATGCTTGAATTACATGCATTTACTCTCTTTTAAGGAAACTTCCCACATGCTTGTTTTTATGTTCTGCTGACTGGATTTAGGCTAAATAAGAAGGCAGACAAAGTTCTATTTGAGTTTGGTGCAGAAATTGTTCAATACAAGCTTGGCTTATAAACAGCATTTTCTCGCTGAGAAAAGGCGATAACGAGCATAAAAGGATGCTTGAATTACATGCATTTACTGTCTTTTAAGGAAACATCCCACAAGCTTGTTTTTATAATCTGCTGACTGGATTTAGGCTAAATAAGAAGGCAGACACAGTTTTATTTGAGTTTGGTGCAGAAATTGTTCTATACAAGATTGGCTTCAAAACAGCATTTTCTCGCTGAGAAAAGGCGATTGCGAGCATAAAAGGATGCTTGAATTACATGCATTTACTGTCTTTTAAGGAAACATCCCAAAAGCTTATTTTCAGTCTCTTCTGGGTGGATTTACGCTAAATAAGAAGGCAGACACGGTTTTATTTGAGTTTGGTGCAGAAATTGTTCAATTCAAGCTTTGCTTCAAAACAGCATTTTCTCGCTGAGAAAAGGCGATTGCGAGCATAAAAGGATGCTTGAATTACATGCATTTACTGTCTTTTAAGGAAACATCCCACAAGCTTATTTTCAGTCTCTCCTGAGTGGATTTAGGCTAAATAAGAAGGCAGACACAGTTTTATTTGAATTTGGTGCAGAAATTGTTCAATACAAGATTGGCTTCAAAACAGCATTTTCTCGCTGAGAAAAGGCGACATGAGCATGAAAGGATGCTTGAATTACATGCATTTACTGTCTTTTAAGGAAACATCCCACAAGCTTGTTTTTATATTCTGCTGACTGGATTTAGGCTAAATAAGAAGGCAGACACAGTTTTATTTGAGTTTGGTGCAGAAATTGTTCAATACAAGCTTGGCTTCAAAACAGCATTTTCTCGCTGAGAAAAGGCGATTACATGAGCATAAAAGGATGCTTGAATTACATGCATTTACTGTCTTTTAAGGAAACATCCCACAAGCTTATTTTCAGTCTCTCCTGAGTGGATTTAGGCTAAATAAGAAGGCAGACACAGTTTTATTTGAGTTTGGTTCAGAAATTGTTCAATACAAGATTGGCTTCAAAACAGCATTTTCTCGCTGAGAAAAGGCGATTATAAGCTATAAAAGGATGCTTGAATTACATGCATTTACTGTCTTTTAAGGAAACATCCCACAAGCTTGTTTTTATATTCTGCTGACTGGATTTAATCTAAATAAGAAGGCAGACACGGTTTTATTTGAGTTTGGTGCAGAAATTGTTCAATACAAGATTGGCTTCAAAACAGCATTTTCTCGCTGAGAAAAGGCGATTGCGAGGATAAAAGGATGCTTGAATTACATGCATTTACTGTCTTTTAAGGAAACATCCCACAAGTTTATTTTCAGTCTCTCCTGAGTGGATTAAGGCTAAATAAGAAGGCAGACACAGTTTTATTTGAGTTTGGTGCAGAAATTGTTCAATACAAGCTTTGCTTCAAAACAGCATTTTCTCGCTGTGAAAAGGCGATAACGAGCATAAAAGGATGCTTGAATTACATGCATTTACTGTCTTTAAAGGAAACATCCCACAAGCTTGTTTTTATATTCTGCTGACTGGATTTAGGCTAAATAAGAAGGCAGACACAGTTTTATTTGACTTTGGTGCAGAAATTGTTCAATACAAGCTTGGCTTCAAAACAGCATTTTCTCGCTGAGAAAAGGCGATTGCGAAAGCAAAAAAGGATGCTTGATTTACATGCATTTACTGTCTTTTAAGGAAACATCCCACAAGCTTATTTTCAGTCTCTCCTGAGTGGATTTATGCTAAAAAGGAAGGCAGACACAGTTTTATTTGACTTTGGTGCAGAAATTGTTCAATACAAGCTTGGCTTCAAAACACCATTTTCTCGCTGAGAAAAGGCGATTGCGAGCATTAAAGGATGCTTGAATTACATGCATTTACTGTCTTTTAAGGAAACATCCCACAAGCTTATTTTCAGTCTCTCCTGAGTGGATTTAGGCTAAATAAGAAGGCAGACACAGTTTTATTTGAGTTTGGTGCAGAAATTGTTCAATACAAGCTTGGCTTCAAAACAGCATTTTCTCGCTAAGAAAAGGCGATTGCGAGCATAAAAGGATGCTTGAATTACATGCATTTACTGTCTTTTAAGGAAACATCCCACAAGCTTGTTTTTATATTCTGCTGACTGGATTTAGGCTAAATAAGAAGGCAGACACAGTTTTATTTGAGTTTGGTGCAGAAATTGTTCAATACAAGCTTGGCTTCAAAACAGCATTTTCTCGCTGAGAAAAGGCGACATGAGCATAAAAGGATGCTTGAATTACATGCATTTACTGTCTTTTAAGGAAACATCCCACAAGCTTATTTTCAGTCTGTCCTGAGTGGATTTAGGCTAAAAAGGAAGGCAGACACAGTTTTATTTGAGTTTGGTGCAGAAATTGTTCAATACAAGCTTGGCTTCAAAACAGCATTTTCTCGCTGAGAAAAGGCGATTACGAGCATAAAAGGATACTTGAATTACATGCATTTACTGTCTTTTAAGGAAACATCCACAAGCTTATTTTCAGTCTCTCCTGAGTGGATTTAGGCTAAATAAGAAGGCAAACACAGTTTTATTTGACTTTGGTGCAGAAATTGTTCAGTACAAGCTTGGCTTCAAAACAGCATTTTCTCGCTGAGAAAAGGCGATTTGAGCATAAAAGGATGCTTGAATTACATGCATTTACTGTCTTTTAAGGAAACATCCCACAAGCTTGTTTTTATATTCTGCTGACTGGATTTAGGCTAAATAAGAAGGCAGACACAGTTTTATTTGAGTTTGGTGCAGAATTTGTTCAATACAAGCTTTGCTTCAAAACAGCATTTCTCGCTGAGAAAAGGCGATTTGCGAGCATAAAAGGATGCTTGAATTACATGCATTTACTGTCTTTTAATGAAACATCCCACAAGCTTGTTTTTATGTTCTGCTGACTGGATTAAGGCTAAATAAGAAGGCAAACACAGTTTTATTTGACTTTGGTGCAGAAATTGTTCAATACAAGATTGGCTTCAAAACAGCATTTTCTCGCTGAGAAAAGGCGATTTGCGAGGATAAAGGGATGCTTGAATTACATGCATTTACTGTCTTTTAAGGAAACATCCCACAAGCTTATTTTCAGTCTCTCCTGAGTGGATTTAGGCTAAAAAGGAAGGCAGACACAGTTTTATTTGAGTTTGGTGCAGAAATTGTTCAATACAAGCTTGGCTTTAAAACAGCATTTTCTCGCTGAGAAAAGGCGATTGCGAGCATAAAAGGATGCTTGATTTACATGCATTTAGTGTCTTTTAAGGAAACATCCACAAGCTTATTTTCAGTCTCTCCTGAGTGGATTTAGGCTAAATAAGAATGCAGACACAGTTTTATTTTACTTTGGTGCAGAAATTGTTCAATAGAAGATTGGCTTCAAAACAGCATTTTCTCACTGAGAAAAGGCGATTACGAGCATAAAAGGATGCTTGAATTACATGCATTTACTCTCTTTTAAGGATACATCCCACATGCTTGTTTTTATGTTCTGCTGACTGGATTTAGGCTAAATAAGAAGGCAGACACAGTTTTATTTGAGTTTGGTGCAGAAATTGTTCAATACAAGCTTGGCTTCAAAACAGCATTTTCTCGCTGAGAAAAGGCGATTGCGAGAATAAAAGGATGCTTGAATTACATGCATTTACTGTCTTTTAAGGAAACATCCCAAAAGCTTATTTTCAGTCTCTTCTGGGTGGATTTACGCTAAATAAGAAGGCAGACACGGTTTTATTTGAGTTTGGTGCAGAAATTGTTCAATACAAGCTTTGCTTCAAAACAGCATTTTCTCGCTGTGAAAAGGCTATAACGAGCATAAAAGGATGCTTGAATTACATGCATTTACTGTCTTTAAAGGAAACATCCACAAGCTTGTTTTTATATTCTGCTGACTGGATTTAGGCTTAATAAGAAGGCAGACACAGTTTTATTTGAGTTTGGTGCAGAAATTGTTCAATACAAGATTGGCTTCAAAACAGCATTTTCTCGCTGAGAAAAGGCGATTTCGAGCATAAAAGGATGCTTGAATTACATGCATTTACTGTCTTTTAAGGAAACATCCCACAAGTTTATTTTCAGTCTCTCCTGAGTGGATTAAGGCTAAATAAGAAGGCAGACACAGTTTTATTTGAGTTTGGTGCAGAAATTGTTCAATACAAGCTTGGCTTCAAAACAGCATTTTCTCGCTGTGAAAAGGCGATTGCGAGCATAAAAGGATTCTTGAATTACATGCATTTACTGTCTTTTAAGGAAACATCCACAAGCTTGTTTTTATATTCTGCTGACTGGATTTAGGCTAAATAAGAAGGCAGACACAGTTTTATTTGAGTTTGGTGCAGAAATTGTTCAATACAAGATTGGCTTCAAAACAGCATTTTCTCGCTTAGAAAAGGCGATAACGAGCATAAAAGGATACTTGCATTACATCCATTTACTGTCTTTTAAGGAAACATCCCACAAGCTTATTTTCAGTCTCTCCTGAGTGGATTTACGCTAAATAAGAAGGCAGACACGGTTTTATTTGAGTTTGGTGCAGAAATTGTTCAATACAAGCTTGGCTTCAAAACAGCATTTTCTCGCTGAGAAAAGGCGATTGCAGAAAGCATAAAAGGGTGCTTGAATTACATGCATTTACTGTCTTTTAAGGAAACATCCCACAAGCTTGTTTTTATATTCTGCTGACTGGATTTAGGCTAAATAAGAAGACAGACACAGTTTTATTTGAGTTTGGTGCAGAATTTGTTCAATACAAGATTGGCTTCAAAACAGCATTTTCTCGCTGAGAAAAGGCGATTGCGAGATAAAAGGATGCTTGAATTACATGCATTTACTGTCTTTTAAGGAAACATCCCACAAGCTTATTTTCAGTCTCTCCTGAGTGGATTTAGGCTAAAAAGGAAGGCAGACACAGTTTTATTTGAGTTTGGTGCAGAAATTGTTCAATACAAGCTTTGCTTCAAAACAGCATTTCTCGCTGAGAAAAGGCGATTTGCGAGCATAAAAGGATGCTTGAATTACATGCATTTACTGTCTTTTAATGAAACATCCCACAAGCTTGTTTTTATGTTCTGCTGACTGGATTTAGGCTAAATAAGAAGGCAAACACAGTTTTATTTGACTTTGGTGCAGAAATTGTTCAGTACAAGCTTGGCTTCAAAACAGCATTTTCTCGCTGAGAAAAGGCGATTATGAGCATAAAAGGATGCTTGAATTACATGCATTTACTGTCTTTTAAGGAAACATCCCACAAGCTTGTTTTTATATTCTGCTGACTGGATTTAGGCTAAATAAGAAGGCAGACACAGTTTTATTTGAGTTTGGTGCAGAATTTGTTCAATACAAGCTTTGCTTCAAAACAGCATTTTCGCTGAGAAAAGGCGATTGCGAGCATAAAAGGATGCTTGAATTACATGCATTTACTGTCTTTTAATGAAACATCCCACAAGCTTGTTTTTATGTTCTGCTGACTGGATTAAGGCTAAATAAGAAGGCAAACACAGTTTTATTTGACTTTGTTGCAGAAATTGTTCAATACAAGATTGGCTTCAAAACAGCATTTTCTCGCTGAGAAAAGGCGATTGCGAGAATAAAAGGATGCTTGAATTACATGCATTTACTCTCTTTTAAGGAAACTTCCCACATGCTTGTTTTTATGTTCTGCTGACTGGATTTAGGCTAAATAAGAAGGCAGACAAAGTTCTATTTGAGTTTGGTGCAGAAATTGTTCAATACAAGCTTGGCTTCAAAACAGCATTTTCTCGCTGAGAAAAGGCGATTGCGAGCATAAAAGGATGCTTGAATTACATGCATTTACTGTCTTTTAAGGAAACATCCCACAAGCTTGTTTTTATATTCTGCTGACTGGATTTAGGCTAAATAAGAAGGCAGACACAGTTTTATTTGAGTTTGGTGCAGAAATTGTTCTATACAAGATTGGCTTCAAAACAGCATTTTCTCGCTGAGAAAAGGCGATTTGAGCATAAAAGGATGCTTGAATTACATGCATTTACTGTCTTTTAAGGAAACATCCCAAAAGCTTATTTTCAGTCTCTTCTGGGTGGATTTACGCTAAATAAGAAGGCAGACACGGTTTTATTTGAGTTTGGTGCAGAAATTGTTCAATTCAAGCTTGGCTTCAAAACAGCATTTTCTCGCTGAGAAAAGGCGATTGCAGCATAAAAGGATGCTTGAATTACATGCATTTACTGTCTTTTAATAACATCCCACAAGCTTATTTTCAGTCTCTCCTGAGTGGATTTAGGCTAAATAAGAAGGCAGACACAGTTTTATTTGAATTTGGTGCAGAAATTGTTCAATACAAGATTGGCTTCAAAACAGCATTTTCTCGCTGAGAAAAGGCGACATGAGCATAAAAGGATGCTTGAATTACATGCATTTTTTTTTTTTTTTTTATCTTTTATTATCAAAAATACACTGTACAATTTAACTATTTACAAAGCGGGAAAACAATAAATAATAATAAACAACCAAAATATACTTTCCTATTTTCATAATCTCAATACAGAATACTTTCACATCCATCATAATAAGTTCCACATTTTCAGAAATATCACACACTGAAGTACAGCACTCATCCTGACACATAAACAATGAGTACAACTTAACATCATTTAAAGTGATCCCGTCTCTCCAGTTTTCGGTCATTCTAAATCCTCACTCACCCAAAATCTAAGAACCACCCCCACCTCATCTACTACACACAAAGTGTTTTGTTTTCCCCATTTTCTTGTAAACTCATCCTTGTCATTTTCCTGAAGAATACCCATATAGTTTTTAGCATGTTCCTAAACACCACCCTTCTATTCAATGTTTTCTGCTGAAACGTTGCATAATTCCTGGCTAAGTATATTACATGTCGTGACACACTTAAAACCAGATTTATTAAAGCCGTATTCCTCCCTTTTGTGCCTTTTTGGACTCCAAAGCACCACACCCAGTCCCAGCCCTCTCCTTGAAGCCCAGTTACCTTGCATTTGTCTGTTAAAATCCCTCTCACCCAGTCCCTGAAATCCCGTATCCCACCACAGTGCAATAAAAGATGATCAAAGTCTTCGTCTTCTAATTTGCAGACTGCACAAGTTCTTTGGAATACATTGCCATGTATCCTGTGGAGGACAACGGAAACCAACACCCTTCTGTGTCGCAACAAAAGTTTGAATTTGTAATGGCTGGTGGAAACCATTTACTGTGCAGGTTCGCCCAAACTCCAGTGATCGCACGCGTGGGAAAGAGTTTACACCACGATAAAGCCGCTGTAGGTTGTTGAAAAAGTTTGTCTATTAAAAACCAATACCAAAATTTCAATGGCAAGTCTCTTAATTTCCTATGCTTTATGTCGCATGCCAGCGCAAAATCTATACTATCATCGTCTACTCTAACTTGTTTTGTCCCCTGTAATTCCTCCTCCCACCTCTGTGGCCACCCCTGCCTGATCTCCTCCCGAGTTTTCTAATTTTTGAAGCCCTCACATTATATCCTTTCTTTCTGATTCTACGACAAACTTCATCAGCGTCTACAGCCCCTTCTTGATTTAAGACGTCTCCCACATTTTGCAGGGCCTCAGCCAGCACTCCTCGGCCCTTTGAACAGCCCACTCTCCCACTGATACACGGATTCCCGAAAATAGGCTGGTTTAAAACATCTTGTTTCCCCCAATTACACACTCCAACTGGGGCAGGATGGATGCCCATGCCTCAGCTGCCTCCTGGAAAATCCGGCTCGTTGTAGGCACCGGCCGGGACAGCTCAATGCTGCACAAGTTATATTTGCCGCAAATACCTCTCTTCAGTATATCAGCATACATGTAATCTTTCCATATGCATTCGCACTCTTTATCCAACAGTTTCTTAAACAGCTTAATTCTTAAAGACATCATTTTTGCTTTTATATCACACAATCTCATCCCTCCCTTTTCATATGGCCCAATCATAGTTTTATGTGCAATTCTCATTGCTCGTCCCTTCCATAAAAAGTCACCAAAAGCTCTGTTCAAGCGGACCAGTACGTCACTCGGCGTATGACAGGCCTGGATAGTATAGACCAATTTTGGCACCATTATCGCATTTATAATGGTCACTTTCCCTTTCAGGCCTATGTCTCTCATTCCCCATAGCCCAAGCTTGGATCTACACCAAGCCACTATTCCCTCCCAGGTTTTCCGGTCACTGGCCTCCGGCTGAGAGCCCAAATATACACCAAGTACTTTTACCTCATCCCCTCCCCTTTTAAAAACTGACCCTCCTTTCCAAGTACCGTTCCAGGGCCAAGAATCAGACATGACTTTTCCTTGTTTACCCGTGCTCCTGCAGCCTGCTCATATGCATCTAGATGTTGCAGAGCTCTCTGCAAACTCTCCCTATCTCTGACCATAATGTTAATGTCATCAGCATACTGCGCTATTTTAAACACCTGTCCTCTGGGAGTTGCTATTCCATTTATGCACTGGTCGGTCACAATGGATTGCGCCAGAGGTTCTGCTGCTATAGCATAGAGCATGGCTGATAGAGGGCATCCCTGTCGTACTGATCTTTCGAGGGAAAGGGATCTGTTAGGAAGCCATTACATTTTACGACACTAGTAGCACGGCTGTATAGCAACTTCATCCACCTTTGAAATGTCGGGCCAAACCCAAAGACCCGAGACATCCGAAGAGAAATTCGTGACTCACCCTATCAAAAGCCTTCTCCAGGTCGACATTGAGATATATTCCCCTGTGCGCATTAAATTCTCAAAGGAGAATTTTGTTGACAGGATGCAGTCAGCGATATCTCTCCCCGAATACTGTAGGTCTGGGCCGGCCCCACTATTGACCCAATCACTCTCTTAAGTCTGGAACCCAACACCCCGCCAGGATCTTATAGTCGGTGTTGAGCAGGCTAATTGGCCTATAGTTTGCCAGATCGGCCCTGGCTCCTCTGTTCTTGTATACTAGAGTGATCACACCTCTCAAAAAGGACTCGCACACCTATTTTCCCCTGCATAGCAGAAAAGAGCCTGTGGAGGACTGGGGTCAATAGATCACTGAAATGTTGAAAAACTCGGCTGAGAGACCATCCTCACCTGGGCTTCTGGATGTTTTGAGACCAGCAATTGCCCCTCTCACCTCCTCCAGTTGGATATCACCATCACACAATGCAACATCGGCAGGGCTGAGGGAGCAGCCGATTTTACCTAGGACTGAATCCATATGTATTTGTGAGATTTTGTGTTTCTTGAACAAATTAGTGTAGAAATCCTGCACTGTTTGCACAATGTTTATCAAGTCAGTTTGCGTGTTGCCATCAGAGTCAATTATTTCTGAAATGTATGTTCTAGTTTGTTTCTTTTTTTCAAGACCTAGAAAAAAAGCAGTACAGCGCTCCCCTTTCAGCATGTGTTGTACTTTGCTGCGGATCATTGCACCTCTACATTTCTTCTCATCCAATTTTCTCAGCTGCTGCCTCAGCCCTAAGTACCCATCCAAGGGATGGCCGTGCCCCTTCAACTAGATCAAGCTCCTTTTTCAAGCGATCTCTCAGTTCTGACTCCTCTCTCATTTCTCTTAGTCTCTTTTCCCTGCTCAATACAATGCAGCGCCTCTTTATTTTTGTTTGGCCTGCTCCCACCACTCAATCACATCTACAACAAACTCACTTTCATTGCAAAGCGCAGAGAGAAAAGACCTCATTTTATCCCTGAAAAGCTGATCTTCCAAGTGAGCTGAATTAAAACACCATAACCCCCATTCCTCTTCCTGCTGTCCTCCCCAGCGTCACTTCCAAAGAGGCATGATCACTCCAGGAGCAAAAAGTATACTTGCATCCATTTAAACTTTGCACCAGACCCGATGCCAACAAACAAAGGTCGATTCTAGATTGCTTTAGCCTGCCCAACACCACTTGCCTACGAGAATACGCACGGGTGTTGGGATTCAGCACTCTCCACCCATCTATTAAATCATACTCCTTCATCCACTTAAAAACAGCCGCTCTACTAGTGTCATTTACAAATTTGTTATTTACGCCCACATCCAATTTGGTCAAAGTCACGTTCCAATCCCCTATCACCACCGAGTGATCGTCTGTCCACTTTTGGCAACTAACAAAAAGCTTTTTCTTTCCCATTCTTTGTTTGGGCCATATAAATTCAAAATTCGAATTTTTCTATTACCGTGCACTACCTCTATTACTAACAACCTCCCTCGATCGTCTTTAAAGATTTCCACCGTACTTTCAAAAACTCCAGGCTTTACAAATATTGCAACCCCAGCTGACTGGTCTGGGGATAGGGAGAAGAAAAGTCTCCTCTCCAGAAGGATTCTATGCTCTTAATTGTTTTTGGGTCCACCTGCACTCCTGGAAGCATAGAATGTCCCCTGCCATAGCCCCACACAACATTTCAATCTTATCAGTTTTTCTCAAACCATTTAAATTTTGAGAGAGAATTAACATTGTAATCAAGTGCCAGAACAGAGCTATCATTTCCTGACCTGTTTTTTCCTATTACCTCTGTTCCCACCCTCATTTTTACTAGATTTCTCTTGCTGTAATCTTTTCCTGAGATGCTTAACCTGTTGGACGTCCATCTCCGACTCTGAATCTGTGAGACCATGCGGTGGAGATATCTGGGGATCACAGCCATGTCACTCGTAATCGGTGATATTTCATCCAAAATCGGGTGTTTAGAGGTTGCAGATGGATGCAGACACAGCCCGCCCCCTTCGGGCGACCCTCCACATCCCTGGCCCACTCCACCAACACCTGATCCATACTGGAGCCTATAACATCGCCGTCTTTTTCAACCTCTCCTTCTTGTGCTGGCATTCCGCTGCACTGTGTCTCCAGCACCATCTCAGCTTCATGTTTTCCCCACACCACAGATCGTCCCTGGTTCCTAATCCTGTTTCTTCTTCACTACTTTCACCCATGGAGATGGGTTCTGCACCTCCGTCTTCCCTGTCCTCTTTTCCATTATTGCAAATGCAATCTTCCTCAGGGCTATGACACTCAGCACATCTATGCGTCCAGGTATGACATTCTCGTGCATAGTGTCCCTGCCTATCACACTTGAAGCATGTGAACTCGGGGCAATCCCTCACGATGTGACCTGACTGTAAGCACATTCTACATACTCTAACTTGGTTATTGTGTATAACTCTAAAGTACTCTGGTCCTGTTACTGTCATAAACTTAGTGGAATATGGAAGTGACTGAACCGTTTCATTAAATTTGACCTTTACATATCTTGTGCCATCTGCAACATCAGTCCCGGGCCACACCCTCCGTTTTATTGGCGAGATTGCCCTCACTCCCCACACATCTAACTTTTCCAGAATTTCTTCATCTGTTATATACACAGGTATATTCAAAAGGAAACCACCATTTCATCCAAAGCAAGAGATTTGGCCATCACCACCGCTGTACCCACTTTAAGACCATCTAACAGTTTCTTTTTCAGCCGAATCGCTTTTACTGTCACCTCATATTTGTTCGGCCCAGTCTCACGTAACGCCACAATTCCTCCACACACATCCCGTATCACTCTCAATAATTCCATTATTTTTACTTTTTCTTCACCCATCACTTCAGCCACTACAGTAAGATCTTTTTCATACTTTTTGACTTTTGTCATCTCAGGTCCTGCACCGGGTTCAGCGCGTTTTCATTCCATCCTCCTTCTGTAATACGCCTGCTAGCTTGGCCTCCACTCCAACTCTCCTCCTCAGCTGCTCCCCGTCTGTGCCCACTCTATTGGCGGCGTGTCTGCTGGGCCCCGCCGCTGATCGTCTGGTGACAGTCTCCGCGGTTGTTTTCATACCTCTTCCTCCCTCCGCTCGGCATTGTCCTTCCATGCCCATCACCACGCCGTTCCCCTGTGCTCTCCGCTCTCCTCCATTCTCTCTGGCTCTCTCCAGGCCTCTCCCGACACCCTCCATGCCCGAAGAAAAAGCGACTGGCGGACATCGGCCGTCGAAAACAAACACAAAAAGCGCCCCGACGGAAATATCCGCCGGGGGGAGATTAATAAAAGTCCACAACTCAAAATCACTATCTAAGATAGGAAAAAACCAAGCAAAAAACGAAAGAAGAACGAGAAAAATACTCCAAAACGCGGGAACACACGACACAGCGACTCTAACACTTGCAACCGGAAATTGCATGCATTTACTGTCTTTTAAGGAAACATCCCACAAGCTTATTTTCAGTCTCTCCTGAGTGGATTTAGGCTAAATAAGAAGGCAGACACAGTTTTATTTGAGTTTGGTGCAGAAATTGTTCAATACAAGATTGGCTTCAAAACATCATTTTCTCGCTGAGAAAAGGCGATTGCGAGCATAAAAGGATGCTTGAATTACATGCATTTACTGTCTTTTAATGAAACATCCCACAAGCTGGTTTTTAGCTTCTGCTTACTGGATTTAGGCTAAATAAGAAGGCAAACACAGTTTTATTTGACTTTGGTGTAGAAATTGTTCAATACAAGCTTGGCTTCAAAACAGCATTTTCTCGCTGAGAAAGGCGATTCTGAGCATAAAAGGATGCTTGAAGTACATGCATTTACTGTCTTTAAAGGAAACATCCACAAGCTTGTTTTTATATTCTGCTGACTGGATTTAGGCTAAATAAGAAGGCAGACACAGTTTTATTTGACTTTGGTGCAGAAATTGTTCAATACAAGCTTGGCTTCAAAACAGCATTTTTCGCTGAGAAAAGCGATTTATGAGCATAAAAGGATGCTTGAATTACATGCATTTACTGTCTTTTAAGGAAACATCCCACAAGCTTGTTTTTATGTTCTGCTGACTGGATTTAGGCTAAATAAGAAGACAGACACAGTTTTATTTGACTTTGGTGCAGAAATTGTTCAATACAAGTTGGCTTCAAAACAGCATTTTCTCGCTGAGAAAAAGCGATTGACATAAAAGGATGCTTGAATTACATGCATTTACTGTCTTTTAAGGAAACATCCCACAAGCTTATTTTCAGTCTCTCCTGAGTGGATTTAGGCTAAATAAGAAGGCAGACACAGTTTTATTTGAGTTTGGTGCAGAAATTGTTCAATACAAGCTTGGCTTCAAAACACCATTTTTCGCTGAGAAAAGGCGATTTGACATAAAAGGATGCTTGAATTACATGCATTTACTGTCTTTTAATGAAACATCCCACAAGCTTGTTTTTATGTTCTGCTTACTGGATTTAGGCTAAATAAGAAGGCAAACACAGTTTTATTTGACTTTGGTGCAGAAATTGTTCAATACAAGCTTGGCTTCAAAACAGCACTTTCTCGCTGAGAAAAGGCGATTGCGAGCATAAAGGATGCTTGAATTACATGCATTTACTGTCTTTTAAGGAAACATCCCACAAGCTTGTTTTTATATTCTGCTGACTGGATTTAATCTAAATAAGAAGGCAGACACGGTTTTATTTGAGTTTGGTGCAGAAATTGTTCAATACAAGCTTGGCTTCAAAACAGCATTTTTCGCTGAGAAAAGGCGATTATGAGCATAAAAGGATGCTTGAATTACATTCATTACTGTCTTTAAAGGAAACATCCCACAAGCTTGTTTTTATATTCTGCTGACTGGATTTAGGCTAAATAAGAAGGCAGACACAGTTTTATTTGACTTTGGTGCAGAAATTGTTCAATACAAGATTGGCTTCAAAACAGTATTTTCTCGCTGAGAAAAGCGATTGCAAGAGCATAACCCTCGTGCTACCCTGTTCTCACACGGGAATGCTGGGAGAAAGAGAAAGAGCGGGAGGGGTGTTTTAAATCGCTACCCGCCTTTAGCTCTAGGCCCAGAGAGCTAGAGGGGGAAGGGAGCCGTATTCGACACGGGGAGTTGGCCCAAAAGTCGTTTTTTTGGGGCTGTTCGCGCACCCTCTACCTCGCGTCCACCGGGGCTGTTTCCCCAGCGCATGCGCGTCCTCTCTCTCTTTCTTTCATCTCTCTTTCTTTCATCTCTCCTCCCCATATCACCCCATCTGTCCTCCCCCCATCTTTCCTCCTCCCCATCTCTTCTCCCCCTCCTCGACCCACCCGGCCCGCGCATATCTTCAGACTCTCATCTCTTCTCTCTCTCTCTCTCTCTCTCTCTCTCCTTCTTCCTCTCTCTCTCTCTTTCTCTCTCCCCCTCCCTCCCTACTCTCAATCCCCCCCGGGGTCCCTCCGACCCGAGGCCACGGGCCTCGCGTAGGAACAGGGCGTCCCGGACTCTCTGAGACAGGGCCGGGAGGTTTACGATCCCGGGGTCGCGAGGCCCGAGGGAGCGGGGCGTCGGGGCCTTGCGAGTCCGAGCCCTGGAAGGTTTACGAGCCGGGGTCCGCGAGGCCCGAGGAGCGGGACGTCGGGGCCGCGGAGTCAGGCCCGAGAAGGTCCTCCATCCCGATGTCCCGGGTCCGCCAGGCCCCTAGGAGACGGCGCGCGCCCGGCCGCGAGGAGTCAGGGTCCGAGAATGTCCTCTATCCTGGGGTCCCCGAGGCCCCACAGCAGGCGTGCAGAGTCTGAGCCCAGGTCCAGGGTCCCTCAGACCCCGCAGCGGAGGGCGTCGGGAAGGTCCCCAGACCCGCAGCGGAGGGGCGTCGGTAAGGTCCGCTAGAGCCGGCGGGGTCCCCTCTGACCCCGCAGCGGAGGGGGCGTCGGGAAGGTCCGCTGCAGCGGTCGGGTCCCTCGGACCCCCAGCGGAGGAGGCGTCGGGGGTCCCCTCAGACCCGCAGCGGAGTTGGCGACGGTAAGGTCCGCTAGAGCCGGCGGGGTCCCTCTGACCCCGCAGCGGAGAGGGGACGTCGGGAAGGTCCGCTGAAGCGGTCGGGTCCCCTCGGACCCCCAGAGGAGGGGCGTCGGGGTCCCTCGGACCCCCCAGCGCAGGGGCGTCGGGAAGGTCCGCTGGAGCTGGCGGGGTCCTCGGACCCCAGCGGAGGGACGTCGGGGTCCCTCAGACCCGCAGCGGAGTTGACGACGGTAAGGTCCGCTAGAGCCGGCGGGGTCCCTCTGACCCGCAGCGCAGGGGCGTCGGGAAGGTCCGCTGGAGCTGGCGGGGTCCTCGGACCCCCAGCGGAGGGGACGTCGGGGTCCCTCAGACCCCGCAGCGGAGTTGACGACGGGGTCCCTCTGACCCCCGCAGCGGAGGGCGTCGGGAAGGTCGCTGCAGCGGTCGGGGTCCCTCGGACCCCCAGAGGAGGGCGTCGGGGGTCCCTCGGACCCCGCAGCGGAGTTGACGACGGGGTCCCTCTGACCCGCAGCGGAGGGGCGTCGGGAAGGTCCGCTGCAGCGGTCGGGTCCTCGGACCCCCAGCGGAGGGGGCGTCGGGGTCCTCGGACCCGCAGCGGAGTTGACGACGGGGGTCCCTCTGACCCCGCAGCGCAGGGGCGTCAGGAAGGTCTGCTGGAGCTGGCGGGGTCCCTCGGACCCCAGCGGAGGGGACGTCGGGAAGGTCCGCTGCAGCGGTCGGGTCCCTCGGACCCCCAGAGGAGGGCGTCGGGGTCCTCGGACCCGCAGCGGAGTTGACGACGCGGGGTCCCCTTTGACCCCGCAGCGCAGGGGCGTCAGGAAGGTCTGCTGGAGCTGGCGGGGTCCTCGGACCCCCCCCAGCGGAGGGACGTCGGGGTCCCTCGGACCCCGCAGCGGAGGGGGCGGCGACGGGGGTCCCTCGGACCCGCAGGGCAGGGGCGTGGGTAAGGTTCGCTGGAGCGGTCGGGTCCTCGGACCCCCAGCGGAGCGGACGTCGGGAAGGTCCTCGGACCCCCAGCGGAGGGACTTGGGTAAGCTCCGCTGGGCGGGCGGGTCCCCTCTGACCCCGCAGCGCAGGGGGCGTGGGGAAGGTCCGCTGCAGCGGGCGGGGTCCCCTCGGACCCCGAGTCAACACCGAAGAGTGTGCAGTGCAAGGGTTATATCGCTACCCGCCTTTAGCTCTAGGCCCAGAGAGCTAGAGGCCGGAAGGGAGCCGTATTCGACACGGGAGTTGGCCCAAAAGTCGTTTTTGGGGCTGTTCGCGCACCCTCTACCTCGCGCGTCCACCGGGGGCTGTTTCCCCAGCGCATGCGCGTCCTCTCTCTCTTTCTTTCATCTCTCTTTCTTTCATCTCTCCTCCCCATATCACCCCATCTGTCCTCCCCCCATCTTTCCTCCTCCCCATCTCTTCTCCCCCTCCTCGACCCACCCGGCCCGCGCATGCTTCCCAGACTCTCATCTCTCTCTCTCTCTCTCTCTCTCTCTCTCTCCTTCTTCCTCTCTCTCTCTCTTCTCTCTCCCCCTCCCTCCCTACTCTCAATCCCTCCCCCGGGTCCCTCCGACCCGAGGCCCACGGGCCTCGCGTGAGGAACAGGGCGTCCCGGACTCTCTGAGACAGGGCCGGGAGGTTTACGATCCCGGGTCCGCGAGGCCCGAGGAGAGCGGGGCGTCGGGGCGCGAGTCCGAGCCCTGGAAGGTTTCGAGCCGGGGTCCGCGAGGCCCGAGGAGGCGGGGCGTCGGGGGCGCGAGTCAGGCCCGAGAAGGTCCTCCATCCCGATGTCCCGGGTCCGCCAGGCCCCTAGGGGAGGCAGCGCCCGGCCGCGAGGAGTCAGGGTCGAGAATGTCCTCTATCCTGGGGTCCCGAGGCCCCACAGCAGGCGTGCAGAGTCTGAGCCCAGGTCAGGGTCCCTCAGACCCCGCAGCGGAGGGGCGTCGGGAAGGTCCCTCAGACCCCGCAGCGGAGGGGCGTCGGTAAGGTCGCTAGAGCCGGCGGGGTCCCTCTGACCCCGCGCAGCGGAGGGGCGTCGGGAAGGTCCGCTGCAGCGGTCGGGGTCCCCTCGGACCCCCAGCGGAGGAGGCGTCGGGGGTCCCTCCAGACCCCCAGCGGAGTTGGCGGCGGTAAGGTCCGCTAGAGCGGCGGGGTCCCTCTGACCCCCCAGCGGAGGGGCGTCGGGAAGGTCCGCTGAAGCGGTCGGGTCCCTCGGACCCCAGAGAGGAGGGCGTCGGGGTCCCTCGGACCCGCAGCGCGAGGGGCGTCGGGAAGGTCGCTGGAGCTGGCGGGGTCCCCCTCGGACCCCCAGCGGAGGGGCGTCGGGGTCCCTCCCAGACCCGCAGCGGAGTTGGCGGCGGTAAGGTCGCTAGAGCGGCGGGGTCCCTCGGACCCCAGCGGAGGGGCGTCGGGGTCCCTCAGACCCGCAGCGGAGTTGGCGGCGGGGTCCCTCTGACCCGCAGCGGAGGGGCGTCGGGAAGGTCGCTGCAGCGGTCGGGGTCCCCTCGGACCCCCAGAGGGAGGGCGTCGGGGGTCCCTCGGACCCGCAGCGGAGTTGGCGGCGGGGTCCCTCTGACCCCCGCAGCGGAGGGGCGTCGGGAAGGTCCGCTGCAGCGGTGGGGTCCCTCGGACCCCCAGCGGAGGGCGTCGGGGTCCCCTCGGACCCGCAGCGGAGTTGACGACGGGGTCCCTCTGACCCGCAGCGCGGGGCGTCAGGAAGGTCTGCTGGAGCTGGCGGGGTCCCTCGGACCCCCAGCGGAGGGGACGTCGGGAAGGTCGCTGCAGCGGTCGGGTCCTCGGACCCCCAGAGGAGGGGGCGTCGGGGTCCCTCGGACCCCGCAGCGGAGTTGCGCGCGGGGTCCCTCTGACCCCGCAGCGCGGGGGGCGTCAGGAAGGTCTGCTGGAGCTGGCGGGGTCCCTCGGACCCCCAGCGGAGGGGACGTCGGGGTCCCCTCGGACCCCGCAGCGGAGGGCCGGCGGGGGTCCCTCGGACCCGCAGGGCAGGGGCGTGGGTAAGGTTCGCTGGGGCGGTCGGGGTCCCTCGGACCCCCAGCGGAGCGGACGTCGGGAAGGTCCCTCGGACCCCAGCGGAGGACTTGGGTAAGCTCCGCTGGGCGGGCGGTCCCTCTGACCCCGCGCGGGGGCGTGGGGAAGGTCCGCT